>OY829542.1:24231222-25431222 GCA_963691705.1 Viola odorata
TTGTTCTTTTTACTTGACTCAACGCATGGCGATCCAAGACCAAGGCAAGCCCCAAGATGGAGCCCCGGATGAATGAATGAGGAAGGAGTACTCTCACTTAACATTCATTCATCATCCAAAGCTTCTCTAAAATGAAAGGAAATAACTATTTATACTACGTTACAATAAGCCTACACTATTACAAAAATGACCCTGAAAATACCCTTGGGAAACAAATCCCGTACACAAAATTGTGCCTGGCGGCATGCCGCCCCACACAAAGCCTTCCTAGCGGCATGCCGCTAGGCTCGCTTCAAATGGCCAAAAATGCCTCTTTTGTGCTGCATGGACTTGGCTTGCACTTAGGTCTCCTTCCCTTGCTCGGTCATGGCCGAAAATGTTTAAAAAGGGGTTCCGTGATCATACTCCCAGGGGTCACTATTGATTTTGCGGTTGAGGCCCTAAAACGCAACTGCCGATACAGAAAACTAAGAGACACGCTAACGGTGGACCCACCGATGACCCTGGATGCACTAAGGCTGAAAGCGCATAATTATGCGAGAATGAAAGAGGAGGAAAATAGAGATAGATCCGAGACATACCAACGGACCCATATGTGGCCCCTAATGCCCCGCATAACAGTGCCCCTGACGCACGACCCACTGATGATCATGGGCAACGAAAAGAGCATACTGTCAAGGCCTTTAACCGGCAGAGAGGCAATTTCTCGAAAGGAAGACCCGGAGGGTCCCCCACTCGGAAACAAGCGGATCCGCCAAAAGGCCGGATATATGATCCTGACCTTCCATCTCTTATACTCCCAAGGGCTGAAATCCTAGCGATAGTCCAACAGCGAAATCTACCCATTAGATATCCGGCTCCTGTGAAGCACAGGAGTGATCATGGGAGGAAGGGAAAACGCGTATTGCAAGTTCCACAAGGTCAAGGGACATTCGACAGATGTATGCAGAGAACTGAAATTGGCCATAGAGCGATTGGTCGAAGAGGGCTACCTAGGAGAATTTACCACCAAGGTAAGAGAAGAGGCCAGGAAACAACCCAACGGGAATGACAACTGATCAGAGGCAAACGCCTTCACGCGCCACGGGGGCTAACGCAATTCCCCTTGGACAAAATAGAGAAGCTCTCGTTGTTCATAGCGATCAGATGCCTATGATTAATATTATTGTCGAGGGAACACCCTACTTCGAGGAGGCCATACCACAAACGCCCAGTCCTGGGGAAAAGCGCAAGCGAGAAAGCGCCCAGGTAAAAATTGAGGCGATAAACGCCTTAGATAGAATGATATTGTCCTTCTCAGAAGAAGACAAAAAGGGCATTGTTTTCCCACACAACAACGCGTTGGTAGTCACACCTGTCATAGGAAGTCACGGGGTGAGAAGAACCCTTGTTGACAACGGGAGCGCAGTAAATCTATTTTCGCTGGAAGCGTATAACTTGATGAAACGCCCTGATGGGGAGCTAGCGCCATGCGTGAGGCCAATTGTCGGGATTGATGGCGTACCGATACCGGTAGCCGGAATAACATCCTTGCCAGTGTACTTCCGAGAAGACACATCCAAGCGCTCAGAAGAGCTATTATTCCTGGTTGTAGACCTAACGTTACCATACAACGCTATACTAGGGCGACCGTTCCTCAATCGTTTCGGGTAGCGATATCCCAAAAACACCTGCGGATGAAATACCCCTCGTGGGACGGAGTGGTCTCATTCAAAGGAGACCAGAAACTGGCAGCCGAATGTTATTTGCTCATGACTCAGAGGAGTTGTGACCGCTACGTTTGCGTGGCAGACGATCCTTTTGACGATAAAGAAGAAAAATGCACTCAGCCACTAGATCAGATGATGTCAATACCTATCGTTGAGGACAATGAGGCGAATCTCTTGGTCAGTGAGAAACTGAGCCCTGAAGAGAGCGTGCAACTAACCCGACTATTAAGAAAATGCAAGGGAGAATTTGCATGGAAACCATCGGACATGCATGGAATCTCGCGAGAAGTCGCGGAGCATCTACTAAACGTCAGCCCTGAGGCCAAACCTATTCAGCAGAAACGACGCGCCTTTTCATCAGAAAAAGTAGCGGCTATCGAGAAGGAGTTACTGAAGCTCATGGACGCGGGGTTCATTCGAGAAGTTCAGTACCCAACTTGGCTGGCTAACGCGGTGCTAGTTCCAAATCCTAACGGAGATTGGCGCATGTGCATTGATTTCACTGACCTAAATAATGCTTGTCCCAAAGATTGCTATCCCCTTCCACGAATTGACCAGCTGGTCGACCAAACTGCGGGGTATGCTTATTTAAGCTCTCTGGATGCCAACTCCGGGTATCACCAAATCCCAATGGCCGCAGAAGACGAAGAAAAAACTGCCTTCATCACCCCTAGGGCCACATATTGCTACACCGCGTGGACGATATTCTGATTAAAAGTCGAAGCTTCGGAGACCATCTTGCCGATTTGGAAGAAGTTTTCAATGTGATGAAAAAATACAAAATGAAGCTGAACCCACGAAAGTGCATGTTCGCGTTCCAAACGGAAAAATTCTTGGGCTACGTGGTTAGCCGAAAGGGTATTCAGCCCAACCCTTCAAAGGTAAAGGCCATTCAGGACATGATATCCCCGCGAACCGTCAAGGAAATACAAAAGCTCACTGGCCGCATCATCGCGTTAGGACGGTTCATATCTAAGCAAGGAGAGAGATGCCTCCCCTTTTTCAAGGTCATTCGAAATAAGGCCCCATTTGGGTGGACAGAGGAATGTGAAAATGCGTTTGCAGGACTGAAAGCCTACTTGTCATCCGATCTAGTGCTGACGAGGCCTGAGTTCGGCGATGAGCTATACCTATACCTAGGAGTAGCTGACGAGGTAGTCAGCGCCGTCCCTGTACGAAGTGAAGGGCATGTACACCGCCCTGTATTTTTTGTGAGTCACATATTAAAAGACACGGAGCTACGATACGCCCGCAACGAGAAGATAGCGCTTGCTCTAATACAGGCAACGCGAAAGATGGATCGATATTTCCAAGCCCACCCTGTTACCGTACTGACTGATCAGCCGCTGAGAATTTTTTTTAGAAAGCCTGAGTCCTCAGGGAGAATGTTGATTTGGGCAATCGAGCTCGAACAATACGGGCTACAATACAAAGCCAGGCCGGCAATAAAAGCCCAGGCGTTAGCTGACTTCATAGCGGAGTGCACATTCACTAAGGAGGTGTTGGAAAAACTGTCAGAGGAAGAACCAGAAAACTCATGCCTACTGTTCCCGGAAACGCACGCAGACTCATGGGTTATCCACGTGGACGGCGTAAAAAATCAAGAGTTAGCAGGAGCAGGCGTTTTCCTGGTGGGGCCAAACGGCATGGAAATGCGATATGCCATCAGAATCCTGCAGCCGTTATCCAACAACGCCGCTGAATATGAAGCGCTGCTGGCAGGACTCAGAATTGGAAACACCTTCTCCGTCGAAGCCTCTACCGTGGCGGAAGAGCAATACGGCTTGCGCCTAAAGATACGAGGAGACTCTAAATTGATAATGGATCAAGTCCTTGGAAACTCCCAAGCCCGAGAACCCGTCATGATTCAATACTTGGCCAAAGTAAAGCGTGAGCTGTCGGAGATGCAGAAAAAAGGCACTCGGGTCATCTTCGAACACATCCCTAGAGAAAGTAACGAAGAGGCCGATAGCCTCGCCAAGATGGTAGCCAACGCAGACGCCTCCATACCCAACGAGGTACATTACGGGGAGCTATCCATACCCTCTTTCATGGAGGAGCAAGCATCATTGTGTGTGGAAGAAATAGAAAGTGACTGGAGGATCCCAGTGGTAGAATATCTGAAGCATGATAGGCTACCAGATGAAATTGCGGAAAGAAGGAAAATCCTAAAACGGGCGGCGCGATGTACATATTACAATGGAGAGTTAATACGGAGGTGCTTCTCCCACCCAGCCGCTAAATGCATAACGGAACAAGAAGGCCTGCATGTGCTAAGAGAAATTCACGAAGGGATATGCGGCATGCACATCGCGAGCGATACTCTGGCAGCTCAAGTCTTTCGGTCAGGATTCTATTGGCCCACCATACGAAGAGATTGCCATAACTTCGTGAAAACCTATCAAAAATGTCAGGAATACGCTAAGATCCCTTGAAAACCGGCCACGTCAATCTCAGAAATAATTGCTCCATGCCCGTTTGCCAAATGGGGCATTGACATATTAGGCCCGTTTCCAATGGCTAGATCTCAGCTAAAAATCGTGGTCGTGGCGGTAGACTACTTCACAAAATAGGCTGAAGCCGAGGCGTTAGCCACCATCACCACTGAAAAAATTTGGCATTTTTTCAAACACCAAGTCATCATGCGATTCGGAGTTCCGCGCATACTGGCTAGCGACAATGGAGCACAGTTCACAAGCCAATTCTTCAGGGATCAGTGTGCGGAATTCCAGATCGAACAAAGGTTCTCTTCCGTGGCACACCCCCAAACCAATGGCCAGGCAGAGGTAACCAACCGCAGCATCCTTAGTGGCATCAAAAGAAACCTGGAAGGTTCCAGAAAGAAATGGCCAGACGAACTGCCATACGTACTATGGGCCTATCGCATGACTGTCAAGACCGGCACTGGAGAGACCCCGTTTGCGTTAGCATTCGGAACCGAAGTTGTCACACCGGTTGAGATCGGAATGATGAGCCTTCGGGTGGCTCATTTCAGAGAAGAAAATAACGAGGAAAGGTTACGTGCTAACCTTGACGCCCTACCAGAAACACATGAGGAAACACTGCTGAAAACTCTGCACTACAAAAGAAAAATGTCGCAATACCACAACCGGTAAGTGAGAGAGCGATTGCTCAAAGCTGGGGATTTAGTGCTCAGAGATAGACGAGCGGCAGGGCAGCACATGGGCAAACTCAGCCCAAACTGGTACGGACCGTATCGCGTCACCCGTATTGTGGGAAGAGGAGCTTACCACTTGGAAACGCTCGATGGAATGCCCCTACAGAACTCGTGGAATATAGCCCGGCTGTAGCTATACCATGCCAGGAACTAGCTCACCCTATCTGGTAACATCAATACTATTCTAACAAGATATATCTTTCTGTGCGTTTGTTGTTGAATAAAGTGCAGATAGTGAAGCATGCCAGGAGTGAAAATCCTATCCTTGTGGTAACCGTGCTCACACAGACGACCCATTAAGACGAGGCACGACCCCAAATGCTCCCGGGAGTGAAAATCCTATCCTTGTGGCAACCGTGCTCACATAGACGGCCCATTAAGACGAGGCCCGCCCCGGTATCCTTAGGAGTGAAAATCCTATCCTTGTGGCAACCGTGCTCACACAGACGACCCATTAAGATGAGGCACGACCCCAAGGAGAGACCAACTCCGTCCTGGAAGTGAAAATCCTATCCTTGTCGCAACCGTGCTCACATAGACGACCCATTGAGACGAGGCACGTTCCAGGGACGCGAGGTTTCAACGCTTAGGAGTGAAAATCCTATCCTTACGATGGCTGGTCCTGATCAGACAGCTCGCTAAGATGAGGCACTCCCCAAGCCAATCTCCGGCGGAAGGAAGGAGGGGACACTCCAGCTAGAAATTGAGCAGTCGATACCCAGCGAAGTAAGGCTGGAAAGACATCCGTACTGAAACAACAACGTCGTAGCAGGCCTAACGGGGCAAGAAAGCTCCCCTGACAACAAAGGATAATTTGAATCTGAGCAATGCTGAGTCATTCTTGGAAATGCTATCGGAAGGCAACAATAAGGCCATCGAAAAGGCAGCTGAGGAACCTATATGAAGGTCATGCGAGAGCAAAGTGGGCATATCTATAGAGGCGCGGCAGCAAACGCCACGGACGAATAATTGCGCAAGCAGTATTATGAAACAGAGCAGATAAGGAAGTTCCATTCAAAAGGGGTAGCCCAACCAAGGCAAAAAGTGATATCGTTAATATTACAAAACAAGGAAGGGCTCGTCGGCCGCAAAAATCAGAATATATCTAAATTCAAAAAAAAACTAAGGAGGGGGTGGTGCGTTGACTCCTCCTTGCTGCCTCGATTTCCATAAATAGAAGTCGTCATCAGTAATAGTGGAGACTCTCCTATCAAAATACGCGGCCAACTCATCAATACGGAGTTTTTCTACCCCATGATGATGCATCAACGCCTCCGACATGAGCCCTCCGCCTTCCTTCAAGTACCACTGATTCTTCTCAACGTTTAAAGCCAGATCGGCAGTCAGCTCGGCATTCCTCTGCCTCTCCTAGCGCAACTCATTCTCCTCACGAGAAAGGCGTTCGGTCAGAATCTGTTTCTCCTCCTCCAAAGCGTGCTTGACAGCCTCCAGCTCTTTCTTGACAATCGTCACTTCCTGTCGGGCAAACTCCGTTTCTTGGTTGGCAAGGTTAAGCACATCCACAAAACTCTGGCGCTCGTTCTGCAACCTGGTTATCTCCCCCTGCCCGTTTGCGGCAATCCTAGCATTCTCCTCATCCATGTAATGGAGGTGGCAGAAAAAAGAAAGGTCTTGGGAACGAAGAAAGTTTATATGCTCCTGCTCACTCCTAGCCGCAAAGGCATCCCTCTCCCTTGGAAGAGACATAATCTCGGCTACCAGGTAAGAGGTAGATGCGAGAATGGAATCATGATCAGTCCCGGCTGGAAATTGCAAAATGTTGTCCCTGAAGGAACGCAAACCAATATGATGAGTGGGCATGAGGGGAGGATTATAAGTAGAGGCACCGGCTATCAAAGCAGGGGCAGGGCCACCTCTCGCGATAGTGGGAGGAGACATCGGAACAAAGAACAGAGCGGCAGGAGAAGAGGGTCGACTGCCGGAACCTCCCGCGTTGGGCACTGGGGACCCATCTCCACCAAGTGCTTCAAGGTTAAGGGCACTTGAGTTATAGCCTGTCGCGGTGGAGGAATCACCTAAAACGCGAGGACTACCACCGAAATCAATACCCTGCGATTGCTCGGCAGGAATGCCACCGCCCTCAGGGACGTTCAGAGGAGGATTCGCAGCAGAAGAGGTAGGGTTGTGCTGAAGCTCATAGCGAGCCTTCTTCTGACGCTCTCGAAGGACCTCAGCAATAGACATATCACCTAGAGAGGTTGACTAAGCAGAAACAGTGGAAGCCTCCTAGAAAACGCAGTGCACGCATGATAAGAAACTTATACAGAAGAAAAGAAAACCTTAGAGAAAAAGGAACGCATACCTGGGTGACTGTGGAAACCAGAGGTATCGCGGTAGGAATGGGATCAACTGTCGCCTCTGAAGAAACAACAGTGTGGAGGGAAACGGGTTGCGTGGCACGTGTTTTCCTCACTCTCTTCTTCCTTGCAACAAGGGTGCGAGGAGGTGGCGATGACATAGTACCCGTAGCGGTAGCAACGCCTTCCTCTTCCGTAGCAGCAGCAGCCCTGGCGGCGGCGGCAACTTTCTTCCTTTGTTCCTGTTTCCTCTTCCTCCGGAAGTACTCGGGCTCCCAACCAGGTGGAGGCACTGCACAGTTAAAGAAACGTTAGCGTTAGTACCTCTTGGCAGCACAAAACGAAAAAGGGCAAACGCTCACCCTTTTTGCACTGTTCCATTTCCAGACCGTTAGCCACTTTTCGGGCATCAACGCTGAAATCTAGTTGAAGTAGCGTCTTCAACCAGCCATCTTCTGGATCAGAAAGGGGTTTCCGATGGCCCCAAGCTCCATCTTTAATTTTCTCATTGAAGTTGGCCCTCCATAACGGCTCGGGCAAATCAATAATAAAATATTCCTCTTTCCAATGAGGAACAGAAGACTCGATACCCATAAGCTTCCAGGTAAAGGGCTTCAATGAGCCATCTTCATAACGAGGGGATATTGATATCACCCCCTTACGAGAATACAACTGGAAAATGTCATGAAGCAGGGCCAGAGTGGGAGACTCGATCCCCTTGAAACGGCACAGTGCGGCAAAGGCACTGACAACGCAAATCGCGTTAGGGCTCAATTGAGCCGGAGCCAAATCAGAATCAGCCAATAACAACTCAACAAGCGGGTCAAGAGGAAGACAAAACCCATGGTCAAATAACTTAGCATATAATATTCTACTGTTACCGGGCAGAACGTTGTTCAGGCGAAGTGATTCGGAAGCAGCGTGCACGGGATATTCTCTGGGAAATCGCGCATTACACGCGGCAAGCCTACGATTAACTAAGGGCAGAGTATAGAGAGAAGTGGGGGTAATGTTAATTTTTTCTTCTCCGGCGGACCCTTGAGGATCCTCCTGATCGGAAGATCTCTTAGTCTTAGCCATGACCAATAAAGGAGAAGTGACGAGCAAAGAAAGGGTGTGTACCTTCGCAAAGAGAACACCAGGAGTCTCAGACCAAAAAGAAGAGAGCGGCGTGAGTTGTTTGTCCAGAAAGCAGCAGCGTGCGAGAGAGGAGATTAAAAAAGAAAAAGGAGGAAGGAAAACATTATATATAACACTGAAAGGGCATGACCAATCAGCGGTGGACACATGGCAAAGCAGCGCGTCGGGAAATAAGGCACGCGCGAGGAGATACAAGTTTAAAAAATGATGACGAAATACTTCGGCGATTCACGTCCTTTTCCATCATTGCTTTTCAGATTGCATTAAATGGAAGGACTGCGGTATTTAATGGCCTAAAAAGCAGTGCTGGCTTAGCCAAACGGCGCGGCAACACAAGGAAGATAATGAAGAAATGGCGATAGCATCACAACAATTCACATGAATGCGATAAAGGTTATGTAGCGTCAGCATTATTACAAGAGGAATATGACAAATGGTTTTCGGGAAAAAATAGAAGCAGACAACAATAAGAATAACAAAGGAGGGTCCAGAAACCCGTTGTGACACTTCTCGAAAAGCAAAGCGGCGCCCCAATCTTTGGCGTTAGCCCCTTTCCCCTTCTGAGGCAGAAGAACCAATCCCACCTTTGCTAACCTCATCCATCACGACAGAAATATAGTCAGCAACCTGGGCAGGGTCGGAAGAGTTACCCTTGAAACGGGTTGCGAATCCAGAAGTAAAGACTTCCAAGATTTTCTTCTCCCACCATTCCTCCTTTAATGATTTTCTAGCAGACTCCTTGTCTCGAGCAGACATCTCTTCGCGAAGAAGGAGATTTTTTTTCCTCTCCAGCGCTAACTCTGCCTCCAGAACCTCCACCTTTGCTTTCCCGACAGACCTCTCTATGTTTAATTCCTTTTGCGACTCATCGCAAAGACGCGTTAGCAACCCCATTTGCCCCACCGCTTTCTCAAGCTGTACTTGCTTAACGCACAGCGCGTTGGAAAAATTGCATGACTCGCGATCATGAATCTCGAACAGATAGTTCAGGTGACGAAAGAAATCCAGAGAATCATTCATCATATGGCGAAGACGAGCCGGTGGAGGAAGCTGAAGAAACTCTCCTTCTGGGAGCCCAGCATCTCTCCTATCAAAGGCGCAGTAAACTCATCTGGGGAAAAAGGTTGGGGAACCCCGACAGCACGAAGACCATCAAAGCATAATCCCTTCAAGCCCATACGGTAGGAGGGGGTCTCGGTAGGACTGCCATAAGAAAGATTGATTGACGGAGCGGGAGAAGAACTCCCGGAAAAAACATCCGTGATAGGAGAAAAGAACAGTTGCGGAAGGACTTTAGGCGGTAGCCCAGCAGTCGAATCCGCAGTAGAAGGTGTAGCGACTACGTTAGGAATGCAATGAGAAATTGGAGAATCGGGAGCGTCAACTGTAGGAAGAGGACACGCTGTCGATGGAACCTCCACCTCGGCAGAACACGTAGCAGCCGGCGCCTCAGTAACTCCCACCGGTTGGGAGGCACTCGTCCCAGTCGAAATGGCAGAGATAGGAACAGTCCCTGCATCCACAGAAGAAGTCCCGGTGGCCTGCTCACCCGTGGCAAATCAAAGTTTTTTCCGACGCGAGGAAGAGGCATGGCAAAGGTCCGACTCGACATCCACATCCTCATCATCACTAGCAATCACCGTCGTTGCGGCTGGGCTGGAGTCCGTCCTCTTGCGACGCTCCGGTAGCTAATTTTCCACAAAGCGAGAAACTCAGGAAGAGCTAACGGGCCTTCGCCCTCCCCGGGCAACCGTCTTGGTTCTCCTCCTCGGGGGACGAATGCTACCCTGATTAGAGCCATCGGCAGGGGGGAAGCTAGTAAAGTTTGAAGTGGCGTAACATTCAAAGGAGCGTCAGCGTCACCTGGGAATTAACCGTTAGCCTCCTATAACAAAAGAAACGCGCAAAGACAAAGGCAAAGAAAATGCGAAAAAAGGCAGACTCACCCATAGCACACTCCTCTAGAGGTTTGAACAAGGCAAAGCTACGGATGCGGTAGTGAGTACCTTCGTCTAACAGAGCGTTAGCTTGCTCCAACTCAGCCCTGGTCAATATCGAGGGATTCGACCAAATGGGGCCTATCAGCTCCTGGTTGAAATTAATACGCCACAAACGGGACGGTAGCTCCAGAACAAAGAAACTACTTTTCCAATCAGCTACACCCTTCTTAAAGCCGTGAAAACGCTGCCAGAATGACTGCACGAGCGCGTCATTCCACCGAGGAGTAATTTCGATTAAACAATTATGGCAATTCATACTAAAGAATTTGTGAAATAAATTGAGAGATGGGGTAGAAATGTTCTTCAACTCGCAAGCGCGAAGAAAAGCATAAACCGCACACTAGGAAGAGGGAGTTATCTGGGCAGGATTAAGGTTATACTCCCGCAGCAGCGTTAGTATCGATTCATGAATAGGAAAGCGGAAACCGTAAAGGAACATCTTAAAGTAAAAAAGCCTACTGTAACCCCACGCCGGATTATGGAGCCGCATATCACTTCCATGGATAGAGGGCTCATACCCGGGAGGAAAGGTAATACCACGTTCCTCCAGTTTGGCTTTCAGAACCACATCGCATGTAAAAATACTAGGTGATTGCGCGACCTCTGGATCCATGGGTTTCCAGATAACCTGGCGAGGTCTATTTCTAGCCATAACAAACCAGCAAAAAGGAAATCTGAGAAGGATTGAATTGGTACCTTGAAAGGGGAGAGTTACAGAGGAATCGGCGGACGACGACGGACGGCCGGTAAGATATTCGGGGAAGAAGACGAAGGAAGATAAGAGAAAAAATTCAAAGCAAGGGCAAAAGTTCTGGTAAAAGAAAAATGGCCCCTCTTAAAGGATTAAAATGCCACCGCATTAATTAAGCCACCAATCGCACGGAGATACGTGTAAAAAGAGGTTGGCCACGTGGAAGCACATTAAAGAAATTAGAAAAAGAGAAGTTATTCAGCGTGATTCCCCAAAAGGGCGACAGAGTTGACCCAGTCAAGATAACTGCGAAGCGACTGCCTCGGCCAAGCCAACCGCTTACGCTATAGTCCTCCGGGGATGACGGCAATCCACTATTGTAGGAAAAGAAATATTCGACAGGTTTGGGCACAAGCTCCGTCGCATGGGCTACCGCCTTGTCATAACGGGCACGGGAACTCTCCCCAACGGTAGAAGCCGCTGGCTTCAAATCAGTGCCATGAGAAAGAGCCTTATTCTCGAAAGAAGGAGAAGGAGGGGCAGACGGTGACGCTTCATCACTTTTTGGTAGCGTCACGTAGTGGGGCACAAAGCCGGTAAAGAAGGACTCAAAGGTCTGCTTCTTCACTTTCACTGGTTTCTTACGACCCTGGCGTCTAGCAGGACATTTAGTAGGTCTCCACGGAGGAGTCGAAGGAGGATTATCCGAATCCGGCGAAGTCGGAGGTGTTGGCAAGGAATTACGCCCGCAAAAATCTGTCATTCTGACCTACAAAAAGCAAAGAGAAGGAAAAGATGAAGATGAATAGGGAAAGGGAAAGCATTTCCCTTAAATAACCAAGGAAGCGCTCCGATCCTCGCACAGATCCTGAAAAATCAATTAAGATGTCTGGGAAAAATAACCGCAATGGCAGAAGTTGATCCGGCACCAATATACCTGCTCGTTAAATGCGCCAACCAAAAGGCACCAAATAACTACCCAATCACTCACCCCTGGAATGACGGCTTTGGAAACAGTTGAGTCAAAGCATTCATTGCTCATTCATGGAACGCAACCACTGAAAGGGTATGTACGGAAGAAGGCTCATTTTCAGTTGGGCTTGCCACCAACACATTCAGCCAATGCAGCAAGAAATAAACGAAAAGACTGGAAAAAGCAAAAACAACCATTTATTTATGGCCTGAGCGGCCTCAGCGTTCAGATACATACATAAAAGCATAAGAGAAAGGCAACAAGAGGAAACAATGGCAGGGGTCAGGCATTGGATCCGGCATCATCCTCCCCTGGTACGACCGGGATATCCCTCAGCGCGTCAGCAACGGAGGTCAGCTCAGCGGAGCAGGCCCTCATCCCCTTCAAGCAGCAGGCTAGCAAGTCCTTCCGCTGCTGCAGCATCGAGGCAACCACGTCAAGGTGGGCAGTAGTAGTGGCCAGCTTCGCCAAGCTCTCCAGAGGACTGAAGTCCTCCAAAGATATCCCAGCTGTTTGGACAAAATAGGGGTCAATACCCCCTGCAACTCCAGGACATCCTCCGAGGTCTTGGTGATCATCCTCTCCAGGAAGCCGATGTCACCTTCAGTAAGGTTCTTCAAGGTCAAAGTTTTGGAGATCAGGAAATTTTGGGTCAGTTCATCCACGGCGAAATATGGAAGAGAAAGGGACGTGCAAGTACGAGGAAACTTGCGCAGAAGAAACCTCAATTTATAAGCCCTGACAGAAATCCTTTACACCACCTTCTGACAAGGAAACGCTCTGATACCTCGCTGAGAAAGGGCGTTAGCCCTTGGTAAACACTCGGGCTCATTTTCAGTTGGGCTTATGATAACAATCCACCTAAGGAAAAGGGTATTTCCGTCTATTGCCCTGAACTGAAAGAAGAGATCACTGTTCCCACCTTCGCGGTAGGGAGAGGGACACCGCCTTCCTCAGAGGCTGACGCCAAGAGAACAAAACAGCGCTCGGGAGTTTTCCCCAAACGAACCTTCTAGATGGCTCGAGGAGCTGTCTCATTCTGAGGAATACCACGCGTCAGGGGGACCACTCAGTCTCTACCCTATCGTGGTAGCATTTATCCCATGGCTATCGCCACGTTAACATATCATCCGAGGGGCGAACCACGATCCCTAACGTTAGGGATAGCTCTCTAGCTATCCCCAAACGCGGAAATGCTCAATTCTTCTATATATATACCTCCCCCTCAAAGGAGGCAGGTAAGCATAATCTGACTGGCCCAAGCTCTGCCAAATTCAGTACACATACTGACTTAAGCATCGGAGTGTTTCCGCCGGAGACCCCCTCCGACGTATTGCAGGTACCGTAGACCGTCGTGAGCACCGATCTCAGAGGAGTTGTCCCACCATATATCCTTCGGCAGAAGGCAAAATCTTATCACTTTGGACTCAGGACCTCGACTCTGGTCTTGAAGCTCAAAACTGCACAAAATGTTCCAAAAACATACCTTTTTGCATAAACCCCATTTTAGGCCTAGATCTACAATAGTAGTGAAAATAAGGGTAAATTAGCAGAATCATGCCTTAAATGGGTGAGAAAATGGGGAGAAAATCGTGCATAAAAACATGCTATCATTCCCCAAGGCAAAGGATCAAGTCATAGAGGTGAAAGAGTGATACGAACCCAGTCGATCCTATACAAGTCAGAATCACATTGTGTATTCGCAACAAGCATATGGATAAGCAAATGAAGTCCGATTTAAGAGAAAAGAGGCTTGATGGAAACTTCAAGGTGTTAGCTTTCATTTGGGACAAGTTTCAGGCCAATCGGACAGGAGGATCAAAAATTATACAAGTCGACATTTTGGCACGCGGAGCTGAAGCTGCTGGAAAAATCCTTAGCATGAGCGTAATTACGCTAAGGAAAAAGTACCCAGCGTGATTACGCTAAGCTCTTAGCGTGATTCACGCTAGCCACTGCTTTGATTTCGGATTTTAGGGCTCTTCAAGCCCAATTTGTGTACAAACTATAAATAGGTTTATTCTTTCTTTCTTAGGGAGCTTTAAACATTTTGTGTGATGTTTGTAAAGTGAGATTACTCCTTTCTCTTGTCACCTAAGCCTTGAGCTCATCACTTTAATTCCTTGAGAGGGATCGCTTGAGTTTGAGATTACTCCTCCCGATCTCTCTCCGAGAAATCAAAGCTTGTAGTCGTATTGACGATTTGTGTGAATGAAATATATGTTTTCTTGGTTGATCATCCATAGAAACGAGTCTCAATCTTGGCCCTCGGAGTATATCTTGATCAAGCAATCGTTGGTGTGATTGTTCGCTACCTCGTGTGTGCTCATCTCCGTTCCCTCCATCCATCTTCTAATTCCCTGGTAACTCCCATCTTTCCATCGCTCTTATGTGTAATTTCTCTGCTAAATATACATATTTCGTGTCTTTTCTTTCTTGTGGTCATGGTTTTCATTAGTTAATTTGCTTGGCTAGATCCTCCATAAGCTCCATATGTTATCCAGCTTACTAGTCCTAGGCAGGATCACATCATGCACCCAAATCACACATGGCCTTGCAAATATCAGTTGCACCGATTTTACAAGGGATAATGAACATACCCTGGTCTTTGCACTTTGGAGGTATTTTTCTTTGGATCAAGGCAGAAACGTTGACGCCCATGCTAATCTTGTTTATTCCTGCAAGTCTGTATTTATTAGTACATAGATATTTCAAGAATTTAGCATATCGAGGAACATTCTTTATGGCCTGTAACAAAGGAATGTTAACTTGAACTTTGTTAACCATATCAAAAATTGCACGATCCTCCTTTTCTTTCTTAGATTTTACCAAACGTTGCGGAAAATGTGGCTCGAGAATTTTATGGATGTATTCCTGTGTGAATTTTGTCTCCTTGTCCGTTTTCTTTGTGGGGCTTTTCGGGGGATGGACTCGTTGTTCCTTGTCAGCTTGTTCCCTGACACCCTTGTTATAAGCTCTGTCTCGGGCAAGTCAGCATCTAGGGCTGGAGGTTTGCGAGAAGGCAGTTCAAATTCGCTACGAAGGTTCATGGCTCCATGCTTAGGGTTAGCCTATGGTTGGGGAGGTAATCTACCTCCATTCTTGAGTTCCTTCATCTCGGCAGTCATAATACTAAGTTATGATACGATCCTGGTTCCTTAGGATGCGTAGCACCAATTTTGATCTTTGTTCAAAGACGGATTTCCTGCGGAAATAGATAACTCGACAAGTACGAGCTTAGACCACTTAGCTAACCTGTGCTAAGAGCCCTAATCGATTTCAAGTCAAGGGTCTTGAATCGGGTTCTTAGGACTAGACTCAACAATGTGAGAATCACACTAAGATAAACGACACAATAATACAATTCCAAGATTTACTTGTATACGACTCAAGTATTGCGGACTCAAGAAGAACAAGGTTCAACCAACTTGAACAAGGGGCGGAGATTGAAGAGAATATCTCAATTTATCAAATAACAGCCAACTTAATAAAGTAGCCACGTGGTTCCTTATATAGGTTACAAACAAACCCTAATAGTAAACAAAATAGGAATAGAAGTAGGACTTCCAAAATAGGAAGATAACTTAACTAATTAAAACTGTCTAATTAACTAATTAAGCTAAAATAATTAAAGTCAACAACTTGAACTTCAGTCATCGCGCGCTTCTGGACACGCGAAACGGGCAGGAGCCGTTTTGAGCAATCGGCACGCGAGACAGATGAGTGAAACGGCAATGGCTGAGTGAAACGGTCAAGCGCCGATTAAGCGAAACGGACAAGAGCCGTTTTGAACGAATCGGACAAGAGCCGTTTTGGTGACAAACGGTCAAGTGCCGTTTCTGGCAGAATCATCTTCGGTCATTGTGAATGTAAGGAGATTCACAACTCTTGGTGTCTTCTCTCTAAGTGCAGCTTCCTCACTTGTCCTCTCACATTCCAGCTCCTTGTGAATGAGAGATGACAAACGGTCTTGAAGCTTTCTAGCTCTGGCTCGAGTCATTGGACCAGCTGGTGGTAACAGTAGTTGGATGCGTGGATTCACATCATTCCCTCCCCCTTCGGAAGGATTCGCCCTCGAATCCGAATTGGCATCAGCTGAAAGTCCATACTCGTCTTCTGCATCAAACAATTCTAAGTCAGAAACATTAAAGGTAGAGCTAACGGCACCATACTCATTCGGCAATGCCAGTTTATAGGCATTGTTGTTAATCTTCTCGATAATCTGGAACGGTCCGTCGCCTCTAGGAGATAGCTTGCCGCGGCGTTGGGCAGGAAAACGCTCCTTGCGCATATGCAACCAAACCCAATCGCCAACCTGGAACGTTACTAGCCGTCGGCCATCGTTTCGTTTCAGCATCAGCTTCTCATTCATGCGCTCAATGTTCTGCTTCGCCTTAGCATGTAATTGCTTGACAAAATCAGCCTTCTGGGCACCATCTAAACTCACAACATCACTCAAAGGAAAAGGAGTTAAATCCAAAACAGTTCTAGGATTAAATCCATACACTAGTTCAAACGGCGAGTAATGAGTAGTAGAATGAACAGCACGGTTGTAAGCAAATTCAATAAACGGTAAATGATCAACCCAAGTAGAAACATGCTTACGAACTAGGGTGCGTAAAAGGGAGCCAAGAGTCCGATTTACCACCTCTGTTTGACCATCCGTTTGTGGGTGATAAGATGTAGAATACAATAACTTAGTACCAAGCTTCTTCCATCAGACACGCCAAAAATGACTAAGAAACTTAGTATCTCTATCACTCACAATCGTCAAAGGGATACCATGCAAATGGACTACTTCACGAAAGAACAAATCAGCAATCTGAGTAGCATCAGAAGTAGTCGAACATGCAATAAAATGGGACATTTTTGAAAACCTGTCCACTACAACAAAAACACTATCCTTACCGTTCTTAGACCTGGGTAGTCCGACGACAAAGTCCATGGACAAATCGGTCCAAGGATGAGAAGGAACAGGTAACGGCATGTATTCTCCATGAGCAGCAGATTTAGATTTGGCTCTACGACAAGTCAAACATCTAGCAATAATGCGCACGACATCACGCTTCATGTGAGGCCAATAAAAGTGATCATGTAACACATCCAAAGTTTTAGTCACGCCAAAGTGACCCATTAAACCACCACTATGGGCTTCATGCACCAGTAATTCACGAAGAGAGCAATGAGGAATACATAAATGTTTGCCTTTAAACAAATAACCCTCATGCTTGTAGAATTTAGAACCAGAAATAGAAACGCCATGCGAATAAATATCACTAAAATCAGAATCGGTAGCATAGAGTTCGATAATGTGCGAAAATCCAAGCAATTTGGCATTTAGAGAAGTAATGAGCACATACCTTCGAGATAGTGCATCGGCAACAACATTCTCTTTACCTTGCTTGTACTGAATGTGGTAAGGGAAGGCTTCAATGAATTCCATCCAAACGGCATGTCGCCGATTCAGCTTCCCTTGACCCTTTAGGTATTTCAAGCTCAAATGGTCTGTGTGGATGATAAACTCCCTCGGCATCAAGTAGTGTTGCCATGTTTCCAACGCTCTGACAAGAGCATAGAACTCCTTGTCATAGGTAGGATATCGGAGTTGGGCATCCTTGAGCTTTTCACTGAAATAGGCAATCGGTCGTTTCTCTTGCATCAGAACGGCGCCGATTCCTAACCCGCTGGCGTCGCAATCGATCTCAAACGCCTTGCTGAAGTCGGGCAATGCTAGCATGGGAGTGGCACAGAGCCGTTCCTTGAGGGTAGCAAACGCCTCCTCCTGTTGTTGCTCCCATCTGAAAACAACATTCTTTTTTGTTAAATCATTCAATGGAACGGCAATGGTGCTAAAATCCTTTACAAAATGCTGATAGAAACTCGCTAATCCATGGAACGATCTCACATCGGTAGCGGCCTTCGGCGTCGGCCATTCCCGTATTGCGCGGATCTTCTCTTCATCCACTTTAACGCCTCCTGCACTGACAATGAAACCAAGAAAACCAACTTGTTCCAATGCAAAAGAACACTTACTAGGTTTAGCATATAATTGCTGCTCACGAAGTGTTAGAAAAACTTCCCTAAGATGTAAAGCATGTTCATCCAATGATTTGCTATAGATTAAAATATCATCAAAATAAACTACAACAAATTTACCAATTAAGTGCCGAAGTACATGGTTCATTAACCTCATAAAGGTGCTAGGAGCATTAGTCAAGCCAAACGGCATAACCATCCATTCATATAAGCCATACTTAGTTTTAAAAGCAGTTTTCCATTCATCCCCTTCTTTCATACGAATTTGGTGGTAGCCACTCATTAAATCAATTTTAGAAAATACTATACTACCACTTAATTCATCTAACATATCATCCAATCGAGGAATAGGATGGCGATACTTTACAGTGATTTTGTTGACTGCTCGACAATCAACACACATGCACCAAGATCCGTCCTTCTTTGGGACCAGAATGACTGGAACGGCACATGGAGACAGACTCTCCCGAACGTACCCACGCGCAAGCAAATCGTCAACTTGCCGTTGCAGTTCCTTTGTCTCCTCTGGATTGGATCGGTAAGCCGGCCGATGAGGGATTGCCGATCCAGGAACAAAGTCGATCTGATGTTCTATGCCTCGAATCGGAGGTAAGCCAGGTGGCATTTCTTCGGGTAGAACATCTCCAAATTCCTGCAAGAGAGAAGATAT
Source organism: Viola odorata (assembly GCA_963691705.1). Taxonomy (NCBI): domain Eukaryota; kingdom Viridiplantae; phylum Streptophyta; class Magnoliopsida; order Malpighiales; family Violaceae; genus Viola; species Viola odorata. The sequence goes on from OY829542.1 coordinate 24,249,938, forward strand.
ACCAATCGGAACGGTATGGTGTCGTTCCGTTTCATTTGAGGTTAAACAATAAGAGCGAAAACGGATAAGAAGTAGAGGACGGCTTGCGTCAAAACAATTGTTATGAGAAAGCATGGCTCTCCTTACTTCGCTCCCCTTGGCATATACACTCAATTTCTTTTTATTTACCTCTCCTTTTCTCTCAATGCCACTCTCAGCACGCTTACTCTTTTCGTGCGAATGTTTACACTCTCCCTCTGCATGCTTACTGTTTTCATGCGAATGTTTAAGGCGCACACTCTCAGTGTTTCCCTCTATATATTTCACACTCAAACCTTCTTTTTCTCTCGCAAGCTGTTTTGAGATTTCATATTCAGCATGTGACTTAGCAAGCCATTGCTGATCCTCAAACACTTCAGCTTGTGTTAACGGGGCCAAGGTGAACTTCTGACCATCCTTAACCAACTTGTAGAGGTTCCTCTTCCCATCATGATTCGCTGCGCGATCAAACTGCCATGGGCGTCCAAGGAGGATATGGCTTGCTTGCATCGGCACAACATCACAGAGAACTTCATCCTGGTATTTGCCGATACGAAACTTAACAAGCACCTGTTTGGTTACCTTAATGCCGTTGTCATCCGTCATCCAGTGTAGATGATATGGTTTCGGATGCTTTACCGTTGGCAAGTCCAGCTTATGAACCATCAGCGCACTGGCACAGTTGGTGCAGCTTCCGTTGTCTATGATAATGGAACATCCCTTGTGATCAATCACCCCGCGGGTGTGGAACAGATTGGTCCGTTGCTCCTCATCACACACTTCTTCTGTGGACTGTACGCTCAGGGTCAGTCGGATTACAAGCAACCGAACATGGTCACCTCTCTGATGGTCAATATCCGAATCGGTCTGACCGTTTCCCTCAGGTTTCATTTCCTCCTGTTCATCATCCGATTCTTCCTCGCCAGTCGGCCTGATGATGAAAACTCTTTTATTCGGGCATTCTGATTTCTTATGCCCTCGGCCGTTGCACTTGAAACAGATAATTTCCTTAGTGGCTGGCCGATCCACTGGTGGAGTATAAGGTTTGGTAGGTGCCGTTTTAGAAGGAACAACAGCACTGGCAGATCCCTTCAAAACAGCAGGGGCCGTTTTGTCATCCTTATTCCAAGACGTCTTCTTCCAAGGTGTCGACCCAGTAGACTTATAGGAACTCCTAGCTTTCCTATGTTTCTCAATCTTTTGAGCCATATGAAGCATCTCCTCCATAGTGTTATATTGAGTCAGTTCCAATGCATCGGCAACGTCTGCATTCAAACCAGCAAGAAACCGAGCCATCGTTACCTCAGTTTCTTCAGTAATCTTCGCTTGAGCCAAAGCAATTTCCATCTCATTAAAGTATGCTCCAACTCCCTTGCTGCCTTGCTTCAAGTTTTGAAGCCGTTGATGAAGCTCACGGTGAAAGTGGGCAGGGACAAACCGTTGTCGCATCGCCTGCTTCATCTCTTCCCAATTAGCAATCGGACCAGCTAAGACAGTTGCCCTTTTCCGATTGAACTGCTCCCACCAATGACTAGCATACCCACAGAATTCGACTGCGGCGATCTGAACCTTTTTACCTTCCGAATAATTGTGACATAAGAAGATAGCATCTACTTTCCTTTCCCAAGTTAAGTATGCATCAGGGTCGTCAGTACCCTCAAACGGAGGTATTTTCATTTTGATGCTGTTTAGATTAGCATCCAAACGGTCATCCTCCCGTTCTCTCCTACCATCACGACGGTCTCGCCTCTCTCTCCTCTGTCCATCCCTTGTATTTATCCAGCCTTCTCCCCCATCAGGTTCTCCTTCCCAATCAGAATATGGTAATTGTGGACCACGTCTGGCAAGTCGCCGAGGAGGGACCAAAGCAAGATTAGGCCGACGATTCTCACCACGTGGTCGACGGGCGTTGTCATCTTCTTCGGACAGATCAGACAAACGGCCATCACGTTGGTTATTCGCGGCTATAGGAACTGGATTAATGGTACCTAACGCTTCCACCTTAGCTAGCCTTTCAGTTACAGTTAATTGCCGTTCATTCAATGTTTGGAGCTATTCCGACATGTGGGCTAGTATAGCCGATAGATCGGGTTGTTGTACTCCCTCTTGAGACATCTTTTACCTTTCCTGAAAGTCACAAAAAAAAGAAAGAAACACAAGCGTAAAATTGTCCTAAAAACTAGCACTCCCTCACGTGTTTACTCTCGTTTTAAACACTCTAATAATCTCACAAAACTCACTCAATTAATCCCTGCAATTGTTCAAGTGTTAGTGAGACTCAAGAATCCAAAGAGAAGCTTCCAAGAAGACTCTCAAAGAAAACTAGTACTGAAAAGAATTGTGAGACTTGATATTTGAGTAATTGCAAGAACAACCAATCAAACAAATAGCAAGTAGAGTAGAAGGCAATTTCAAGGAATCAAAGAAAGCTCAAAATTGACTCGAAAGGACTCAAACAAGTTCAATTTCAGTTATGATTGTAATACCCAATCGCAGTGCAATTTAATTCCTTGATAAAGCTGGTTTTTATGGAGCAAATACTTCTATATATTTTCGTATTTGTAGGATCGAACCCCTTTCTTTTCTTTGGGAAAATTTCCCTGTTTCTTTTTTTTTTTTTTTTTTTTTTTTTTTGACAGCAAAATACAATTCAGTGTTTTGATCAGAACTTTTTACTCTGAACTCCGAATCGACCGATTCTTTTTGATTCGGAAGCCCAACTGATTCAGCTTTCCAACGAAACCACAATTGCTAAAATCGGACTTCATTTGCTATATATATGAATACAAATTCGACAACTGAAGTTACTGATACTGAACAGAATTTTCTCTTGTATTTTGTGACCTTCTTGTGGGTAGAAAACGCAAGTAATTTAGCGAATTTCAACACAACAAACTGGAACGAAACACAACCAATTGTATTCAAGTAACTAACCAAGCACAGCAAAGAAATCGGTTTTAGAATGGAGTAGAAAGAGAATACCGATTTCAACAAAGAAAACTTGAAACAATTGAAGATACTTACCAATCTTTGAACGCCTTAAGCTCCGCTACCAACTGATACGATCCTGGTTCCTTAGGATGCGTAGCACCAATTTTGATCTTTGTTCAAAGACGGATTTCCTGCGGAAATAGATAACTCGACAAGTACGAGCTTAGACCACTTAGCTAACCTGTGCTAAGAGCCCTAATCGATTTCAAGTCAAGGGTCTTGAATCGGGTTCTTAGGACTAGACTCAACAATGTGAGAATCACACTAAGATAAACGACACAATAATACAATTCCAAGATTTACTTGTATACGACTCAAGTATTGCGGACTCAAGAAGAACAAGGTTCAACCAACTTGAACAAGGGGCGGAGATTGAAGAGAATATCTCAATTTATCAAATAACAGCAAACTTAATAAAGTAGCCACGTGGTTCCTTATATAGGTTACAAACAAACCCTAATAGTAAACCAAATAGGAATAGAAGTAGGACTTCCAAAATAGGAAGATAACTTAACTAATTAAAACTGTCTAATTAACTAATTAAGCTAAAATAATTAAAGTCAACAACTTGAACTTCAGTCATCGCGCGCTTCTGGACACGCGAAACGGGCAGGAGCCGTTTTGAGCAATCGGCACGCGAGACAGATGAGTGAAACGGCAATGGCTGAGTGAAACGGTCAAGCGCCGATTAAGCGAAACGGACAAGAGCCGTTTTGAACGAATCGGACAAGAGCCGTTTTGGTGACAAACGGTCAAGTGCCGTTTCTGGCAGAATCATCTTCGGTCATTGTGAATGTAAGGAGATTCACAACTCTTGGTGTCTTCTCTCTAAGTGCAGCTTCCTCACTTGTCCTCTCACATTCCAGCTCCTTGTGAATGAGAGATGACAAACGGTCTTGAAGCTTTCTAGCTCTAGCTCGAGTCATTGGACCAGCTGGTGGTAACGGTAGTTGGATGCGTGGATTCGCATCAAGTTGCTTCTGCATGTCCTGAATGACACTGTTAAGTCTCGCTACCTCATCAACTGACTATACTGGTGGTACTGGGCCCTGGGGGGGCTGGTACTGGTACTGTTGGTTGTTGGGATAACTGGGTCTTGGCTGAAATTGTGCAGGTTAAAGGGTGGTTGTTGTTGGTTTTGGAAAGAATGCTGGGGTAGATGCTGACTAGGTCCTGGTTGTTGTTGGTTATTTCCATAGCTTAGGTTCGGGTGTCGCTAGCCATTGTTATAGTTCTTGGTATAGGGTTCATATTTCCTTGGTGCGCCATTATAATTACCAATAGTATTGACTTGTACCTCGTCAGGAATATATGGGCAGGCGTCGGTAGGATGATCTGTGAAATTACAGAACCCACAGACCTTGATCTGGACGGGTTGTTCGGCAGCCAATTTCTAAAGCATCCTCATAATGGTAGTAAGTTGGTGTTCCATAACAGTAGAACGGGCATCTTGGACATTAGATGTCCTTCCCGGTTCAGATTGTACAACATTCTTCGTCATTAGCTCTATTGTGGTCTTAGCAGTGGCTGGGGTGAGATGGACAAGTGATCCAGTACTGGCAGCATCTAACAAGGCTCTATCATTGGCTCTAAGGCCCTCATAAAAGTACTAGATAAGTGCATGGTTTGTGAGGTTATAAGAGGGGTAGAGAGCTTGCATCTTCTTATACCTCTCACAATATTGCCCAAGATCTTCTTCATCTTTTTGGACGATGGACACCAACTACTTGCAAGTGACACTGGCTATAGACGATGAGTAATACTTGTTAGTGAAAGCTTTGGACATCTCAGCCCAGGAAGAGATGGATCGAGGGGGTAAATCATAAAACCAGTTCATGGCATCGCTATCGAGGGACCACATGAAGGCTCTCAACTTGGCCTGGTTGATGGTAACTTCAGCGGGTTTCATGGCCTCACAAATGGCATGATAACGTTGCAAGTGTTTGTGCGCATTCTCCTTAGGAACACCATGGAACTTGGGTAAATGATGGAGAATAGAGGATTTGATTACCCAATCGTGGGTAACCGTTGGCTAGGCTATGCAGTTATTCGTGTATTCAGGGGTTGCGTTCAAGTCCTCAATAGTCTAGTTGTTCACAAATTCACCATCAGCCATGATGTCTAGGTCTGGATGTTCGGCAGGGTCTGGATTGTTAGATTCGGAGGGAGTTATATCAGGTTCCAGGTTTGATGTGGCGACAAAAGATTGCTTGGCTAGCTTTCAAGGTAATTTTTCTGTCCTACAGATTTCTGGATCGAATGGAAGAAGGATCGGGTTGGAAGACCTGGTCATACAAACATAAGAGAGAATCAGTATCATTAGTCCCCGGCAACGGGGCGAAAATTTGATCGATTGTCGAAGTCGTCAAAAATAATAAAGAAAATCTGCTAACTAGTGCATAAAGAATTATGTATAGTGGTAACAGGGTCGAGCACAGGGACTAGACGTAGACATTGACTTTTGTGTATGACGAGAGCAAACAAACTAAAATAGTAACTAGGGGAGTTTTTAGAGTTGTTGTTTAAGCTAATTGTTAAACTAAATGAAACAGATAAATAAAGATGTGAAATATAATAGGAGAAGAATACTGGCAGAGGTATATTCTCCGGTTGCATCTAGACCTAGTCAATCACTAGTACAAACATATTCTGTTCCTTGCCATAGGTGCGCTATAGGGGCCAGGTACGTGTAGGCCCCCTGCTTTTCTTCGTAGGAGAAGCTACCTCAAGGTGCGTTTATGAGGTAACCTTGACACTCTATCGTATCCCAAGGTATGTTTATGAGAGCAATACTCAGAGGTCTATAAAGCAGAGAAAAGACGTACCTAGGGCGAGACACTCAGTACGTTCGAGGCACTTCCCTAGTTGACCACTTGCCCTAGTCAGATTGGACCAGTTCGACGTGATGACTCTGAACTAGTTGTCTACTTTACCCTGCAACGTCATGTTAGTTATTACTACAAGGACAACTTTAATCACCTAGATTCAATTAAGAGTTGATCAGGCTTTTAATTAATCCTAAGCAAATTGACAAGATCTTGACAAGTGATCAAATACAACAAAGAATTTATTAAGCACAGATTAACCTCATGACTATCCTAAGCAACCATCGAAATACCTCTGCCAAGACAGAGGAGTTTAGCTACTCATGCTTGTAATAAAATAGATAAAATAAATAAAAGAAGAAGACATAGAAGATGGAAGAAAATGCTAAATTGTATTGAATGTTACCGGCCGGAGCTAGGGCTCTAATTTATTACAAAACGGAAAAGACACCAGTGGTGGAGGAGGGAGTTCCTAGCTGAAAGTAGCCGGGAGTTTGATAATGAAAAATTTATTAACCCTAGAATTAAAAGCCATATATATATTGGCTACAAAATAGGAAGTTCGAAATAAAACTAAAATAGGAATTCTATCCCTAATAGGATTGCGGAATAAGATAGTGGACTCTTCGCTGGTATAGAAGATCGCGGGAAAAAGGTTTCACGCTTCGCTGGGAGTCTTTCTCTAAAGTTTACTTCTATGTGTCGGAGTTGTAAGCGTCTGCAGCATCCTTCATCTAGGCCTAGACAATCTACATCCTTCAAAGTTTCCTTCCTACTGTTCCAGCGAAACTCGTCCAAAATTTATGCATTTTGCATCTTTCTCTTCCTCTAGCCCAGATCTGCAAAAAGGTGAAAATAACGGCAAATCAGTAGCATGATGCTCAAAATTGGGCAAAGAAAGAAGGAGAAAACATATACAAAATTACACCATATCAAAAGCAAAAATAGATTTCATAGAATCTTTGCCATATCCTACCTGTGTGTGCGAAGTGTGCTCTTTCCTAGGTCATGGAGGATTCTACAGGAGCTTTATCAAAGATTTCTCAAAGATTACTGCACCCATGTGCAGACGGCTATAGAAAGAGATGGATTTCTAGTTTGGAGAGGATTGCAGAAGCACCTTTGACGAGCTCAAACAGAAATTGATCACAACACCAGTAATCCAATCCCCAAACTGAGATTAACCATTGGAGATTATGTGTGATGCATCTAGCTCTTCTGTAGGGGCCATTCTTAGACAGAAGGATGGGAAAGACCCTCTTGTCATCTATTACGCTTCGAGGATGCTGGACGAAGCACCACAAAATTATACAACCACCGAGAAAGAAGTGTTTGCTATTATTTTTGCCATAGATAAATTTAGATCATATCTTCTTAGAACTAAGGTGATTATATTTTCTGATCATGTAGCTTTGCGTTATCTCTTGACATAAAAGGAAGCGAAACCGAGGTTGATTAGGTGGATCCTTCTTTTGCAAGAGTTTGACATCGAGATCAGAGACAAAAGAGGCAAAGAGAACTTAGTGGCAGATCATTTGAGCAAAATCTTGGTGGAGCAAGATTCAAAACCAGTCAGAGATGAATTCTCAAATGAGGGCCTTTTCCTAGCCTTAGGGAAGAGACCATGGTACGCAAAAATTACTAACTTCTTAGCAATAGGTAAGCTACTGAGTTTTCTTCCCATGAGAAAGAAAAAATCAGAAGGGATTCTAGGTACTATGTATGGGACGATCCCTATATATAGAATATTGGTAAGGATCAAGTAATCAGAACATGTGTGCTTGAACATGAGGTACAATCAATTCTAGAATTTTGTCATTCGCATGCATGTGGAAGTTACTTTGGACCGAAATGCACTACTCTTAAAGTATTAGAATCCAGATTTATGGGCCCTCATTATTTAAGGATAGCCACTCATTTTGCATGAACTGTCCAAACTGCTAGAGGACAGGAAATATAACTTCTAGGAACCAAATGTCATTAAATAACATTTTAACATGTGAAGCTTTTGATGTTTAGGGATGATAGCATGTTTCTCGGGCGTGATTTTATGCTCTTTACTAGCCTTTTCGGGGGCATGATCTTGCTAATTGACCTTTATTTCCATCTTTATTGCAGATCAGCTCCAAAAGGAGAGAAAGAGCGAAAAGTGCATTTTTGGAAGAATTCTTGGGATTTCAAGCTCCAAGGCCTAGAAGATCGGAATGTCGTTGAGCCCTCGACGCTAGCCAGACCAGTGAGCAGTCTCTCGCCCGCGATATCTCTGCATCCATTCCTAATCGAAAGCCAAAGAGATGAATCTCCAAAGATCCGCACGAGATTTCATGCGCATCTAGAAGATTCTAGAATATTCTAGCACGCTCTATGTGCTATCACTCTCTCCCCTTGGCTGAAATTTGTCATTTTGTAGTCCCTTAGCTGGAATTTGTCCTCTTGTGGGCTGGACACTATATAAACCTCTAGTTTTAGGGTTTTAGACATCTTGTAAATATTTTCCACTTTCTCCTTTTGGGAGCCGCTCCTTTTCTCTCCTCCCTCTTTTGGGTGGTGGCTGAGGCATCCATTTCTAGTAGCCATTGAACTTAACTAGAGTTTTACTCTGACCGGTAACATTTTAATAGTTTTATTCTTCTTGTTCTTCTTTTATGCAATCTTTCTTTTCCTATTTTGTTTCTTTGTTTTGTGATATGAGTAGCTAGATTCTCCCTTCTTAGCAGAGGTATTTTGAGGGTTGCATGGGTAGTTAAGAGGCCTAAATGTGTTTAATATACTCTTATTGTTGTATTCGATTGTTTGTCGATTTCTTGTTAATTCGTCTAGGGCAAGATTAGTAGTCTGGCCAACTAATATCTAGACCTAGATAATTACTGTCATTCTCTTGGTTATAACTGACGTGAATCCTTGAGTTAGAGTAGACACCTAGTGGAGGCAGCACGAGAGGCCTCTGTCCAGGGGTAAACGGTCGTTTAGGGTATGTGATACGAGTCTGAAAAGCTGAGCTATCACACCCTAGATCTGTCTTGCCTCCTCTTCATGGGCATTCTGAGTAGTGCCTCCCCGCATTCATGCCTGGAAGGACGATGGAACATCAAGGCCACCTCATATGTGGAAACGAGGGGTGGCTTTTATCTAAGAAGGTAAGTAGGGGATGCGGTGTGGAAACGCGGTCCCTATAGCATGTCTATGACATAGGAATAGAATATTTCTGCGCCGATGATTTTCATGGCCTCGACGTAACCCGAGAATGTCCTTTGCTAAGATTTCTTCTCTTCTGATTTTATTGCTTTTAATTTCTTCTCTTCTGGCTTTATTTCTTTATTTGATTTCTGTTTGCATGTCGTGCCCTTGATTTCTGTTTGCATGTCTTGCCCCTGATTTTGTTTTACTTTCGTGCCCTTGATTTCTGTTTTTATTAATTGTCTTGTTAGCATCTATCTCTATCTTGGTTAACTAGATTAACTAACAAACCCCCCAATTGTTTCTTTTATTGTTTTACTTTATATCTGGTCTTGTCTAGTGTATGTCTTCACCTTTCTCTGTGGATCGAACCTCTTACCACTGTCTTCAATCCTCTTTTTGTTGCATGTGATAAGTTGTAATTATTTGATCGTGCCCTCGACAAGCACGTCATCAAATTGGAGTCGTTGCCGGGGACTGGTGTTAATTCGTGCCCTTGATAGTTCCAGATTTTTTTTATTTATTTCTTCCATGTCTTATTTTAATTCTTATTCTTACTCACCCTCTTTTCCTCCGTGTTTTACTCCTAACCCCCCGTGGTGAAATCAAGACTATTTCAACTATGTAGGGCAAGACGAACCTAGATATCAATATTATCCGCCTCCACAACCTCCATAACACCAAGAGCTAGCTAACCTGAGGAGCCAACTTAAGGAGATACAATTAGCCTTGCATGAGCTTAAGATACAGAGACAAATAGATGAATTAGCTGATATGGTGAATCAAGGTCAAGAGGCCTTGAAGAAGCTTAAGGAGCAGTGGCGCCAAGAGGCCATTGAAGCAGACTTTGCATGCCTACCTGATCATCCTGCCCCCGACGCTGGACCGCCTGAACCTACCCATCCTGCCCTAGACGTTGCCCCTGCACCTGGACCAATTTTTTTAGCTCCAACACTTCTACTCAGGCACACCATGAATCACCCTATCACCCCCATAGAGCAACATTTGCAGCACTTAGATAGTGATGACTATTCAAGTGAAGAGGAGAACTTTCCCACCGCCATTCTATGGGAGTTGCCATCTGAGCGTCATGACCAAGATGAGGAGTCTTATGGGATAGATGACCTTTTTATGCCCACGAATGAGCTAAACTTGGAGGGTCTAGGATGTCTTCTATCAGAGTCAGGAGCCAACATAGAGTTCAAGGCTAGTGCAGTCATAATATTGAGTGATGTAAATCTGCTAGATTTTTACGACGAGCATCATGCCCTCGATGTAGAATTAAAGGCAGAAATCGTTGTTCAGCCAAATTGTCCAAGTCTACTCCAGAACAGTTCTGACACTTTGGTAGGCCAAGGGATTGAGGTTTTTGAAGCTTTTCAGCATATCAAATCTTGTGAGGAGCGTCATGCCCTAGACATAGAATTCAACGTGGGGTAGATTGAGAATGAGAATTTAAGAGAGATTGAGGAAGAGACAATCAAGGTCTTGAGCTCTAAAGCCGTTATGTGTGACAGAGAGATTTCTGATTATATTGATCCTTTTCTTGAATCACCTTTCACTCATAACAATTTTTTCCTCTTTGTTTTGCGGGAACTCAAATTAACACTTTAATCATATTATGGTTGCCTGCAGGTTACTTTGCTACTGGACCATCCACTTCATGCCATAATTCACATCAAACTAAGAGGATGGAAAGTATTTAGTAGGATTGGTTGAAGTTCAAACAACCAACATCGTGCCCTCGACGATAACAGAGGCGCTTTGTGGGAGGCAACCTACGCCCCTTCTCCTTTTTATTTCTGCTCCACTCTTTATTTTTCAGAACTTTCTTGTGTGTGCCCTTCTCGCATTGAGGACAATACGCTGCCTAAGTGTGGGGAGGGATTTATTTGTGTGTTTGTTTGCATGGTTAATTTTCCGCTTGTTGCATGATTGCATGATTTTTTAGATTTTTCAAAACTTTTTCGGATTTTCATTTTTAGGATTTTGCTAGCTATTTCAACACTGCCCAGTTTTAAAACCCCCATGTATGGACACACACTTTTTTCTTGGGCACGATGAACAAAACTTCCTTTCACCATGTCGTGCCCCAGACAGTCATGCTCTGCCTGCTAACCCTTATATATCGGTAGTCAAAACAACACCTTGTGAGCATATTGAGCCTCCATGCCATATTTTTTTCATGTGCGAATAGAATGCTTAGTTAGGCACTGGCTGGACTTGCATGATACCCCTAGGTATAGGCACCATTAGACTTGGGAAAGCAACAAAATGACGAAAGTCTTCGCATCAATGTCTTATTTCTTTCTTTATTTTCTTCATTTTTCTCTCACTTTTTATCATCTTGCCCTCGATATTCACCTACCCCTCTCTTTTCTTCCTTTCTCCTGACCTCTTGAGCTTATTTTTCTTGATCTTTTTCCTTAGCAGGTAAGCAGCCATTGTTGAGGGTAGTGTCGAGGGCTAGACATCCAGAAGGACGTGCAGAATAGTCAAAGTGTGGGGGAAGCAGAGGAAGTTAGGACTTAAGCACAGAAAATAGAGATCTAGGGCAAATCATCAGAAACATCATCGTGCCCTAGAAATTATCTCAAGAGAAAGAGTTCCCCCAGAAGAGTCTAAGTGTGGGGAAGCAGAAAAATTTAAGGCTTCAGTGCAGAAAGTAAAGATTTAGGGCAAGAAAATAGAAAAAAATTCTTCAGGCCTGGTCTATTCTAAAATGATCCGAGCTCCCCCAAAAAAGTCTAAGTATAGGGAAGCCAAAAAGTCAAACTTCAATGCTGGAAGCAGATCTAGGGCAAGACACCTCAGAAGTCTCCTGCCCTAGTTGAATCAAAAGCTAGAAAGGTTCGTGCCCCTTCTTAAAAAAAAAAAAAGTATATATAGAATAAAAGAATCAAAATAAAAGAAGGGGGCAAATGCGAACAAAAGAATTTGCTCCAGCACCGCATTAAGAGAAGAATTTCCTGCCCAAGAAAAAGAAATCTTCTCTAGCCCTCGCCTCAGCTGCATCATCCTGCCCTCGACGAGCGATGTCTTACCAACCACGCCTTTTTCCTGGCCAAGGAATCCATCCAGGTTTGAGTTGGTTGTCTCTCTTCCTTCTCTTCCTTCTCTTCCTGTTTTCTCTCTTTCTATTTTATTCTTTACCTTCCATTTTCTTCTTCTTTTTCCTTCTTTTTCTAAGCCTAGCCTTTCCTTTTTCTTTCTTTTTGCTGATGCGAAGTTCTTTCCGATTGATTGATTGCCCATACATGTGTACTACGTACTCGGATTGATGTGCAAGTTTGGTTTTGTGTTGCGCTAGTTGCATTTAGTTTTGAGTGTGAGTACATACACTTTACGATCAATTTCTTGCCATTTCATCTAGGACTTATTAGGAGCCTGATCAACTACTAGTTTTTGTATTTGATAACCGTGTGAGGATTACTTGTATTTAGGCCTGGATGTGGTAAAGTCTTATCTTTAGGGTCGTTATCCTTCTGATTTGATGCAGGTGTTATCTAGGCAGAATCGACTTTGTCGAGGCCTAGCTTGCTAACTGGTTTGTTTATTCTCATGCCTTGGTTGATTGTGTCTATTCTTATCTAGGGCTATTTTTAGTTTTGTGAATGCTCGAGGGGGAGCATTGGGCAGTGTGGAGATGTTTGATAGCATGTTTCTCGGGCATGATTTTATGCTCTTTTCTAGCCTTTTCGGGGGCATGATCCTGCTAATTGACCTTTATTTCCATCTTTATTGCAGATCAGCTCTAAAAGGAGAGAGAGAGCGAAAAGATGCATTTTTGAAAGAATTCTTGGGATTTCAAGCTTCAAGGCCTAGAAGATCGGAATGTCATCGAGCCCTCGACGCTAACCAGACCAGTGAGCAGTCTCTCCCCCGTGATATCTCTACATCCATTCCTAATCGAAAGCCAAAGAGACAAATCTCCAAAGATCTGCACGAGATTCCATGCGCATCTAGAAGATTCTAGAATATTCTAGCACGCTCCATGTGCTGTCACTCTCTCCCCTTAGCTGGAATTTGTCTTATTGTTGTATTCGATTGTTTGTCGGTTTCTTGTTAATTCGTCTAGGTCAAGATTAGTAGTCTGGCCAACTAATATCTAGACCTAGATGATTACTGTCATTCTCTTGGTTATAATTGACGTGAATCCTTGAGTTAGAGTAGACACATAGTGGAAGCAGCGCGAGAGGCCTCTGGCTAGGGGTAAACGGTCGTTTAGGGTATGTGATACGAGTCTGAAAAGCTGAGCTATCACACCCTAGATCTGTCTTGCCTCCTCTTCATGGGCGTTCTGAGTAGTGCCTCCCCGTATTCGTGCCTGGGAGGACGACGGAACGTCAAGGCCACCTCATATGTGGAAACGGGGTGTCGCTTTTATCTAAGAAGGTAAGTAGGGGATGCAGTGTGGAAACGCGGTCCCTATAGCATATCTATGACATAGGAATCGAATATTTCTGCGCCGATGATTTTCATAGGCTCGACGCAACCCGAGAATGTCCTTTGCTAAGATTTCTTCTCTTCTGATTTTATTGCTTTTAATTTCTTCTCCTCTGACTTTATTTCTTTATTTGATTTATGTTTGCATGTCTCGCTCCTGCTTGTGTTTTACTTTCATGCCCTTGATTTCTGTTTTTATTAATTGTCTTGTTAGCATGTATCTCTATCTTGGTTAACTAGATTAACCAACCAAACTCCCCCCCCCCCCCCCCATTGTTTCTTTTATTGTTTTACTTTATATTTGGTCTTGTCTAGTGTATGTCTTCACCTTTCTCTGTGGATCGAACCTCTTACCACTGTTTTCATTCCTTTTTTTGTGAGTGTGAGTGCATACACTTTACGATCAATTTCTTGCCATTCCATCTAGGACTTATTAGGAGCCTGATCAACTACTAGTTTTTGTATTTGATAACCGTGTGAGGATTACTTGTATTTAGGCCTGGATGTGGTAAAGTCTTATCTTTAGGGTCGTTATCCTTCTGATTTGATGCAGGTGTTATCTAGGTAGAATCTACTTTGTCGAGCCCTAGCTTGCTGACTGGTTTGTTTATTCTCATGCCCTGGTTGATTGTGTCTATTCTTATCTAGGGCTATTTTTAGTTTTGTGAATGCTCGAGGGGGAGCATTGGGCAGTGTGGAGATGTTTGATAGCATGTTTCTCGGGCATGATTTTATGCTCTTTTCTAGCCTTTTCGGGGGCATGATCCTGCTAATTGGCCTTTATTTCCATCTTTATTGCAGATCAGCTCTAAAAGGAGAGAGACAGCGAAAAGATGTTTTTTTGGAAGAATTCTTGGGATTTCAAGCTTCAAGGCCTAGAAGATCGAAATGTCATCGAGCCCTCGACGCTAACCAGACCAGTGAGCAGTCTCTCGCCCTCGATATCTCTACATCCATTCCCAATCGAAAGCCAATAAGACAAATCTCCAAAGATCCGCACGAGATTCCATACGCATCTAGAAGATTCTAGAATATTCTAGCATGCTCCATGTGCTGTCACTCTCTCCCCTTAGCTGGAATTTGTCTTATTGTTGTATTCGATTGTTTGTCGGTTTCTTGTTAATTCGTCTAGGGCAAGATTAGTAGTCTGGCCAACTAATATCAAGACCTAGATGATTACTGTCATTCTCTTGGTTATAATTGACGTGAATCCTTGAGTTAGAGTAGACACCAAGTGGAGGCAGCGCGAGAGGCCTCTGTCTAGGGGTAAACGGTCGTTTAGGGTATGTGATACGAGTCTGAAAACCTGAGCTATCACACCCTAGATCTGTCTTGCCTCCTCTTCATGGGTGTTCTGAGTAGTGTCTCCCCGTATTCGTGCCTAGGAGGACGACGGAATGTCAAGGCCACCTCATATGTGGAAACGGGGGGTGGCTTTTATCTAAGAAGGTAAGTAGGGGATGCGGTGTGGAAACGCGGTCCCTATAGCATATCTATGACATAGGAATAGAATATTTCTGCGCCGATGATTTTCATGGCCTCGACGCAACCCGAGAATGTCCTTTGCTAAGATTTCTTCTCTTCTGATTTTATTGCTTTTAATTTCTTCTCTTCTAACTTTATTTCTTTATTTGATTTCTGTTTGCATGTCTCGCTCCTGATTGTGTTTTACTTTCATGCCCTTTATTTCTGTTTTTATTAATTGTCTTGTTAGCATGTATCTCTTTCTTGGTTAACTAGATTAACCAACCAAACCCCCCCCCCCCGCATTGTTTCTTTTATTGTTTTACTTTATATTTGGTCTTGTCTAGTGTATGTCTTCACCTTTCTCTGTGGCTTGAACCTCTTACCACTGTCTTCATTCCTTTTTTTGTGAGTGCGAGTGCATACACTTTACGATCAATTTCTTGCCATTTCATCTAGGACTTATTAGGAGCCTGATCAACTACTAGTTTTTATATTTGATAACCGTGTGAGGATTACTTGTATTTAGGCCTGGATGTGGTAAAGTCTTATCTTTAGGGTCGTTATCCTTCTGATTTAATGCAGGTGTTATCTAGGCAGAATCGACTTTGTTGAGGCCTCGCTTGCTGACTGGTTTGTTTATTCTCATGCCCTGGTTGGTTGTGTCTATTCTTATCTAGGGCTGTTTTTAGTTTTGTGAATGCTTGAGGGCGAGCATTGGGCAGTGTGGAGATGTTTGATAGCATGTTTCTCGGGCATGATTTTATGCTCTTTTCTAGCCTTTTCGGGGGCATGATCCTACTAATTGACCTTTATTTCCATCTTTATTGCAGATCAGCTCTAAAAGGAGAGAGAGAGCGAAAAGATGCATTTTTGAAAGAATTCTTGGGATTTCAAGCTTCAAGGCCTAGAAGATCGGAATGTCATCGTGCCCTCGACGCTAACCAGACCAGTGAGCAGTCTCTCCCCCGCGATATCTCTACATCCATTCCTAATTGAAAGCCAAAGAGATAAATCTCCAAAGATCCGCACGAGATTCCATTCGTATCTAGAAGATTCTAGAATATTCTAGCACGCTCCATGTGCTGTCACTGTCTCCCCTTAGCTGGAATTTGTCTTATTGTTGTATTCGATTGTTTGTCAGTTTCTTGTTAATTCGTCTAAGGCAAGATTAGTAGTCTGGCCAACTAATATCTAGACCTAGATGATTACTGTCATTCTCTTGGTTATAATTGACATGAATCCTTGAGTTAGAGTAGACACCTAGTGGAGGCAGCGCGAGAGGCCTCTGTCTAGGGGTAAACGGTCGTTTAGGGTATGTGATACGAGTCTGAAAAGCTGAGCTATCACACCCTAGATCTGTCTTGCCTCCTCTTCATGGGCGTTCTGAGTAGTGCCTCCCCGTATTTGTGCCTGGGAGGACGACGGAACGTCAAGGCCACCTCATATGTGGAAACGGGGGGTGGCTTTTATCTAAGAAGGTAAGTAGGGGATGCAGTGTGGAAACGCGGTCCCTATAGCATATCTATGACATAGGAATAGAATATTTCTGCGCCGATGATTTTTATAGCCTCGACGCAACCCGAGAATGTCCTTTGCTAAGATTTCTTCTCTTCTGATTTTATTGCTTTTAATTTCTTCTCTTCTGACTTTATTTCTTTATTTGATTTCTTTTTGCATGTCGTGCCCTTGATTTCTGTTTGCATGTCTCGCCCCTGATTGTGTTTTACTTTCATGCCCTTGATTTCTGTTTTTATTAATTGTCTTGTTAGCATGTATCTCTATCTTGGTTAACTAGATTAACCAACCAAACCCCCCCATTGTTTCTTTTATTGTTTTACTTTATATCTGGTCTTGTCTAGTGTATGTCTTCACCTTTCTCTGTGGATCGAACCTCTTACCACTGTCTTCATTCCTTTTTTTGTTGTATGTGATAAGTTGTAATTATTTGATCGTGCCCTCGACAAGCACGTCATCAAGGGAATAGAATTTATGGGTCATTTTCCTAGGTCTAATGGTAACACATATATAATTCTTGCAGTAGACTATTTGTCAAAGTGGGTCGAAGCTAAAGCCACCATGGCTGATGATGCTAAGACCATTGTTAACTTCTTGAAAACTTATGTGTTGAACAGGTTTGGAGTGCCAAGGGCCATCATAAGCGACAGAGGTACTCACCTCTGCAATAAGGTAGTTGCTTCCCTATTCAGAAAGTACAACATCACCCACAAGGTTTCCACAACCTACCACCTTCAAACCAACGGTAAAACAAAGGTCTCCAATAGGGAAATCAAATCCATTCTTGCCAATACAGTGAACCCAGAGAGGAAGGATTGGAGTCAAAGGCTAGACAACGCCTTATGGGCCTACAGAACGACTTTCAAATCTACAATAGGAACGACTCCGTACAAGCTCATTTATGGGAAGTTGTGTCATTTTCCAGTAGAGATGAAGCGCAAGGCCTACTTGGCAATCAAGTAGTGCAACCTGAACATGGAAGGAGCAGGGTTGTAGAGGAAGCTGCAAATCCAAGAATTGGAAGAATTGAGGAACGATGCGTATGAGAACGCGACGATTGTCAAGGCCAAGGCGAAGAACTATCATGACAAGAACATTAAGCACAAATACTTTTTTATGGGACAGAGAGTCTTATTGTTTAATTCTAGAGTTGGGATTTTTTTCGAGGAAAACTCAAATCTAGATGGACTGGGCCTTATATTGTTGCTAATATTTTTCCTCATGGTGCTATTGATATTCAGGATATGCAGACAGAGAATTTTTAAGGTGAACGGACAGATGCTGAAACCTTTCTATGAAGGATTCAGAGGAAAACTCAAATCTAGATGGACTGGGCCTTATATTGTTGCTAATATTTTTCCTTATGGTGCTATTGATATTCAGGATATGCAGACAGAGAATTTTTAAGGTGAACGGACAGAGGCTGAAACCTTTCTATGAAGGATTCAGAGAACACACTGTGGAGCAATTCACAGTCTATCAACCCCTTGAAAATTAAACAAGCAATGTCAAGTCCAAGACATTAAAAAAGGACGCTACATGAGAGGCAGCCCATGTATTTTGTTTTTCAATTTTTAGTCAAATTAATTTTCAATAAAAAAACTGTCATTTTTCTAGAGCGAGACTGATGAATGTTTTAATTTTTCTTAGACAGGGGAAGTAGGGGAGAAAGTAGAGGAATACCAACATGACTCTTCCCTTGGTCTAGGAAAGAGTCCAGTAGAGAGTACAGAAAGTGGACACAATGACAAGGAGTGGGGCGCAAATAAAAATTCAATGTTTTATTAAATAAAAACAGCATAAGGACAAAAGGGAAATTGTTATGCCACGTCATTAAATAACACACTTATTTAATGACTATACTTGCTGACCCACTCCCACACTAAAACTCCCCACTTTCCCACTCAAACTATAACTCTCCCTCTATTTCCCCTCTCTACAGAGACTTAACAGTCTACATCTTCCTCAGAAACTCCATCATCATCTTCCTCCTCTCAAAACCCTCACCTCCAAAACCGAGCCAATCATGCCTAAAATAAAGAATGCAGCAAGGCGTGGCCTACTCTACCCTCCACTACTAACAGACCAAGCCCAAAATCCTTCAATTCCAATAGTAGCTCAGTCTGCAACCTCACTACCACTGCCTCAGCCATCCCTGCCAACAGCTTTGACTACTATAGGGGCCCCGTCGCCAACATAAACCACTCCCCTTTTGAACCTGACGGCAGCAACACCTCTAATTTCATCACAATCACCTGCGCCGCCTCAAATTCTAAGCCCACAAGAGCTGCAAATAGAGGTACCAATGGCCACGACATCTACCACCACCGCTGATAAGACGTCAGTAATTGGGACACCAATAGTGTTCAATGAGATAGAGGAACCTCAGAAGACTGAAGAGCTTGACCTAGGGGAGGGAAAATGAGCCGAAATCGACCAAGCAACGGTTGATGTAGGAGCCTCCAAGCCCAGATCTGTTGAACCAGAACCTTCCCCCATTCCTCCACTAGCTCTGGCGCCGATACGATGTCCAATCCAATATTCAAACCAAGCAGAGCTGAAATGCTAGCAGTCGAGTATGACACCGACAATGACAATGTCCCATTATCTCGGCTAAGGAGAGACAAATAGATGGCAGAGCCACCAGTGGTGAAGCCGGTAGAGAAGAAGGTCATCGGGTACAAAAGGAAGGTCCCTAGACCTATAAAAGAGAAACCCTTACTTTCTTCCCCTAGGCCTAGTCAAGAGGTGCCTGGAGGACCGTCTCCTAGGTCTGCTTGAGAGACTATTAGAGGAATAGTTGGCAAAACCAGAAACAAAAAGCAAAAGGTGAGGGCTAAGATGATGGTTAATCGCAGAGACTAGAAGTGATACGATCCTAGTTGCCTAGGATGCGTAGAGTGATGATCTAGTTCTTTAATAGGTTTGACACACAAAATATTGACGTAAGATCTCACTTTACAACTTGCTTTCGAAGGAATCCACCTTCGGATTTGCTCGTCCGAGTCTTTGATGAAGTGAGGTTAGGCAAGAGTCCACTCGCCTTATTCATCCCTAACGAAACCTAAAAGGAATCCACCCTTTAGCACAACGAACACCTGGTCGGATCCAAGGTTCACAACCTACAAGAGATCCACTTGCAAGTCACGCCCTCCGAGATTGAGTCCACAATCCCAAGTCAAAATCGAGTCCACAATTTCTCACGCTTGATTCCACAAGTGCCAACGTCTGAGTCCATGAATGCCAACATGCTACCTTACACACCTTCCACGCTTGAGTCCACAAACTCCACGCAAGTCGCGCCCTAACCGAGTCCACGACTAAGTTAACACAAGAACGACTTACTCCGGAGAGAGTTGAGAAGATGGGATGGGAATTTGGTAAAGTGAGGAATTGGGAAAACTCATTTGAATTTTATTAATGAAACTCGCTTCTTTTAAATAGGCGTAAACATACAAAATTCCTAAAACTAATTTTATGACATGTTCTAATTAAACTAGGAATAGAAGTCCTACTTCTAACTTAACTTTAACTTAATTAATAAAATAAAATAAATACAAATTATTTACTCTATCTAACTTGTACAAAACTTCCTTCCTTGACCGAATCTTAACTAAGCTTGAAATCGCTCCCTTGGTTAAGTCGCATTTGACTTAGGGTTTCCTTGACCAACGAATCCTCCTCTCAAGCCACCTTTCTTTTCACTCGTGCATTTCCTCTAGAACCTTCCTAAAACCTTCCCAACACGTTCAGAGACATATCACAAAGTTTTTTACTTAATTTTCTCACGCCAAAATTCGAATGGCTCGTGCCCATGCGCTCATATGCGCCTAAACGCTCCTCACGTGCGTTCTCCCAATCTCGACCAGCACTCTTATAAGACTCCCTTAAGTATTGTATTTACTCTAAAACCTAGATCGGAAACCATCTCCATCGTCTTGTCTTGACTAGTCATTTCTGGCCTATGTGCGTGCGCGCTAGGGTTGGCACTGCGTGTGCGCGCCATGTGTTTGCTGCGATGATGCTTGATACGTGTACAAATGTCCTGTGTGATATGTGTGCTCTTGTGCTGAAGGCACGCATTGTTGTTTGATGGTCTTGCGGCTCGCGCTATGGTTTGCGATGCGATGTGCGCCTGCGATGTGCGCCTTAACCTCACTAGGGTTTGCGATGAGGCTAGGATCGCATCATTCCCTCCCTCTTGAAAAGGATTCACCCTCAAATTTGTTTCCTCAATTATGGGGAAAGTCCTCGAATCTCTATCTTTCAAAGATAATTTTTACCGTGCTAAAACATCCTCAAGCTCCAAGCTATAGGCATTAATTGTACAAAATTTGCCTAAGACTGCTTCACAATCCGCTCTCTCGACGATGATGTGCTCGAAAGACTCAACCACTCTTTCCTTGTGCTTGCGCAAATAACTTCAAAATATAAGTGATTGTTCCTCCATCTCTTGGCTACTAGTATTGATAATTAAATAATTATCCATTGGATCATACTCCTCAACAACGCTAGCATATGTAATTAAATCCTCCTTGATTTATAAAATACGCAACCACCCTTTTTGACATGCCATCGCCAAATCAAGTGGCGCTTCTTCTAACTTGCACTTTCCAAGCAAATTGAACTCCATCATAAGAATAAACACTAAAAATAGGGTTAGTCACATGCGCTTCACGCACACATAAGGCGTTTCTCCTATGTTCTCCAAATTCAAGCCCTCGCTCCTTCTTAAAGTCCGCGTATGACTTTGCAATCCAACTCTGGTCTTCAAACACTTCTCTAGGTGTTAATGGCACAAAAGTAAGCCTATCTTCATCCTTAGTAATGGTGTAGCGATTACTCCTTCCTTTGTAGATCGCTTCTCTATCATATTGCCATGGTCGGCCTAGTAATACATCACTCGAAGTCATAGGGACAACGTTGCAATATACCTCATCCTCATACTTTCCAATGATGATCGAAACCATAACCTCACGTGTTACCTCTAACTCTCTACTTTCCGTCATCCATTGCAATTGGTAGGGTTTTGCCTTCTTGACTAATGGTAATTGATCGTCACTCAAATGTATTAAATATTTTCCTAATGCCTAAATGCACAAATAAATGTGTATAGGGAAAGACAGGGTCGAACCACAGAGATTGAAGGAATAAAAAGTTAATAAAGATGTATGACAAGGGATAAATGCAACAGAATACGGTCAAGAAACACCAGGGGGAGTTTCTGTCGATTAATGAATTAATCGACCCAGATATGAGAGCTAACAAAACAGATAAGTAAATAAATGTAAATCGCAATCATAAAAGTAACATGCATTCGGGGGCTCGAAAGTGAAAAGCAATCAAGGGCAAAATAACAGAAGATGATCGAGGGCACAAAAAGTAATAAGAGAGATATAAATCAGAGGGGAAGAGATCTTAGCAAAAGGTGTTC
The DNA here is from genome assembly GCA_963691705.1 of Viola odorata. Taxonomy (NCBI): domain Eukaryota; kingdom Viridiplantae; phylum Streptophyta; class Magnoliopsida; order Malpighiales; family Violaceae; genus Viola; species Viola odorata. The sequence continues at coordinate 24,271,811 of OY829542.1, forward strand.
TCGGGTTGCGTTCTAGGTCAGTTAATCATGGGCACGAAAATATTCCAAACTCAAGTATAGACCTGCTATAGGAGTCATGTTTCTACGTAGACTCCCTACTCACCTTCGTAGGAATTTGGCGTAGCAAGGAACATTCTTCACTGCTTGGAGAAGAGGGATGTTGACAACCACTTTACTGAACATTTCAAAGATATCTCGGTCTTCCTTTTCTTTTTTGGACTTAACCAGTCTTTGGGGAAATGGGGGCTCGAGAATCTTATGAATGTATTCCTGGGTGAATTCGGGTGGATTTGGGTCATTCCTTGGTGGTAACCAGGTGATCATCATTCGGTCAGGGTACTTTGCCTTTCCGCGACATCATTGCTTTCTCGGGCGCTTCGTCGCCTCGATGTTTTGCCAATTTTCCTGCACATTTTCACTTATTGTTTGTGTTAGTAGCGACATAGGACAAAGTGTCTTAATTACCTTGGGGTGTTGTCGCGTATTCTCCAAGCTCGTCTGGCGCGATCCCATCAAGATGTCGCTCGTGTCACATACTCATCCAGCCAACTTCACCGGGTTTGTTCCCTCCGGTTACTCACTGGGGTATCGTGACTCCTTATATTTCATCAATTGGCCAGGAAGTGCCTCATCTCAGTGAGCCGCCTGATCAAGGTCGGCCATCATGAGGGTAAGATTTTCACTCCTCAGCGTTGTCACCTCGCACCTCGAAGCGTGCCTCGTCTTAACGATGTGCCTGTGTTAGCGCCACCATCGCAAGGGTAGGATTTTCACTTTTGGGGTGGAGTTTTTATCTTCCCTAGGGTCGTGCCTCATCTTGGTGGTCAATCGCCTATGTGAGCACGAGTTGTCACAAGGGTAGGATTTGCACTCCTAGGGGAGTCGGGGCGTGCCTTGTCTTGGTATACCGTCTATGTGAGCACGGGTATCCCAGGATAGGAATGTTCACTCCCGATAGTGCTGGAGCGTGTCTCATCTTAGTGAGCCGCCTGATCAAGGCCAGCCTCACAAGGATAGAATTTTTACTTCCAGCACCATATATTTCCAGGTTCACCGGGGAGTGCCTCGTCTTAGTGGCCCGTCTGTGTTAGCCCGGTCTGCCATAAGGTTAGGACTTTTCACTCCCGACACCCTCTCTTCTGTTATCTACAGACCACAGACAAAAAAAAAAGAACATAAGAGATATCTCCAAAATAGTTGTTAGAGCATGCGCCACTGCACGTCAAATTCGAGAATGATATAATTTCAAGCGAGCAATGTTCCAGGAGTTAGGTAAGGGGGTACCATCAAGTGTTTCCAGGTTATACGCCCCCTTGCCGATAACGCGGGTGACGCGGTATGGGCCCTCCCAATTTGAGCTGAGTTTCCACATTCGTTGGCCAGCAGCTCGCTTGTCCCTGAGTACCAAGTCTCCCGCTTTGAGCAGCCGCTCCTTAACATGTCTGTTGTGATACCGCGCCATTTTCCTTTTATAGTGCATTGTTTTCAGGAGGGCTTCCTCGTGTAGCTCGTAACCTTTCTTCGTTTAGCTCTTCCTTGAAATATTCGACCCTTAGACTTAGGGTGCCGATTTCCACATGTGTGACAGCCTCGGTGCCAAAGGCCATCGCGAAGGGTGTTTCCCCTATGCTGGTTTTAACAGTCATGCATAGGCCCACATCACATAGGGTAGTTCATCTGCACATTTCTTTTTTGAACCCTCCAAATTTTTCTTAATGCCGCTGAGGATGCTTTGGTTGGTCACCTCTGCCTGGCCGTTAGTCTGGGGATGCGGTACGAAGGAAAACCTTTGTTCAATCTGGAATTCCTCACACTGTTCTTTGAAGAAGTTACTGGTAAATTGAGTCCCGTTGTCGCTGACCAGTACACGAGGTACCCCGAACCGCATGATAACTTAGTACATAAAGAAACGCCATGCTTTCTCGGTTGTAATGTTGGCTACCGCCTCCACTTCTGCCTATTTTGTGAAGTAGTCCACAGCCACGATTACGAATTTCAGTTGGGATCTTGCCTTAGGAAAAGGGCCTAAAATGTCAATTCCCCATTTAGCGAAAGGGTAGGGGGCCACGATTTGAGAGATTTCTGTGGCAAGTCGCCGGGGGATTTTAGCAAACTCTTGGCATTTGTGACATGTTCGCACGTTGTTACAGTCCCTGCGGATGGTGGGCCAATAAAATCCTGACCGAAATACTTGTGCGGCCATGGTGCCGCCCGGTACGTGCATACCACAGATCCATTCATGAATCTCTCGCAGGGTGTGGAGGCCTTCCTGTTCAGTTATGCATTTTGCCGCTGGGTGGGAGAAATATCTCTGGATTAGTTCCCCATCATAGTAGGTGCATCTTGCCGCTTGTTTCAATACTTTTTTCCTTTCTGCGTTATCGCTTGGCAACTCGTCGTGCTTTAGGAATTTGACCACAGGGATCCTCCAGTCCTTTTCAATTTCTTCTACACACAGCGACAACTGCTCCTCCAAGAAGGACGACACTGACCTTTCCTCGTAATACATGCCCTCTGGTATGGTCGCCTCCTGATTAGCTGCTATTTTGGCAAGGGTGTCTGCTTCGGCATTGTCCTCTCGGGGAATGTGTTCAAAAGTGACGTGCACGCCGCTTTGTTCTATTTCCATCAATTCTCGTTTTACTTTCGAGAGGTATTGCACCATGACGGGTTCTCTATCTTGGGAGTGTCCCAAGACTTGATCTATCACTAGCTTGGAGTCGCCTCGTATTTTCAATCGTGGGGCTCCTGCTACCACGTCACACTCGGCTTTGGTGAAGAGGTTTCTTCCTATTCTGAGCCCAGCTAATAACGCTTCATACTCTACTGCGTTATTAGATAATGGTTGTAGGATTCTGATGGCATGTCGCATCTGTACATCGTGCGGCCCGATCATGTAAATACCGACTCCTGCCAGTTCTTAATTTTTAGCGCCATCCACGTAGACAACCCATGAGTCCGCGTAGGCCTCCAGGGGTGGGAGCTTTGCGCTATTCTCTTCCTCTTCAAGCGGCTTCGCCACAGCGTCCCTGGCAAAGGTGCACTCGGTGATGAAATCTGCTAGGACCTGGGCTTTTACAGATGGTCGAGCCTTGTATTGTAATCCGTACTGCTCAAGCTCGATTGCCCAAATCAGCATCCTCCTAGAGGACTCTAGTTTCCTGAAAATTCTCTTCAAGGGCTGATCTGTGAGCACGATAACTAGGTGGGCCTGGAAGTACTTGTCCATAGTTCGTGTGGACTGTATCAGGGCAAATGCCATCTTCTCGATGTGGGTGTATCGCACCTCAGCCTCCTTTAACACATGACTGACAAAGAAGACGGGGCGGTGGGCATGATTGTCCTCCCGTACTAGGACAACACTGACTACTTCATCTGCAACGCCGAGATATAGGAATAAGGTGTCACTCGGTTATGGTCGTGTTAGCACTAAGTCGGACGACAAATAGGCTTTCAAGCCTATGAACGCTTCTTCGCATTCTTGCGTCCATCCAAAGGGGTTCAGTTTCATTTTGTATTTCCTTAACGAGTCAAACACATCTTGTAAGTCTACTAGATGGTCACTAAAGTTTCGGCTCTTGACCAATAAGTCGTCTACGTAGGCTTGTACATTTTTTCCGATTTGCCTCTCGAACACTTTGTTCGCCATGCGCTGAAAAGTTGCCCCAGCATTCTTCAATCTGAACGGCATCACTGGGTAACAATAGATAGCCTTTGGGGTTATGAATGTTGTTTTCTCTTTGTCTTCTTTGGCCATGGGGATCTGATGGTATCTGGAGTTGGCGTCCAAAGAACTCAAGTATGCGTATCCAGCAGTTTGATCGACTAACTGATCAATTCTGGGAAGCGGATAACAGTCCTTGGGGCAGGCGTCGTTTAAGTCAGTGAAATCAATGCACATGCGCCAGTCTCTGTTGGGCTTCGGAACCAGGATGGGATTGGCCAGCCAGGTGGGGTATTGAACCTCTCGAATGAATCCCGCGTCCAGGAGTTTTGTTACCTCCTTATCAATAGCCATTGTCTTCTCCACGGAAAATGCTCGCCACTTCTGTTGAACTGGCGTGGAACGTGGATCGACGTTAAGTAGATGTTTTGCTACTAATAACAATCCACCTAAAAGAAAGGGTATTTTCGTCTATCACCCGGTGGGAAAAGGCATAGCTACTGTTTCGCACCACCACGGTAGGGACAAGATTGCTACCTTCCCCAAAGGCTAACGCTACAGAGGCTAACAGGGACCTACCGGCTCCTCTCACGGACCTCCTGCTTGGCTCAAGGAGTTATCTCACCCCCAGAGGAAACCACGCATCAGGATTAACGCTCCGGCCATTATCCTACCGCGGCAATATCTACCTAAACACCTACCGCCGAGGTAGCGTATCACGATAAGGGCGAATCACAGACCCTAACGCGAGCGATGGCTCGTACCCGTTTACTCGGGCGGGAACGCCCCCTTTCTTCTATAAATACCTCCCCCACAAAGGAGGCAGGTAAGCGGACTGGACTAGCTAAAACTCTGCCAATTTCAGTACACATACTGACTTAAGCATCGGAGTGTTTCCGCCGGAGACCCCCTCCGGCGTATTGCAGGTACTGTGGACCGTCGCGCACACTGATCTGAGAAGAGCTGCTCCGCTATACATCCTTCGGCAGAAGACAAATTATTATCAAATTGGTGCTTTCATTGAGAGTTTTGGTTCTATTAAGTGAGCATCCTTAATAGCCAAACTCCTCCTCCCCGAAGCTAGAAGGATTATGGCCTCAGAGTCAGATCTGGCGCTGTCCCGAACTTCCAACATCCCATACAACACCCGCAGACGCTTGTTTCCCATCGCTACCTATGATGCCCCCACCCCAGGGCAGGACGTCACTGTAGGAGAGTTAGATCTTCCTCGCGGGTCAAGTTCAGAAGAAGTTACATTCTAGATTTGCTCTCCCTTCTCCCATATAGCAGGAACCAGCCATCCTACCCCCCAAGCGGGAAGATCTATGATAGGAGAAGCGGACAACCCTTTCGTGAATTCAATAGCAGCTCTCCAAGCTCAACTGGATCAACTGACAGAGATGGCTGCTGGATTTACTCCTCATGCCTCAAGACCTGGTGTGTCCTCCCAAGTAATTTTCACCCCGTCCATTGTCACCGAACGACCCTTATCGCTCCAACAGTCTAGGGCACTCCCGTCCTCCTTACCTTTCCCCTTGGCCCCCATAAACGTCCCACCATTCACGCGTGGACCTGCCGACCATTCTGGACAATACAGGGGAGGAATCTCTATCCCCGAAGCAGTCCGCCAGCGTGACGAGTATAGAGAGCCCTGGGATGATCGACGGGGAGATATAGTGAGAGATCCATCTCCTAGATACAGCGAGAGATCTAGCAGCAGAAGTCGACGAGCTCGAACTCCAAGGAGCCGTAGTCGTTCTCCTAGGAGACATCAGGAATATGATCCTCAAAATCCCAGATACGATGCTGAAATTCCACATCAGCGACAGCCTCGTAAGATCCCCGATGCTAACGTGGGTCATCCGTTCAGCTACCATGTCAGGCACCACAGAGTCCATCGACATGTGAAACTCCTAGCAGAATCATATGATGGCACAAAAGATCCCATTTCTCACCTCAATAAGGTGAAGGATTTCGTGCAATTCCAAACGCGCAGTGACGCAGCATTGTGTCAAATTTTTGTAATGACGCTGTCAGGAGTGGCACGTCTATGGTTCGAGGGGCTCCCCGCCGGGTCTATCGATAATTTTTCTCAGTTGGAAGAAAAATTCAAAAGTCGGTTTAGCACGGCTATTCCTATCAGAAAGTCAGCAGCTGCGCTGTTCGATATCCATCAAAAACCACAAGAATCGTTGAACGATTTCTTAGGTCGATTTGATCTTGAAATGTCCCTAACGCTAGGGGTCACTATCGATTTTGCGATTGAGGCCCTGAAACGCAATTGTCGATACAGTAAACTGAAAGATACGCTAACGGTGGACCCCCCAACGACCCTAGATGCATTAAGGTTGAAAGCGCATAACTATGCGAGAATGGAAGAGGAAGAAAATAGAGAATGGATCTGAGGCATGTCGGCGGACCCATATGTGGCCCCTAACGTCTTGAACAGCAATGCCCCTGACGCTAAACCCACCGAGGATCCCGGGCAGCGGAAAGAACATAACACCAAGACCTCTAACCGGCAGAGAGGAAATTTCTCAAAAGGAAGACCTGGAGGATCCCCCACTCGGAAGCAAACGTACCCGCCAAAGGGCCGGATATACGATCCTGACCTCCCATCTCTCATACTCCCAAGGGCGGAGATCTTAGCAATAGTCCAACAGAGAAATTTGCCTATCCGTTACCCAGCTCCCGTGAAACCAGGAGTAATCATGGGAGGAAGAGAAAATGCATACTGCAAATTCCATAAGGTCAAGGGACATTCAACAGATGTATGCAGAGAGTTAAAATCGGCTATAGAGCGATTGGTCGAAGAGGGCTACCTTGGGGAATTTGCCACAAAGGCCAGGGAGGAAGCCAGAAACAACCCAACTGGAAATACAACTGAGCAGAGGCAAGCGCCCTCGCACGCTACAGGGGCTAACGCAGTACCCCTCGGGCCAAATAGAGAAGCGCTCGCTATCGATAGCGACCAAATGCCCATGATAAATATCATTGCGGGGGGAGCACCCTATTGCGAGGAAATTATGCCGCAAATGCCCAACCCTGGAGAAAAGCGCAAACGGGAGAGCGCGCAAACGAAAATCGAGGCGATAAGCGCCTTAGACAGAATGATATTGTCTTTCTCAGAGGAGGACGAAAAAGGCATCGTCTTCCCGCATAAAGATGCGATGATTGTAACGCCCGTCATTGGAAGTCATGGGGTAAGAAGGACCCTTGTCGATAACGGGAGTGCAGTGAATCTATTTTCATTGGAAGCGTACAACTTGATGAAACGACCTGACGGTGAGCTATCATCTTGCACGAGGCCAATTATTGGGATTGATGGAGTACCGATTCCGGTAGCCGGAATAACATCCCTGCCGGTGTACTTCCGAGAAGACACATCCAAACGCTCCGAAGAGCTACTATTTCTGGTCGTAGACCTAACGTTACCTATAACGCCATTTTGGGGCGACCATTCCTTAATCGTTTTGGAGTGGCCATATCTCAAAAACACCTGCGGATGAAATATCCCTCATGGGAAGGCGTGGTCTCAATCAAAGGGGACCAAAAGTTGGCAGCCGAATGCTACTTACTTATGACTCAAAGGAGTTGTGACCGCTACGTTTGCATGGCAGACGACCCTTTCGATGATAAAGAAGAAAAGCGCACTCAGCCGCTAGATCAGATGGTATCAACCCCTATCGGTAAGGATAGTGAAATGAATCTCTTAGCCAGTGAGAAACTAAGCCTTGAAGAGAACGCGCAATTAATCCGGCTGTTGAGGAAATGCAAGGGAGAGTTTGCGTGGAAACCAGCAGACTTGCCCGGAATCTCTCGGGAAGTCGCAGAACACCGGCTGAACATTAGTCCTGACGCCAAGCCTGTTCAACAAAGGCGACGTGCTTTTTCATCGAAAAAGATAGCAACCATCGAAAAGGAGTTGCTAAAGCTCACAGAGGCGGGGTTCATTCGAGAAGTCCAGTACCCGACCTGGCTAGCTAATCCTGTGTTAGTCCCAAAGCCTAACGGGGACTGGCGCATGTGCATCGACTTTACTGACCTAAATAATGCCTGTCCCAAGGACTGTTATCCCCTTCCGCGAATAGATCAGTTAGTCGATCAAACCGCTGGGTATGCTTATCTAAGCTCCCTAGATGCAAATTCCGGATATCACCAAATCCCTATGGCCGTAGAGGACGAAGAAAAAACTGCCTTCATCACTCCTAGAGCTACATACTGCTATACTGCAATGCCGTTTGGGCTAAAGAATGCTGGTGCAACATTTCAGCGTATGGCAAACAAAGTTTTTGAAAATCAAATCGGGAGAAATGTAGAGGCCTACGTAGACGATATCTTGATCAAAAGTCGGAGTTTCAGAGAGCACCTCGCTGACTTGGAAGAAGTTTTCAATGTGATGAGAAAGCACAAGATGAAGTTAAACCCGCGGAAGTGCATGTTCGCATTCCAAACGGGAAAATTCCTGGGCTATGTGTTCAGCCAGAAGGGCATCCAACCCAACCCGTCAAAGATAAAAGCCATCCAGGATATGATATCCCCGCGAACTGTCAAAGAGATACAGAAGTTAACCGGGCGCATCATTGCGTTGGGGCGATTCATATCTAAGCAAGGCGAGAGATGTTTGCCTTTCTTCAAAGTCATCTGCAACAAGGCTCCCTTCGGATGGACAGAGGAATGTGAAAAAGCGTTCGCAGGACTAAAAGCTTACCTATCATCAGATTTAGTGCTGACGAGGCCCGAGCCCGGCGATGAACTATATCTATATTTGGGAATAGCTGACGAGGTAGTCAGCGCCGTCCTTGTGCGAAGTGAAGGGCACGTGCATCATCCTGTATTCTTCGTAAGTCATATATTGAAAGATGCCGAACTGCGATACGCTCCTATCGAGAAGATAACACTCGCTCTAGTACAGGCCACGCGAAAGATGGACCGATACTTCCAAGCCCACCCCGTCATTGTACTCACGGATCAGCCGTTGAGAAGAATCTTCAGGAAGAATGCTAATTTGGGCTATCGAGCTCGAACAATACGGGCTGCAATACAAAGCTAGACCGGCCGTTAAAGCCCAAGCGTTAGCCAACTTCATAGCTGAGTGCACATTCACAAAGGACACAAAGATAGATCTGTTGGAGGAAGAAGCAGAAAGTCCATGCCTACCGTCTCCGGAGACATATACAGATACGTGGGTCATCCACGTAGATGGAGCAAAAAATCAAGAATTAGCTGGCGCAGGAGTTTTCTTAGTTGGACCAAACGGCCTGGAGATGCGATACGCCATCAGAATCCTGCAGCCATTGTCCAACAATGCGGCTGAATATGAAGCGCTGCTGGCAGGACTCAGAATTGGAAACAGTTTCTCTATCTGAGCCACTCCCGGTGGGGAGAAGGAAGACAGAACACGTTTAAAGATCCGAGGAGATTCCAAGCTAATAATGGATCAGGTTATGGGGAACTCCCAAGCCAGAGAACCCATCATGGTCCAATACTTAGCCAAAGTGAAGCATGAGCTGTCAAAGATACAGGAAAAAGGCACCCTGGTCACCTTTGAGCACATTCCTAGAGAAAACAATGAAGAGGCCGATAGCCTCGCCAAGATGGCAGCCAATCCGGAAGCCTCAATACCCAGTGACGTGCGCTATGGAGAATTGTCTACACCTTCTTTCATGGAAGAGCAGGCATCGCTCTGTGTGGAAGAAATGGAAAATGATTGGAGGATCCCAGTGATAGAATATTTGAAACATGATAAACTACCGGGAGACCAGACAGAGAAAAAGAAAGTCCTAAAACGGGCAGCACGATGCACATATTATAAGGGAGAGTTAATACGAAGATGTTTCTCCCATCCGGCCACTAAATGCATAACGGAGCAAGAAGGCTTACATGTGTTACGTGAAATTCACGAAGGGATATGTGGCATGCACATTGCTAGCGGTACTCTGGCAGCCCAAGTCTTTCGGTCGGGATTTTACTGGCCCACCATTCGATGAGATTGTCATAACTTCGTGAGAACCTGTCAGAAATGCCAGGAATATGCTAAGATTCCTCGAAAACCTGTTGTGCCAATTTCAGAAATAGTCGCACCGTGCCTGTTTGCAAAATGGGGAATTGACATCCTGGGCCCGTTTCCAAAGGCTAAATCTCAGTTAAAATTCGTGGTCGTAGCGGTAGACTACTTCACAAAGTGGGCCGAAGCTGAGGCGTTAGCTACCATCACCGCCGAAAAAATTTGGCGTTTCTTCAAACACCAAGTCATCATGCGATTTGGAGTACCACGCGTGCTAGTTAGCGACAACGGGACACAATTTACAAGCCAGTTCTTCAGGGATCAATGTGCAGAGTTCCAGATAGAGCAAAGATTCTCCTCTGTGGCACATCCCCAAACCAACGGCCAGGCGGAAGTAACTAACCGCAACATCCTTAGTGGCATCAAAAGAAACTTGGAAGGGTCCAAGAAGAAATGGCCAGACGAATTGCCATATGTACTAGGGGCCTACCGCATGACTGTCAAGGCCAACACGGGAGAGACCCCGTTCGCGTTAGCATTCGGAACCGAAGCTGTCACACCAGTCGAGATTGGCATGATGAGCCTCCGGGTGGCTCACTTCAAAGAAGAAAACAATGAGGAAAGGTTACGAGCTAACCTCGATACTCTACCAGAAACACACGAGGAAACCCTCCTGAAAACCCTGCACTACAAGAGGAAAATGGCACAATATCACAACCGGCAAGTGAGGGAGCGATTGCTAAAAATCAGAGATTTAGTGCTCAGAGACAAACGGGCAGCAGGACAACGTATGGGAAAACTCAGTCCAAACTGGGATGGACCGTATCGTGTCACCCGCATTGTGGGAAAATGAGCATACCATCTGGAAACGCTCGAGGGAACGCCCCTGCAGAAGTCTTGGAACATCGCTCGGTTGAGGCTATACCACGCCAGGAGCTAATCGGGTAACATCAAAAGTTATTCTAATAAATGAATATTGAGATATTCACCGTGCGTTTGCTACTGGTAATATGCAGGTAGCGAAGAATGCCAGGGGTGAAAATCCTATCCTTGTGATGGTTGGTCCTGATCAGACAGCTCACTAAGACAAGGCACGCCCTGGCATAACAAGGCGTTTGGGAGTGAAAATCCTATCCTTGTGGTAACCGTGCTCACATAGACGGCTCATTAAGACGTGGCACGACCCCAAACGGCTCCCCGGAGTGAAAATCCTATCCTTGCGGCAACCGTGCTCACATAGACGGCCCGTTAAGATGAGGCACGCCCCGGAATCCTTGGGAGTGAAATCCTATTCTTGTGGTAACCCCATAAGGAGAGGCACGTCCCAAGGAGAGACCAACTCCGTCCTGGAAGTGAAAATCCTATCCTTGTGGTAACCGTGCTCACATAGACGGCCCATTGAGACGAGGCACGATTCCACGGACGTGAGGTACAACGCTTAGGGGTGAAAAGTCCTATCCTTGTGATGGCTGGTCCTGATCAGACAGCTCACTAAGACGAGGCACTCCCCAAAGCCTATCTGTGGCGAAAAGGAAACAAAGACATCCCAACTAGTAGCCGCGCGGTTGATACCCGGTGAAGCGATGTCGGAGCCTATCTGTGGCGGAAAGGAAACAAAGACACCCCAACTAGTAGCCGCGCGGTTGATAGCCGGTGAAGCGATGTCGGAGCCTATCTGTGGCGAAAAGAAACAAAAGAAATCCTAACTAGTAGCCGCGCGGTTGATACCCGGTGAAGCGATGTTGGAGCCTATCTGTGGCGGAAAGAAACAAAAGAAATCCTAACTAGTAGCCACGCGGTTGATACCCGGTGAAACGATGACAGAGAGGTGACCATACTGCAACAACAACGTTGAAACAGACGTAAAGCCCCCTGTGGCAACGAGGGACGGCAGGAATATGAGTGCAGCAGATGCGGAAGCAACGCTGATTTAATCTCAGAAAGGCTATCGGAGGATATAATGGACATGCTACTTGAATGCAGTTGACGAAAAGCTAACGGGATACAACGCGAAACTATGCGTCTATGGAAACCTAATGCCAAACGTCCCAGACGGACAAGTGATCAAACGGCATTATGAAGAAAAGCAGATAAAGAACTTCTATCCAAAAAGAGTGGATTAGCCAAGTCAAGGCCGACATCGTTTAAAGTACAAAATATAGACGGGCCCGTCAGCCACAAAAATGTAAAACATCTAAACAACAAAAAGTCTAAAGATTGGGCGGCGCGTTGCCTCTCCTTGCTGAGCAGCCTTCCACTGGTAGAAACCGCTATCAGTAATGGATGAGGCTCTCTTGTCAAAATACGCAGAGAGATCTTCAATACGGAGCTCCTCAACTCCATAATGATGCATCACAGCTTCTGACATGATTCCCCCACCCTGCTCTAAGTACCAACGGTTCTTCTCAGTGTTAAGGGAGGAATCGGCAGATAGCTTAGCGTTCCTCTGTCTCTCCAGACGCAGGCTATTCTCCTCCTGAGAGAGGCGTATGGCCAGATCAGCGCGTTGTCGCTTCTCCTCCTCCAAAGCCAACTTAGCGGCCTCCAACTCTTGTTTAACTGCGGTAGCCTCTCCCCGAGCAGTCTCCATACCTTCGTTGGCAGTAGCAAAGGCATTTTCAAGACGTTGTCGCTCTTCCAGCAGCCTGTTTATCTCTCCTTGCCCGTTAGCTGCAGCTCTGGCATTCTCCTCATCCATATAGTGAAGATGGCAAAGCATAGAAAACGCCTGAGAGCGAAGGAAATTGATGCGCCCCTGCTCGCCCCGAGCCACAAAGGCATCCCTCTCTCTTGGAAGAGACAGAATCTCTGCCACCAGATAAGCGGTAGAGGAAATCACGGTCTCATGATCAGCATCGGCAGGAAACTGCAGAATACTGTCCCTAAAGGAGCGTAAGCTAACGTGATGAGTCGGTAGGAGAGGAGGCTCGTAGGGAGAGATACCAGCCATTAAGGCAGGGGCGGGGCCACCCCTCGCAATAGTTGGATGGGGCATCGGAACAAAGAACAATGCACCAGGAGAAGCTGGCCGGCTAGTGGAGCCCTCCACGTTAGGCATTGAGACCTCATTACCTCCGGGCACCTCAGGATTAAGGGCATCAGAATCATAGCCCGTTGGGGTATGCGCAGAATGGATCGGAGAACCAGGAGGCACATGGGGTTGACCGCCAAAATCAACAGGCTCATATTGATCAGCAGACGCACCCTCGCCCCAAAGGGCACTCGAACTACGATTGGCGGCCGAGGAAGAAGGGCTATTTGGAAGATCATAGCGAGCCTTCTTCTGACGCTCGCGAAGGACATCGACGATACCCATATCTCCCTGGGAGGTAGAGGGGACAGAAACAGCAACGACTTCCTAAATAACGCAGAACGTGATAAGGAAACCATGCAAAAAAGAAAGACAAAAGTTTTAAAAATGCTCACCTGAGTGATGGAGGACACAAGAGGAATCCCAACAGGAATCGGATCAATCGTATCCTCTGAAGAGACAACAGTCTGGGACGAAACGGATGGGGCAGCACGTGCTTTCCTAGGCCTTTTCTGTCTTACAACCCGAGGACCCGTAACGTTAGCGGTAGCAGTGGCCTCCCCTTCCTCGGCGTTAGCAGCAGCAGCAGCAGCTCTAGCTTCAGCGGCAGCTTTCTTTTTCGCCTCCTGTTTCCTCCTCCTTCGGAAATACTCGGGCTCCCAACCAGGCGGAGGCACTGCACAATCACAAAACGTTAGCGTTAGTACTTCTTGACAACGCAAAAGAAAAAAGGTCAAACGCTCACCCTTCTTGCACTGTTCCACGGGCAACTCGTTGGCCACTTTTTGGGCATCAACGCTAAAATCAAATTGAAGCAGCGTCTTCAACCAGCCATCCTCTGGGTCGGAAAGGGGTTTCTGATGACCCTAAGCCCCATCTTTAATTGTTTCGTTGAAGCCAGCCCTTCACAACGGCTCAGGCAGATCAACAATAAAAAATTCCTCTTTCCAGTGAGGAATGGAAGACTCAATGCCCATTAGTTTCCAGGTAAAGGGCTTCAAAGAACCGTCTTCGTAGCGAGGCGATATCGATATCACCCCTTTACGGGAATACAATTGGAAAATGTCATGAAGCAACGCTAAGGTGGGAGATTCTATTCCCTTGAAACGGCACAGTGCGGCAAAAGCACTAACAACGCAAATTGCGTTAGGACTCAACTGAGCCGGAGCCAAATCAGAATCAGCCAACAATAATTTTACAAGCGGGTCAAGAGGGAGACGAAACCCATGATCGAAGAGCTTAGCATACAGCATTCTACTATTTCCGGGCAAAATGCTGTTCAGTCGAAGTGACTCAGAAGCAGGATGCACGGGATATTCCTTGGGAAATCGTGCAGAAAACCCAGCAAGTCTACGGTTAATTAAGGGCAGCGTGTACAAAGAAGTGGGAGTGGTATCAATTACTTCTTCCCCGGAGGACCTTTGAGGATCTCCTTCTTTAGAGGATTTCTTAGTTCTAGCCATGGCCAACAAGGAAGAAACAAAGAGAAAAGAAAAAGGATGTGTACCTTGTACCTTCGTGAAAGAGAATGCGAGGAGTCTTGAACCAGAAAGAGAGAGCGGCGCAAAGTATTTATCCAAAGACACAATAACGTATAAGGGAAAGATGGAAAAAGAAAAAGGGGTAGAAGAAACAATAGATATAACCCTGAAAGGGCGACCAGTCAGCAGCAAACACGTGGTGAAGCAGCGCGTCATAAAGTAAGGCACGCGCCAGAAGGTGAAAATTTGAAATAAGGATGAAACGCCTCTGCATTCGCAACTCCCTAGGAGACGCTTGCTCCAAACGCCCCTCTGAGGAAGGACACGTGTCTTCTTTCATCATTACCCTTCAAGTCGCATTAAATGAGGAACAGAGGGATTGATTAAAAAACATAAAAAGCAGCGCTGGCCTTGCCAAACGGCGTGATGGTACAAAGAAGATAAAGAAGGAATAAACGGTAATATCATACAGTGCGACAAAGGATACAAAGCGTCAGCATTATTACAAGAGAAACAATGTTCGAATGGTTTTCAAGAAATAACAAAAGAAGAGACAACAACAAGAAAAATAAGGAAAGGCCCAGCACCATCGCTAGCGTTAGACTTTCTCCCCCGAAGGGCCAGAAGAACCGTTGTCACCTTTGCTAATCTCACCCATCACGATAGAGATGTAATCAGCTACCTGGGCTGGATCCGAAGGGTTACCTTTGAAACGGGACGCAAATCCAGAAATGAAGGCCTCCAGAACCCTCTTCCTCCATAACTCTTCCTTTAATGACGCCCTAGCAGACCCCTCATCTCGAGCAAGTACCTCTTCGCGGAGAAAGAGATTTTTCTTCCTTTCTAGCGCCAATTCCGCCTCCAGAACTTCTATCTTGGCTTTCCCGATAGATTTTTCTCTGTCCAATTCCGCCTCCAGAACTTCCATCTTGGCTTTCCCGATAGATTTTTCTCTGTCCAATTCCGTTTGGGACGATTCACAAAGACGCGTCAGCAACCTAGAGTGCTCCACCGCCTTCTCAAGCTGCACCCTTGCAACACACAATGCGCTGGAAAAATTACGTGACTCGCGATCGTGAATTTCGAATTGATAATTCAGATGGCGGAAGAAGTCCAGAGAATCATTCAGAACATGGCGAAAGCGTGCCGAGGGAGGGAGTTGAAGAAATTCCTCTTTCTCCTTTTTTGAACTCAGCATCTGCCCTATCAAGGGTGCAGTAAACTCATCTCGAGAAAAAGGTTGGGGAACCCCGACAGCGGGAAGGGCATCAAAGCATAACCCTGCAAGATTCATACGATAGGCCGGGACCCCGTCAGGACCGCCACAGGCAAGATTGATCGAGGGAGGTGGAGGAGAGCCCTGAGAAAAAGTACTCTTGAAAGGAGTAAAAAATAGTTGCGGAGTAACCTTAGGCGGTAGCTCAGCAGTCGAATCCACCACAGGAGGTGTGATCACTACGTCAGGAATACAATGAGCAATCGGAGAATCGGGAGCGTCAGATATGGGAGGAGGACATTCCATCGGTAGGCCCTCTCCCTCAGAAGAACAAGTTTTTTCCAACACCTCAGCGGCTCCCGTTGGCTGAGAGGCGCCTGCCTCAGAAAAAACAGCAGGCGTAGAAACAGTTGCCACATCCACAGGAGATGTCCCGGTAGCTTGTCCACTAGTGGCCACTCGAAGTTTTTTCCGACGCTGGGAAGCAGCAAGGGAAGAAGCGTGGCAAAGGTCTGACTTAGCATCCACATCTTCATCATCGCTAGTAATTACCGTCGTTGCGACAGGCCGGGAGCCCGTCCCCTTGCGACGCTCCGGTAGCCAATTTTCCACAAAAGGAGAAGTTCGCACAGAGCTAACGGGCCTTCGCCCTCCCCGGGCAACCGTTTTAGTTCTCTTCCTCGAAGGAGGAACGCCACCCCGACTTGAGCCCTCAGCCGAAGGCGAGGCCGGTAAAGTTTGAAGTGGTATTACGTTCAGAGGAGTACCAGTGTCACCTGGGAATCAACCGTTAGCTTCTTATAGCAAACAAAGCATGCGAGGACCAAAGTAAAGAAAATATGGAAAGAAATAAGCTCACCCATAATGCACTCTTCCAAAGGCTTGAACAGAGCAAAGGCACGAATGCGGTAGTGGGTATTCTCGTCTAACAAAGCGTTAGCCTGGTCCAACTCAATTCTGGACAAAATCGCGGGATTTGTCCAAACGGGACCTATCAGTTCCTGATTGAAATTGATACGCCACAAACGTGACGGTAGCTCCAGAACAAAGAAGCTGCTCTTCCAATCAGCTACACCCTTCTTGAAGCCGTGAAAACGTTGCCAAAACGACTGCACGAGCGCATCATCCCACCAGGGAGTAATCTCGATTAAACAATTGTAGCAAATCATGCTAAAGAATTTGCGAAACAAATTGATAGATGGGGTAAAAATGTTCTTCAACTCGCAAGCGCGAAGAAAAGCATAAACCGCACACCAAGAGGAAGGAGTTATCTGGGCAGGATTAAGGCTATACTCCCGCAGCAGAGTTAGTATCGACTCATGAACGGGAAAGCAGAAACCATAAAGGAACATTTTAAAATAAAGAAGCCTACTGTGGCCCCACCCTGGATTATGAAGCCGCATATCACTTCCGGGAATAGAAGGCTCATGCCCAGGAGGAAAGGTAATACCATGTTCCTCCAATTCGGCTTTCAGAACCACATCGCAGGTAAAAATACTCGGTGATTGGGCAACCTCGGGATCCATGGGCCTAGAGATAATCTGGCGAGGTCTATTCCTAGCCATAGCAAACCAACAAAAAAGGAAATCTGAGAAGGGACGAGTTGATACCTTAAAGGAGAAGAATCGCAGAGAAATCGGCGGATAGTGACGAGCGGCCGAAAAGGTATTCGGAGAAGAAGACGAAGGAAGACAAAAAGGAAAATTCGAAGTGAGGGCAAAAGTTTTGAGAAATTGGAGAATGGCCCTTCTTAAAGGATAAAAATGCCACCGCATTAATTGAGTCACCAATCGGGCGAAGACGCGTGTAAAAGAAGTTGGCCACGTGGAAGTGCATTAAAGAAATTTGAAAAAAGAGAAGTTATTCGTCGAGAATCTCCAAATGGGCGAGACAGTATTGACCCGGTCAGAGTAACCGCGAAGCAATTGCCTCAGACAGGCCAACCGCTTACGTTAGCTATCACCAAGAACCAGCAGGCTAACGGAAGTAACGACAAAAAAAAGGAAAGTAGAAAGCATCATTTTATTCATATAACGCCAATAGGCGGGTACAATGCAAAACGGCTAATCCTCATCAGGCCAATAAATGCCATGGTGATAAACCCCGTCATCATCGAGGAATGGCATCTTCCCGTCAGCATTCGGGACCGGCTGGTCTGCCTCCCTTTCTGGGCAGGACCCTGACGGGCATGACTTTTCTTTGACACTCGAATCTGCCAACCCCGCACTAGCACTGATGGGAAAATCCTCGTTCAGCGAGCAGTCAGGGGAAGAAAAGTGTTTGCCACCCTCTTGAATAGCAGAACCAGAAGAAGCCATAGTCGCAAAGGGCGTCTTGGAAGTCCGTTTCCCCTGCTTCTTACGACCCTTTCGGCGGACCGGAGGCCTCCATGGTGGCGAAGGAGGGGGATGATCTGAGTCCGGAGAAGTCGGGGGAGTCGGCAAGGAGTCGCGATCCATGGAACTTAAGAAATAAAAATCTGCCATGTCACCTGCAAAAGCAAAAAAGAAGGAAAAGGATGAAGATGAACAGGAAAGGGAAACCAAACTCCCTTATATAGCCGAGTGAGCATTTCGATCCCTGAAAAATCAATTAAGACGCTTGGGAAAAATAACTGCAATTGCAGAATCCGATCTGTCACAGGCGCATCTGCTCGTTGAACGCACCAATCAAAGGGCACCAAAGAACCGCCCAACCACCTGCCACTGAAAAGACGACCCTGTAACAGTCAAGACAGAGCATTCATTGCTAATCCCCGGAACACGACCACTGCAATACAATGTCCCGAGGAAGACCCGTTTTCAGTTGGGCTCATGACAAATATTTCCAACCAATAAAGCAAGCAACCACGCAAGAAAAAGAGAAGACTTGGGAAAAAGCAGAGACAGTTATTTATTTATGGCCAGGTGGCCTTAGCGTTCAAATATGTACAAGAAACATAAGAAAAACAACGAGAAGAAGCGGAGCCAGCGGTCAGATATTGGACCCCGCATCATCTTCCCCTGGCACAACGGGAACCTCCCTTAAAGCGTCAGCGACGGAGGTCAGTTCGGAAGAGCAAGCTCTCATGCCCTTTAGGCAGCAGGCCAGCAGATCTTTCCTCTGCTGCAGCATCGAGGCCACCACATCAAGGTGAGCACTGACAGTGGCCAATTTCGCCAAACTCTCTAGGGGATTAAAATCCTCCAGAGTTATTCCCAGCTGTCTAGACAGAATAGGGGTTAGTACCCCCTGTAACTCCAGGACATCCTCGGAGGTCTTGGTGATCATCCTCTCCAGGAAGCCGATATCACCCTCAGTAAGATTCTTTAGGGTCAGAGTTTTAGAGATCAGGAAATTGCGAGTCAGTTCATCCATGACGAAATATGAAAAGAAAGAACGAGAAAATACGAAGAAACTGGCGCAGAGGAACCTCTGATTTATAGATCCTGACAAAAAACCGTCAGGACCATCTTCTGAGGCAAAACCGCCCCGGTACTTAAAGGGACTCTCCGTGAGAGAAGGAACGTTAGCCCTTGGTAAACACTCGGGCTCATTTTCAGTTGGGCTTATGATAACAATCCACCTAAAAGAAAGGGTATTTTTGTCTATCACCCGGTGGGAAGAGGCATAGCTACTGTTTTGCACCACCACGGTAGGGACAAGATTGCTACCTTCCCCAAAGGCTAACGCTACAGAGGCTAACGGGGACCTACCGGCTCCTCTCACGAACCTCCTGCTTGGCTCAAGGAGTTATCTCACCCCCAGAGGAAACCACGCATCAGGATTAACGCTCCGGCCATTATCCTACCGTGGCAATATCTACCTAAACACCTACCACTGAGGTAGCGTATCACGATAAGGGCGAATCACAGACCCTAACGCGAGCGATAGCTCCGTACCCGTTTACTCGGGCGGGAACGCCCCCTTTCTTCTATAAATACCTCCCCCACAAAGGAGGCAGGTAAGCGGACTGGACTAGCCAAAACTCTGCCAATTTCAGTACACATACTGACTTAAGCATCTGAGTGTTTCCGCCGGAGACCCCCTCCGGCGTATTGCAGGTACTGTGGACCGTCGCGCACACTGATCTGAGAAGAGCTGCTCCGCCATACATCCTTCGGCAGAAGACAAATTATTATCAGCTACCTCTCTGGATACACCAGGCATGTCCGCTGGTTTCCAGGTGAACTCCCCTTTGCACTTGTTCAGCAGTCGGGCCAGTTATGCACTCTCCTCTAGGGTTAACTTTTCACTGACCAAGAAACTTGCCTCACTATGGCCATCGACGGGGACGGGCACTATCGTATCTACCGGTTGGGTGCGCCTTTCATCCCTTTGCTCGTAGAGATCTGCCGCTACACACACGTACTGGTCACAACTTTTCTGAGTCATGAGAAAATAGCACTCGGCGGCTAGCTTTTGGTCGCCCTTGATTGACACCACTCCTTCCTAAGAGGGATATTTTATCATGAGGTATTTTTGAGATATCGCTGCCCCGAAGCGATTGAGAAATGGCCGCCCTAAAATGGCGTTATACGGTAGAATGAGATCTACGACCATGAACAACAACTCTTCTGATTGCTTGGACGTGTCTTCTCTAAAGTACACGGGCAGCATTATGACTCCAGTTATAGGTATAGGAACACCATCCACTCTGATGATTGGCTTCTTGCAGGGTGCCAATTCACCGGCGGGGCGCTTCATGAGGTTATATGCTTCCAGTGAAAATAGATTTACCGCGTTGCCGTTGTCAATGAGGGTTCTTCGAACCCCGTGGTTTCCAATGACGGGCGTGACTACCAACGCGTCGTTGTGAGGGAACACGACCCCCTTCTCGTCTTCTTCCGAGAAGGATAGCACCATCCTGTCTAGCATATCTATCGCTTCTTTTTTTGTGGGTTGGCTTTCTCATTTTCTCTTCTCCCCCGCGGCGGGTGTTGCTTGGGTGGGCATGTCAAGGTATGATGTGCCACCGGCAATGATGTTGATGATGGGGATGTCTTCGTCATGAATTGTTAACGCTTCTTTCCCCCTTCCACTAGAGGTCCCGCTGCTTCTAGGGGGGAGGAGGCAGTTGTTGGTCGCCTGACGCCCCGCGCGTGGGGTTGCCTCTAGCTTCTTCTCTTGCTCTAGTGGCGAATTCTCCTAGGTAACCCTCTTCTAACAAACGCTCTATCGCTAGTTTCAGTACTCTACATACATCTGTGGAGTGCCCTCTACCCTTATGGAATTTGCAGAAAGTATTTTCTCTTCCTCCCATGATCACTCCCGGTTTTACAGGGGTTGGATAGCGGATTGGCAGGTTCCGCTGCTGAATAATTGTTAAGATCTCCGCCCATGGGAGTATAAGGGAAGGAAGGTCGGGGTTGTAGATTTGACCCTTAGGTGGGTCCGCTTGTCGCTGACCGTTCGAGCCACCAGTTCTTCCTCTAGAAAAGTTACCTTTCTGTCGATTTGACGCCTTGGGGATGTAATCTTTCCGCTGGGTGTATTCGTCGCCCGGGCGGGTGTCGTGGGTCACACTGACCTGAGTGGCGGGAACAGGGGCCGCACTCTGAGGTATGTTTCGCATTCTATCTCTATATTCCTCCTCTTCCATTCTTGCGTAGTTGTGAGCCTTCAACCTTAACACATCTAAGGCTGTCGGGGGGTCCACCATTAACGTGTCCCTCAACTTTCCATAGTCACAATTTCGCTTCAAGGCTTCTATGGCAAAATCAATAGTAATACCTGGTGTTAGCGACATCTCCATGTCGAAACGACCGAGATAGCCTTTTAAGGATTCTTCTGGCTTCCTGCGTATATCAAACAAGGCTGTGGCAGACTTCCGGATGGGGATAGCTGTGCTAAAGTGACTCTTAAACTTAGCCTCTAATTGCAAGAAATTATCGATCGACCGGGCGGGGAGTCCTTCAAACTAGTGGCGGGCTACCCCTGACAACGTCATAATGAATATTTGACACAGTGTCGCGTTGTTGTGTGTCTAGAATTGCATGAAATCTTTCACCTTATTGAGGTGGGAGATGGGATCTTTAGTGCCGTCGTACGACTCTGTGGGGAGCTTGACGTTTTGGCTGACTCTGTGGCGGCTTATATGGTGGCTGAACGGATGACCTGAGGTGTCATCTAGGATTTCACGGTCATGACGAGGTGGAGAAATTTCAAAGTGACGCCTGTGCCCTCGAGGCTCGGGGGTATGTTGTTGCCTAGGGGATCGACTGCGACTCCTGGGTGAACGGGTTCGATGTCTTCTACAGCTCGATCTTTCGCTCCACTCTAGGGAGACCTCTCTGTCGGCCCCCTCTCTCCTACCGTCTCAACGCTCCCTATAATCACCCTGCTGTCGTTATACTTGGGAGACGGGGACTCACGGCGCTCGCGGTATGTAAGGCTCTACCTGTCCCTCGGCGAGTTGTACAAAGCTGAATGGCGTACTTATCGCAGGTGAAGTTAGAGGAATGCTCACCTACCGCCGGGGCGATATCGGTCGCTCGGTAACGATAGATGGGGTGAAGACAAACTGAGAAGGCACTCAGGGACACTGGAGGTAAAGCCGGATGCTAGCTCAGTCAAGTAATCTAGCTGGGCGCGAAGGGCTAAGATTAAACTTGCCAAAGGATTGTTAGCACTATCCATTCCAGAACCTGTAGGAGGGGGAGCGGGATGACTAGTTCTGGCCAACTGAGAAAATGGGATGCCCGTTTGAGGAAACAACGTGCTTCCTGTCAGTCCAAAGAGGAGGTCCGTCTGTGCAGAGAAAGTTCCATGCGATGTGGTGAAGGTGCTCGACGAAGACGTAGGAAAACGTTCCCTGAGAACGTAGGTTCTGCGAGAATGAGGGGGGGTAGATTCTGAATCTGAGGCCATGATCCTTCGACTCTCAGGAAGAACAAAGCTTGGTTATCAAGGAAGCTCACTTAATTAAGCAAGACTCTCAATGAAAGCACCAATTGATAAGAGTCCGAGGATTGTCGAGCAGGATCAGCCAATGGGGTGCTGGTCGGGAACACTGTTCCGGTAGTCTTCGTCACCTGCAAAGCGCCGGAGGGTGTCTCCGGCGTAAACACTCCGATGCTTAAGTTAGTATGAGTGGTGAAAATGGTAGGGGTTCAACACGCTGTCTTAGGCTTACCCTCTTGTCTGGACTGGTGGGGGTATTTATAGACAAAGGAAGGACCTTACCGACAGGGGGTAGGTGTTATCTCTAGTAGGTGTCGTTTGGGTGCTAGGGAGTGATGTCATGCGAGGTGATGTCATACGGAGTGACGTCATGTGTGTCCGAGGATGGGATGACGTCGTGCAGATGTCGCGTGAGAGCCCCCCTGTTGATGTCGACCATCCCAGGGCCGGCCGTCAAGCTAGGGGCGGTAGGAACAATGGCATATCCCCCTTGGTATATACAGTGTTCTGGCCTTGTTGCCAGGTGCGATGGCGGAGATGCCGCTAGAGTGGTGTCAATGGTTATCAGGGGTAATCATGGGAGGAAGAGAAAACGCCTTTTGCAAATTCCACAAAGTCAAGGGACACTCCACAGACGTGTGCAGAGAGTTAAAGTTGGCGATAGAACATCTAGTGGAAGAGGGCTATCTCGGAGAATTCGCCACCAAGGCAAGAGAAGAAGCAAGGAATAACCCGACGAATAGGGCCTCAGACAGCAGACAAGCGCCTCCTCACACCCAGGAAACGACGCTACTCCTAATGGGAGAGTCAGGGAAGCGTTAGCAATCCATGATGAGGACATTCCCATCATCAACATCATAGGCAGTGGCGCACCGTATCTTGATGAGTCTGTGTCGTTAACGCCTACCACTAGAGAGAAGCGGAAACGTGAAGGCGCGTTAGTAAAAAATGAAGCGATAAGCATTTTAGATCTAATGGTATTGTCCTTCTCTGAGGAAGATGAGAAAGGTGTTGTTTTTTCGCATAATGATGCGTTAGTGGTCACACCCATTATTGGAAACCATGGAGTCAGGAGAACCCTTATCGATAATGGTAGCGCGGTAAACCTATTTTCATTGGAGGCTTACAACCTCATGAAACACCCCGCCAGCGAGCTGATGCCCTGCAAAAAGCCAATAATTGGGGTAGACGGAGTTCCTATCCCAGTGACTAGAGTCACCTTGCTGCCTACATACTTCAGAGAAGACACGTCCAAAAGATCAGAAGAATTGTTGTTCTTGGTTGTAGACCTTACCTTGCCCTATAATGCCATACTTGGGCGCCCATTCATCAATTGTTTCGGCGCAATGATATCCCAAAAACACTTGAGGTTGAAGTATCCCTCTTGGGTTGGAGTGGTCTCAGTTAAAGGCGATCAAAAGCTGGCAGCCGAGTGTTATCTGCTCATGACGTAAAAGAGTTGCGATAGGTATGTGTGTGTGACGGCGGATCCTTTTGAACAGAAAGAAGAAAAATACACCCAGCTAGTGGACAAGATGGTGCCCGTCCCTGTCAATGGGGTCAGGGAGGCAAACTTCCTGGTTAGCGAAAAGCTAAGCCCGGAAGAAAGCATGCAGTTAGGTTGGTTATTAAACAAATGCAAAGGAGAATTTGCATGGAAGCCCGCGGACATGCCTGGTATCTCTTGAGAGGTAGCGGAGCATCGACTTAACGTTGATCCCTGTATCAAACCAGTCCAATAGAGGTGACGAGCATTTTCTATAGAAAAGGCAATTGCCATTGACAAGGAGGTGTCAAAACTTCTAGATGTAGGTTTCATCCGAGATGTCCAATATCCGACTTGGTTAGCCAATCCCGTCCTTGTTCCAAAGCCCAATAGAGAGTGGTGCATGTGTATTGATTTCACTTATCTAAATGGCGGATGTCCTAAAGATTGTTACCCGTTCCCTCGAATTGACAAATTAGTCGACCAGACTGTCGGGTATGCTTATTTGAGTTCTCTAGACGCCAACTCCGGATATCATCAAATCCCCATGGCCATCGAAGACGAAGAAAATACCACCTTCATCACCTCAAAGGCCACGTACTATTATACAGCGATGCCGTTTGGACTAAAAAATGCCGGAGCAACCTTTCAGCATATGGTAAACAAGGTGTTCAAGAAATAAATTGGAAAGAAAGCAGAAGCCTATATGGACGACTTGTTGGTTAAGAGTCGAAGCTTTGAGGACCACTTAGCAGATTTGGAAGAGGTTTTCAATGTGATGAGAGAGTATAAGATGAAGTTAAACCCCCGTAAATGCATGTTTGCATTTCAAACGGGTAGGTTCTTGGGATATGTAGTCAGCCGAAAAGGCATTCAGCCTAATCCGTCGAAGATCAAAGCTATTCACGACATGATATCCCCCCGAACCGTCAAGGAAGTGAACAAGCTCACAGGGAGCGTTATCGCTCTACGACGGTTTATTTCCAAATAAGGTGAGAGATGTCTACCCTTCTTCAAGGTTATACGTAAAAAGGCATCCTTTGGATGGACAAAAGAATGTGAAGAGGCGTTTATGGGCCTAAAAGCTTATCTCTCATCTGATCTGGTGCTGACAAGACCAAAGTCGGGCGATACTCTATATTTGTACCTTGGTGTTACCGACGAAGTGGTTAGTGATATCCTTGTGCGAGACGACAACCACGTCCACCACCCCGTGTGCTTCGTCAACATGTTTTGAAAGATGCTGAGCTGCGATATGCTCGCATTGAAAAAATAGCGTTTGCGTTGGTGCAAGCCACACGCAAAATAGACAGGTATTTTCAGGCCTACCCCTTCATTGTGCTCACAGACCAACCTTTGAAAAGGATTTTTAGAAAGCCTGACTCTTCAGGAAGGATGCTGATTTGGGCCATTGAACTCGAACAATTTGGGCTACAATATAAAGCCCGACCATCCGTAAAAGCTCAAGTCCTAGCAGACTTCATAGCCGAGTGTACCTTTACGCAGGATCCATTGACGGACCTACCAGAAGAAGACAGAGATGATTTGGATCTCCCATTCCCCGAAACCTACACTGCCATGTGGGTTGTCCATGTGGATGGGGCCAACAACCAAGAACTAGCTGGAGCCGGAATCTTCATAACTGGACCACTCAGCATACAGATACGATATGCTGTCAGAATCCTGCAGCCGTTATCCAACAATGCGGCAGAATATGAGGCATTGCTAGCTGGACTCAGGATAGGAAAAAATCTATCCACAAAAGCCATACATGACGCTGGAGTAATGAGAGACTTATGGCTATTGATATACGGCGATTCCAAGATAGTGATAGACCAGGTCTTGGGCAATTCTCAAGCTAGAAAGCCCATTATGATTCAATATCTCTCTAAAGTGAAACACGAGTTGATGGAAATAAGAAAAAGGGGCATATAAGTCAACATCGAGCATGTCCCTCGAGAAGATAACGTCGAGCCTGATAATCTCGCCAAGATTGCAGCGAATCCAGAAGCATCCATACCCGCTGACGTGTACTTTGAGGAAATATTCGTACCTTCCTTCATGGAAGAACAAGCGTCGCTCTGTATCAAAGAAATCGAAAATAATTGGCAAATTCCCGTAATAAAATATCTAAAACATGATGAGTTGCCTAAAGATAATGCTGAAAGAAAAAAGTGTTGAAATAGGCGGCACGGTGTACATACTATGACGGAGAATTGGTTCGGAGATGCTTCTCTTATCCAGTTGCCAAGTGTATAACGGAACAAGAAAGCCTCCACACCTTATGAGAGATTCACGAAGGGATATGTGGCATGCAGGTGTCTAGCGGTACTCTGGCCACACAAGTCTTTAGGTTAGGTTTCTACTGGCCTACCATTCGCAAGGACTGCTATAACTTCATACGGACCTGTCAGAAATGTCAAGAGTTCTCCAAAATTCCCCGACGACCTGCCACGGAAATCTCCGAAATTGTACCCCCTTGTCCTTTTGCCAAATGGGGAATTGACCTCTTAGGCCCGTTTCCAAAGGCAAGATCTCAGCTGAAATTCGTAGTCGTGGCAGTGGACTACTTCACGAAATGGGCAGAAGCCGAAGCGGTGGCTAACATCACAACGGAGAAGATATGGCATTTTTTCAAGCACCAAGTTATCATGCGATTTGGTATACCTCGAGTGTTAGTCAGCGATAACGGGACCCAATTTACAAGTCAATTCTTTAGAGACCAGTGCACGAAATTCCAAATCGAACAAAGCTTCTCTTCTGTAGCCCACCCACAGACTAATGGACTCGCGGAGGTAACCAATCGAAGTATCCTCAGTGGTATCAAGAAAAACCTAGAAGGTGATAAAAAGAAATGGGCAGATGAGCTACCGTATATGATGTGGGCGTACCGCATGACCGTCAAAACTAGTACAGGAGAAACACCCTTCGCATTGGCTTTCGGCACCGAGGCCGTCACACCGGTAGAAATCGGTACTTTAAGCCTGCGAGTGGTGTACTTCAAAGAAGAGATAAACGAAGAGAGATTGTGGGCGAACCTCGATGTGTTGCCAGAACTGCATGAAGAAACACTACTGAAAACACTGTACTATAAGAGAAAAATGGCGCGATATAACAACATGCGCGTCAAAGAACGATTGCTGAAAGCAGGAGACTTGGTACTCAGGGACAAACGAGTGGCCGGACAACGCATGTGGAAACTCAGTCCAAACTGGGACAGCCCATATCGCGTTACCCACATTATCGGGAAGGGAGCCTACCACTTGGAAATACTTGACGGTACCCCCGTTACCCAACTCTTGGAACATAGCTCGTTTGAAATTATATCATGCTATAATCTGACATGTCTCTGCATGTTTAGACTTGGGAAGCAATAACATGCGTTAACGGTTAAATCGAAAATATTGTCGTGTGTTTTTGTGTGGTTGATTACATGCAGATAACGAAGGGTGCCAGGAGTGAAAATCCTATCCTTGTGATAACCGCTCTTGATCAGACGGCTCACTAAGACGAGGCACGCCCTGGCATACTTAAAGATTCACCGCCAGGAGTGAAAATCCTATCCTTGTGACAACCGGGCTAACACAAACGGCTCACTAAGACGAGCCACGCCCCGGCACCCTTGGGAGTGAAAATCCTATCCTTGTGACAACCGGGCTAACAAAGACGACTCACTAAGACGAGACACGCCCTAGGGAAATGAAGACTCCACCCTGGAAGTAAAAATCCTATCCTTGTGACGACCGTGCTAATACAGACGGCTCACTAAGACGAGGCACGCTCCAGAGAAGCGAGGACTCAACGCCTGGAAGTGAAAATCTTATCCTTGTGACAACCGCTCCTCATCAGACGGCTCACTAAGACGAGGCATGCTCTAGGCCAATTATGGAAAATCGGAACAAATTGTGAAATCCCAGCAAGTAACCAGACGGCAAATACCCGGTGAAGTTGGCTGGATTGGAAAGCAACACAAGTAATGCCCCGGCAAGGCCGGATCCAGCTAGCCTGGATGTGAAAAGAACACAACTAATGCCCCGGCGAGGCCGGATTCAGCGAGGCTGAATGAAAAAGCAACATCAATATTACCTCGACACATGCGGGTGAACGCTCAAAGAGGCAACTAATGTTTATCGTTGCATGCCATTTTACTAACACAGTAAAGCAATAATTGAGAATTTGCAGGAAAATCATGGAAACACTGAAATAATGAAGAGACCAACGCACATGCAGGAGGTAACATCATACGATCTGTTATCATGATTCACATGGCGAGTATACTATCGCCGGCACATGCCCTACCATCTTGATCCAAGAAACACTGCCACGTATCTTTGACATCGATCATACTAATCCTCTTAAGGATATGATATCTTCCATCTGAGGAACAGACAGGAAACTGTGGATATCCTAGAAATACCCTTCATTATTTAATGGGGGAACACGACAACAATAAAGAAGGCGACATTACAATATCTTCTGCCCCCAATATTGGCGAAACGTTATCGCCACGTTATTTTCTCCCTGACAAGGGAACGTATATTCTACAGTGTCATATTGCTCCGACATATATTCCTGCAGAAAAGGATACATCTATATCTATCTATATGGCATCTTCTACTAATGATGAATATCTGCATCAGTACAACGTTATTATGAAGATCCTTACTCCTGAAATCATTCTGTTAATCAAGCTATCTCATCAAGGGAGTAATGATAATATTCAAGGCAGCAACGCCTTGGGAATCATATTCTTCACTCAAAGGCGTATACGGCGATAATGCCATAATACTCTCTCTCGCCAATATGGATTATATGCTACATATCGCGGGTAATATTAGTTATGATATCTTATTATCGTGAGTTATGTCTCCAAAGCTATCTGGTAAGTAGTGTTATCTCGCAAGAATATTCTATTCCTGGCAGAGGAAATGCGCATGCCTAGTCATGTCGCGATATCTTGGAAAATATTCGTTATTATATGCCTATGATTCCACAGATTACATGATAATTCTATGATTATACTATCTCCACTGGAATTCTATGATTTTGCTGTGTTATGGTAGCCCTCAGATAATACTCAGACCTATTGTCAACTTTATCATCTCAATATCGGCATCAACAGCACAAAGAAGTGATAACAATCCACCTAAGGAAAAGGGTATTTCCGTCTATTGCCCTGAACTGAAAGAAGAGATCA
The DNA here is from genome assembly GCA_963691705.1 of Viola odorata. Taxonomy (NCBI): domain Eukaryota; kingdom Viridiplantae; phylum Streptophyta; class Magnoliopsida; order Malpighiales; family Violaceae; genus Viola; species Viola odorata. Next base: position 24,300,775 of record OY829542.1, read on the forward strand.
CTGTTCCCACCTTCGCGGTAGGGAGAGGGGCACCGCCTCCCCCAGAGGCTGACGCCAAGAAGGCAAAACAGCGCTCAGGAGTATCCCCAAAATGAACCTTCTAGATGGCTCGAGGAGCTGTCTCATTCTGAGGAATACCACCCGTCAGGGGGACCACTCAGTCGCTACCCTATCGTGATAGCATTTATCCCATGGCTATCGCCATGTTAACATATCATCCGAGGGGTGAACCACGATCCCTAACGTTAGGGATAGCTCTCTAGCTATCCCCAAACGCGGAAATGCTCAATTCTTCTATATATATACCTCCCCCTCAAAAAAGGCAGGTAAGCTTAATCTGACTGGCCCAAGCTCTGCCAAATTCAGTACACATACTAACTTAAGCATCGGAGTGTTTCCGCCGGAGACCCCCTCCGGCGTATTGCAGGTACCGCGGACCGTCGTGAGCACTGATCTGAGAGGAGTCGTTCCGCCATACATCCTTCGGTAGAAGATAAAATCTTATCAAATTGGTGCTCTCGTTGAGAGTATTGGTTCTATTAAGTGAGCATCCTTAATAACCAAGCTCCTCCTCCCCGAAGCCAGAAGGATTATGGCCTCAGAGTCAGATCCGGCGCTGTCCCAAACTTCCAACATCCCATACAACACCCGTAGATGACTGTTTACCTTCGCTACCTCTGATACCTCCACCCTAGTGCAGGACGTCACTGCGGGAGAATCAGATCTTCCTCCTGGGCAAAGTTCGGAAGAAATTACATTCCAGATTTGCTCTCCCTTTTCTCACGTAGCAGGAACCAGTCGTCTTACCCCCCAAGCAGGGAGATCCATGATGGGTGAAGCGGACAACCCTTTCACAAATTCAATAGCAGCTCTCCAAGCTCAATTGGATCAGTTGACAGAGATGGCTGCTGGATTTACTCCTCATGCCTCGAGACCTGGTGTGTCCTCCCAAGTAGTCTTCACCCCGTCCATTGTCAATGAACGACCATTATCGCCCCGATAATCCAGAGGACTCCCGTCCTCCTTAACATTTTCATTGGCCCCCATCAGCGTCCCGCCACTCGCGCGTGGACCTACTGAACATTCTGGACAATACAGGGGAGGAATCTCTATCCCTGAAGTAGCTCGCCAACGTGATGAGTACAGAGAACATTGGGATGATCGACGAGGGGATATATTGAGAGAGCCATCTCCTAGATACAGTGAAAGATCTAGCAGCAGAGGTCGCCGAGCTCGAACTCCAAGAAGCCGCAGTCGATCTCCCAGGCGGCATCAGGAATATGACCCTCAGAATCCCAGATATGACATTGAAATTCCACACCCGCATCAGCCTCGTGGGGTCCCTGATATTAACGTTGGCCATCCGTTCAGTTACCGTGTCACCACAGAGTCCATCGACACATGAAACTCCCAGCAGAATCATACGATGGCACGAAAGATCCCATTTCTCACCTCAATAAGGTGAAAGATTTTGTGCAATTCTAAACGCGCAGTGACGCAGCATTGTGTCAGATCTTCGTAATGACGCTGTCAGGCGTGGCATGTCTCTGGTTTGAGGGACTCCCGGCCGGATCTATTGATAATTTTTCTCAAATGGAAGAAAAATTCAAAAGTCGGTTTAGCACGGCTATTCCTATCAGGAAGTCAGCAGCTGCACTGTTCGATATCCATCGAAAACCGCAGGAATCGTTGAATGACTTTTTAGGTCAATTTGATCTTGAAATGTCCCTAACGCCAGGGGTCACTATTGATTTTGCGGTTGAGGCCCTAAAACGCAACTGCCGATACGGAAAGTTGAGAGACACGCTAACGGTGGACCCACCGATGACCCCGGATGCGCTGAGGTTGAAAGCGCATAATTATGCGAGAATGGAAGAGGAGGAAAATAGAGAATTGATCCGAGACATGCCAACGGACCCATATGTGGCCCCTAATGCCCCACATAACAATGCCCCTGACGCACGACCTACTAATGATCATGGGCAACGAAAAGAGCATACTGTCAAGGCCTCTAACCGGCATAGAGGCAATTTCTCGAAAGGAAGACCCGGAGGGTCCCCCACTCGGAAACAAGCGGATCCTCCAAAAGGCCGGATATATGATCCTGACCTTCCATCTCTTATACTCCCAAGGGCTGAAATCCTAGCGATAGTCCAACAGCGAAATCTACCCATTAGATATCCAACTCCTGTGAAGCCAGGAGTGATCATGGGAGGAAGGGAAAACGCGTATTGCAAGTTCCACAAGGCCAAGGGACATTCGACAGATGTATGCAGAGAACTGAAATTGGCCATAGAGCGATTGGTCGAAGAGGGCTACCTAGGAGAATTTGCCACCAAGGCAAGAGAAGAGGCCAGGAACAACCCAACGGGAATGACAACTGATCAGAGGCAAACGCCTTCACGCGCCACGGGGGCTAACACAATTCCCCTTGGACAAAATAGAGAAGCTCTCCTTGTTCATAGCGATCAGATGCCTATGATTAATATTATTGTCGGGGGAACACCCTACTTCGAGGAGGTCATACCACAAACGCCCAGTCCTGGGGAAAAGCGCAAGCGAGAAAGCGCCCAGGTAAAAATTGAGGCGATAAACGCCTTAGATAGAATGATATTGTCCTTCTCAGAAGAAGACGAAAAGGGCATTGTTTTCCCACACAACGACGCGTTGGTAGTCACACCTGTCATAGGAAGTCACGGGGTGAGAAGAACCCTTGTTGACAACGGGAGTGCAGTAAATCTATTTTCGCTGGAAGCGTATAACTTGATGAAACGCCCTGATGGGGAGCTAGCGCCATGCGTGAGGCCAATTGTCGGGATTGATGGCGTACCGATACCGGTAGCCGGAATAACATCCTTGCCAGTGTACTTCCGAGAAGACACATCCAAGCACTCAGAAGAGCTATTATTCCTGGTTGTAGACCTAACGTTACAATACAACGCTATACTAGGGTGACCGTTCCTCAATCGTTTCGGGGTAGCGATATCCCAAAAACACCTGCGGATGAAATACCCCTCGTGGGACGGAGTAGTCTCAATCAAAGGAGACCAGAAACTGGCAGCCGAATCTTATTTGCTCATGACTCAGAGGAGTTGTGACCGCTATGTTTGCGTGACAGATGATCCTTTTGACGATAAAGAAGAAAAATGCACTCAGCCACTAGATCAGATGATGCCAATACCTATCGCTGAGGACAATGAGGCGAATCTCTTGGTCAGTGATAAACTGAGCCCTAAAGAGAGCGTGCAACTAACCCGACTATTAAGAAAATGCAAGGGAAAATTCGCATGGAAACCATCGGACATGCCTGGAATCTCGCGAGAAGTCGCGGAGCATCAACTAAACGTCAGCCCTGAGGCCAAACCAATTCAGCAGAAACGACGCGCCTTTTCATCAAAAAAAGTAGCGGCTATCGAGAAGGAGTTACTGAAGCTCATGGACGCGGGGTTCATTCGAGAAGTTCAGTACCCAACTTGGCTGGCTAACCCGGTGCTAGTTCCAAAGCCTAACGGAGATTGGCGCATGTGCATCGATTTCACTGACCTAAATAATGCTTGTCCCAAAGATTGCTATCCCCTTCCTTGAATTGACCAGCTGGTCGACCAAACTACGGGGTACGCTTATTTAAGCTCTCTGGATGCCAACTCCGGGTATCACCAAATCCCAATGGCCGCAGAAGACGAAGAAAAAAATGCCTTCATCACCCCTAGGGCCACATATTGCTACACCGCAATGCTGTTTGGGCTGAAGAATGCTGGGGCAACGTTCCAGCGCATGGCGAATAAGATTTTCGAAAAGCAAATAGGGAAAAATGTAGAGGCCTATGTGGACGATATTCTGATTAAAAGTGGAAGCTTCGGAGACCATCTTGCCGATTTGGAAGAAGTTTTCAATGTGATGAAAAAATACAAAATGAAGCTGAACCCACGAAAGTGCATGTTCGCGTTCCAAATGGGAAAATTCTTGGGCTACGTGGTTAGCCGAAAGGGTATTCAGCCCAACCCTTCAAAGGTAAAGGCCATTCAGGACATGATATCCCCGCGAACTGTCAAGGAAATACAAAAGCTCACTGGCCGCATCATCGCGTTAGGACGGTTCATATCTAAGCAAGGAGAGAGATGCCTCCCCTTTTTCAAGGTCATTCGAAATAAGGCCCCATTTGGGTGGACAGAGGAATGTGAAAACGCGTTTGTAGGACTGAAAGCCTACTTGTCATCCGATCTAGTGCTAACGAGGCCTGAGTTCGGCGATACCTGGGAGTAGCTGACGAGGTAGTCAGCGCCGTCCTCGTACGAAGTGAAGGGCATGTACACCGCCCTGTATTTTTTGTGAGTCACATATTAAAAGACGCGGAGCTACGATACGCCCGTATCGAGAAGATAGCGCTTGCTCTAATACAGGCAACGCGAAAGATGGACCGATATTTCCAAGCCCACCCTGTTACCGTACTGACTGATCAGCCACTGAGAAATTTTTTTAGAAAGCCTGAGTCCTCAGGGAGAATGTTGATTTGGGCATTCGAGCTCGAACAATACGGGCTACAATACAAAGCCAGGCTGGCAATAAAAGCCCAGTCGTTAGCTGACTTCATAGCGGAGTGCACATTCACTAAGGAGGTGTTAGAAAAACTGTCAGAGGAAGAACCAGAAAACTCATGCCTACTGTTCCCGGAAACGCACGCAGACTCATGGGTTATCCACGTGGACGGCGTAAAAAGTCAAGAGTTAGCAGGGGCAGGCATTTTCCTGGTGGGGCCAAACAGCATGGAAATGCGATATGCCATCAGAATCCTGCAGCCGTTATCCAACAACGCCGCTGAATATGAAGCGCTGCTGGCAGGACTCAGAATTGGAAACACCTTCTCCGTCGAAGCCTCCACAGTGGCGGAAGAACAATACGGCTTGCGCCTAAAGATACGAGGAGACTCTAAATTGATAATGGATCAAGTCCTTGGAAACTCCCAAGCCCGAGAACCCGTCATGATTCAATACTTGGCCAAAGTAAAGCGTGAGCTGTCGGAGATGCAGAAAAAAGGCACTCGGGTCATCTTCGAACACATCCCTAGAGAAAGTAACAAAGAGGCCGATAGCCTCGCGAAGATGGCAGCCAACGCAGACGCCTCCATACCCAACGAGGTACATTATGGGGAGCTATCTATACCCTCTTTCATGGAGGAGCAAGCATCGTTGTGTGTGGAAGAAATAGAAAGTGACTAGAGGATCCCAGTGGTAGAATATCTGAAGCATGATAGGCTGCCAGAAGAAATTGCGGAAAGAAGGAAAATCCTAAAACAGGCGGCGCGATGTACATATTACAATGGAGAGTTAATACGGAGGTGTTTCTCCCATCCAGCCGCTAAATGCATAACGGAACAAGAAGGCCTGCACGTGCTGAGAGATTCACGAAGGGATATGCGGCATGCACATCGTGAGCGATACGCTGGCAGCTCAAGTCTTTCGGTCGGGATTCTAATGGCCCACCATACGAAGAGATTGCCATAACTTCGTAAAAACCTGTCAAAAATGTCAGGAATACGCTAAGATTCCTCGAAAACCGGCCACGCCAATCTCGGAAATAATTGCTCCATGCCCGTTTGCCAAATGGGGCATCGACATATTAGGCCCGTTTCCAATGGCTAGATCTCAGCTAAAATTCGTGGTCGTGGCGGTAGACTACTTCACAAAATGGGCCGAAGCCGAGGCATTAGCCACCATCACCACTGAAAAAATTTGGCATTTTTTCAAACACCAAGTCATCATGCGATTCGGGGTTCCGCGCACACTGGTTAGCGACAATGGAGCACAGTTCACAAGCCAATTCTTCAGGGATCAGTGTGCGGAATTCCAGATCGAACAAAGGTTCTCTTCCGTGGCACACCCCCAAACCAATGGCCAGGCAGAGGTAACCAACCGCAGCATCCTTAGTGGCATCAAAAGAAACCTGGAAGGTTCCAAAAAGAAATGGCCAGACGAACTGCCATACGTACTATAGGCCTATCGCATGACTGTCAAGACCGGCACTGGAGAGACCCCGTTTGCGTTAGCATTCGGAACCGAAGCTGTCACACCGGTTGAGATCGGAATGATGAGCCTTCGGGTGGCTCATTTCAGAGAAGAAAATAACGAGGAAAGGTTACGTGCTAACCTTGACGCCCTACCAGAAACACATGAGGAAACACTGCTGAAAACTCTGCACTACAAAAGAAAAATGGCGCAATACCACAACCGGCAAGTGAGAGAGCGATTGCTCAAAGCTGGGGATTTAGTGCTCAGAGATAGACGAGCGGCAGGGCAGCGCATGGGCAAACTCAGCCCAAACTGGGACGGACCGTATCGCGTCACCCGTATTGTGGGAAGAGGAGCTTACCACTTGGAAACGCTCGATGGAATGCCCCTACAGAACTCGTGGAATATAGCCCGGCTGAAGCTATACCACGCCAGGAACTAGCTCACCTTATCTGGTAACATCAATACTATTCTAACAAGATATATCTTTCTGTGCGTTTGTTGTTGAATAAAATGCAGATAGTGAAGCATGCCAGGAGTGAAAATCCTATCCTTGTGATGGCTGGTCCTGATCAGACAGCTCACTAAGACGAGGCACGCCCTGGCATGACTAAGCGTTGGGAGTGAAAATCCTATCCTTGTGGTAACCGTGCTCACACAGACGACCCATTAAGACGAGGCACGACCCCAAATGCTCCCGGGAGTGAAAATCCTATCCTTGTGGCAACCGTGCTCACATAGACGGCCCATTAAGACGAGGCCCGCCCCGGTATCCTTAGGAGTGAAAATCCTATCCTTGTGGCAACCGTGCTCACACAGACGACCCATTAAGACGAGGCACGACCCCAAGGAGAGACCAACTCCGTCCTGGAAGTGAAAATCCTATCCTTGTGGCAACCGTGCTCACATAGACGGCCCATTGAGACGAGGCACGTTCCAGGGACGCGAGGTTTCAACGCTTAGGAGTGAAAATCCTATCCTTGCGATGGCTGGTCCTGATCAGACAGCTGGCTAAGATGAGGCACTCCCCAAGCAAATCTCCGGCGGAAGGAAGGAGGGGACACTCCAGCTAGAAACGTTAGCGTTAGTACCTCTTGGCAGCACAAAAAGAAAAAGGGCAAACGCTCACCCTTTTTGCACTGTTCCATTTCCAGACCGTTAGCCACTTTTCGGGCATCAACGCTGAAATCTAGTTGAAGTAGCGTCTTCAACCAGCCATCTTCTGGATCAGAAAGGGGTTTCCGATGGCCCCAAGCTCCATCTTTAATTTTCTCATTGAAGCCGGCCCTCCATAACGGCTCGGGCAAATCAATAATAAAAAATTCCACTTTCCAATGAGGAACAGAAGACTCGATACCCATAAGCTTCCAGGTAAAGGGCTTCAACGAGCCATCTTTATAACGAGGGGATATTGATATCACCCCCTTACGAGAATACAACTGGAAAATGTCATGAAGCAGGGCCAGAGTGGGAGACTCGATCCCCTTGAAACGGCACAGTGCGGCAAAGGCACTAACAACGCAAATCGCGTTAGGGCTCAATTGAGCTGGAGCCAAATCAGAATCAGCTAATAGCAACTCAACAAGCGGGTCAAGAGGAAGACAAAACCCATGGTCAAATAACTTAGCATATAATATTCTACTGTTACCGGGCAGAACGCTGTTCAGGCGTAGTGATTCGGAAGCAGCGTGCACGGAATATTCTCTGGGAAATCGCGCATTGCACGCGGCAAGCCTACGATTAACTAAGGGCAGAGTATAGAGAGAAGTGGGGGTAATGTTAATTTTTTTTCTCCGGCGGACCCTTGAGGATCCTCCTCATCGGAAGATCTCTTAGTCTTAGCCATGACCAACAAAGGAGAAGTGATGAGCAAAGAAAGGGTATGTACCTTCGCAAAGAGAACACCAGGAGTCTCAGACCAAAAAGAAGAGAGCGGCGCGAGTTGTTTGTCCAGAAAGCAGTAGCGTGCGAGAGAGGAGATTAAAAAAGAAAAAGGAGGAAGGAAAAACATTATATATAACACTGAAAGGGCGTGACCAATCAGCGGCGGACACATGGTAAAGCAGCGCGTCGGGAAATAAGGCACGCGCGAGGAGATACAAGTTTAAAAAATGATGACGAAATGCTTCAGCGATTCACGTCTCCCTAGGAGACTCTTGCTTCAAACGCCTTTTCGTAGAGAGACACGTGTCCTTTTCCATCATTGCTTTTCAGATCGCATTAAATGGAAGGACTGCGGTATTTAATGGCCTAAAAAGCAGTGCTGGCTTAGCCAAACGGCGCGGCAACACAAGGAAGATAATGAAGAAATGGCGATAGCATCACAACAATTCACACGAATGCGATAAAGGTTATGTAGCGTCAGCATTATTACAAGAGGAATAATGACAAATGGTTTTCGGGAAAAAATAGAACCAGACAACAATAAGAATAACAAGGGAGGGTCCAGAAACCCGTTGTGACACTTCCCGAAAAGTAAGGCGGCGCCCCAATCTTTGGCGTTAGCCCCTTTCTCCTTCTGAGGCAGAAGAACCAATCCCGCCTTTGCTAACCTCATCCATCACGGCAGAAATATAGTCAGCAACCTGGGCAGGGTCGGAAGAGTTACCCTTGAAACGGGTTGCGAATCCAGAAGTAAAGACTTCCAAGATTTTCTTCTTCCACCATTCCTCCTTTAATGATTTTCTAGCGGACTCCTCGTCTCGAGCAGACATCTCTTCGCGAAGAAGGAGATTTTTTTTCCTCTCCAGCGCTAACTCTGCCTCCAGAACCTCCACCTTTGCTTTCCCGACAGACCTCTCTCTGTTTAATTCCTTTTGCGACTCATCGCAAAGACGCGTTAGCAACCCCATTTGCCCCACCGCTTTCTCAAGCTGCACTTGCTTAACGCACAGCGCATTAGAAAAATTGCGTGACTCGCGATCATGAATCTCGAACAGATAGTTCAGGTGATGGAAGAAATCCAGAGAATCATTCATCATATGGCGAAGACTAGCCGGTGGAGGAAGCTGAAGAAACTTTTCCTTCTCCTTCTGGGAGCCCAGCATCTCTCCTATCAAAGGCGCAGTAAACTCATCTCGGGAAAAAGGTTGGGGAACTCCGACAGCACGAAGACCATCAAAGCAGAATCCCTTCAAGCCCATACGGTAGGAGGGGGTCTCGGTAGGACTGCCATAAGAAAGATTGATTGACGGAGCGGGAGAGGAACTCCCGGAAAAAACATCCGTGATAGGAGAAAAGAATAGTTGCGGAAGGACTTTAGGCGGTAGCCCAGCAGTCAAATCCGTAGTAGAAGGCGTAGCGACTACGTCAGGAATGCAATGAGAAATTGGAGAATCGGGAGCGTCAACTGTAGGAAGAGGACACGCTGTCGATGGAACCTCCGCCTCGGCAAAACACGTAGCAGCCGGTACCTCAGTAACTCCCACCGGTTGGGAGGCACTCGTCCCAGTCGAAGCGGCAGAGATAGGAACAGTTGCTGCATCTATAGAAGAAGACCCGGTGGCCTGCTCACCCGTTGCAAATCGAAGTTTTTTCCGACGCAAGGAAGAGGCATGGCAAAGGTCCGACTTGACATCCACATCCTCATCATCACTAGCAATCACCGTCGTTGCGGCTGGACTGGAGTCCGTCCTCTTGCGACGCTCCGGTAGCCAATTTTCCACAAAGCGAGAAACTCGGGCAGAGCTAACGGGCTTTCGCCCTCCCCGGGCAACTGTCTTGGTTATCCTCCTCGGGGGACGAACGCTACCCTGATTAGAGCCATCGGCAGGGGGGAAGCTGGTAAAGTTTGAAGTGGCGTAACATCCAAAGGAGCGCCAGCGTCACTTGGGAATTAACCGTTAGCCTCCTATAACAAAAGAAACGCGCAAAGACAAAAGCAAAGAAAATGCGAAAAGAGGCAGACTCACCCATAGTACACTCCTTCAGAGGTTTGAACAAGGCAAAGCTACGGATGCAGTAGTGAGTACCTTCGTCTAACAGAGTGTTAGCTTGCTCTAACTCAGCCCTGGTCAATATCGAGGGATTCGACCAAATGGGGCCTATCAGCTCCTAGTTGAAATTAATACGCCACAAACGGGACGGTAGCTCCAGAAGAAAGAAACTGCTTTTCCAATCAGCTACACCCTTCTTAAAGTCGTGAAAATGCTGCCAGAACGACTGCACGAGCGCGTCATTCCACCGAGGAGTAATTTCGATTAAACAATTATGGCAATTCATACTAAAGAATTTGCGAAATAAATTGAGAGATGGGGTAGAAATGTTCTTCAACTCGCAAGCGCGAAGAAAAGCATAAACCGCACACCAGGAAGAGGGAGTTATCTGGGCAGGATTAAGGTTATACTCCCGCAGTAGCGTTAGTATCGATTCATGAACAGGAAAGTGGAAACCGTAAAGGAACATCTTAAAGTAAAAAAGCCTACTGTAACCCCACGCCGGATTATGGAGCCGCATATCACTTCCAGGGATAGAGGGCTCATACCCGGGAGGAAAGGTAATACCGTGTTCCTCCAGTTCGGCTTTCAAAACCACATCGCATGTAAAAATACTAGGTAATTGTGCGACCTCTGGATCCATGGGTTTCCAGATAACCTGGCGAGGTCTATTTCTAGCCATAATAAACCAGCAAAAAGGAAATCTGAGAAGGATTGAATTGGTACCTTGAAAGGGGAGAGTTACAGAGGAATCGGTGGACGACGACGGACGGCCGGTAAGATATTCGGGGAAGAAGACGAAGGAAGATAAGAGAAAAAATTCGAAGCAAGGGCAAAAGTTCTGAAAAAAGAAAAATGACCCCTCTTAAGGGATTAAAATGCCACCGCATTAATTAAGCCACCAATCGCGCGGAGACGCGTGTAAAAAGAGGTTGGCCACGTGGAAGCACATTAAAGAAATTAGAAAAAGAGAAGTTATTCAGCATGATTCCCCAAAAGGGCGACAGAGTTGACCCAGTCAAGATAACTGCGAAGCGACTGCCTCGGCCAAGCCAACCGCTTACGCTGGCTATCACCAAGGACCAGTAGGCTAACGGAAAATAACGACAAAAGAAAAAGGCAGAAAACATCATCTTATTCATAAAATGCCAATAGGCATATACAACACAGAGGCATTAATCCTCATCAGCCCAATCCATGTCATAACAGTACTCATAGTCCTCCGGGGACGACGGCAATCCACTATTGTAGGAAAAGAAATATTCGACAGGTTTGGGCACAAGCTCCATCGCATGGGCTATCGCCTTGTCATAACGGGCACGGGAACTCTCCCCAATGGTAGAAGCCGCTGGCTTCAAATCAGTGCCATGAGAAAGAGCCTTATTCTCGAAAGAAGGAGAAGGAGGGGCAGACGGTGACGCTTCATCACTTTTTGGTAGCGTCACGTAGTGGGGCACAAAACCGGTAAAGAAGGACTCAAAGGTCTGCTTCTTCACTTTCACTGGTTTCTTGCGACCCTGGCGTCTAGTAGGACATTTAGTAGGTCTCCACGGAGGAGTCGAAGGAGGATTATCCGAATCCGGCGAAGTTGGAGGTGTTGGCAAGGAATTACGCCCGCAAAAATCTGTCATTCTGACCTACAAAAAGCAAAGAGAAGGAAAAGATGAAGATGAACAGGGAAAGGGAAAGCATTTCCCTTAAATAACTAAGGAAGCGCTCCGTTCCTCGCACAGATCCTGAAAAATCAATTAAGATGTCTGGGAAAAATAACTGCAATGGCAGAAGTTGATCCGGCACCAATATACCTGCTCGTTAAATGCGCCAACCAAAAGGCACCAAATAACTACCCAATCACTCACCCCCTGGAACGGCGGCTTTGGAAACAGTTGAGTCAAAGCATTCATTGCTCATTCATGGAACGCAACCACTGAAAGGGTATGTACGGAAGAAGGCTCATTTTCAGTTGGGCTTGCCACCAACACATTCAGCCAATGCAGCAAGAAATAAACGAAAAGACTGGAAAAAGCAAAAACAACCATTTATTTATGGCCTGAGCGGCCTCAGCGTTCAGATACATACATAAAAGCATAAGAGAAAGGCAACAAGAGGAAACAAATGCAGGGGTCAGGCATTGGATCAGGCATCATCCTCCCCTGGTACGACCAGGATATCCCTCAGCGCGTCAGCAACGGAGGTCAGCTCAGTGGAGCAGGCCCTCATCCCCTTCAAGCAGCAGGCTAGCAAGTCCTTCCGCTGCTGCAGCATCGAGGCAACCACGTCAAGGTAGGCAGTAGTAGTGGCCAGCTTCGCCAAGCTCTCCAAAGGACTGAAGTCCTCCAAAGATATCCCCAGCTGTTTGGACAAAATAGGGGTCAATACCCCCTGCAACTCCAGGACATCCTCCGAGGTCTTGGTGATCATCCTCCCCAGGAAGCCGATGTCACCTTCAGTAAGGTTCTTCAAGGTCAAAGTTTTGGAGATCAGGAAATTTCGGGTCAGTTCTGTTAGCCCAAGGGCAACTTACTCTTGTTTTGATGATTTTAGACACACAAACTAATTAACTATACTAATGCAATTTGAAGTTAAAGTGTGTGTAGTTTGCGATGGAACGAATAAGAGGCAACAAATCAAGATATCGCAAGCTAGAAGATCAAGTGTACATTAGGACTTTAATCATGTAAGTATGATTCTAATTAACACTTGATTCATGTTCAAGATACCTCAAGGAAAGTTATCAAAAAGGTTTTACGCGAAAACGATTTTTATATTTCGAGTTATGGGACATTTTGTTCCTGGCGGAATGGTCTGTGTCTGGCGGCATACCGCTAGACTCGGCTAATTGAATTAATTCCAAAGCGAAGCTAGCGGCATACCGCCCCAGCCTTTTCATTTCTGGCGGCATGCCGCCAGAGCCTAGGAGAACGCGCCAACAGCTATTTTCTCCACTTATAACGGCTAGTTTTGAACCCATACTCCCATGTCCGAACCTCTGCACTTTCCTCTCTATATATACTCATCTTAGATGAGTCTATACTTAACTAGAATACACTAAAACACTCAAGAAATATTTAGAAAGCTCTCTAACTCTTCAAAGCCAAAAATCTGAGTTTTTGCAAAAGCTTACAACTTCAAACATCTATCTTTCAAGTAAGTTTTAAGCTTTCTATTTGAGGTATTCTTATTCATTTATTGGTATTGATTATTGAATCATACATAGTATATTTGTACACCAATTTGTGTTGCCATTTAACCACTTTCTTGTCAAGCATTATTGATTGTGATAGGTTGTGATTGAGCCCGGAAAAATCACATTGTAAGGTTTGTTGGTTGAGCCCGCAAAAACCAAGTGTAAGGTTGTTGGTGAACTCGTGAAAACCAAGTGATAGGTTTATTGGTTGAGCCCGGAAAAACCAAGGTGTAAGGTTTGAGTTGAACCCGTAAAAACTCAAGGTAAATAACGAAGTGTTCGTTGTTCAAAATCCTAAGGGTGAAGCTCTTAGGTAGTGGAGTACAATTCATTGAGGAATTGGAACCACTATATATCCTTGTGTTTTTACATTCTATTTCCGCACTCATATTTCCTTACTATTTGTGTTAGAATTTTTATTTGCCTATTCACCCCCCCTCTAGGCCGTTTATCAATTGGTAGCGGAGCAAGGTACTTGTTTTGTAGGTTTAATCGCCTCAAGTGAAAGATCAAATGGCTCAAGAGGGACTATATGTTTCAAAAGAAAGTGCTGCACTCACTCGTCCTCCTTATCTTGATGGGAACAATTATTTGCAATGGAAGACAAAGATGTTAGCCTTCCTTGGTGGACAAGATCAAATTATGCTGGATTGTGTCTTGAATGGATTTGATTTTCCCATGGAACCAGCTGCTGAAGATGGATCAATAAAACCTCTTCCTTTTGCTAAATGGCCAGCTGGATCAATTGCAAGAAAACAAAGTGAAGACAAGGCAAGGTTTGCTTTATTTTGTGTTATTTCTCAAAATGAATTTAATCGTGTTAGTGCTTGTAAATTGTCTAGAGATGTTTGGTTAGCTTTGGAGACAGCACATGAAGGCACTCCACAAGTAAGAAACATTCGACTCAACACACTCAAACGTGAATATGAATTACTAGGTATGAAGAGTGGTGAGTCTATTTATGAGTTAAGCACTAGAATTCAAAATATTTGCAATGCTATGGGAAATCTTGGATGGGCTCCTAGTGATGAGGAGATGGTAAGAAAACTTCTTAGCATTTTACCTAACTCTTGGAATGCCAAGACTTCTATTTTTGATGAGCTTGAAAAGAGACCTACTTTTTCTCAACTTGTTGGCTCTCTTACGGCTTTTGAGTACAAACTCAAAATGGGTGAACCGGAAGTGCAAAATGTTAAGAGCAACAATTTAGCTTTCAAAGCTCAAGAAGAAGAACGTGAAATGGCTTTCCTTTCCAGAAATTTCAAGAAATTTTTGAATTCAAAGAAGAAAAATTATCAAGGTAAGTATTCTAACTCTTCTAAATCCGATTTTAGAAATGATGTTGTTTGCTTTGAATGTGAAAAATCAAGACATGTTAAGAGTGAGTGCCCTAGGCTTGAAAGAACAAAGAGACGGTCAAGAGATAAAAATAATAGTAGAAAGCATCATAGAAGAGCTTTTAAAGCTACCTCCACTTGGAGTGATGAGGATGAACAATCAAGCAGTGATCAATCGAAGTCCTCATCCGAAGATGCTATTGCAAACTTGTGTTTGCATGCCAACGTTGATAGTGATGCTTCTCAAAGGAGTTCTTCATCAACTTCCACCTCATTCAACGGAGATACAAATGTATGTCTTATGGCACAAGGGGAAAGCGATGATGAGGTAAATTCTTCTCAATCTCTTGATAATGAATATGGATTGCAAGAAGCTTTTGATGAATTGTCAATTCATTTTAAAAATTCTTGCAAGAAAAATGCTTTACTTGTTAAGGATTTAGAAAATTTGAAAAATGACATTCTTGAGTTAGAATCTTTGAAAAATTCCTTGAAAGAGGAAAATGATTTTTTGAAAAATGACAATGAAGATTTAAGAGCTGTTTTGGCTGATACTAGAGATGAGTTTAAATCATTGGAAATTGCCAATGGAAAGAAAAACTCTATTTGTGAAATTTGTGCAAATTCTAGTAAAGAAGTAGCTATTTTAAATGAAAAGATTAAAATCCTTGAAGCTACTTTAGCTAAATTTACTCAAAGTGCACAAAGTCACCAAAAGTGTTTAAATGATCAAAAGACTAGTGGTGATAGAAGAGGAATTGGTTTTGATAAATCTACTAGCATGAGTAATTATAAAACAACTTTTGTGAAGGCAAGAAATTGTAACCATGCTAGTTCTTTAAATCACTCACATGCTAGTTCTTCAAATCACTCACATGCTAGACCTTTGTATAAATGTGATTATTGTCATAAGAATGGTCACTTGGCATATTTTTGTTTTATCCGTAAAGGACTTATTTATGCAAAACAAATGTGGGCACAAAAGAGTGCATTTGCTAAGGAAGGACCCAAACGTGTTTGGGTTCCTAAAACTAACTAGTTTATTTTGTAGTAGTGCCGGAAACCCAATGCGGATAAATGAAACATATGTAGGGTTTTCATGGCACAAGTTGGGTGATGAATCGAAGCTCACCCTTTAATGATCATCTCCTTTAACCGTTTGAGTAAGAATTCGATTATCCTCTCTTTATCTTTATCTTGATATTTATCTTTGGATTGGATAATTGTTTGATCTTTTGGATTTGATCTTTGTTGCTCCTTTATTTACTCCTTGTATGATTTTGATTGACTTTCCTTATTTTTATTTACCCTTTTTGTTGATGACAAAGGGGGAGAATGAGTTAAGGGGGAGAAAGTCATGGGGGAGAATAAGTTTGGGGAGAAATGTAAGGTTTAAGAGATTAAGGGGGAGCAAAACTTTAAATCTTTGCTATGCTCCTATGCACTAATGTATTTTCTGTTGGTAGCAGATTTGCAACTAATGTTTTATGTAGGGGGAGCATTTATTTGGCAAAGATTGGAGATGTAAGTTTACTCCATTTAACTTTAACTTGAATTGCAAGTTTAAAGTGATTTCATATTAGTTTGTGGTTGTCATCATCAAAAAGGGGGAGATTGTTAGCCCAAGGGCAACTTACTCTTGTTTTGATGATTTTAGACACACAAACTAATTAACTATACTAATGCAATTTGAAGTTAAAGTGTGTGTAGTTTGCGATGGAACGAATAAGAGGCAACAAATCAAGATATTGCAAGCTAGAAGATCAAGTGTACATTAGGACTTTAATCATGTAAGTATGATTCTAATTAACACTTGATTCATGTTCAAGATACCTCAAGGAAAGTTTTCAAAAAGGTTTTACGCGAAAATGATTTTTATATTTCGAGTTATGGGACATTTTGTTCCTGGCGGTATGCCGCCAGGAATGGTCTGTGTCTGGCGACATACCGCCAGACTCGGCTAATTGAATTAATTCCGAAGCGAAGCTAGCGGCATACCGCCCCAGCCTTTTCATATCTGGCGGCATGCCGCCAGAGCCCAGGAGAACGCGCCAACAGCTATTTTCTCCACTTATAACGGCTAGTTTTGAACCCATACTCCCATGTCCGAACCTCTGCACTTTCCTCTCTATATATACTCATCTTAGATGAGTCTATACTTAACTAGAATACACTAAGACACTCAAGAAAGATTTAGAAAGCTCTCATACTCTTCAAAGCCAAAAATCTGAGTTTTTGCAAAAGCTTACAACTTCAAACATCTATCTTTCAAGTAAGTTTTAATCTTTCTATTTGAGGTATTCTTGTTCATTTATTGGTATTGATTATTGAATCATACATAGTATATTTGTACACCAATTTGTGTTGCCATTTAACCACTTTCTTGTCAAGCATTATTGATTGTGATAGGTTGTGATTGAGCCCGGAAAAATCACATTGTAAGGTTTGTTGGTTGAGCCCGCAAAAACCAAGTGTAAGGTTGTTGGTGAACCCGTGAAAACCAAGTGATAGGTTTATTGGTTGAGCCCGGAAAAACCAAGGTGTAAGGTTTGAGTTGAACCCGTAAAAACTCAAGGTAAATAACGAAGTGTTCGTTGTTCAAAATCCTAAGGGTGAAGCTCTTAGGTAGTGGAGTACAATTCATTGAGGAATTGGAACCACTATATATCCTTGTGTTTTTACATTCTATTTCCACACTCATATTTCCTTACTATTTGTGTTAGAATTTTTATTTGCCTATTCACCCCCCTCTAGGCCGTTTATCAAGTTCATCCATGGTGAAATATGGAAGAGAAAGGGACGTGCAAGTACGAGGAAACTTGCGCAGAAGAAACCTTAATTTATAAGCCCTGACAGAAATCCTTTAAACCACCTTCTGACAAGGAAACGCTCTAATACCTTGCTGAGAAAGGGCGTTAGCCCTTGGTAAACACTCGGGCTCATTTTCAGTTGGGCTTATGATAACAATCCACCTAAGGAAAAGGGTATTTCCGTCTATTGCCCTGAACTGAAAGAAGAGATCACTGTTCCCACCTTCGCGGTAGGGAGAGGGGCACCGCCTCCCCTAGAGGCTGACGCCAAGAAGGCAAAACAGCGCTCAGGAGTATCCCCAAAATGAACCTTCTAGATGGCTCGAGGAGCTGTCTCATTCTGAGGAATACCACCCGTCAGGGGGACCACTCAGTCGCTACCCTATCGTGATAGCATTTATCCCATGGCTATCGCCACGTTAACATATCATCCGAGGGGCGAACCACGATCCCTAACATTAGGGATAGCTCTCTAGCTATCCCCAAACGCGGAAATGCTCAATTCTTCTATATATATACCTCCCCCTCAAAGGAGGCAGGTAAGCTTAATCTGACTGGCCCAAACTCTGCCAAATTCAGTACACATACTGACTTAAGCATCGGAGTATTTCCGCCGGAGACCCCCTCAGGCGTATTGCAGGTACCGCGGACCGTCGTGAGCACTGATCTGAAAGGAGCCGTTCCGCCATACATCCTTCGGCAGAAAACAAAATCTTATCAAGAAGATCAACAGTAAAGGGAGATAGCAAGCAAAATATATGGTTGTTCGAAAACCCTGAGGGTTACAAAGGCAAAAGCCTCCAAAAAAGAAAACTCAAAAATAGGGCGATGCCCAAAACTCAGAAAAGGCGGTAGAAGACATCTATGGTGCCGCTGCCCTGCTATCCCCCTCGCGATTTTCCGCCTTTGCCCTGTAAAAAATTTCATCAGTGAGGCCCACGGACCTCTCTTCAAAGATGCGAGTAATGTCATCAACGCAAAATGCTTCTAACCCATAACTCTCTATGAAAGAGTCAGTCATAACACCTCAAATCAAGATCCAGCAATGAATCGCCTGATTAAAAATCAGACCAGCGACTCCTTTTCTAAAGCATTTCAAGATCTTCAAGAAGGTCTTCCGGCGACACGTACTCGCACTAGAGCTGGAAGGTCCCAGTTGGTGTCACCATTGAAGCAATTTTATGTAGGGAAAAACCCAGAAGCAAGGTCACCAAAGAGATCCAAACCAGATCTGAGGGCTCTTACTACCCGAGTGGAGAATCTGAAGCTGGAATTACTTCTGGAAATACTCCAACTAGGAGATGGGCAGACTACAGCTCTGATTCTCTGAATCCTTTGCTGCGATGATGGCCATCGATACTACCCAAGATGCTGAGACTCGTTTTCAAGAGATGTCCACAGCAATTGAAAATTTGACAAAGGCTATGGCAGAGAAAGATGCCCAAATAACTTTCTTGGCAGCTAAATTGGCAAGTTACCCGAGCTCATCAAATAATCCAATCTCTAACGGAGGCTCTTTTGGTGATGAGAATGCTGAGCGAGAACGATAGTGAAAACACCATTAAGACTTCATCCTAGTGAATAATCTGAATGATAACGGTAACACCACAACACCCGTCGCAAACTTGACAGTTCAACAACTGCATATGATGATTGCTGACACTATCCGTGCTCAATATGGAGGAGCTTCACAATCCTCTCTCGGTTACGCGAAGCCGTACTCAAGACGCATCGACGAACTACTACTGCATGTGGGGTATCAGCCTCCAAAATTCCAACAATTTGAGGGGAGAGAGAACCCAAAGCAACACATTGCTCACCTGCAACAATGCAGGAACTTATAGAGATATGATGGTGAAGCAATTGATTCGGTCACTAAAAGGCGTGGCCTTTGAATGGTACACTGATATCAGACCTGGGTCTATTGATAGTTGGGACCAACTGGAAAGAGACTTCCTAACTCACTTTTACAGCACTTGACGGATTATCGGCCTACCTGAATTGGTTAGAACAGAACAAAGAAAAGATGAACCTGTCACTGAATTCATCGAAAGATGGAGAAACTTGGTGCTTAATTGCAAGGAAAGAATCAGTGAGTCATCTTCAATTGACATGTGCGTCCAAGATATTAAGTGGGGACTGCTCTATAATTTACAAGCAAACATGCCACGCACATTCGAAGAGCTCACAACTAGAGCTCATGATCTAGAAATTCAGATCCAAAGGCACGGGAGTTACTTACCAAATGACTCTCGTGAAAACAAAAGTCAAGAAAGAAGTAAGGAAAGACCCAAAGACCAACAAAGGTAAGGAAAGCATGGTAGTTACCGCAGCACCTGTGAAGATATCCTTCAAGGAGACCCAAAGAAAAGAAGAGGCAAAGTAAGTCAAGACCGAGTACAAGCCTTTTAAAGCTTAAAGAAGAACCTTAAAGGAACGTAAAGAAAGGGAATATCCCTTCCTAGATTCGGAAGTCTCTGACATTCTGGACCAACTTCTTGAACAAAAATTGATCGAGCTTCCGCCATCAAAGCACCTAGAAGATGTGAACCAGATTGACAACCCTAGGTATTACAGATACCATCGGATCATCAGTCATCCAATAGATAAATGTTTTGTCCTTAAAGACCTCATTGTTCGTTTGGACATGGAAGGCAAAATAAAACTCAATAATGGAGATGTTGTAGATGCCAATTATGTCACAACCATCACAAAGAATGATGCTAAACCAACTATGATTACATTCAGGTCATTTGATCCTATTTTGATACGATCTCAAGATGTATCACGCGACTACATGGACTAAAGCGTCACGACATGGTGGAGCAGATGGAGTCCGATCAGGGATCACAAAGGCTTGATGGAAACCTCTATGTGATTTGTTTATTGTGTCTAAATTTCAAGACTTTTGTACTAGTGGATCGTCCAAAAGATCAAGCCAACATTTTCGTTGACAGTAGTCCTACGCAGACAAGGACTCCAAGACGCATTAGTCGACTTCGTCCGAACTTAGCTAGCTTTGTACACGTCCAAATTATACGATCGACCATACTTTGGAATGATCAGGATGTTAGCTTTCGTTTGGGACAAGTTTCAGCCCATTTGGCCCAGTGGTTTGAAACTTATTCAAGTCGACATTATAGTGCGCAATGTGTATGCGAGACAACATACGACTTGAGGTTTCGGCCCAAACCTTGGCCCGATGATGGAGAACTCGGCATGGGCTGCTGGAATATATTTAAATGTATTTATATTTACTTTAATTAGTTAATTAGTTAATTAGTTAATTGATTAACTAGTTAATTAAGTTATTTTCCTTAATTAGAACTCCTACATCTTATCAGATTAGGGTTTGCTTGTAATTTCTACTTAAGAGCCGCTTGGTTTCATTATTGAGTTGGCTATTATTTTGATAAAATAAGACATTGTCTTTGCAAATCTCTGCCCGTTGTTCATCAATTGAACCATGTTCCATCTCAAGTCCGCAATACTCGAGTCGTCTACAAGTAAAACTGAAATTGCAACCCCATTGTTTCGTTTCTCTTAGTGTGATTCTAACATTGTTGAGTCTAGTCCTAGGAATCCGATTCAAGATCCTTGACTTGGAATCGATTAGGGCTCTTAGCACAGGTTAGCTAAGTGGTCTAAGCTCGTACTTGTCGAGTTCATTATTTCCGCATTGAAATCCATCCTTGAACAACGATCAGAATTATATGCTACGCATCCTACGCAACTAGGATCGTATTAGTTGGTAGCAAAGCTTAAGGCGTTCAAAGATTGGTAAGTATCTTTAATTATTTTCAAGTGTTCATTGCTGAAATCGGTTTCTTCTTCTACTCCATTCTAAAACCGATTTCCTTGTGTTCTTGGTTCGTTACTTGAATAATAATTGGTTGTGTTTTTAGTCCAGTTTGTTGTGTTGAAATTAGCTAAATTACTTGTGTTTTCTACTAACAAAAACGTCACGAAATAAAAAAGAAAATCTACTCAATTTCTATCAAGTCGAAATTGAATTTTAATAGATAGCTACGAAGTCCTATTTGGGTGAAAAAGGATCCGTTGGAAAGCTGTGTTTGTTAGGCATTCGAATAAAAATGAATCAAGCGATTCGGAGTCCGGAGTAAAAAGTTGTGATCATAACACTAAGTTGTGTTCATAGTCAAAAAAAGAAAAAAAAATTCCAAAAGAGAAAGAAAGGAATTCGATTATGCAAATACAAAAATATATAGAAGTATTTGTGGTACAAAAATCAGATTTATCAGTTGAAGCGAATTGAGGTGCAATTGCATATTAAAATCAGAAATGAAAGTTGAAATTGTTTGAGTCCTTTCAAGTCAATTTGAGCTTTCTTCGACCCTTTGAAATTGCCTTCTACTCTACTTGCTATTTGTTTAATTGGTTGTTCTTGCAATTACTCAAATATCAAATGTCACCAGTCTTTTCAGTGCTAGTTATCTTTGAGAGTCTTCTTGGAAGTTTTTTTCTTAACTCTTGAGTCTTACTAACACTTGAACAATTGCAGGGATTTTGAGCGATTTTGTGAGTTAAATTAAGAGTTTAAATACGAGAGTAAACAGGTGAGGGAGTGCTAGGTATAGTACAAATTTTACGTTTGTTTGCTAGTGTTGTGAATTTATAGGAATTACAGAATGTCTTACACGCAATGGTCTGAAAGGCGAGATTATGAGGATGATACCTACCCGAGGCAAGGGCAGTATGATAGGCATAAAAGGAGGAAGATCTCGGTTAGTTTGAGGGCTAAGGTCGAGACAGATAACAAAAGTGAGTCAAGGGTAAGACTTCCACCTTTTGAAGCAGTGTACGGTCCGAATGCTTACTTGGAATGGGAGCGAGATGTACAATCTATGTTTTGCTGCCATGATTATTCGAAAAGGAAGAAAGTAAAGTTAGCAGCAGTTACATTTAGTGGAGACGTTACATGTTGGTGGGATCAGATCAACCTTAGACGAGTTGCCATTGGGGATCTCCCAATTCAGACTTGGAAATTAATGAAGATAGTCATGAGGCGTCGATTTGTTCCCACTCACTTTAGCCGTGAGCTTCTCCGAAAGTTGGAGACCTTGAAACAAGGAAATAAGAATGTTGAAGAGTACTTTAATGAGATGGAGATTGCTATGGAGAGAGCGCAAGTCAAGGAGACCGAAAGGGAGACGATGGCAAGATTCTTCGAAGGCCTCAACCGAGAGATAAACGATCCACTGTATTACACTGAGTTCTTCTACTTAGAGGCTATGTTCAAAAGGGCGATTAGTATAGAGAAGCAAAGGAAGAAGAGGTATCCTTATCCTAGTAACAGGCCTACTAAGTCAACGGTGAGGAGGGAGCCGACTTGGCAATAAGCAGATATAGGCGTGAGTTCGGTTCCGAAAGTGCTACCTAGTAACTATAGCACTAAGCGTGCAATTGATTCAAAAGTAGTGATTTGGTTGATGGAGAGGTTAAGGTTGACGTCATACCTCAAGTGCTTGGCTATAGACAAACCACAGATGTGCAAACAAAGATTGAAGCGAAAGATGAGGAACAAAAGCAACTTGTGAAAGCTTATGTTGAGTCTGAAATCACCAAGGATATTGAGAGAAAAAAAGGAGAGATGAGTGAAAATAAAGAGAGAAATAATGAGGAAAACAACCCCCATGAAAAGAGTGAGCATGGGAAAAGAGATGAAATAAAAAACAGCCCCCACGAAAATAGCGAGAATGGGAAAAGAGATGAGAGTTTAAAACACTTGCATGAAAATAAAGAGCATGTAGAGAGTGGCCTCATTAAAAAAGGAGAGATGTGTGTTTATGCTAAGAGAGAACAAGTGAGGGATGCATTACATGTGCAAAAAATCTGTTTTGGCGCAAGCCACAAAAAACTGAATTTTTGGCCATTGTGCTTAGATTTTCCGAACCCTAATCCGATTGTTTTCCCTTCTATTATTATTTCTCCTACTGTGCAGAACAAGAGAAGATTGTTGGCAAAATAGAAGCCTCTTACCTTACCACCAAGAAGAGGGAAAGAGCCTTGTGCATCCATGGTGCCTATTTCGGTAAACCCTAACCGAAAGGGTATGGTATGGCTCTCTTCCCTAAGGAGCGATTTGTGTGAGTATATAAACATCATTAATTTTATGCTTCTAGTTCTAAAATTAATTTAAATGTTGATGATTATATGCAAGCACCGAAGGTCAAGTCATATGCCTTTGAAAATTACTCGCGAAAGCGGAAACAGTTTGGTATGTTGACTAGGTCGAGAGACGTGGATTGTGTTGTCCTTAACACAATTTTAATTGAATATTCACATGTATTTACATTATATAATTATTCTGCTATTGATAATAATTGGAGGAGATTGTACCCGAGGTAGGAAGAATCCTAGAGATCTTCACCTCTGAGGGGGTGGTCCTCGCCACCGCTACACCTGCAAGGCGCCGGAGGGGGTCCCCGACGCAGGTACTCCGACGATCAAGTCAGTATAAGTGATAGATAATATGGTAAAGGAGGAATTTGAGGGAGTACAGGAGAGTAGGTAGAGAGAGAGTCTAGTGAGAGAGAGTAGAGAGAGAGAGCCCCCCCACCCCGCTGACGTCGACCACCCCGGTAGTAGGACGAGCAGGAGGCCAGGCAGGCCCTACAGTAGCTGAAGATGACGTTTCCCCTATCCAGACTAAAATGCCCTGGGGCTGGGGGTATATTAATTGTTATCAGCTATGTGTGAATTTCATGTTAAATTTGTGGGTAAGTCGACTGGACTTGAGGGAACTCTATTCAAGCGCTATCATTTGTTTAGGTCACATAACCTTTTGCGAAATTTTGATGAACATGATATGTTTGAGGATTGTGTGATGAGTTGCTGTTTTATTATTAACTTAACCTTTAAGGATGTTATTATTTCATATATTGTTCCTTTGATTTTTGTTAGTAATCAAAAGAAGAAGTCCTTTAGTGATTTCAGTCAAGAATTATGGCGAACGTTGAGTGCGCCTATGGAGCGAGATTTATCCTTGCCACCATAATTCTTAAAGCAACCAAAGATGGAGAAGAGAGCTCGTGGAGCTGTAAGACATGTGGAAATTTGTAAGTATGAGTCTACGTGGAAGGAATATTTTCCATTTTCTTTTATATATTTACTACCTTTTCATACATGCTATTATTTTTTGTGTGTTATTGAACACATGTGTGATTTTATTCATATAATATTATTCGGTTTAATGTTGTTTCCTTTGAGTGTATTGTTTAGTATAAGTGGTAGCAAAGAGATCAACGTAATGGGGATAGCCCATGGACAAGCCAAGCGCTATGGTGCGCGCTTGAGTGTCAAGATGGCAACTTTGAGAAACCATGGAAGGATGAGTGGACCCTTCAAGATAGGAGCTTGGGTTTGGTAGCGCTTATGCTGGAGATGGTTCCCAAACCAAGTTCAAGCAAGAGTAGCCGCTTGGGGCGATGATCTTCATCAACGCATTGGCACGTTCAAAGACGTTGCTGCCAAGTTGAATTTGCAAGGTTGGTATGGTTCGATTTGTAATTATTTTGATGTTACTAACTTAAGGTATTGTGCTGTAGGCTTAGGTCCGGATTCGAGGACGAATCCTTTCCAATGGGGAGGGAATGATGTGAATCCTCACACATACCCTAGCGCATCGAGCGTCTTGCCCTTGAAGCGCAAGAGATGGCAACTAAGGAAGCACAAGAGATGGTGAGTATGCTTTGAGCATATAATTGTGAAGCTTTCGTGGGCAGATTTTGCTTAGCAAGATTCGAGCACGAATCTTTCCGAAGAGGGAGGGAATGATACGATCCCAAGTTGTATCACGCGACTATAAGGACTAAAGCGTCAAGACAGGGTGGAACAGATGGAGTCCGATAAGGGATCACAAAGGCTTGATGGAAACCTCTATGTGTTGTGTTTATTGTGTTCAAATTTCAGGACATTTGGACTAGTGGATCGTCCAAAAGATCAAGCCAACATTTTCGTTGACAGTAGTCCTACGCAAACAAGGACTCCAAAACGCATCAGGCGACTTCATCCCAATCTAGTCGGCGCTGTACAAGTCCGAATCATGCGATCGACCATGTTTTGGAAACGTCAGGATGTTAGCTTTCGTTTGGGACAAGTTTAATCCCATTTAGCCTAGTGGTTTGAGAGTTATTCAAGTCGACATTATGGTGCGCAATGTGTACGCGAGACAACATACGACTTGAGGTTTCAGCCCAAACCTTGGCCCGATGATGGAGAAATCGACATGGGCTGCTAGAATGTATTTAAATATATTTATATTTACTTTAATTAGTTAATTATTTAATTGATTAACTAGTTAATTAAGTTATTTTCCTTAATTAGAACTCCTACATCTTATCAGATTAGGGTTTGCTTATAATTGCTACTTAAGGAGCCGTTTGGCTTCATTATTGAGTTGGGTGTTATTTTGATAAAACAAGACATTGTCTTTGCAAATCTCTACCCATTGTTCATCAATTGAACCTTGTTCCTTCTCAAGTCCGCAATACTCGAGTCGTCTATAAGTAAAACCAAAATTGCAACCCCATTGTTTCGTTTCTCTTAGTGTGATTCTCACATTGTTGAGTCTAGTCCTAGGAATCCGATTCAAGATCCTTGACTTGAAATCGATTAGGGCTCTTAGCACAGGTTAGCTAAGTGGTCTAAGCTCATACTTGTTGAGTTCATTATTTCTGCATTGAAATCCATCCTTGAACAACGATCAGAATTATGTGCTACGTATCCTATGCAACTAAGATCGTATCATATTCCATTGTTGCAAGCTTTAGGTCAGAAGCCAGTTTCCTTTCAACCAATAGTACTGACAGTTGAATTACTGAAGGGGGTAATCCCTGTGAAGTTCAGCACTGATGGAGAAGTCAAGGTTACCTATGCTTACCCTAGGATGTCAACAATAGGAAACCCTTATGGGTCGAGCTTGTATGAGTTGATGACTTAGATATTTGGCAAACAAGCTCTTAGTCCAAAGATGAAGTTAATAATGGGTGGTCAACCTTTAGAAGGAAGAAGAATAAGAAGGTTCTTCCAAGGAGAAAGTCATCCTCAAAATACCCTTATAGTGCCTCTAGTCAAAATCATGATGTCCAGCAAAAAGGGTTGGGTCTTCCGGGCGAACAACCAGAGATATCTGAAGAAGGAAGGGCAGTAACTCTTGAGGAGTATTTCCCAGAAGAACAATCTTATGAAGATTGTGTAGCAGTCCACATGGTCAGTGTTGAGCAAGCTAAAGAGTCCGACTAGAAGGGTGATGATGTTATGAAAAGGTTAAGAGATGTTCCATCAAAAGTCTCTTTAGCCGAAATCCTAAATCTCCCTTCAAAAGTCAGGATGTCACTAGTACAAGCACTTGTAGATCCAATCAAATACAAGGAAAGATTGTTGAAAACTATTGATTAGCCATCTTACACCGAGTGCTTTAACGCAATTACATTTACAGATGATGATTTGCTACTAGATCTTGTTTGCATAACAGACCTCTTTATGTTACAGGTTACATTCGAGAAGAAAAGGTAAGAAGGATACTTGTGAATCAAGGGTCAGTAGTCAACATTATGCCCATCCATACAATGAAGAAACTAGGAATCGCCATGTTCGAGCTTTCCAAAAGTAAATTGATCATCCAAGGTTTCAATCAAAAGGGTCAGGCTTCCATTGGCACGATCAGAGTAAAGCTAAAGATTGAAGAATTGGTTTCTACTGTCCTTTTTCATGTAATCAATGCTAGAACAGCCTACCAGTTGCTCCTTGGAAGGATTTGGTTACACGAGAATGGAGTTATCCCCTCAAGTTGGCACAAATGTCTCAAATACATTTATAACGGAGAGGTAAAATACATTAAGGGAGAAACCAATCCATTCAACAAGGAAGAATCACATTTTGCAGATGCAAAATTCTTCTCAGAAGAAAAGATTCCTTCAGAAGCCTTTCCTATCTTCGCTCCAGAATGTAAGAGGAATGAAGAAATCTCCTCTTCCGCCACAAGGGCAACGCCTGTATTCATAAAGGCTTCATTTTCCAAAACCGTCATTACTGAGGGAGTAGAGGTCTTAAAGAAGAGTATGATTCTCCCTATTCCCAAGATTTCAACATTAGTCCCCGATAAGATTCAATGTCGATCTTGTAAGATTCGGAGTCGTGCCTGATCAGAACGGTGGCGGTCGGTGCCGGATGTACCTGCAAAGCGCCGGAGGGGGGGCTCCGGCGTAGACATTCCGATGCTTAAGTTAGTTCGGGTTTCAAAAATAACAGAGGTTCGTCTGAGTGCTCTCGATCTTACCTTCAGATTGGAAAAGTAGGGGTATTTATAGGCCTATTCGGCGATACCTGACGATAACAATCCAGGCGATGTCTGATGGTGACGTCACAAGCGATACCAATGGGTGACGTCATGAGCGATATCTGACGGGGCTGCCGGGAACGATAACCTCGTGGGTCTCTAGGATGGGATGGTGCCGTGCGTATAGAGTCGCGTGAGCCCCCCCCCTAGGAATCCTTCGCTGATTCTCGGGCGATATGAAAATATCTTACGGGTCTTATGGGAAATCGTCCTGGCGGAAGCTGCAAACGTGGTAGCACCGTTAGGGTTGTCTTAATTGTTATCACAAGCCCAACTGAAAACGAGCCCGAGTGTTTACCAAGGGCGGTCCATGTCTGAAATTTTGGATGAAAACTTATTCTTTCGCGGGGCGGTATGTCTGCAGGATCTCCGAGTTTCTCTGACTGATTGACTTTAACCGTGTTAAGTGATGAGCTGGAACTTAGTTCTAAAACTTTCCAGTGAACAAGCAGATTCCATCCTCCATTCTTATCCAGAGACCTGCTTTCCTGAGGCGTTAAGAGGTCCGCGAGAGACGCTACTATTATGCTTGTGATCATGAGGGCATTGCTTTCGCCCAGCGATATTAGTCTATTTTACCTCTTGGCAGGGCTTACGGAGTCTCAACTTTATTCATGCCATAGAAAGGGCTGTTGATGGGTCACTTGTGATACCGCCAAGGACTACAACCATGTCATGTCATGGATTTGCATTCGTTCCGGGTCCATCATCCTTTCAAGTGTACTGAAAACACACGGAGGAGATAGGCGTTTATAGAGAAGTTAGTAAACTTTTGTACTTACAGGGGTTTTGAGGTCACGCGGGCCCCGTTCTCCTCTTTCGCTTAAGGAAGCAACGATATCATCGCGGTTTTATGCCATCAGTTGCCTATGATTAGCGCGGCTTTATACCACCAGATGCCTGCGATGTCGACGAGGTTTTACGTATCTTGGGCCACCTGCGACATCAACGCGGCCTTACACTGTGGATACCGGTAACCATATGGCTTTTACGTAATGGCTACCCGTGATATCGTGCCTTTTGGCATTTTTCCACATTTTATCTTACATCCTTTCGAACATTCATGTCGCGGATAGCATACGAGCATCAATCTTTAATTCTGCTTTAGGCTTATCAGTCCTTAGAGGTGACGAGACGGCTCGCCTTTTGAGGACCTCTTTGTTCTTTCCAAGGCCTCTCTCTTGGGGCCTATAAATTGGGGAACTTTCTCCACCCACGTTCTCCTCATCTCTGGCAATTTACATCATGGATCATTTGACTAAGAATTTTCTCCTTTCCAAGGGCCATTCTCTCAAGAACCTCAATGATGGGGATGTCGGGTTCCTGGAGAACATGTTGGTCAAGACCTCTGAGGACATCCTGGAGCTGCAAGGAATGTTGACCCCTCTTCATTCCAGGCTAGGAGCTACATCTCTGGAGGATTTCAGCCCTCTGGAAAGCATGTCAAAGCTGGCTACCTCCATCGCTCGGATTCAAGTGGTGATCGCCATGCTGCAGCAGCGCAAGGATATGCTGGGGTGCTGTCTGAAGGGGATGAGAGCCACCTCCCATGATCTGATTTTGGTCATGGATTCTTTGAGAGACCTTCCCGAAGTGCCTGAGGATGCTGGCTCTGACGCCTGATAGCGATGGCTCCCTTTGGGCCTTTTCTCTTTTCTTCCTGGCATGTAAATGTACTTTCCGGCCCCTAGGCTATAATAAATAAACTGGTTTTAGTACGCCGTTTTGCAACTGTTCTTCTTCTTTAATGCTCTCTTTGTCTTTCTTGGAGATATTCTTAGCCCAACTGAAAACGGTTCAGCCACTGGGTGGTTTTCTGATTGGTTGTTCAACATTAAATCTACGTCGCGGTTGTCCTGGCAACTGATTGGGCGATTTTGCGGTTTTCCTCGATCAGGGGAAAATCTCAACAGGCGTGACTGTAAATCCATATCTGCACTTCAGGCTATACACGTGTCTTCTTTCAAGAGTCGGGTTAGAAGATCGAAGATCCTTTCTTCCCAATTTTCTGGCTATTTAAGGGATCTTCTCTCCTTCGTTATTCTTCGTCCCCTTGTTGTTTTTTCCTTTATTAATATTCTATGATCTCATGGCTGATTCTCATTTTTTAGATACGTTCGCCCGAGATTCTCCACCAACTCCTCTGACTTCTCCTGATTCGGATAATCCTCCTCCGTCGCCTCCCTGGAGGCCACTTGTTCGCCGACGGTGCTGCAAGAGGCGGAGGAAAGATGCTGCGAAGGCATCTAAGTCATTCTTTGATTCTCTTGCTTCTTTCTCTTCGAAGGGGAGAGAAACATCTTTCCCTCCTGACGAGTCACCGCCAAGGGCTCCTTCCGCCTGTTCAGCTGTTAAAGCGGTGTCGCCGTCTGTCAAGGAGGAGTCGGATCGATCATCCACTCACGTGGGAGAGAGGGTTGAGGAACCTTTCCCTTTCGCTGGCGAAGATCCATCACTTTTAGGTGAGGACGATGATGACGTGGTCTACTGCTATGGCATCTTCTGGTCTGATGGCGAATAGTTGGGCATACCATGCCTCTTTGTAGATGCCGTATGGCTTTCCCAAATAATAAAATGACATTTTTATTTCTTTTCGCTCTTCTGCCGCTTTTCTTTCTTTATGTTTCCAGGATTATCGCGGGAGTAGGCCTTTCGCTTGACGCAACCGCCTTTCGGTTTTCAGTCAGTAACTGTCTTCTCCCAAAAGACATTGATAACTGTCCACGCGTCCTTTTCCCTTCTGCACGTGTTTTTTTTCACAGGCTGTTCCTTTTTTAGGTTTAACCTTTATAAGGAGTTTATTCTTCTCTTTTAGTATTTTTTGCTAATATTTCAAAATTCTTTGTATTTCCTTTCTTCTGTGCTTCTTTCTTCTCGAGGGATTTTACTGCAATTGCTTCACCGGTGCCGATGGCCGATTCACTGGTTCTCTGCTCCAGGTATTTTGTTTCTCTATTGCCATAGCTTTACTTTCCCTTCCATTATGTCTTGCGCTAGGCCTTCTGCAATTATCGAAAATCCTCTAGATCCCGAAGTTAGGAGAGCTCGTAGTGTTTTTGATTGTAATGAGATTTTGAGGGCTGAGTTAGAGGAGAACGGTATCACTTTTCCCACGGGATATCGCCCCTTTGTCCCATTGAAGGATACTCAGCTTACTGATGCCATGTGGGGGACGTTCCGGTTGGTTTATTTCAAGATGTTTACCTACGGGTTTCGTCTTCCGCTTCAAACTTCTCTGTTGAAACTGCTAGACCACTACGATTTCAATCCTGTTCAAATAACTCCGCCTTCCTAGTGTGGGCTTTACGCCTTTCTTCGCTCGTGTGAGATGAAGCATATTTTAGCTCCATCGCTCGATCTGTTCCGCACATTTTTCACCTTGAGGTGCCATAACTGCTTAGTGGATATTACCCCAAGATGGAATGGTGCTCTTGTTTGGTTTTTCTGTCGGAATTTTCAAGGTTTCGAAGAGAACGTGGACAACTGGAAAAATGGCTTCTTCACCCTTCGCTTGCCCTCTCGGTATTGGCGCGGTGGTTTCAACCGAAAGATTACTAGTGCCGCTTGGCGAGAACCAGATGTGCTGTCTAGTATGGATGTATCCAATGTTAACGCCTTATTAGAAATAGAAGGGCCTTTCCGCATTCGGGAATTTGCTCGGTTCAGGCCTTTGCCAGAGTGTGTCGTAGGTGAGTCTTTTCTTTTATCGCCTTATCGCTTCGACTTACTTGTCATGTTAAAATATTTTATTGGCAGGTAACGCTGAGGGTCGATCCTTTGAGGAAAGTGACACTCCTCTAAACGTGGTGCCGCTTCAGACATTACCTCCTTCTCCTCCACCCGAAGGCTCTAGTCGTCCTCCTATTCCGCCGCGAGGAAGGAGAAACAAAACTGTCGCGACACGCAACACATCTACCCGACCTTCTCGTTTCCTTGAGAATTGGCTACCGTCTCGCGGTAAGGGAGTGGCCCCAAGTAATCCCGTGATTGAAGAGGTTGACAGTGATAGCGGAAGCATGGATACTGGTTCCGAGTTGCGTCATGCCACCCTTTCCCAACGAATGAAACTTAGGTCCAGAAAAGGTGATCCTGCAGCAGAGTCAACCGAGGAGGATAGCGAAGAGATCGCTACCGAAATGGAGCGTCTCATAAAGAGAGTTCGTAAAGAGAAATCTGACCCACTAGTTCCTTCCGTGGAGGAAATCAATGGGGTTCCTTCCGAGGAGGTTGACGCCTTGCACGTTACGGGTCCCTTGCCAGTGACGGAAGTTACCAAGGTGCCCTCTGCCATTCCTCCGAAGGTTAACGAGGCTTCGGCAGCGGTGGGCTCTCCCTTGGTGTCTGGCGGTCCTAGCTCCCCTATTCGCTCCTTTACTCCAGATGTGAGCTTACCAACTCCGAATCCCATCTCTCCTTCCCCATGGAAGCCTCAGCCCTTGTTTCTTTCTTCGATTTCGGGCATTGGTGATTCTGCAAAAAATTGCTCTCCTCCTTATATCGCCAACCTTTCCCCTCAACGTCTTCAAGGCCCCATTGCTTATCAGCTGGACTTGTCTTCCCTTGGTACCGACGGTCTCCGTGCTTTAGGGGTATCGGACCCGTCATCACGAGAGGAACCAGTGGGCCCGATAGTGGGGCAAATGTTTACTTCTTCGAAGGAAAAAGAAGAGTTCTTGCGGTGTCCTCCCGACGTACGCCATTCACGTCTTCTGACTGACATGCTGGCCTGCTTCCGTGAGTTAATCTACTTTTTCGAGGATCGCCGTGACAAGGTTCAACCTTCTCTTGATTTAAAGGGAGAACTAGATGCTGCTTTAGGGAAGGTAACGGAGCTGTCGCCGCTTCAAGAGCGGACCCGGGCGGAGTTGGACGACTGTCGCGCTGAGCTTGCTCGAGAAAGATCAAAAGGGAAGGCTAAGATAGGCCTTCTGGAGGCGGAATTGGTGGTAGCTGACAGAAATAATATCTTCCTTCGCGAAGAGATAGCATCTCGTGATGCGGATTTGGCCAAAGTGTCTTCAAAGATAGCCTGGTGGAAGAACAAGACCATGGATATTTGTATCGCTGAATTTATGAGTCTTTATCGCCAGAGAACTGTTGACTCGTCAGTGCTGGCCGATTACGCTTCCAAGAGACTAAAGGATTTGGGCGAAGGTGAGAGAGATCTTCCTTCTTCTGGAGAAAAGCGGAGGAATGGTGATCGCGATGCTCGCGAGGGCCCATGATTAATCGAGGTTGCTCTATTTAGAAGATTTTCCGCTTATTTGCTTCTTTGTCTTGTAATAACGCCTCGTTGTGCGACAATACTTGTATTTCATTGCTATTTGATTTTCATTTTGCCTTTTCGCGCTAACCCAACACTATTCTTTTAATCAACACCATCTTGCGTTAACTCCTTTCTTACGATACCGCTCTTGTTTTCCCCAAGAGATAGTACCTTCTTTTCAGAGCATTTAATGCTTGCTATCCTTTCCTTAGAAAAGTCGTGATTGTGCAGGCACACGTGTCTATTTCTTCCAGCGCCACGGGCTAGCGTGCTTGAGAACTTTGCCTAAATCGAGGCGTTGTAGCGCTTTTCTAGGATTGCACTCATTACCTGAGTCTATTCCTTATGCCGCTTCCACGCAACGACTGTGGCATTCGTCGTTTCGTTTGATCATTAGGGTTATAAAACCCAATATCTATTCTTTTCCCTTTTCTTTTATCATCCCGCTTTCTCATATTTTCTTTTAGCCGTCTTATTTTCTCCCCACTATTCAAGGCTCTTTGAAGTGCTTTTCTCTGAAGGTATTTCCTTTCTCCTCCATCGTCTTCTTCATCTTTTAATTCTTTAATTCTGCCATGGCTAAGACTCGCCGCACTGAGTCGAAATCTGCCGATGAGAAAAGGATGGATATTACGTCTAGTGTTATCACATCTGAGGCCGCTCTCCGTGAGCATTTGGCCGCCCATAATGCTGATATTCCTGATGATTATAAAACCACTGTTGCCCTTGAGTCACTATGTTTGAACAGCGTTTTCACGGGCAATCGTAGGGTCATGTATACGCAAATGTTTCGTTATGGCTTTCGGTTTCCCATTGACTCTTTTGTCAAAGAATTGCTTATTGCCGGCGATCTAACTCCGGCCCAACTATCCCCAAATGCATATTGTTGTGTTTATGCTTTTCTGGAACTTTGCAAATACAAAGGGATTACTTCCCCTTCCCTTCTACTGCTTAAATCTCTTTTTAAGCTGATGAAATGTCGGGGGGTGATAACGATATCGCCCCATTTTGACGATGACTCTCTGAAGTCTTTTACTTGGAAACTCCTCCATATCGAGTCTTCCGTTGATGGCTGGAAAAAGGAGTTTTTTGTGATAGATCTTCCTGGAGATCTTGGTTCCTGGTGGCGATCTGGTTTTAATCAAAACGTGGATGACAACGTCTGGAGCCGACCAGGGACCCTTCCGAAACGTGAGCAACACTGGTTAAACACATTGCTCAAACTGGAAATCAGCGTTCACATCCGTCAAGTGGCTTGTAGAATGGACATTCGATCTTGTGTTAAACGTGAGTGTCGCGTTACTCCTTTCTTTGTTATCGCTGATACTAATGCTGACGCTATTTTGTGCTTTCGCAGCGACGGATCCCAACTATAAACCTGAGAGCGTAAGGAGACGCTTGAAAAGGGCTCAAGAGCGAGAAGAAAAGGAGAGAGCTACTTCCATGGAAGCGACTGACAATCCTACCGATCTTCCAGCTACTTCCGCTACTCTTGTTCAAGTTTCCTCTTCTTCGGTCGGTGTGAGGGATTCTGACATTCCTTCAGGCGTTCCCCTTGTGACCATCGCTGCTCCTCCTGCCCAGCCTTCTTCTTCTTCTAAGGCTCCTAAGGCCATTGCCAAAGGAAAAAAGAAGAGAAAAATGAGAAGCGTTGCCGCTCTTACACCTTCTCCAGACGCGGCAGGCTCTTCAGAAGCACCTCTTCCCCACACTGATACAGTAAGGGTGCCTTTTAGCCATGATATGCTATATTTCAACGTCTGTCGTCGTTTGATTTCTCTTTTCTATATTTCATATTGCGTTCTTAGCAGGACACTACCGTTATCGCTACCTCCGTTCCTCCCTCAGGCGATATGAATATAGGATACGTGCTGACTGGTTCCAAGAAGAGACAGCGGCCGGAAGATGAGGGCAGAAATCCATCTTCCTCTACCACCGGGATGGGGAACAGACCTGCGGACGGGTTTGACTCTACGGCTGTTCCCTAGGGAGGGAATCCGTCAGAATTTTTGGAGAACTTGGGCACAGGCGATACCTTCGGGGTTTCGCCCAATTCTTTCGGCGGTCCCACTCACGCATATTCCTCTAATCCGGGGTATCAAGAGGTCTTGCAGGATTTTTCAGGCTATCAGCCTCATGGTGCTTATCTTGCTCCAGGGGGTTCGTCCACCCAGGTTCGCCCTCTTTCTCCTCTGGCGTTTTCTCCTTCGAGCATTCCTCTGCGGGATCGTTATGGCGAAGGAGGTACCACCTTCAACTTTGTGGCGGATCTTAGTCCGATAGGTGGGGTTAGCTCTGTAACCCATCAAGTTGGACTGTATGATTTCCGTAATACCGGTTTGGCGGCATTGGGGGGTGATGGCTCGGATGAAGTTTCGGCTTTATTGGCTTCCCAGGTATTGGCGTCTGCGGCAGAACGTGACGCTTTTCTTTCTAAAGCCGAGTTTGATAGGGAGAAGTCATTGCGCACCAACCTTTTCACTAGTTTGATGAAATTCCATTACTGGGCAGAAGAGGCGCGACGTCAGGCTGCCTCTCTTTCCTCTGCTTTGGAAGAATTAACGCGAGAGCGGAATGAGAAGAAAAAGTTACTGGAGGAGCGTACAAACTTATTACTGGCTCATCAGAAGCAGAAAGAAGAACAGTCTGTCACCTTGGCAGCGGAGAGGGCCAAAGTTACTGCCTTGGAGAATGAGAAGTCATCCCTGGCCAAGGAGAAAGCTGCCCTGGAGGAAGAGTCGGCTGATAGGAGCTTGAGGCATGTCGAGCAAACTGCCTCTATTTTGGTCGCTTGCTTTGAGGAAGTCCATGAGGTCGACGCATACAAACCCGATGAGGTCACTGCCGCTTTCAAACGAAAATCTGGCCACCTTAATGAGGAGGGCTTTCGCCAAGCTAAAGCGGCAGGCTGGAAACGGAGGCACCCCGAAGGTTGACATGCTTCGAGGCTTTATAGCTCTTTCCTTAGTGATCAAGCGTCACTAAATTTTTGTTTATTATTTTGACCACCAAAGTTTGTACTTTGTAGCCCCCTTTAAACATTTCGATATGTTCAAGCCACTTTTATTGCTGACTTTCCTTTATTTAGTTGCCTCCTCGCAAACTCCTTTGGCGTTATCTTCGCCATGTTTTCCCAATGCGCTTACTTATCCGAACAGATCCTTAGCGCTCCCACCAAAACTACAGAATTTGGTATTGGGTTAACTTTCTCGGTAAGACTAGCGATATCTCAGCTTACGAGATCCTCACTTGTTCCACTGCCCGAAAAGTATTCTGCGCATTCTCAACTGTAAATCATCAGTAACAAAAACATGTTACGAGGGATAGTAATTACCCGTAGGAGCCTTTTCGCTGCCATCATAGGGCGTTACCCTGGAACCCGCGGGAATCACTTTCGCTATCAGCTCTACACTTCACCAGGGATTACTCATCTGGTTACTAGCCGGGATTTCATGATTCTCCGCGTTTCCCTAATTTCACGATCGGCCCTTAAAGTACCTCGTCTTAGTGAGCTGTCGGATCGGGACGGCTATCACAAGGCTAGGGAATTTTCACTTTTGGGCGTTGCCCTCGCGTCTAGAACCGTGTCCTTACTTAATGGCTTAGCCATAGTAGCCCAGTCGTTAAGATAGGATTCTTGTTTCTAGAACGGAGTTTCTATTTCTTTAGGGCGTGCCTCATCTTGTTGGGTCATCTCCACGAGAACGGTCAGTACAAGAAAAGGACTTTTCACTCCCAAAGATACCGGGTGGTGCCCTCACTTAATGAGCCATCTGATCAAGATCAGTCATCACAAGGATAGGACTTTTCACCCCCGGGGGCGTCCAGGATCTTTCAATCCGATGCTAATTCAAGGTATGGTGAGTAGTGCCCTCACTTAATGAGCCATCTGATCAAGACCGGCCATCACAAGGATAGGACTTTTCACTTCCCCAAAATACCCCCTTTTTTATCTGCACAAAGACAACCACAAACTTCCACGAAAGCTCTCTCATCGAGCGTTAGTCATGGTTAGGGTTGACATAAATCAAAGGTGCAGATAAAATCAAATTCTAGAGTAATATAACTTCAAGCGAGCGATATTCCAAGAGTTGGATAAGGGTATACCATCGAGAGTCTCCAGATGATAGGCTCCTTTCCCGACAACGTGGGTGACGCGATATGGTCCATCCTAGTTTGGACTGAGTTTTCCCATGCGTTGCCCTGCCGCGCTTGTCTCTGAGCACCAGGTCACCGGGTTTCAGAAACCGTTCTTTGACGCGCCTGTTATGATAACGGGCCATCTTTCGTTTGTAATGCTGCGTTTTCAGAAGGATTTCCTCTCGGACTTCTGGTAACGCGTCCAGGTTAGCTCGTAACCTTTCCTCATTCAGTTCCTCCCGAAAGTGAGCTACCCGCAGGCTCATGGTTCCAATTTCCACTGGTGTAACGACTTCGGTCCCGAAGGCCAACGCGAAAGGTGTTTCTCCGGTGGTAGTCTTAACGGTCATGCGATATGCCCACATCACGTATGGTAGCTCATCAGCCCATTTCTTTTTAGACCCTTCTAGGTTTTTCTTGATGCCGCTAAGGATGTTCCGATTGGTTACTTCCGCCTGTCCATTAGTTTGTGGATGAGCCATGGAGGAAAAGCGTTGCTCGATTCCAAATTCTGAGCACTGGTCTTTGAAGAACTGGCTGGTGAACTGCGTCCCATTATCGCTAACAAGAATACGAGGTACGCCAAACCTCATGATAACTTGATACTTGAGGAAACGCCAAGTTTTTTCTGCCGTGATTGTGGCGACCGCTTCAGCTTCCGCCCACTTAGTGAAATAGTCTACCGCCACTATCACGAATTTCAGTTGAGACCTTGCCTTTGGGAATGGGCCTAGGATATCGATCCCCCATTTAGCAAAAGGACAAGGGGCGATAATTTCAGATATTTCAGTGGCAGGCCGCCGAGGAATCTTGGCAAACTCCTGGCACTTAGGGCAGGTTTGCACATAGTTGTGGCAATCTCTTCGGATGGTGGGCCAGTAGAATCCGGATCGAAAGACCTGTGCTGCCAGGGTACCGCCTGACACGTGCATACCACATACCCCTTCATGGATTTCGCGCAAGGTGTGAAGACCCTCTTGCTCAGTTATGCATTTGGCAGCAGGGTGAGAAAAACGCCTTCGGATTAGATCCCCGTCATAGTACGTACAATGAGCTGCCTGTCTCAGTACCTTCTTCTTTTCAGCGGTATCCTCAGGCAGTTCCTCGTGTTTCAAGTATTTGATTACGGGGATTCGCTAATCGCTCTCACACTCCTCCACACATAAAGTTGCTTGCTCTTCCATGAAGGATGGTACCGATAGCTCACGATAATATACGCCTTTAGGTATGGATGCTTCCGGATTCGCGGCCATTTTGGCTAGATTGTCAGCTTCAGCGTTTTCCTCCTTGGGGATATGCTCGAAGCTGACCTGCATGCCTTCTTTCTTTATTTCCAACAATTCTCGCTTTACTTTAGCGAGATATTGAATCATAATGGGTTCCCGGGCCTGAGAGTGCCCCAAGACCTGGTCAATTATCAACTTGGAATCACCACAGATTTTTAGACGCAGGTCTCCTGTTCTTCCAGTATCGTGCCTCCATTTAGAGGAAAGTCCTTTCCCTATTCTGAGTCCGGCTAGTAACGCCTCATACTCTGCCGCGTTATTAGATAACGGCTGTAGGATTCGAATGGCGTATCGTATTTGCATATCGTGCGGCCCATTTATAAAAATTCCAGCCCCAGCCAGCTCTTGGTTTTTAGCTCCATCCACATGGACAATCCAGAGGTCCGTGTAGGTTTCCGGGAATGGGAGATCCATATCGCCCCATTCCGCTTCAGGTACGCCGTCCAAAGGATCCTCTGTACAGGTACATTCCGCTATGAAATCAGCCAGGATCTGAGCCTTTACGGACGGTCGAGACTGATACCTCAATCCATATTGTTCTAGTTCAAGCGCCCAAATCAACATTCTTCCGGAAGATTCAGGCTTTCGAAATATTCTTTTCAGAGGTTGGTTTGTGAGTACGATGACGGAATAAGACTGAAAATATCGATCCATTTTGCGGGTGGCTTGTATAATAGCGAACGCTATCTTTTCAATTCGAGCGTATCGCAACTCCGCATCCTTCAGGACGTGGCTCACAAAATAGACCGGGCGATGAGAGTGGTTATCGTCGCGAACGAGGACGGCACTGACCACTTCATCTGCGGCGCCAAGATACAAATACAAAGTATCGCCTACCTCAGGTCTCGTCAATAATAAGTCAGACGATAGGTAATCTTTTAGGCCGATAAATGCTTCCTCACATTCCGGGGTCCACCCGAACGAGGCTTTCTTGCGTATGATTTTGAAAAAAGGGAGACACTTTTCTCCTTGCTTGGAAATGAATCGCCCAAGGGCAATGACTCGCCCTATTAGCCTTTGCACCTCTTTGATGGTTCTTGGCGATATCATGTCTTGTATGGCCTTAACCTTTGAGGGGTTAGGCAGGATGCCTTTTTGGCTGACCACGTAGCCCAAGAATTTTCCTATTTGAAATGCAAACATGCATTTTCGGGGATTTAACTTCATGCGATACCTTTTCATCACGTCAAAGACTTCCTTTAAGTCTCGTAGGTGATCTTGAAAGCTTGCGCTCTTCACCAAAATATCGTCAACGTATGCTTCCACATTCCTCCCTATTTGCTCTTCGAATATCTTATTGGCCATACGTTGGAACGTAGCCCCGGCGTTCTTCAGCCCTAACGGCATCGCCGTATAACAGTAGGTGGCCTTTGGAGTGAGAAACGCAGTCTTTTCTTCATCTTCCCGGGCCATGGGGATTTGATGGTATCTAGAGTTGGCGTCTAGTGAGCTTAGATAAGCGTATCCAGCGGTCTGATCAACTAACTGATCTATTCGAGGAAGCGGGTAGCAATCCTTAGGGCAGGCATCATTTAAATCTGTGAAGTCGATGCATATGCGCCAATCCCCATTGGACTTAGGAACAAGGACAGGGTTCGCTAGCCAGGTGGGATATTGAACTTCGCGGATAAATCCTGCGTCAAGGAGCTTTACTACTTCCTTATCTACAGCTAACACCTTTTCATTAGAGAACGCGCGTCGCTTTTGCTGTACCGGCCTGGCATCTGGTCCATATTGAGCCGATGTTCGGCTATTTCCCGCGATATACCTGGCATGTCGGAGGGTTTCCACGCGAAATCTCCTTGGCATTTGTTCAGCAGCCGGGCCAGTTGAAGGTTTTCCGCTGGGCTGAGTTTTTCACTGATCAGGAAACTTGCTTCCTCTATACCAATTGCCGGAATGGGTACCATTTTGTCTAAAGGTTGAGCACGCTTCTCATCACTCTTCTCATAGGGATCCGCTACTATACATACGTACCTATCGCAGCTTCTTTGAGTCATGAGCGAGTAGCATTCTGCCGCCAGCTTTTGATCGCCTTTTACGGATACTACCCCATCCCAGGAGGGGTATTTCATCTTTAAATGCTTCTGAGATATCACCGCTCCAAAGCGGTTGAGGAAAGGTCGTCCGAGCACGACATTGTAAGGCAAATTCAGATCCACGACAAGGAACAACAGGTTCTCTGATCGCTTGTAGGTGTCTTCTCGGAAATATATGGGCAAAGTAATTACCCCCATGACAGGGATTGGAACCCCATCAACGCCGACTATAGGCCGTTTGCTAGGTGTTAACTCATTATCAGGTCGTTTCATGAGATTGTAAGCTTCCAGCGAAAAGAGGTTCACCGCACTCCCATTATCAATAAGAGTCCTTCTGATTCCATGACTGGCAATGACGGGCGTAACCACCAAAGCATCATTGTGCGGATAGACGACGCCTTTCTCATCCTCTTCGGAAAAGGATAATACCATTCGATCCAATATGCCTATCGCATCTCCTTTTTTGGTCATGCCATCACGTGTGCGCTTGCCTCCTTTCGCAGCTGTCAGAGGCTCTGATTCATCCATATAGGGGGTTCCTCCCGCGATAATGTTAATCATAGGGATATATTCGTCATCAATCGCAAGAGTTTCCCTATCTTTACCTCTGGGAGCATCATCCTTTTGCGGAACGCGAGGAGGAACTGGTGGTTCGTTTGCTGTCCTTTTCATGAGATTATTTCTGGCATCTTCTCTTATTTGGGTGGCAAATTCTCCTAAATACCCTTCTTCTACCAAACGTTCTATCACCGATCTTAACTCCCTGCACGCTTCTGTGGAATGGCCCCTAGCCTTGTGGAATTTACAATAAGCATTTTCCCTTCTCCCTAGAAGCACTCCTGGTTTCGTAGTCGCAGGGTAGCGGATGGGAAGATTTCGCTGTTCCGCTATCGCTAAAATCTCTGCCCTTGGTACGTTAAGAGAAGGAAAATCTGGGTCGTACGTCCGGTTCTTGTAAGAATCCCCGTGACGTCGAGAGCAGGAACCACCGGTTTTTCCCTTCGAAAAATGACCCTTCTGTTTGTTGGAGGCCTTGGGGATATGGTCTTTCCTCCTGGCGTAATCGTCGATAAAATGGTCGTCAGGTAGTAGCTTCGCGGGAGCAGTAGTAATTTGAGATGTCCCATGCGGCACGTTATACGTCTTATCTCTATTTTCTTCCTCTTCCATTTTTGCATAATTGTGGGCTTTAAGTCTCAACGCATCTAAAGTCACTGGAGGATCCACCATGAGCGCGTCTTTCAGCTTTCCATAGCGGCAATTCCTTTTCAGAGCTTCTATAGCAAAATCAATAGTAACGCCCGGCATTAAGGACATTTCCAAATCGAAGCGACTAAGAAATTCCTTTAAGGTTTCTTGAGGCCTTCGTTGTATGTCAAATAACGCGGCGGCATATTTCCTGATTGGAATTGCCGTGCTAAATCTACTCCAGAATTTAGATTCTAATTGTGGGAAATTATTAATGGATCCACCAGAGAGACCCTCAAACCAAAGACGCGCCACACCCTATAATGTCATAACAAATATTTGGCATAACGCCGCATCACTGTGGGTCTGAAACTGAACAAAATCCTTCACTTTATTAATGTACGAGATGGGATCCTTGGTGCCATCATAAACATCAGTAGGAAGCTTCACGCGCCGACTGACTCTGTGACGCCTTATACGACGGCTAAATGGGTGGCCCGATGTATCATTAAGAATTTCACGCGCCTAACGCGGAGGAGACATTTCGGCCTGGCGTCCCCTATTTCGTGGTTCTGGCGTAAGATGTCGTCTAGGAGATCGACTGTGGCTCCTATGCGAACGACTTCGATACCTTCGACTACTGGATCTTTCACTGTACTCGGGAGACAAACTTCTGTTGGCTCCTTCCCTCCGTCCGTCCCACCGGTTCCTAACCCCCTCAAGCTGCCTGTCTCCTTGCAGGAGGAGACCTTGCGGCATTTGCGGTACGTAAGCCTCTACTCTTCCTTGAGTAAACTGCTCAACACTAATCGGTGGATTTCCCGCGGATAAAGGCATCTGGAGGTTTTCTGGAAACAACGGTGATAAAGGTCGATCAGCGACAATAGATGGTGTGAACATGACGCGGGGAGGGAGACTAGATCCAAAAGAACCAGGCGTGACTCTTGCAGCCATTTCCGTCAAATATTCCAGCCGATAACGAAGGGCCGTTATTTCCGTTGCAAAAGGATGTTCACGATTAAGCACAGATCCCCCCGAAAGAGGAGTGGAGAAATCAGATCCCGCTATCTGAGATGACAAGATGTCCGTCTGCGAGGAGGCCAGTCCCCTAGCAATTCCAACCGAGAGGTCCAGAGATCCCGAAATAATTGGTTGTGTAGTCATAGAGAGATCAGCAGTAGCAAAAGGGAATAACTGTCTACGGATTGAGAGAGGGATATTAGAGGACAATGATCGGATTGGCTCCGATCTCATGATCATGACCGTTCCAATCTTCCGACTAGACGGAGCTTGGTTATTAAGGACGCTCACTTAATATACCAAAGCTCTCAATGAAAGCACCATTTGATAAGATTCAATGTCGATCTTGTAAGATTCGGAGTCGTGCCTGATCGGAACGGTGGCGGTCGGTGCCGGATGTACCTGCAAAGCGCCGGAGGGGGGCTCCGGCGTAGACACTCCGATGCTTAAGTCAGTTCGAGTTTCAAAAATAACAGAGGTTCGTCTGAGTGCTCTCGATCTTACCTTCAGATTGGAAAAGTAGGGGTATTTATAGGCCTATTCGGCGATACCTGGCGATAACAATCCAGGCGATGTCTGATGGTGACGTCACAAGCGATACCAATGGGTGACGTCATGAGCGATATCTGACGGGGTTGCCGGGAACGATAACCTCGTGGGTCTCTAGGATGGGATGGTGCCGTGCGTATAGAGTCGCGTGAGCCCCCCCCCCCCCCCCCCCCCCCCCCCCCCGCTGATGTCGACCATCCTAGGAATCCTTCGCTGATTCTCGGGTGATATGAAAATATCTTACGGGTCTTATGGGAAATCGTCCTGGCGGGAGCGGCAAACGTGGTAGCACCGTTAGGGTTGTCTTAATTGTTATCAGTCCCAAGGCCGTCCAAGCTGGAAACTCCGCAGGAGACAAGATCCAAAGATATAAAAAGCAAAGGATCAAAAGGATGCAGTCGAGGATGGTGTGACCCAAAAGTCAAAAGACTCTTCGAGAATGCTAGGTACAGAAAAGGAGAGCCTCGCAAACTTGGTGACTTGGATGATGTCCTTTCTAGCGGAAGGTCATCTACAGCCAAGATCAAAGTCAAGATTTTCTACAAGATCCTCCAGCCAAGATCAAAGTCAAGAAGGCCTCTGCAAACCCAATTATGATATAAATATAAGAAGTTTATGAAGAGAGGAGAAGCTTCCCATATTTAGCCGTATCCAAGGAGAAGCAGCTAGGATCTCTATTTTTGAAAGGTTAGGAGACAAAGCTTTCTTAGAGCCTGAACTTCTGACACCGCCACAGAAGAAGTCCGTCTT
The DNA here is from genome assembly GCA_963691705.1 of Viola odorata. Classification (NCBI taxonomy): domain Eukaryota; kingdom Viridiplantae; phylum Streptophyta; class Magnoliopsida; order Malpighiales; family Violaceae; genus Viola; species Viola odorata. The sequence continues at coordinate 24,344,647 of OY829542.1, forward strand.
CACACGGCTAGGACCTAATATCTTAAACCAAAAAGGAAAGTCGAAGAAGCAGAAGTAGAAGAGAAAAAGTGTTACACGGCGATTCTTCTACAATGCTGAAGACATGAAGGTTAAGGATGCTAATTGTGCTTCTGTTGAGTAAGTGTCAGATGAAGATGAACTAGAATCAGCTCCGTCAATATTTGAGGAACAGGGGCAAGCGATAGTCGATGAATTGAAAGAATTAAACTTAGGCACTATTGACGAGCCAAGACCAACTTTTCTAAGTGCTCTATTCAGTCCAAAAGAAACAGAAAAGTATATGGAACTCTTAAAGGAATTCAGGGATGTGTTTGCATGGTCTTATAAAGAGATGCCTAGACTGGATCCCAAAGTTGCAGTGCATCACCTCGTAGTGAAACATGGTGTAAGACCTAATAAACAACCTCAAAGGAAGTTCCATCCACACCTAATTCCATCAATTAAACCTAAAGTGAATAAACTCATTGAAGGGTTTATTCAAGAAGTCAAATACCCCACTTGGATAGCCAACATTGTGCTAGTAAAGAAGAAGAATGACAGTATCTAAGTTTGTGTAGACTTTCATGACCTGAATAAAGCTTGTCCTAAAGATGACTTCCCTCTCCCAATCACTGAGTTGATGGTCGGTGAAACTACAGGTCACGAAGCTTTATCTTTCATGGATGGCTCGTCTGGATACAATCAAATTAGCATGAATCCGAAAGATGAAGAGCTTACAACATTTAGGACACCTAAAGGCATATATTGTTATAAGGTAATGCCCTTTGGCTTGAAGAATGTTGGAGCCACCTACCAACGAGCAATGCAAAAGATTTTTAATGACATGATGCACAAGAGTGTGGAATGCTATGTTGACGATGTAGTGGTCAAGACTAAAATAAAGCAGGATCACCTAGGCGACTTGAGGGTTGTGTTTGAAAGGCTTCGTCGATATCAACTTAAGATGAACCCATTGAAGTGTGCCTTCGGAGTTACCTCTGGGAAATTCCTCGGTTTCATTGTTAGACATTTTGGTATTGAAGTTTACCAGACGAAGATCGATGCGATACTCAACATGCCCGAACCCACAAATATTCATGAGTTAAAAAGCTTGCAAGGAAGGTTGGCGTATATAAGGAGGTTTGTCTCTAATTTGGCTGGACATTGCCATCCATTTAGTAGATTGATGAAGAAGGACGTACCCTTTGAATGGGATGAAGTCTGTCATAATGCCTTCGAAAGCCTCAAAAGTTATTTACTTCACCCGTCTGTCCTTGCGACACTTATTCTTGGAAAATCGTTGATTCTTTACATATCTGCTCAAGAGCAATCTCTGGGGGCAATGCTCGCTCAACTAAATGAGAGTGATAAAGAAAATACACTTTATTACTTGAGTAGAAGATTTGCTTACCTTTGATCTTTGCTTCTAGAAAGTTGAGGCATTGCATGCTCTCGCATAGCATTCACTTGATATCAAAGGCAGATCCTCTCAAGTACCTGATGTCTAGACCAATCCTCTCAGAAAGGTTGGCTAAATGGACATTATTGTTGTTGGAATTTGAGATAATCTTTGTGCCTCAAAAGGCCACCAAAGGGCAAGCTCTAGCAGATTTCTTAGCAGATCATTTGATTCCAACGGAATGGGAACTTCCTTAGGATTTTCCAGATGAGGAAGTTTTCTTTACTGATTTCATGCCATCATGGAAACTATTTTTTATGGTGTAGCTAGAAGTTATGGCGCGGGAGCTGGAGTAGTATTTGTTACTCCCCACAATGAGGTGTTGACATTCTCTTTCACCTTGATGAAAAATTGCTCTAATAACGTCGCTCAACTGGAGGTATATGGCGACTCAAAGTATCAAGCTTTGTTGATCGGTTTAGAGATAGCATTGGAAATAAAGATCAACCAACTGGAGGTATATGGCGACTCAAAGTTGATTGTTAATCAACTATTGTCTGAGTATGAGGTTCGAAAAGAAGATCTGGTGTTGTATCATCAATACGCAATAAAATTATTAGAGAAGTATGAGTCCATAAGTTTCAACTTCATTCCAAGAAATGAAAATAGGCAAGTAGATGCTTTAGCCAACCTTGTTGTTGTTTTGGTTGTGACTGAAGGAGATAACATCCCAGTATCAGTTTCTCAGCGCTGGGTCATTCCCCCATTAGTTTCCTAAGATAAGGAGGAAGTAAACAACATCACTGTGGTCGAAAAAGAGAAAGAAGATTGGAGGCAACCGCTCATTAACTTCCTCTAGTATGGAAAGTTGCCTGATGATCCTCGTCACAAGACTGAAATAAAAAGGCGAGCTCCCCGGTTTATATATTTCAAGGAAACATTATATCGTCGTTCATTTGATGGTGTGTTCCTTAGGTGTCTGGGAAGAGAAGAATCAACCTAAGCCTTACAAGAGGCTCATAGTGGGGTTTGTGGTGCTCATCAGTCAGGACCCAAGTTGCACTTCTGGATTAAGAGAATGGGGTACTATTGGCCAACTATGGTACAAGATTGCATGCAATACGCAAAGAAATGTGAAGCCTGTCAGGTGCATGCAAACTACATTCATCAACCTATAGTGCCTTTACACCCCACTATGGTGTTGTGGCCCTTTGAAGCTTGGGGATTGGATATGGTAGGACCTATCACTTCAAAATCATCTGCTGGTCCCTCTTACATTCTTGCTGCAACTGACTACTTCTCCAAATGGGCCGAGGTTGTCCCTCTAAAAGAGGTTAAGGAAACGGTGGTGGATTTCATTCGCACTCACATCATTTATCGGTATGGAGTACCTCGGTATATCATCACTGATAATGGAAAACCCTTCTACAATGCTCATATGGACAAACTATGCGAGCAATTTGGATTCGTCCAAAGAAACTCTTCCATGTATAACCCGACAGCAAATGGTTTAGCTGAAGCCTTTAATAAGACTCTTTGTAACTTACTGAAGAGGGTCGTCTCCAGGACCAAGAAAGATTGGCATGAAAGAGTTAGAGAAGCTTTGTGGGCTTACCGCATAACTTTTCGGACTCCAACTTAAGCAACTCCTTACGATCTCGTGTATGGAGTGGAAGCAGTCCTTCCTCTTGAATGTCAAATTCCATCACTAAGGATAGACATTCAAGAAGAATTGACCAATGAAAAGCAGACTAAGTTGAGATTGCAGGAACTAGAAGCTTTGGATGAAAAAAGGCTAGAAGCTCAAAACCGCTTGGAATGCTATAAAGCTCGCATGGCTCGAGCTTTCAACAAAAAGGTTCTGCCGAGATCCTTCCAAATAGGAGACTTGGTGCTTGCAGTCCGTCGCCCCATTATGATCACAAGGAAGGTGACAGAAAAGTTTCAACAGAAATGGGATGGGTCATATGTTATGCAAGAGGTCTATACAAATGACCCATACAAGATTGTAGACAAGGATGGAATATGCATCGGACCTATCAACGGAAAATTCTTGAAGTGCTTCTATGCCTAAAATCATTGTATTACTCCTAGCTACAAGAGGGTAAACTGCAAAGCCAAAAAAAACAAAAAAAAATTGAACTACGTCATGACTTTATCCTTCTTCTTTAAAGGTACGTAGGCAACTTGACATATTTCAAGTGCAGTCACATTAAAAAAAATCATCACATTACTCCTGGCCTGCAAGAGTATAAACTGTGTACGACCAAAAGAAAAAAATTGTTCCATCACTCCTTGCCCGCAAGAGTATAAACTATGTATGGCCAAAAAAAAAATGCATTGTAATACCCCTAGCTGTAAGAGGGTAACTGCAAAGCCAAACAAAAATTACTCTTAGCCCGCAAAACTATAAACTGTGTACGGCTAAATAAATGAACAAAATAAATATGTTCCCGGAACTAATTAGTCAAGGAAAAGTAAAAGTTCTTTACCACAATTGGATGAATCATCATATCAGTTCAAGCTTAAGAAAAAAAAGATAGAAGAGAAATGTGTTCACTCCATGCATAGGAAACGTATCTACTGAAACAAAAAAGAGACTACATTAAAGCTATCACTATGTCTTCCAAATCTTCCATTTGAAGGAGAGTACATCTAAGTTCTTCTCTCTCACGATGAATCACTTCAACTTCAGCTGCAGTGATGATCTCTTTCCTTTGCCATTCTTCTTGTTCCGGGGAAAGCTTCTGGATGTTCTTATCAGTGCCTTGAAGATCATCTCGCAATTTGTCAATCTTGGAGACTAACCTACTCTTCTCCTCTTGCAACCCGTTGATCTTCAAGTCCAAGTCTTCCATTTCTGCTTCTGAACTCAATAAGGCATCTCAAAGGGTAGAACTCTGTATCTAAGAGGCGTCAAGCTTCAACTTTAGTCTATCCACTTGATCTCTCCTTATGAGGTAAGAGTCAACTCGAGTCAGAAAGTCCCCAACCTTCAACTTTAATGGAGTAGCGTCAGACATGAATACATCCTTGATGACATCCTCAAGAATAAAAGACTTTTTTTCCCCACCAAGCCTTCAAATTCGAAAAGCCACCACTAGGAGCAATCTGGAACTCCTTTTTAAGAAAACTAGAAAGCCCACAAACAACAGAGGATCTGCATAAAGTGAGTTCCTCAGAACTGATAGGTGGACCAAGGCAAATAGATTTGGTAGGCATTGGCTTTTAAATAATCACAACCGACTAGTGTAAGCTAGAATGATGACCAGAAGAAGCAACAACACTTGTAGGTTTGGTAATTGGAGACTCCCTTGTCTTCAACGAGTCTACCTCTTCTTCTTCTTCTGCATGAATAACGCCTCCACCTATGGTACTGGGGAAATCAATGTCATTGAAGTCATTCATGGAAACATCGACATCACCTTCATCAACACCATTCAATGCTTCAATATGGTCTTGCTCGACGTCTAAGTCAGGACGAGAAGTAGAGCTCATAGCATCACTTGCGACTACACAAATTTCAAGAGATGCCGAAAGAAAATAAACATTAGTATTATTAGAAAAGTTAAAGCAAGTGGAGAATAAATTGGTAGATACCTTTGTTCCTGGCTTCGATGGGTGTCTCACCATCTTCAGCAAGTCCATGGTCCTTCTGAGAAGTACTCTTCTTAGATAACACTATCTTGAAAGATCTTTCATGTGTAGCTCCAACATTCTTTTGGTTGATCTTCCTCACAAGATCATCCTATGAAAAAACAAATGAGATTAGCAATAAAGAGTTAAAAAAAAATACCAAAAATGATGACAACATACCTGGTCCTCCTTATCTTCATCATCGCTGTGCAAGACCTCATTTCCGCCAGACTTGCGAGCATCATGTTTTTTCCTCTTCCATCTTCGAATATGATCAAGAGAAGGCATAATAATCACATTAGAAAGAGCTCTTTTCAAAGAAGCATGCCTTGTCGTCTCAAACATGTCATTTCTCAAGACCTTTGACCTAAACCCCTCTCTTTCCTGACAATCTCTTCCTGAGTCTCTTGACTTGGAACTATCATCCTTCTGGAGGACTTTTAAAGGAGTCTTTCCCTTGGATCCGCCACCGCTTTTAGACAATCTTTCACCCAAAGGGAGGAGCTCATAGTTGAGACCTTCGCTAGACTGCAACAATGTAATAGAGATACTATCTATCTAAAATAGCAACCGACCCTCCAGTCTACCATGATACGTAAGTGTCAGAGCACTCAACCTGAATGTTCGGGCTAGGTAGTGGAATGGTGAAAGATGTGCCACTATAGGGTTTTGTCAAAGACAACCAGTAAGAAAGATGAGCATGATAGGCCGCCCAAATTTGTTGAACCGCTATATCTACGGATGATAGGTCGCCCAAATTTGTCATCAACATATAAGTATACACCTCGCATGAAATAGGTAGCCGCCCAAGCATAAAGAAAATGACCTGGGAAGGAAGTAGGGGCCAAACCAAGCTCTCTTTTATCATTCACATTAATAGTCTAACTTAATCCTCTGTAAATCGTGGCAAGTATAGGAGGGACGAGACTATAGGTGACACCATAGGCCATCCTAGAGGCAATCATAAATGTTGCTAGTTGGATATTAGCCTCACTACTGGGAAAGATAAAGCGACACAACCAGAGAGACATATATGCTGCAATATCTACCAAAACCCCTTCGGGTGAAGAAATGTCCAAAACTTCTAAAGCATCCCGCGGAAGATCCCCGTGAGTGTCGTCTAGAATAGGGAATCTGGAAGGTCCCTAAAGAATGACCTTTTTGATATACCTCCCATTGTTGATCACTGGCCTCTGTCGCAATAATTTCTTGTATTCGTTAGACAGCTGAGGGTTGCCGACAAACGATCGACTACTTTTCTTAAGCCAGAACGAGATCCATTCTGCATAGGAGATACAATCTGCACTCTTATTTTTCGCTAAGGTCTTTAAGGCTTTGAACAAATACGCGCAACACCGAGAGACATCACTATTGTCAGACAATTCATGAAGAGTAGGGATTGTTTCTTCATAGTAAGCTCCAACAATAGGAAATCCAGTAATCTCTCTCATATTCCATAGTGATATGTCGACCTCTCCCCATCTGGTTACAAAGGTGTTGGTAGAAGGACACCATACCTCGTATAGGGCTCTGTAAATGGAAGTCGGAGGCTAGTAGTCAAACGCCGCAGCACCAACCACTTGTGAAAGTTCATGAAACCCTTTGGTCCGAAGATGCCTCTGAGTCCGAAATGACCACTCCCAAAAGCCTTGAAGGTAAGAGATCTCTCCTCGAGCAACAAGTGACGATCCCCATCTACAACGCTTCGCTTTGATCCTCTCAGCAATCTCTAGATGCGGAGTATTGTCTTCAGTGCCATAAAAGGAAGGAATAGGCAAGGTGAGATGAAATCTTGAAGCTTCTACATCGATTAGCTCAGATACAGTACTTTAAAAGGACTTGCTCGAGAAGGAAAAAGTTCAAGATTAATTTACTTTATCAAGTAAAATAATCTTAAGGGGGCATTTGTAGACATCAAAATTGCGACCCGTTTTAAAATATTCTGCCTATTTTATAAAAAAGTCACGAAGCCCATTTATCAAAGCCCATAAAGATTGTTTGGAAGCCCATCTCATATACATTTGTTAATTTAATTAAATATCAAATTAATTAATATTCAAACCAATGAGATGAAGACACGTGTCATTTTTTCAATTTCAAAATTGCCCTTATGAGCCTATAAATAGGAGCCTCATTAAAAGGTGAAGGGAGGAGATTTTTTAAGACAAAAATTGCTGCGAAGATCAAGAACTGAAACGGATTGTCCTCAAGAAAGAAAGAGAGAAGAACTATAAGTTGATTCAAGGCCAAGTTTTCTCTCAACTCAAATCAAATCAAGGATAAGCCACAAAGCTGATTCAAGGTCGGTTTCTTCTCAAATCAACCACGGATTACAAGCTGATTCAAGGCCAATCCGTCATCCATCAAACTCAAATCCAAATCCAAATCCGGAGTGAAGACCGATTCATTAACTAGAGGAATCAAGAAAAGAAGAACCACTTTATCATACATTCAACATTTGTAAGTTGACACGTGTAATTTTCTCCTATTATGGAAGAAATTTGTACGTACAACATTATTTAACGATAAAAATACACCCGGGTTGGGACCAAACCCGATCCCGACTAAAAACGGGACCGATTTCTGGTCCCGATCCCGGCCCATATAAAAAGCCGAGTCCCCGGGTCCAGACCCGGGAAAAATGGACCCGACTTCACTTTATTATTTTTTTAACAGACTAAAAATAGCAACTTTTTAACTTCTCTGCATCAAAAAATCTTGAACAGAAACAAATCTGAACGAATTTCACCACCAAAAACCTTACAAAAACCAAGAAATCTTGGTTTTTGAACAAAACTCATAAGCAGTGAGACACAACAAACCAAAAAGGAGCAAACTTTACAGTACTGAACCATAGATATATACCTCACGAATCATAGCGAGACGTTTGGTCTCCTCTTCGACACGACCCAACTGAGCTTGAACTTTCTCTCTAACCTCAACTTCTTCTTCTCGATCTCTTCTTCTTTGGCTCTAAGAGTAGAAAGAGCCGACCTTGACATCTCATCTTCTCTGGACATTTGGTTGCTGAAGCTATACCTGTGCTCTGCACTAGCTGGGTCTGCGGCTGCTGCTGCTGCTCCATTTTTCGCATGAACCCTTAAATTATCGTCTAGAAGAAACCCAAAAAGCCCTTCTCCTTCCTCTGAGTTCTCTCAATTTTTGCTTCTTCTTACTTTTCTCTCTTTCTTTGCACTGTTCAGAAAAAGATTACCTTAGGAGGATGAGAGTGAACAAACTCAAGCGTTGAGGGGAAGAATAAGATGCTGGATTGATTTGAATTTTGTTGTGGTGTGGTGTGCGGCGTGCGTGTGCTGGAGGAGAAGGGAAAAAACGAAGAAAGGAATGAATGAACGATGGTTTGTCTTTCACTTGGGGTTTTTAAATTTGGTCGGGTCCGATCCGACCAGACCAGAAAATTTTCAGGTCGGGATAAGACCTGGTACCGACCTAAAACGGGACCAAAATTTGATCCCAGACTCGACTCGAAACCTCGGGTCTGGGCCGAATTTACGGGTCTGGTCCCAAATTGACACCCCTACTGGATAGTTATCCTCCCGAAAAAAAGGGAGTCTACAAAAAAAAGTTAAAAACAACTGTGGCAGGCCCTAGGATTAAGATCTGGTGAGCAGCAGCTCTGCACCGTCCTGCACTTGCAGCACAGAATAAAACCTCTGCCGAACCCAATATAAACCAGGAGCCAAGTCCAAGGATTTAGTTTTTTGGTTTCAGCCATGGCGGTTTCTTCCACTCTCTCCGCATCCACAGTTCTTTCTTCTTCTTCCTTGATTACTCGTTCTCACCACAACTCCTCCAACTTATCTTCCTTCTCTTGTCTTCCCTTCCCCACCCGCCTCAACCGTCTTCGCCCTCAGCTTCGAACCCCAAGGATTTCCTCTCTTTCCACCTCTCGGGCGCCTCTGCTAGTGGTAATCTATGCTCTGCACTCTCAGTTTTTATTTGTCTGTCACTTCGAATTCTGATTTTTTTTTAATTTTTTTTTTTTTTTGCGCCTAAGCCAATTTTCAAACCTCCAATGAGTGAATTAATTGGGAATTGAATTGGAAAACCCAAATTGTGTATTAATTGAATGCCTGCCAACCCTCTTTTTGCTGGCTGTTGTGTTCACAATCTGTTCTGGAATACGAAATGATGACACTCTTCTTATGAAATCCTTATCGCAGTTTGCAGCGAAGAAGCAAACCTTTAACTCTATTGATGAGCTGCTGCAGAATTCTGACAAGCCTGTGTTAGTCGACTTTTATGCTACCTGGTGAGTGGTATCTTCCTTCCTTCCCTTTGTCGTCCTTTGCCTACTGCTTTTGTTTATGTTGCTTGAAGAATGTATCGTACTGAAGATGCTATTCTAGTTTTGAAATTAGTCGAATCTTAGCAATGTGCGAATATGCTTGTGACATACTTAGAGAATTGATAAGTTGGCCTTAAAGAGCAAATGTCGAATCTTGTTTCCAAACTAGTAGCTGAGAATGGTTAGGCTCTAGATACACATTGCTGACTAATAAAGTAAATTAGGATATTATTGGAGAGGAATTGAGAGAATTTTGTGATTTCCAGGTGTGGTCCTTGTCAATTAATGGGTCCAGTTCTCAACGAAGTTGGTGCTGTTTTGAAAGACACAATCCAGGTGGTAAAAATCGACACAGAAAAGTACCCTACCATTGCTGACAAGTACAGAATAGAAGCGTTGCCTACTTTCATCTTATTTAAGGACGGGGAACCTTATGACCGCTTTGTAAGTTGATTTGCTGTCTTGTTGCTCTCATTTTAAGGATGAGATTTACATGTGTTTTGGTGTTATATATTTAGATACAAGAACCGAGGCTGTCTAATGAAAAATGCTTATGTTGTGCACAAGTATAAGTTTTCACTCCTTGTCTGAATACTTTCTTTCCATATGTAAACTAAATCACTGTTTTCCAGTTTTTGAATTTTATGGTTTTCTGCAAAGGGTCTCAAAGAGTCCCTCTATATTCTTGAAATGCATAAATTTCCTGCTTCGGATTAACACTGAGGACTTTTTTGTTTTGTTTTCCACTAATGTCTTTGAGCACGATTACACTGTCATATGATTTTAAATCTGCTCTATGCATCTTTTCACTTATGAAAAAAGATTTGAATAGGTAAAGAGATACTATTTTCATGGGTTTGTCACAAGACTTACCAGCATTAGAGGTATCATTGGATGCAATCTTTCCGGATACCTTTTATAGTTTTTTCTTTTCCTTTTTGTCCTAAGTTAATGGTTTCTTGTCTATAAGCAGGTTGTAGTTACCCATTTGCTGTATTTGGTTTGGTTTCTCAAATGATTTTGCTTTGCTTCTTTTAGGAGGGTGCTTTGACAAAAGATCAGCTCATCCAGCGCATTGAAAATTCACTGAAAGTGAAACAATAGTAGTGGTAAGCTTAGTAGTTATTCCTTTCTATTTTCTTCCCGTCTTGTTGCATAAATGGCTCTAAAAGATAACATAAACTCCACTTTATTTTATTGATTGCTGCTAGGGGTGCACATGTTGAATGAAAGACATACAATGAGACCATTCTTCCTGTCATATATTTGAATTCTTAAGGAATTTCGCTCCATTTTTCTTTCTCATCGCAGTGCTTTTGTAACACTTGTTGTACCTAAAAGGACCATCAGTTTGACTTGGATTTGTGGATAAGATCCGGAATGGATACATCTCTGATTGCATCTGGCTTTTAAGTTCTGGAATTTGCAGAGTAATATTAGGATATGAGGTTCACTCAAATGGTGGTTGCTTTAATTTTTGTGATCATTAATCATGATACAACCGTTTGCTTCTATAATTCTGATAATTTCCTGGATGCCACTAAGCTAAGAGCAGCGATTCCGAATGAGATTGTAAATCACGGTTCGGTCATTGTCGGAGTAAGATGCTGCAGCAAGTTCTTTTTGACTTGTGATTCTGATGGTTAGATTTTCACGAATGATGTGACTTTGATGAGTATCCACAGTTCATATATCACTTGCCATAATTCTCTCCCGTTGTGTTTTCTTTTTTCAACAAAAGCTTATTACCATTCCAAGAAAGATGGGCCATACAACTTTAGCCCAATACCAAAAAAACGTACAATCATGGACACAATGGAAAGAGGAATAAACGAATGAGAGTTCGAATCCCTTCAATTTCTGTGTCAAATGAAAAAAATACACCCAATGGAAAGCAAGTCTGCAAGACAACAAGGAGGGAAGCTTAAAAACGTTCTAGGCCCGTTAGCCTAAAAACAGAAACCCTAGGCTATGAAAAACACAGGAGATTTAGGTAGCAGTCAAAATTTGACGAACTCAGTTCTGGTTGTGTTGACGTGTATCTTTATTTTACAATTTATTCTTAATTAATACGTTTCCAATTTGAGGGGTTTATTTACTAGCTGGAAACCAGTAAAGGGCTCCTTGTCGGACTATCAATCATAGCTATGGGTTGCCACACTCTGTGCGATTATATGGGCTATTTGGTTGGAAAGGAAAGAAAACGTATCATTTTCGACCATGTGACTTTCAATGTGATCAGAGCTCCATTAACGGTACCCATCTCTCCTCCACACTTGGGTTAAGATTCTTGACTCTCTCCCATATGGGATTAGTGACATCGATCGAGATTTTGTTTGGCTATCTTATTGGCATACTACCTCTTTAGCCACAGGTTAATTTTAGATGTTCGGCTCTTCCTCATTATGGTAGTTTCGTTGTCCTTTATCTTCCCTTAAAGAGGGGTGATTACTCTCTCAATGAAAGCACCACCTAGATAACCTTCTTTAGAACGATCATTACATTTGATGGAAAAGTCACAACCCATTCTTCGGGACAACATCACAACATCAAAACGGGCCGTGATGTTATCCTCCACAACTCTACAGGCACGAAGAACTGATTCCTCAATGCAAAGGTCGTCCGGGTGTTTCACTCTCTGGCGACTCCATGATGAATTTCGGCAGACGGTATCTCATGAATTGCAGAATTCAAGATCCTCTAGAACTGTCACTACACAAAATCGCCACTTCCAGCCATGGATGGACGTCTGGAGATTCCCAAAATACGGAGAGAACGACAACTCTCGGCGGACAGAGAAATTATAGTGATCATTTGTAAAAAAAATCATCTGCAGGAAATAGCGGAATATGTTCATGGGGGATCTTCGAGGACAACAAAAGCGGTCTTAGGAACAATGTTCTCTTGAGTTATTTTGCTGCGCGCATATTTACAAAGTGCATGCCCAGCCGTTCGGCATGATTTGGACTGGCGCTAATGAAAACCCATCGAGAATCATCGAGAGCGAAGAATGTAATGAGAAGACTACCCCGTGCTCAAGCATACGCATATAAACCATAAAGGATTTATTGTCACAAGGAAAATCAAAGTGAAGCAGTACACCCTCCGTAGCTGCTCTCACATGATAGTGTTGGGGGAATACGCCGTTCCCTTTCTTCAGAGAAGTGTTGATGGCTCTTGATAATCGTGAGATCAGGGTGGGGGTAGTTCTGTCTTTTGACGTGCTGGTTGGTACGGTTCCTTCGTTTCTAAGCAATCTGCAAAGCACCGGAGGAGTTTCTGGCGTAGAAGCTTCGACGATCAAATTAGTATCGTGAAAATTGTAAGTGATAGAAAGGGCTACCGGGATAGTTATCGAGTTATCAAATATAGTCGTAAAAATGATATGAAAATGAGTGGAAGATAGGCTACAACTTATCACTTATCCACAAGGATTTATAGATCGTGGTAAGAGGATCGTCCTCAGGGATCTGGTTGGGATTTGTAATCTTGATTGACTTCCTCATCACTGGAATTGATTTGGGGTTTTCCTGAAACTAAAACAAACAAATAAACTTTAAGCAGAAAAGCAATCTTCGTCAACAGGATTGGCCAAGATTGGGTGATTGTTGTATAAGATTGATCTTGATCAAGGAAATTGGCCAAGATTAGAACATTGAGTTAAAAGAATGAAAACAATAGAGAAGAATCCCTGGTAAGGGTAATATTAGAGTGCTCATTCACTTGCTTCGATCATAGATTCAAGGTTGTTCGCATCTCAGAATCGTAACATTGCTATAGATAGGGAGGAATTTCTTTCCGATCCTACTTCCCTCCTCTTGAAATCACCTGGCGGGTATTCCCTCTCCTGATGATCGTAGTCAGTGGACACCTTGCTGGCTAAAGGGTTTATCCAGTTGACTGTTGTCTTGGGTCGCTGCGCTATCCCAATGGAATAGGAGAAGACAATGTCTAGGCCAAGCTACTCCCCAATCGGAGCTCTAGATTGTCAGTCTGGTTAGACCTATACCTCCCAACTCCTACTAACCTTCATGAGATTAGATGTCTACTCCGCCGAATTAGTTTCGATTCGTCCCCTCTTCAGCTGACTGCAAATTCCTCACTAAGACCTAAGGGTGTTCAAACCTTGGCTTTAATAGAGACCGACTCGTTCTAACAAGGGTTGAGGTGATTACAACTTAGGAAGCGATGAAGTTTGTTATGATCTCACGAAGCAAGGAATGACTCGTTGGCCCTTACCAGAAATGGGTGTTTAGCTACTGAACGACATAACGAAAGAAAAGATAAAAATTTAAAAATGGGAATTGAAGATTAAAATCTGTATTTTCTGAATGAAAATTACAGAGCAAGAGTTTTTGTAACAAGAGAAGCCAGAGATGGAAGAAGTACCGTGATAGTCAGCCTTTCCTAGCTTTTAAACAAAAGCTAAGATCCTCGCCTACCATAGTTTCATTCCAAATCCAAATTTCAAACTAAGATATTACAAAATATTATTCAAAATCCGAATTAAGATAAAGCAAAATAAAATAAATTGTTTGTTGTTCAAAATCAGGATCGGATCAGGATCCTCCGGTCTTCTCGCTCGCTGACTTCATCTTCCAGCTCGAGTCCAGCTGTCTCTTTCCAATCGTGCATACTCCATGACTCCTCCATCAGCACGCCTCAATCGGACCAATCTTGGCCTCGTTTGTCTAGGACACGTTCAAAGATGATGTTTTCTCGCAAATCTGCATAAGTAGGGAGATTTTAGGTGGTTCTGCCATCTAATTTGCCAGAATTAAATGACAGAAATATGCGAATTAAACCATCAATCAAACCTCCCCACACTTAAACAATGCTTGACCCTAAGCATGACAGACTCTAAACAAAAAGAAAAGGAAAACGAAAATCTCAAAGATAAAAATCCAGACCAGCACTCGCATTCAACAGATCACCCTTCCTGCCCTAGATCATTCAAACGCCTCAGTTACCAGATCCCATGTCCCTATTACCAGGGCCTATTCAATGTCCCAAGTATCCTAACCCCACATAATTAAAAATTCTAGGCACTCTTTAACAGAATCATGCAGACCAAGACAAACAGCCACATCTTTCCTCTATTCTTTCCTATTCTTGACAACTGTTTTTTTTGTTTTTTTTTCTTTACCATATGAGCCATTTTACAACATTATTTTTCTTTTCTCAGGAGTGAATATGCTAAAGTTTCATGAGTGTTTCTGCTTAGTGAGGTAAAAATATCAAGACAGTAATTTCCAGTAAATTTCTTCTTTCCAACTCCTAAATAATTTTTCAGTTTAGTTCTCTAGTCATTCTAACTTGTTGAGGAAAGAATGCCAGAGCAATGCAGCACTATTGTTGCTCATTTTATCTTTCAGTTACTAGCAGTTCTGTGTCATCAGGATTTTTCAAGGTAAAAATATGGTGAACAGTCTCAATCTGCAGATTCTGATGTTAAGCACCAGAACCCTTAATTATGTGCACCTAGGATACTTAAGGGATACCAAGAATCGTACCCCTGCAGACATTGAATATGTTAACCCAATTGACCTACCCTAGGAATTTGGTCTGGGGTCAATAGCCTCTGAAGCACTCTCAAAACTAGGCAAGGGTAATCATACAGTCAAATGCAGATGCGGTCCAAATTTTTTACAAAACAAAACAAGAAATCCTAACTAAAAACACACAAAAATTTAAAACAAAATCATGCAAACGACTTTATCTAGAACGCCTTGGGCTACTGTTTTGGCCAAGGCTCCTAAAAGCATGCAATAAAAACAAAAAAATTCATGCATCAAAACACACAAAAGCAGCATATTCACATTTAATCAAACGAAACAATACTTACCTCCCCACACTTAGAAGACACAATGTCCTCATTGTGTGAGAAGGAGGGACACAAATAGCAAAACTAAGCTAAAGGAAAAGGAAAAAATGAAAAGAAAAGAAAAGACACAACTTGGGGGTTTAATTTGCTGGAGAGGCTGAAGGGCCTGAAGGTGGAGCTTGATTAGGAGCTTCGTCCTCGGAGTCAGAGGTAAGATACGCGTCCAGCTTGGTGTGGAGTCCTTTGTGTGTATTGAACAGGACGCGGATATCTCTAAGACAGTTTGCCAGTCCAATCTCGATTT
Organism: Viola odorata; assembly: GCA_963691705.1. Lineage (NCBI taxonomy): Eukaryota > Viridiplantae > Streptophyta > Magnoliopsida > Malpighiales > Violaceae > Viola > Viola odorata. The sequence continues at coordinate 24,360,119 of OY829542.1, forward strand.
GCTTAAACTGGGACTGGTGTGCATCGATGGATTGCTGAATTCTAGCAGTTGCGACATCGTGGAATTCCTTGAGCTGGGCTTTGTGAGCATCAATGGACTGCTGGAGCTAAGCACTGGTAGACTCTTGGAATTCCATGAACTGGTTCTGACTGGCAACAAAGCTTGTGAGTAGCTCAGTTTGTTGATCCACGATGATTGTGGCCTACGGCGGCAGCTGGGGTTCAGGCTCTTCTTGAGTCTTTGAAGCTCCATCTTGGCCACTGGCTTGGCCTAGATTTGCCTCTGCATTCTGGTCTGGAGGGGCTTCTTCATCCTCAAATGTGATTGGCTTTAGTTTGAAGTTCCCTTAGTACTTCTTGCTAAAAATATGCTCCTTCACTAGTGTGTACCCTACATTAAAATGAACAAATCTACCTTCCAAATGGAAGTGACCCATCTGATCAAATGCTTTAATATCCATAAGGCGCACACCACAAGCTTCATGCAAATTAGCGGATTCAAGATTCAGACTCCTAATGGACACAGCTAGACTCGTAATCAAGGTCCCTGGTATCATTTTCGATGTGACATCACAAACCTGCATTTGCTTAACTAACTAGTAGCCTAGGTTTACTCTTTTCTTATGTTTCATACACCATAACAAGAAAATTTCCAGTTTTGAGGCATTTCCATAAACGTTTATTTTTCCACTCAGATTAATGGACAAAATCCTATGGAGAATCCTCAAGGTAGGATCTCTAATCTGGTGGGCTTTAGCATTTTTCTCAAAAATGATCTTGTCATCTATAGTGAGTTCCCTATAAGCTACGGTTTTATCCCACTTAGTGGGATATTCAGTCAAAGCAGTCAAGTATTCACTAGATTTTATGCTATCAGGGGTTGCAAACCCAAGCATCAAGTTAAATTCATCAATTGACAAGTGGCACCAAACATTGCAGAGTCTAAAATTTATCACATCAGCAGGAGATAAATTGGGATAATCCCTACCGTTGGCATACAACAAATCTTGGTCAAGCCAAAAAGAGGAATGGAATTTGAAGCACAGTTCAGTGTAAGCAAGTATATCAACCAGCAAGAAAGACTCCCACCCAATATTAAGCATGTATTGTTTGGTTCTATTCCCCGCACCCATAGCATCAAGAAAAGAAAAATCAAGAAGAGCATGGGGAATAATATCAGAAAGATGCTTTTTAGTGAGCTTGGCTTTGAGGTCTGGAGTGTCAAACCTCAGCCAGCCCTTCAGTGTGTGAAGTGGTGATACCTTAACAGCCAGACCGTCTTTTTCTTTAGATGGGTAAAGGTCGGGCTCTAGGGGCTCATCACGGCTTCCCAGAAGTCCTGGTTGTTCATTTCTTTGCCTACCCTCCTCCTCTCTGATCTCTCGGCCCGGTCTGCCACTTTACTCAGTGGGACCACCTTCTTTTTCCTCCTCCTCAACGGAATCTTGTCGGAGTCATTCTCACTTGCCAACACTATATCGGTTGGCTCTAATTTAGGTTTTAGTTCATCCTCTTCCTTCTCTTCTTCCCCTGCCTCCTCCACTTCGTTAGCGGAATTTCTACTATCTCATCCTCCTCTTCTTCCACTTTGTCACCCCTATCCTCTATTTCTTGATTTTCTTGTTGAATTGCGGGAGTGGGAATGATGATGCGGCGTCTGGTAGAGGGGTCGCCACTATTTCTTGCGGCTGGCGGCTCTTCTGGTGGTGTTGAAAACACCATGCCAGGAGGCGACGCGCCTATCTTGGCAATTTTGGAAGTGGGAGTAGACTGGTTGGCCATGGAGGCTAGTGATTTTGGTGGAGCTGAGGTAGGGATTTTTCTTAGGATTTTTCGTTTGAGAGGGTTTTGGAGAAGGAGAAATTTCCTTTGCGGAAGGTGATTTTGTGATGAGAGATTTCTTTGGATTTTTGGCTTTTAATCTGGCCATGATGGTGAATTTTTAGGGAGTTGGAGAATTTTGTGGAAGATGCAGAGTTGGAGTAGGAGTCAAGATGAGAGCTATCAAGCTAGATCCGGCAGTTTAGTTAGATTTAATTTCCTTTTCAAATTCAATTTCAAAAAGTGGCTTTTATCCGTTATCCTTGACACGGCTTGACAGCTGTCCGCTTTAAAGGTGGCTCCAGTCACATCTATTCTGAAAAATCTTGGCCAAGCTCGAGATGAGCTCTTGGCCAAGATTATTTGACTCTAGTAAACGAGCTGCACACGAGATGAATCTGATGAGAACAACTTTTATTTACAAAAAATCTAAAACAAAGAAAATCAAAAATCAAAGAAAGGAGAAAGGACATGGGTTGCCTCCCATGTAGCGCCCTTAGTTATAATCCTAGGCTTGACTCTTGATCAATCTTGATCATCATGCTGTGGATGGTTTCTCTACCACCTGACTTTCCACTTCTGCTGGATGTCCTTCGAGGAACGGTTTCAATCGTTGTCCATTCACCTTGAACACAATCCCTGTCTTTTCGTTCCTGATATCAACTGCACCATGTGGGTAAATGTTAGCAACAGTATAAGGTCCTTCCCACTTAGTTTTAAGTTTTCCAAGAAATAATTTAAATCTTGAATTGTAAAGAAGAACTTTCTCCCCTGTGTGGAGAATGTTTCCTTTAATTCGTTTGTCATGGTATTCTTTCATCCTAGTTTTGAGGATCAGCTGATTGTCGTACGCTTGATTCCTCAACTCATCCAGCTCATGAATTTGGAGCTTCCTTGCCTCTCCGGCTTGGTCATACCTCAAGTTGCATTTTCGGATTGCCCAATAAGCTCTGTATTGCATACCCATAGGCAAATGGCATGCCTTTCCATATACCAATTTGTCCGGTGTCATCCCAATTGGGGTTTTATAGGCCGTTCGGTAGGCCCAAAGTGCATCGTCTAATCTTTGGCTCCAATCGCGCCTATCTAGGCCTACTGTCTTGGCTAAGATTGACTTCACTTCCCTGTTGGACACTTCTGCTTGTCCGTTTGATTGCAGATGGTAGGCAGTGGAGACTCTGTGCGTTATCCCGTACTTCCTGAAAAGTGCATCAATAATTGTGTTGCAAAAATTTGTGCCTCGGTCACTGATGATCCCCCTAGGCACAGCAAATTTGTTCAAAATGTTAGATTTCAAAAATGAAACCACAATTTTAGCATCATTATTTTTGGTGGCCTTAGCTTCTATCCATTTAGACACATAGTCTACTGCCAACAAAATATATTTATTCCCTGAAGAACTAGGGAAATGTCCCATAAAGTCTATGCCCCACAAGTCAAATATTTCACAATTGATAATAAAGTTCATGGGCATTTGATTCCTTGGACCTATACTTCCCACCTTCTGGCATTGTCATAAAAAAAGGTGGGCCAATAAAATCCTGACTCAAGGACTTTTAGAGCTGTTCTCCTAGCTCCAAAATGGCCACCGCATGCCTGAGAATGACAGAACCTTAAAAGAGATGGGATTTCACTTTTGGGTAAGCATCTCTTTAGCAACTGGTCTGATCCAGTCTTCCACAGATATGGATCATCCCAAATGAAGTACCTACTGTCATTCTTGACTTTTAGCTTTTCCTGTGTGGTGAGCTCTCCATGATGTTTACCTGTTGCTAGGTAATTGACCAAGTCTGCGTACCATGGTCTGACTGTCATGACCAAGTAAAGGTGTTCATCTGGAAATTCTGCCTTGATTGGTGTTGGGTCATTGCTAATCAGGCATCGTCTTAGGTGGTCAGCAACGAGGTTCTCCTTGCCCATTTTATCCTTTATTTCCAAATTGTATTCCTGCAAGGGAAGAATACAACGAATTAGTCTTGGTTTAGCCTCAGGCTTGGCCAAGAGATACCTCAAGGCAGCATGGTCAGAAAATACAATAACTTTTGTCCCTAATAAATAAGATCTAAATTTTTCAAGGGCAAAAACTATTACGAAGAGCTCCTTTTTAGTCGTGGTGTAGTTCTTTTGTGCCTCGCCAAGCATCTTGGAGGCATAGTAGATCACATGTGGGTCTCTACCCTTCTTCTGACCAAGAACTGCTCCCACTGCTGAATTACTTGCATCACACATCAGCTCAAAAGAAGGCTCCAGTCTGGTGCCTAAATTATGGGGGCTGATGTTAGCTTTTCCTTTAGCTGGTCGAAGGCTTTTTGACTAGCTTGGTCAAAATTGAAGTCCATGTCTTTTTGTAACAGATTGCACATTGGTTCCCCAATCTTTGAAAAATCTTTAATAAACCTGCGATAAAATCCTGCATGGCCAAGGAAACTTCTAACCTCACGCAAGCATGAGGGGTAAGGCAAGTTCTTGATAACATCGATTTTGGCTTGGTCTACCTCTATGCCTTTTTTAGAAACTACATGGCCTAGAACAATGCTTTGGTCAACTATAAAGTGGCATTTTTCAAAATTGAGACCAAGCAAGTATCAACACATCTTTTCAGAATATTTTTCAAATTATTTAAGCATTGATCAAAATTATCTCCATATACAGTAAAGTCACCCATGAATACCTCAATGCTTTTCTTAACATATTCTGAAAATATGCTTACCATACACCTTTGAAAGGTGGCTAGTGCGTTGCACAACCCGAAGGGCATTCTTCTATACGCAAAGGTTCCGAATGGACAAGTGAACGTGGTTTTTTCTTGATCCTCCGGTGCCACTGGGATTTGATGAAATCCTGAGTAACCATCCAAGAAGCAGTAGTGCGACTTACCCGTCAATCTCTCCACCATTTGATCAATAAATGGAAATAGGAAGTGGTCTTTTCTAGTCACTTGGTTAAGTCTCTTGTAGTCTATACAGACTCTCCACCCATTTTGAATCCTGGTCGTTCTTTTTGTTCCATCTTCTCCTTCCGTCACGGTGATTCTTGTTTTCTTGGGAACCACCTGTACAGGATAAACCTATGAACTATCAGATATTGGGTAGATTACCCCTACATCAAGTAGCTTAATGATTTCTTTCTTGACACCTTCCATCATGGGAGGGTTCAATCTCCTCTGGGTTGTCTAACAGTTTTCTTATCCTCTTCCACATGTATTTTGTGGGTACAGATGGCTGAGGAAATGCCTTTGATGTCTGCTAATGCCCATCCTATGGCCTCCTTGTATTGCTTAACCACATCGATCAGCATATCCTCTTCATCTTTAGTAAGCTTGGTCGAGATTATTAATGGCAAGGTGTTATCTTGGCCAAGATAGGCATACTTGAGATGTTCTGGTAGGGATTTCAGTTCTAGGACCGGTGCTTGCTCAAGAGAAGGTAAGAGTTTAGAGTTAGATACTTGCAATAATTGACAAATTGATGCACCTAATTGAGGGTTATTATGTTCAAGATCCTTCACGATTTCCTTGAGCTCTATTTATTTCCCGACCACGTCTTCCAATCCCTCCAAATTCTTGGTCGATATACTCCTGGTCAAGATATATTCGAGGGAGTCAGTGGTACTAACATCGGCGACCTGTTCTGTTATGGGTTCTAAAACATCGATAAAATTCAAACTATGTGTTTCATTAGGATCTGTGTGGAACTTTCTGGAAGACATCAGAGGGGACACGTGGGAGCCTGCCAGCAAGGACACGTGGAAATAACACTTTTGGCGCATCTAGGGCTCGATGATGGAAACCACGGTAAGGCCTCGATGCAAGTCTTGAAGCTTGAGATCCACATAAATCACCCAGAAAGTATGTGTTTTTGCATATTTTCCCTTTTTGGCCTAGATCTGTAATAAAGATGGAAATGAAGGCAAATTAGCAATATCATGCCATAAATCAAGGTGATAATGAAGGGAAAAACACGTATAAAATACACGCTATCAAGCCTCATCTAATTTCTTTTGCTTTGAAGATCTGGGGGGGAAAGGAGGTGGAATCTCCACGGCTTTCTCTTCCTGCTCAACCTTCTCATCTGTCTTGGTCACAATCTTGGCCAAGACTAGTTCATCCTTGGGCAGGTTGTCTGTATTAGGCACAACTGTCTCAGCCTGAATTTCTTCCTCTTCCTCATCTTCTTCCTCATCATCGAACTGCTGAATCTCCTTGTCAGTTCTTGCGCCTTCTCTCTCTGGCAGTGTACTCCCACTTCTTAGACTCATAGCACTTACATTATGTTTGGGATTGTCAATGGTAGTGGAGGGCATTCTGCCTTGGTTATCAGGTTACTTTTTTTGTGCCAGTTGACCAACCTGCTTCTGCAACTCTGTAAGGGTTTGCTGGGTGGCCTTCATAAACTTTTGTAGGGTCTCTTCTATGGGTACACTAGTGATTTTCAGAGGCTGAGGTGCGGGTGGTAGCTGGGGTACAGGAGCCTGATTTTGTGGAGGTCTAGGAACAAAATACTGAAAGTTTATGGGGGCTTGTTGAGGTTGTTTAGGCTGTTGGTATTGTTGTTGGGACGGATGGGGTGGTTGAGGCGCATCTTGTCTCCATCTTAGGTTAGGGTGTTGCCTCCATGGATACTCATATGGGTATTGCCCATAGGCAGCGTTGACTGGTATTGGATCACCGAGCATTTGTACCATGTAGCAGGTATGTGTTGGGTGATCTGTTTGCTGGCAAAGGCCGCATATTGGAGGGGTTTGTTCAGGGGCCATCATTGTTACCTTTTCTGGTACGGGAGGTGGAGTTGCCACTGTCGATCCTACAGAAAGATTCATAAGCATATTAGAAATCTCATTTAGCTTATTTTCTACATTAACTGCATTCAAAGTAGAAAGGATAGAATTTCTCTCTACAGATGAATAGTTTTGATCATTGTCTGCCATAGTCTGGAGAATAAGTTTAGCTCTGGTTGGAGTGAGATCCTGGAGGGCTCCTCCAACTGCTGAATCTACCCTCTTTGTCCTTTTGACTCATTCCATCATAAAAGTATTGCACCAAGAGCTGGTCTACAACACTATGCATAGGGCAAATGTCTTGTAAATCTCTGAATCATTGATGGTATTCACTAAGACTCTTGTTGCCTCTTTGCTAGATAGAGACTAAGTTTCTTCTAGCAGCTCTCGCCTTGGTCGCGTTCTAATATTTGTTTAGGAACACAGAGGACATTTCTCCCCATGTTGTGATAGTGTTATGAGGGAGAGAATAAAACCAGTTTTTGGCTGAATCTTCAAGTGACCAAGGGAACACCTTCAGCTTGGCTCTTTCAATTGTAACTCCTAAAGGTTTTAAGGTGTCACATTGGAGGTGTAGGTTGCGCAAATGGTTGTATGGATTTTTATTGGAATGGCCATGGAACTTGGTGAGGTTGGATATGATATCGGTCTTGATTGACCAATCATTTGCGATAGGGTGTAATCGGATACATGAATAGGTTTCTCTCTCAGCCCCTCTATTCAATTCTCTCATGGTTCTTTCTGGCTCTTCTGCCATGGCTGGGTTGTTATTTTCTTCCTAGTTTGGGGGTGGGTTTGGATTTTGATCTAGGATGTGGTTCCCTTCTTGATCAGAATCTTGATCAAGATTTATACCTGGACCAGAATCAGATTGTGAACCAGAGAATTCTGATTCACTGTCTCCTTCAAACTTTCTCTTGGCTCTCTTCCTGATTTGTGTTTCAATCCTTGTGAGTTCAGGGTTGAATGGAAGCAAATCTTCTTTCGATGACCTGGTCATCAGCTGCAAAAATAAAAACTAGAACAAAACTACAAAACACCGTTAGATCCCCGGCAACGGTGCCAAAATTTGATTGCCTACCGAGAGCATCAAATATAGTTGTAAAAATGATATGAAAATGAGTGGAAGATAGGCTACAACTTATCGCTTATCCACAAGGATTTATAGATCGTGGTAAGAGGATCGTCCTCAGGGATCTGGTTGGGATTTGTAATCTTGATTGACTTCCTCATCACTGGAATTGATTTGGGGTTTTCCTGAAACTAAAACAAACAAATAAACTTTAAGCAGAAAAGCAATCTTCGTCAACAGGATTGGCCAAGATTGGGTGATTGTTGTATAAGACTGATCTTGATCAAGGAAATTGGCCAAGATTAGAATATTGAGTTAAAAGAATGAAAACAATAGAGAAGAATCCCTGGTAAGGGTAATATTAGAGTGCTCATTCACTTGCTTCGATCATAGATTCAAGGTTGTTCGCATCTCAGAATCGTAACATTGCTATAGATCGGGAGGAATTTCTTTCCGATCCTACTTCCCTCCTCTTGAAATCACCTGGCGGGTATTCCCTCTCCTGATGATTGTAGTCAATGGCTAAAGGGTTTATCCCATAGTTTTGAAAACCGGACCGGACCGGCCGGTCCGACCGGGTTTTTTTGGGTTTTCGGTTTGATTCAGCTATCTGACCGGAAATGCATACGAACCGGGTCCGACCGGCCGGTTCGTCCAGTTTTTACACAACCGGAGACCTGGATTGAACCGGGTTGAACCGGCTGGTTTGATGAGCCAAACCAAAACGACGTAGTTTTGGTTTTTTTTGGTTTTTTTTTTTTTTTTTTGAAAATTTGATGGGCCGGCCCATTACAGTCATGGTCCAGCCCATCAGAGGGCAACCAAAACGACGCCATTTTGGTTGCCTTTGGTTTTTTTTTTTCTTTTGGAAAATATGATAGGCCAGTCCATCATAGTATAAAAACCAGCCGGTTCAATCCGGTTTGATCCGGTTCAATTATTTCGGATTGAACGGTTCAATATGTGAACGGTTCAAAATGATCCAATGAGTCAATCCGGTCGAACCCGGTTGAACCTGGTTGAACCACAAAATTTTGCTATCCGGTTTGCTGTCCGGTCCGGTTTTCAAAACTATGGTTTATCCAGTTGATTGTTGTCTTGGGTCACTACGCTATCCCAATGGAACAGGGGAAGACAATGTCTAGGCCAAGCTACTCCCCAATCAGAGCCCTAGATTGTCAGTCTGTTTAGACCTATACCTCTCAACTCCTACTAACCTTCAAGAGATTAGTTGTCTACTCCGCCGAATTAGTTTTGATTCGTCCCCTCTTCGGCTGACTGCAAATCCCTCACTAAGACCTAAGGGTGATCAAACCTTGGCTTTAATGGAGACCGACTTGTTCTAACAAGGGTTGAGGTGATTACAACTTAGGAAGCTATGAAGTTTGTTATGATCTCATGAAGCAAGGAATGGCTTGTTGGCCCTTACCAGAAATGGGTGTTTAGCTACTAAACGACATAACGAAAGAAAAGATAAAAATTTAGAAATGGGAATTGAAGATTAAAATCTGTATTTTCTAAATGAAAATTACAGAGCAAGAGTTTTTGTTGCAAGAGAAACCAGAGATGGAGGAAGTACCGTGATAGTCAGCCTTTCCTAGCTTTTAAACAAAAGCTAAGATCCCCGCCTACCACAGTTTCATTCCAAATCCAAATTTCAATCTAAGATATTACAAAAGATTTATTCAAAATCTGAATTAAGATAAAGCAAAATAAAATAAATTGTTTGTTGTTCAAAATCAGGATCCTCCAGTCTTCTCGCTCGCTGACTTCATTTTCCAACTCGAGTCCAGCTGTCTCTTTCCAATCGCGCATACTCCGTGACTTCTCCATCAGCACGCCTCTATCGGACCAATCTTGGCCAAGCCTGCGGCCAAGATTGGTCGTTTGTCTGGGACACGTTCAAAGTTGATGTTTTCTCCTTGCTTGCCAACTCCTCGCAAATTTGCATAAGTAGGGAGATTTTAGGTGGTTCTGCCATCTAATTTGCCAGAATTAAATGACAGAAACATGCAAGTTAAACCATCAATCACTAATATATACACACGAAGAATTTTCAAGTATAATCGTGCTCTATAGGATGATAAGATTATCACTTACATTTAGTGCTTCAAAATTATCATTAAACAATACTATAGTTAATTACCTATACCCATGTAATGCGTAATACATTAATACAATTTAAATTAAAAGTATAAAACTCTAAACAATTAGTAATTACATTTTTTATGACAATTGACATGATTCTCTCTTAGAACAATATAATTTTTTTTATCAAGTAAAATACTATTAAACAATAAATATATATTCACGATATATCTTAATAACTATATATTAAAGTAATAATTAATGGTAATATTACTGGTATGTGCCATATTATTAATAATTAATGGTCTTACTTTATACATATTAACTATATAAATGGCTATTACAATTTACAATAATATACTTTTTCTCATATTAACATTTTCAATTTCTTACTACGAAAAGATATTTATATATATATACTCATATTTTTTTTAAATAATTTGACTAATAAAAAATACTAAATAATTTCTAAATATTTGTTTTTTATAAATATTATCTAAGGTGATTATCAAATTATTTGACTCACCTGTACTTTTTTTCTAATGTCTAACTATTATACATACTTAATTAGGGGTGTACAAAAATCGGACTGAACCGGAACCGCACCGAATTGACCTGAACTGTTGTTTTTTTGTGTGCAAAAATCGGACCGAACCGTATAGTAACGGTTCGGTTCTCTATATCTCAGAACTGTAAACCGAACCGTAGAACCAGAAGAACCGTTATTGTTATATATATATTTTTCCATATATTAACAAAGCTTAGCATTTGTTGAATGGTTAACACTTCATCTTTTCCCTTAAGGGAAGAGGTTCAAATCCTCTTGCCCCTCTTTCACTTTTTTTTTTCTTAACCAAAATCACATTTTTTTTCCTTTTACACTTAATTAAAAATAGTCATCTTTTCTTTTTATTTTTTCTTTTAAACAAGAATTTTTATCATGGAAGTTATATAATAATTATTATGATGAAAAAATATTTTTCGTATTAAGAAAAAAAATATTGTAATTATTTTTTCCTTTTTTTTCCTTTTAAACTTAAGTAAATGACCTCTTTTTATTTCTTTTAAATTTAATTAAAAGAGTTTATTTAAAATTTTAAATAAAAAAATTATTAAGAAATAAAGTATGTAAGAATTATGAGGAATTTTTTCATAGTAAGAAATTGAAAACTATATGTATAAACTAAGACCATTAATTAGTAATGATACGACATATACTAGTAATATTACCATTAATCCTTACTCTAATACATAATTATTAAGGTATATTGTTTATTGTTTAGTATTTTACTTAATAAAAAGAGAATTATATTGTTGTAAGAAAGAATGATGTCAATTGTCATAAAAAATATAATTACTAATTAGATGACAACTAAAATAATGAATTTGCATAATGGTTAATGAACATTTATGATTTAGATTTATGGTATCTATATTTCAATGTCATTATTTACTTGAGTTAATTTTTTAGAGGTTTGTGATACGAGCGTGGATCCGTACATCGCCAAGGAAAGACCTCCCACGTGGCCTAGCTTCCCCAAACGTGCGCGAAGAAGAAGCCAAGACAGTGTCTTAGCAGCATATGGGTATATAAATGGAGCGCGCCTAGCGGTATACTGCCAGGCACCAGGCGGTATACCGCCAGCTCTGTCTTTAGGGAATTTTGAGCCCATTCGATTAGCCTACGAGGGAGCTTCAAGGCCCAATATTTAAGGGTATTTTGGGGACTTCCCCTTGTAATAATTGCAGGGTATAAATAGAAAGACTTAGCCTCTTTTATACCTTAGACTTGAATTGAATGTGGTTTCCTTATAGAACACTTAGTTAACTTAGGGTTAGGATTAGTGTAAGGGTTATTAGAACCGTCATCTATCTTCATCTTCTCCAAATCACAAGTTGTTCATCCTTGTTGATGAAAGGGTCGGCTTGACTAAGAGATCCTTACTATACTTGTGACATGGTTGCCTAAACTAGATTTAGGAGGGTGTGTCGTGTATTGTAAGTTCAATTATTGTTATCATCAATACATAACTATCCATCATCCATTAAATCCACTGCACCTATTTCCGCATCTCCTTCTTGCGACGTTATCCTCTCCACACTCGTCCCAACATCCCTATCTTCGTCCATCAATGCCAACCTCCCAAAGAGGACTAGATCCACTCACGACTTCATCTCCATTTCACAACCGAGATCGTATCATCTGGTAGCTGAGCTTCATAGTCGTCCTCTTGGTTGGTACATAATTTTTCTCTATCTTTTAAGCCATATTTTTATTTCTCCTTGGTTGAATATTGTTCTCCTGTGTCTTGTGCATCTTTTGAGCCATTTTTGAGGTTTTCTTTCAAAGGAAACCCTTCCAACATCATTTTAGACAAAGTGCTCAAAACTGTCAAATTTTCTGTTCTTGATGTTCATCTTTGGAACAATGTTTCTTGAGTTTTGTCTTCATTTTCCTTGTTTATTGAGTCTAAAATATAGTTCTTTGTCTCTAGTTTCTTGTGGTATAAGTATCGGATTTTAATTCCATCGTTTGCCCGTTCAAAAAGTGAAAGTTTCAGAGGTCTGTGTTCTTGGTGTTCTTGGTGTTCTTGTGTCATCTTCATGCATGTTCATCTTGTGAGGCTTTTTGATTCATCTTAATTTCAAGTGGATCGAGCCTTTTAGTGTCCCTTTAAATAACTATATTATCTCCATCAAGAGCCATCACAAGTCCCTCACCCATAAATGCAAGAGAAGGTACACATCAACCTTTTACAAGACAACCTTCCTTAATTTAAGGACGTACAACCTACCTTACTCACCTCTCTCTCTTACAGCCTGCACAACTAGCCTTTCACCCCAAATCCCATCTACACAGCTAAACTTTAGCCCCTACATCCCATATGTATAGCTAGCCACCCAAGCTAAAAGTCTCAAACTCAAATATCCAAGTGACACCCAAGTCCTAAACCAAAAAGACCCAAAAGCTGGCAGCTAAGAACAAAAACGTGAGAGTCTTAAACAAAGGGTAAGAGATGTTCTTTTCTTTGTCCTAAACTCATTTTTTTTAGTCTTTTATCTTTGAGTCTCCAAGTCCTTTGTGTCAAGTCCTTGAGTCCTAAATACATTTTCGTTTTCTCTTTTCTTAAGTCTCAAGTCACAATTCTCAGCCAAGGTTGTTCTTGAGTTTGTTGTTATTTGTTATAGTGTCTGTCCCATTTTTATATGTTCTCCAGCCTAGAAACATCAGAAATTTTATGTCAACAAACTTCATTCTGTGCTTAACATTTTTAGTTTTTTAGTTAATCGGAAATTCGGAAGACATCTTATCTATTTTGGCTAAAAACGAACGGTGCGCAGATTTCAACCGGGAATGTCATGTCTATGTTCATAGTGTATTATCTGTGTCTTCCAGTCGGTTTCTCATTTTCTTTCCTTCATGCACATTGTAGATATTTGTCTTAGGAGTGTTCATACTTAATTCCTTCGTTTCCTCTATTTTGTGTGTCATCTCCAAAAGTTGCACCAACTATCCAATATTTCCAGCAAACTTGTTTGGTGTTTCTTGTGTTCTTGCTTATATCAAGTCATTGGGAGGATCCTTGTGATTGAACTTGAGCTGGTTTAGCTTCAACATCCTCAGAGTTGAGTGATTGAGAGCGCAATAGAGAGGAGTGCAAACACCGAGTGAAACACGTGAGCGAGTGCCCTTTTTACTAACGTATGTATAGGTATATCTAGTTTGTTCAATCTTGTAGGTACCTTAATTATGTCTAATTATTATGATGATCATTATGGGTATGGTAGTGTAGCATCCTCTGAGAGTACCTCTTATGGGGTTGATGGCCATGTTTCACATTCTTCCCCCGCATCCTCTTCTTGGCCGGAGTTTGATCATCATGAGCCATCTTGGAAAGACTTTAAGGATGGTGTTTCCTATTGGGAGGCTAGTTCTCATTGTCCAAGTAATGTGTATGACTCAGTAGCGGGTGATGACCACACTTCTTGTTCTTATGCTTCTTATGAGTCACATGCCTATTGGGAGACTTAATCTCGACAACTATTTTGTTCTTACGGTATGCACACTTCCTCCTATGATCAAGCTTCTTCTAGATATGTTGCTCATGTGGATTATCGGTTCGATGATCAAAGTGTTGCTAGCTATGATAGTGGTTGTTTCTCTCGGGAGGGATTTGATTATAATAGGCATGGAGCTAGTGCATATGAGCCGAAGGCGCATCCTCAACACTATGATGGTTATAGTTCTTGTGCGGATAGTGAGTATCTTCCTTATGGGTAAGGGGACTCCTACATCGAGGCTCCCTATTCTCTAAGCCATGGCCTAGCTTCCTCATCCTACCATAGCCGTGGCCATGGACCCACTTCAAAACGAGAGCGCCCCCTATGACCGTTGCCTTCCCTTTGCGCGAGAGCCGCTCTTTTTATCCACGGATCTCTATGCACCCGATCTATCCAAAGTTCGTGAACATTACCGTGACCGTCATCCATCACATGCACACGATATATCCTATGATCGAGCACCTCCTCTTCCTCCTCCTATTTTTCGACCTCACCAAGGCCGAAATGTTCAAGCATTTGAGCAATGTCGAAGTCCACCACTCTTGCAGTTCACATCCTTCCCTTCCACTCCTCCCACATAACCAAGAGACATCTTTTGTACCATATGTACGGGTAGAAGGCACTTGTATGACATATGCCCTAACTCTAGAGTGCAAATGGTTAGTGTGCCAAACAGCCCGCATACAAAGAGTGAAGTGGAGAGTCGTGTTCCTTCTAGTGTTTGTTCCTCCGGCTTGCCACACATTGATGAGGTCAGTGCTTTCTCCTATGGTTTGCCTCCAATTGAGAAGGATTTCGTTCCATCTAGAGAAGAAGTGCATGTTTTGCCACCCGTTGATGATGTTGTGAGCCCATTTGTTGTGGCATTGGATGTTTTCGAGGAAAATCTGGGTGTTATGGATCATATGACGAATGGAAACAATATGAGTGCACGAGTGCTTTGTGAGTTTACTTTAGGCTGCCATGAGAAAGCTCTTCGTTGCCTTCATTTGCAAAGAAATTTTCAGGATTTTGGCAGCCAATTCTCTATCATTTCATCGGTGCCACCACTTCAATTTATGGATCCTTTCCTTGGACTTGAGCCTAGTGACCGCGCCTCCTCCATCAATAATTTGGTTCCTCCTCTTGGTCGCGTCTCATCTTTCTCTCCTTTGGCTTCCCTTCATGACTACACGGATCCGTTTTGCTAATGGGTTGAAAGGGACATGGAGCGAAGGAGAGCAATGGTAGTTCTTGTGCTTAAATCTCTATCTCCCATTTCGGTATTTCACACTATCCATGGCCTAGATTCGAGGATGAATCTCCTCAAATGGGGATGGAATGATACGAGCATGGAGTCGTACATCGCCAAGGAAAGATATCCCGCGTGGCCTAGCTTCCCCGAACTCGCGCGAAGAAGAAGCCAAGATAGTGTCTTAGCGGCATACCGCTAGAGCCCTAGCGGTATGCGTCCAGCCTCGGCAGATGGGCATATAAATGGAGCGCGCCTAGCGGTATACTGCTAGGCACCAGGCGGTATACCGCTAACTCTGTCTTTAGGGCATTCTGAGCCCTTTCGATCTGCCTACGAGGGAGCTTCAAGGCCCAATATTTAAGGGTATTTTGGGAACTTCCCCTTGTAATAATTGAAGGGTATAAATAGAAAGACTTAGTCTCTTTTACACCTTAGACTTGAATTGAATGTGGTTTCCTCATAGAACACTTAGTTAACTTAGGGTTAGGATTAGTGTAAGGGTTATTAGAACCGTCATCTATCTTCCTCTTCTCCAAACCACCGGGTTGTTCATCCTTGTTGATGAAAGGGTCGGCTTGGCTAAGAGATCCTTACTATACTTGTGACATGGTTGCCTAAACTAGATTTAGGAGGGTGTGTCGTGTATTGTAAGTTCGATTATTGTTATCATCAATACATATCTATCCATCATCCATTAAATCCGCTGCCCCTATTTCTGAATCTCCTTCTTGCGACATTATCCTCTCCACACTCGTCCCAACATCCCTATCTTCGTCCATCAATGCCAACCTCACAAAGAGGACTAGATCCACTCACGGCTTCATCTCCATCTCGCAACCGAGATCGTATCAGTTTGGGATTTAAATTTAAATTGTATTAATGTGTTACGCAATACATGAGTATAACTAATTAACTATTGTATTATTTAAGGATATTTTTTAAGCTATAAATGTAAGTAATCTAATCTTATCTTCATATGAAGCATGATTATACTTGAACATTCTTCATGTGTATATGTTAGGCTCGATATGAAGCACAATACTTCTTGACTAGATATTTGTTAAATATATTCATTACATTTCAATATATTAATACTCATTATTTATTAATATTTAGTCACTTTAAATTTTTATATGTTTTGTATCATAAAATTTTAAAACTTATCATACTAAAATATCTTTATAACATTAGGTTATTATTTATAAATTGATAAAATCAAAGCATTATTTTAAAAAAAATCAAAACTGCGTGTTTAACACCAAAACGGCGTCGTTTTGAGCAAACACCAAAACAGAGTCGTTTTGATAACAATGAACAGAACCGGTTCTGAACTAGAACCGACCCGGACCGAACGGAAAAAATTGGAACCGAACCGAACTAAAAATTTTCTGTTCGGTTCGGTTCTAACCCAACAAGATTTGAAAATTTCCGGTTTGGTTCAGTTCTAGGCCCAAAATCGGATCGAACCGGCCGGTGTACACCCCTATAGTTAATGCCTTGCTTAAGAGAGAATTCTCTCTTATGTTGTTGATAGTATAAATTGATTATTTGAGGGACCAAAGTACTGTACGGGGAAGGGGTCCCCTTCCCTTTAGAAAAGAAGGTAATGGTTTAACCACTAAAGCAAAACTGAACTTTGATAGTTAATGCACATATAAATATGTATAAAATTGTCCGGTTCAAATGGTTCTACGATTCGGTTTACAGCTTTTAGATTCGGAGAACCGGACCGATCTGAACCAAAAATTTACGGTTTTAGTTGGGATAGAACCGGACTGAACCGGAAAATTATGGACATCTTAATAACCTTCTTTAGAATGATCAAGACACTTGTCGCCAACGGATCCACTCCTAGGATATAAAATCTCACCATGTCAAGATCTTGATAAAGAGAACGACTTTGAGTGGAACATGCATTGCAATACATAACAGTTCCCTTGTTGAACGGGTACTCCTTTATTAAGAAAAATATCATTGTCTCTTCGCTATTACAGGAAACGATATTTAAGGTAATTATACTCCTATTGGTACTAGTGGCGGATCCAGAAATTTTTGTCAGTAGGGGCAAAAATAAATATTATTTAATTTACTAGTATTGATTTTTTTTTTAAATTTTGAATTAAACTAAATTAATAATATACTTATTTTTTTTATTAACCATTTCATAACGATAAAAAATATTCAAAAAAGTAATTTCTTCATATATAATAAAACAAACCAAATTAATGTTATAATTTTTGTATCGAATTACACTCCACAGATGAGCTATGAATAAATGGTCAAAATTTTAATTTTTCTTTTGTTTTACTTGTAAATTTTTTTATAATAAAGAAACAAATATGAATATCATTTTGGTCTATACTACATGTATTTCTAAGCTCATTATGATTAATTTTATTCGCATTGGGTCTACCCACCAAGAACTAAAGTGTTCACAGTAAATAATTAATTCATATATAAAGATCTAAGAAGATAAAATATTTTATTTAAAGAGTAAAAGTGTCGAATCACTCACACTAACTACTTGATAGATATTCGATATATTAAACAATAAGAGTCCAATGAGATAATAATAATAAAAAGGTAGGAAAATGATAACATCAATAAAACCTAAAGAGAAAATATTTTTTTCCATTCCTTACATTTTAACAACTGAATTTGTAGCTTAATAAAATTGAAATTGTAACTCACCATATCTGCTTAGTGAATTTGTTTTTTTAGTGGACTTCATATATACATGAGATTACTTTTCTATTGGAGTGGAAAAAATGACACTATGGGAGAAAAAAAACTTTATAAACTAAAATATTTGACTAGTGGGTAAAAATAATAAATAAATATCATTTTATAGTATAAATATTAATATTAATTGAAAACATAAATTCCACTGGGACAATTGCCCCCACTACCCCATGGTGATACGCCACTGATTGGTACACGTCTTTTTATTCTACTATTTACCTACGACTTTTATATTATAAAAAAACTTTTATTTCCTTAATTATAAGGAGAAAAGACATTTTGGCACTCAACTTTTAAGGGGTTAGACATTTTGACATCTAACTTTAGGGTCAGTTAAGATGGCACCCAATTCTTTTACCGTAAGACACTTTGGCACCCAATATTTGTGCCGTTAGATACTTTGACACCTAGGCACCCAACTTTTTATATAACTCCGTTATTTTTTATTTATCCTGTTATATAATTAAAAATAAATACAAAATCATGAAAATAAATTATAAAATATATAAAATCACAAAAATAATTCTAAAATTATAAAATATTAATGTTAAATATGTAATAATATAATATAAAAATGAAAAAACATTAAAAAAATAAAAATTATGGAAAAATAAAAAATCCATGACAATAAAATAATAAAAAATATTACTTTTATTCATTAGAATTTCCAGTTATAAAATGTATAAAAATTTGAAAAATAATTGGATAAAAATAATTTTTGGATTTTGTGGAATATTAAAATTGTAAAAAAAATTATAGTTGGGAGTATTTGGAAATTTATACAAACCTAGTGTAAAACTTAAGCAAATATGAAATATAAAGTATTAGTTTAATTTTCTTCTAATTTTAATATTGGATAATACTTTTATTTAAAAAAAACATCCACATTTGCAGTATACCTCTATAGGTATTTATTAATTATTTTAATATTTTATGATTTTTTAATTTTTTCCACAATTTAATTTATTCACATTTTTTCCTTTTTTATATTATATTATTTTAAATTATTTTTTTTACATACTTAAATCTACTAATATAAAAACGAAAAAGTGTGTAAAGAAAATAAAATTGTGGAAAAAAAAATTGCTAATGCAACTCAATCATGATTTTTTAATTTTTTTCCAGACTTTGAAATTCTCATTTTTTTTCTATTTTTCTATTTATATTATATTTATTTATTCAAAAAAATAATATTACATATTAGCAATAAATCTCTATAGGTATTTACTAAATATTGGTTTCCACAATTTTATTTTTCCAACATTTGTTTCTTTTCATATTAAAATAATTTTTTCTAAAATAATTTTTTATTACATATTTAAAACTACCTTATAATTTTATATTAATTTTTATGTTTTTTATACTTTTTATAATTTTTTTTGTAATATAATTTTTTTTTATTAGGTAGTTAATAGAACTAACAAAAAGTGTAACAAAACTAACGGTGTTAGTTGAAACGTGTAGTCTAGGTGCCAAAGTGTCTAACGGTGTAAATGTTGGGTGCCAAAATGTTTAACGATGTAAATATTGGGTGCTTATTCAATCAAAGGTTAAAATTAGGTGCCAAAGTGCCCATACCTTAAAATATTGGGTGCCAAAATGTCTTTTGCCCTAATTATAAAGAATCAGACCTCTACTATAAATACAACATATATGCATCTAAGGTACGCATGCAATATTAACCCTAGCCACCCTTACCCACATATATTCTCTCAGCCACCCTTACACACATATATTTTCTTAAGTAACTTAATCGTCGGAGCTTCTACGCCGAGACAACCCCTGACGCTTTGCAAGTACTATCGGTGTCAAGATCTACCCTATATTCAACTATATTCAAACCTCGTGAGCAATCTCCTTAATAACAAAGTTATTAAATTATTTAAGTATTTTTTTTATAGGAAAATGACATTTCTCCGTCACCATGCGATGTGGTCAAATGTAGTTCCTTGATTTTTAATGTCTATTTTTACCCGAAAGTGAACATGCAATTTATTTTCAGTTAAATGATTTTCTCTTTCAAAAAAGATGGAAAAAAACCGATTTATTTGGTAAGTTACGAACATACCTTTTTTATCTTTCATCATGATAATCATTTTAATAATGAATTAAACAAATGGAAAATAAAGAAAGAAAAAAATTACAAATATATACTTCTTGGTAAAAGACCATAAAGCCCAAATGGCACTCTTTCTTTCATCTCTCCTCCTCCTCTTCTCATCTTCAGTAATTCCTTAGTTTACTTTGACAAAAGTAACTAGGTGGTGCCCAACGTTTGAACTTTTTTTTTACCCTAACATTTCACTTTGTTCATTTTGGTAATTCCGAACGTTTATTCTGTCCATTTAATTTATACCACTCCATCAAATTAAAAAAATGGGGGACAAACACTGTAAAGTTAGCCTCACATGTCAGCCTTTTAAAATAAAAAAATTGGCTAAACGCACTTGATGGTACCTAACGTTATTTTTTTATTTTTTTTAGGACCTAACGTTTTACTTTGTTCAATTTGGTGCCTAACATTTACTCCATCTGTTTGTTTTACAGCACTCCGTTAATAAAAATATTAGTTTATTATTATTTTATTATTTTTTGATTCTGAGTGAGTTTGTCTACCAGAATATAGGGGTGTAAGAAAACTGGACCGAACTGGAAACAGAAAAAATTTCCGGTTCAGTCCGATTCTATTCCATTAGAATCGAAAATTTTCGCTTCGGTCTGGATATCTCAAATATAAAACCCATAAATCGAACCGTAGAACCGTTTGAACCGAAATTATATATATATATATATATATATATATATATATATATATATATATATATATATATATATATTAATACATATATGTGTATGTGCGCGCGCACATTAACGATCAAAGTTCGACTTTGCTTCAGTGGTTAAAAATTTGCTTTGCTTTCTAAAGGGAAGGGTCTCAAATTTCTTTTTGTTTTACCTTCACTAACTAGGCTGGGCTGGGTTGGGGCTGGGAGGGGCTGGGTTGGGTTGGGCTTGGACTGGGCTGTATTTTAAAATTATATTAAACAAAAAATAAATTGAAAATAGCCATGTCATTAGTAAACTATATGTATAAACTAAGACCATTAATTATTAATGAGACGACATATAGTAGTAATATTTCCATTAATCCTTACTCTAATACATAATTATTAAGGTATATTGTGGAAATATGTTTATTGTTCAGTATTTTACTTAATAAAAAAAGAATTATATTGTTGTAAGAAAGAATGATGTCAATTGTCATAAAAAATGTAATTACTAATTAGATGACAACTAAAATAATGAATTTGCATAATGGTTAATGGACATTTATGATTTACATTTATGGTATCTATATTTCAATATCATTATTTACTTGAGTTAATTGTTTAGAGGTTTAGGATTTAAATTTAAATTGTATTAATGTGTTATACAGCACATGAATATAACTAATTAACTATTTTATTGTTCAAGGATATTTTTTAAGCTCTAAATATAAGTGATCTAATTTTATCTTCGTATGAAACATGATTATACTTGAAAATTCTTCATGTGTATATGTTAGGCTCGATATGAAGCACGATACTTCTTGACTAGATAATTATTAAACATATTCATTTAATTTTAATATATTAATACTTATTATTTATTAATATTTAATCACTTTAAATTTTTATATATTTTGTATCATAAAATTTAAACATTTATCATACTAAAATATTTTTATAATATTGGGTTATCATTTATAAATCGGTAAATCAAAGCATTATTTTAAAAAAAAATCAAAACTGTGTGTTTAACACCTAAACGACGTCGTTCTGAGCAAACACCGAAACGACGTCGTTTTATGAAAAAACTAAAACGGTGTGTTTAACCACTAAACGACGTCGTTTTGAAAAAAAAAAAAAAAAAAAGGAACCGAACCAAACCGGACGGTTCTAGCGCAACCAGAACCGAAAATTTCCAGTTGGGTCCAGTTCTAGCCCCAAAACCGGACCGAACCGATCCGGTTACACCCTTACCAGAATACCAATATTCTCATCGACAATAATTAAAAAAATACATTAAAAGTTAGAAAATATTTTTTTTCAACAAAATGACATCATTTCCATCCCCTCGCCTTCGTGTTACTGGTTACGACCATTACAATTTACAACACCACCACATCAGGAGCATGTACCAAGTCTGTAATTTGTATTCGTATCAGTTTCACTATTTAGTTTAACTTATTATTTAATTCACAAAATAAATTAGCAGGTGATGATGGTCGATCTAGCAAGTAGTGGTGGTGTTGATGATGAATCTAACTTTTGGATAGTTAGTGATGAACTCAGTGGTGGCGGATCTAGAGTTTGACGGGTGGCTGGATGGTGGTGATAGTGGATCTAGTCTACAACAACGCGGTGATTTTAGAACTAGTCGATGACGGCCTAGTGGATTTAATGGTGTTTACATGATTATAGATGGTGGAGGTGAAGGTGATGTTGAGTTGGCAGATGATTCAGTTACTGGTATTGGTAGGTAAAGGTAAAATAAATGATACTTCTTTTATTATGTTTTTTTATATGCGTCCTTTTATTATGTTATGAAATTTAGATATTAATGTTGACTTCCCTTTTAAATGTTAAAAATTTACCGAAATTAATTAATATGATATTAATTATTATGATACTCTCTATAAAAAAATTATTATGATATTTTAGATATTAATGTTTACTTTCAAATGATCTTTTTGATTTGCATATTTTTCAAATTCGATATCATCTATTAGATCTAA
The DNA here is from genome assembly GCA_963691705.1 of Viola odorata. NCBI lineage: Eukaryota > Viridiplantae > Streptophyta > Magnoliopsida > Malpighiales > Violaceae > Viola > Viola odorata. The sequence continues at coordinate 24,382,690 of OY829542.1, forward strand.
ATAATGGATTATTAGTTGACTTTTCAAAATAAAAGATTTTGGACTTTCTTTTATTTTAAATCTTAAAAAATGACATAAAAATTTTCTTTTTAATTATTTTTATTAGTATTTCTATAAATAGGGTCCATTAAGGGTAATAATAATAATAAAATAATACAAATTATCAGAGTTTGTCATCTCTAACGGTTTTACTAACGGAGTGGTGTAAAATGAATAGACGGAGCAAACGTTAGGTCCTAAAAAAAATAAAATAATAACTTCAGGTACCTATAGGTGCATTAAGCTAAATTGACACATGGGGCCATATTGACAGAGTTTGTCCCTCGGTTTTTTTATTTAACGGAGTGGTGTAAATAGAATGGACGAAGCAAATGTTAAACACAAAAATAAACAAAATGAAACGTTAAAGTCTGAAAAAAATAAAACTGCAGCACCCCTGACTTTTGCCGTTTATTTTTACCACTCATTCTTTTTTTCCTTTTCCTTGAACAAGACAAGGAAACCACTCATTCTGTACCTTCTTCCTTACTTCTCACATTCGCTTATAAATCACTCAAGCTTTATTTTATTGTTTTATTTATTTTGCTGAAAAATTTAAACCCCACTTCTGTAATCTTTAGCATAATGAGCCAGATACCACACATGTATAATGGTCACATAAATTATTATTGTTGCGAGGGACGAAGTGGGGAGCTTGACTAAATTTTGCTGTGTTAAATGGCTGAAATGAATTTTGAGTTCCTGCAGTTTAATTGATTGACTTATTTCAGCCCTCTGTTTTTTTTTTGAGTTATAACCTCCCTCCACTTAAGCCCAAAAATTTATTTCATCCCTCCTCCTGACGCCATCCACATTTTCCGTCTGTTTACTGACGTGGCATGCCACGTCAACGATTGCTGACGTATCACGCCACGTCAGCAAACAGAAACGGGTCGAAAAAACGGGCTGAATTTTAAATGGTCCCTGCAGTCTAATTGATTGACTTATTTCAACCCTCTATTTTTAAAAAATAGTATTACATCCTTCCACTATAGTTTTATGTTGGATTTCAGCCCTCACCCTAACGTCATCCAATTTTTCCGTCCGTTTGGGTACGTGTCGTGCCACCGATTGCTGATGTGTCACGCCACGTAGGCAAAAGCCAAACGGGTTGCAAAGATTTTTACTAACAAAATCTAACTATTACCTCCCATTTTAATAAATTTTTATGGAATAAATAATTTATGGGTGGGCTATTAGTACTTCTAATTATTAGTTATAATCAATTTGTCCATTAAAATTTAAATATATAAAACAAATGCGAATAAATAATTATAGTACTAATGGCCCCCATAACTAAATTTATATATAATAAATATATGAACAAAACATATATTTCTTATTTGAAAACTTAAATATTAATAATTTTATAATAAAATTTAAATATTTAACAACATAATAATTAATAATTTAAAACAACCTCGGGTCGAGAGATGATCATATTGTTGGTGTTATTGTTGAAAAAGATAGGAGATAATAGTCAGAGTTTATTAAAATGTTAACATAGATGGCACGACACGTACGCAAACGGACGGAAAAATTAGATGGCGTTAGGGTGAGGGCTGAAATTCAACATAAAACTACAGTGGAAGGATGTAATACTACTTTTTAAAAACAGAGGGCTGAAATAAGTCAATCAATTAGACTACAGGGACCATTTAAAATTCAGCCCGTTTTTTCGACCAGTTTCGAGCTCAACCCGGTTCTGTTTGCTGACGTGGCGCGACACGTCAGCAATCATTGACGTGGCACGCCACGTCAGCAAACAAACGGAAAATGTGGATGGCGTCAGGAGGAGGGATGAAATAAATTGTTGGGCTTAAGTGGAGGGAGGTTATAACTCAAAAAAAAACAGAGGGCTAAAATAAATCAATCAATTAGACTGCAGGGATTCAAAATCTATTTCGCCCGTGTTAAATAAATTCTAGAATATTATAAAAAATGTGCGATTTAGTTCTTATTTTTATGATGATGGTGAAGTACAGTTCCAAAAGGCATGTGTGGTGGTCGCCAACTGTAATTGGGAAAGAGTCATATTCGAGAGTGACTCTCAATCGGTAATCAATCAAATCAACAACCTTATAGTGTCTTGGGACTGGGAGCTTTGCCCCATTCTGCGGGATATTGTCAATTTGAGCTGGAACTCTTCTCTTTGGAGTTTCCATCACATAAGGAGAGAACTCAACATGGGAGCAGACCTAGTAGCCAAGAGGGCTCTTCACTCTTGCTTTTTTTTGCTTCTGTGTTGTATTGGGTATGATCCATTCTGTGTTTGGGCCTCAACTGGGCTTGGTTAGTTTACATTATATTGGGCTTATTTGTGTTGTAATTTTTTTAATGTAATTTAAGCTTTCCTCTGTTAAAAAAAAATACTTTTGGGTCTTTGGGCTATTTAAGTGAAGTCGTCTTTTCTTTATTTAGGCCTAATATTTGTTGTTTGTTTGGGCTTGCTATGGCTCAATATTTCTAGTGTTAGTATCCTACTCGAAGATGGAAAGGCTGGAAATGCTATTGTCGTCATCAATAACGAATTAATCGTCCCTTGCGCCCAATAACGAAAGTCCATCACAAATTTTTATTTTCAAAAGATAAGTGGAAAATACATCTTGTCAAAAAATACCTAAAATACTTGTATACTCTTTTTCTTTAAATTTTGATCCATTTTTTTCTTTAATTATAACTTTTTAACATCTTTTCATATTGTATTTAGTTTTTAAGTGAAGTGAAATTTATTATATTTGTTTCATTTTCGCCATATTTTTATATTTTGTTCAATGAGTGGCTTTATTTTTTCCTCTAAATAGTCTCTCTTTCTTCTAGGACCACGAATGTATTGTACAAGGATGATGCAACATATTTAGAGCCATCATTGGCGCAGGGATATTCATTTTTAATTTATAGAATTGCTATAGGATCAATGTACCCTTATGACCCCTGCTTCCTCCTGTATCAATACAACCTCAGGTACCCTTAGAGATGATGCCTAACCAACTAGCACCTTGCTAGTTAAAGGGTTTACTAAGTTGGCTGATGATTGATTAGGGGAAGACAACTCCAGACCTAGTTTCCTCGGGCATCAGTCGGGACCAAATCTGATTAATCTTCCCCCCTACTATTTCACGGATGTTCCGACAGCACTTAGGTGTCTACTTCGAACCTCCATGAGGGATGCTAGGAACGCACAACAAACAGACGTCTTCGGGGAACTTGCCGAAAATACGTATGTTACCAGAAGCCTTGCTAAGATTTCCAAGAACGCGCATCTTATCTGGAAAGCGCCAAATACCAGAAGCCTTGCTAAGAGCTGTCAGCAAAACTAGAAATCTTCGGGAGGATTACCGGGGTGACCAATCGGGAGATGGATGAATCCAGCTGTACTTATTAGTATAAACAGCCACCTCTTCTCTCATTTTAGGGAGCTTTTGTATAAAGTGTTTATTGCTTGCGTAGAGAATACCCCCACCCTCTAAACACCTGAAACTCACCTTGTGAGAATCAAGTCCAGAAGACGACTTGATTCATTGCAAATAAAATATCCACAGTCTTCAACCTTTGTTTTACTGTCTGTGTGTTAGATCCTTTACAACTTTCAGGATATTTGTAATCAATCAACTATCTTGGATTTCTGTATTTTGCTGTTTACTAGAAAGTGTGATTTGTTGCTTTATTGTTAATCAATTATTTTTAAATCAAGTATTTCACTGCAAATCTATCACTGATATTTCGTTTCTCTATTCATCATCATCTTATTAATTCCGCTGCGTCATTCATCTATTTCTTCTCCACGTTCGTTTCTGTTTTGTTGCAATCGATTGAGTTGTTAATTGATAACTTGAGCTAGATCCTTAGCTGCAAAGTTCAATCGCATCCGATTCTTCGAAAGGGAACTCATATCGTGTCAATACCACAGAGGAGTGCAAGCATCTCATGATCGCCGTCGAAAAACTAGTCTGAGAAGGGCATTTTAGAGACTTCGCTATGCGTGCTAGGAAAGAGAGCCAACAGGCAAATGGACCACTGTTCCCTAGGAAGAAAGCGAACAGAGAGGGAGGAGCTTCCCCAAAGAGACGGCCGCCGGTGAATCAGACGGGAGAAAGCTCCAAAGGGAAGGAGATTGCCTTTGTGGCAGAAAGAAGACAAGTTTTGATTATCGCCGGAAGAACGCTGCAAGTCGGAGCGACCATGGTGGGTGAGAAGAGGCGAGTAGAAGAAACTCACACCATGTATGCCACAAACTTATCACCTTTCGATCTACCGAGCATCTATTTTTCGATTGAGGATGAAAAAGGGGTGAGCTACCCCCACAACGATACGTTAGCGGTTAAGGCGAGTAATCAACGATTGCTATGCTTGGCGAACCTTGGTGGATAATGGGAGCTCGGTGAATCTCATCGCTATTTTGGCGTTCAGACAGATTGACCTAGAGATCAAGGATCTGATCCTATGTGATTTCCAAATCATTGGGGTGGACGGCGAGCCAGTGCCGGTAAAAGGATGCGCTTGCCTGCCAGTGAGCTTTGAGGAAGATCTAGATTGGCGAACGGAAGACCTACTCTTCTTAGTGGTAGACTTAAACCTGCCATACAACTCCATTTTTTGAAGACCGTTCCTTAACAAGTTTGGGACGACAGTTTCTCAAAAGCACTTAAAAATGAAATTCCCTTCATGGGATGGAGTGGTCACCATCAAGGGAAACCAGAAGAAAGCGGAAGAGTGCTACTTAGCAATGATGGCTCTGGACAAAGACAAATATGTTTGCATTGCTAAAGTTTGCGAAGGAGTTCCCAAGTGGCGAACTCAAGCCACTTATCACCTTCAAACATCCTTAAACACATGCCCCGTAATATCTTATAAACTATTATCAAAACAAGCTCATTTTTTATTTTATTCTTAAACTAAAATTAATGAGAGTTCGTAATTTAATTATTTCCATTACAAATCTGATTTTAATTCCATAAAACCAACAATTCTTTAAAAAAACATTATTTTAGATTGGTGGAGATAGTTAAGGGTTGGAGATAGTTGATATATATGGAGTAATTGTACAGTACACTTGGTGTGCCATATTATTCCATTCACCCACTCATACTAGCCAATAAGGAAGCTATATGTTAGAGTTAGTGGTTACAGATTGGGTAGTTTTTAAATTTTGAATTTGAAAATACTATAAATCTAAAATACTATAAAAACAACTATTTCTTATTTTTTTGAAAAACAAAAGCTACTACTTTTGTTAAATCAATTTTATTTTAATTAAAAAACAATCCTAATGTTTTTTTGAAAAACAAAATAGTAGCCTATTTTAAGTTTGTTAAAGATCAAATATAAATATGCTAAATATATTCATGTCTAAATTCAAAAGCACAAGCCATTTAGGGGCTGTTTAATTTTGGAAAATTTTCCAAAATCTGTTTCACAGCAACATTTTCCTAAATGGAAAATTTTTAGCAAATTTTTCAGTTTTGCAATTGCAAAATAGATTTTCAGAATTAACACTACAAGTTTAGAAAATTTACAAACGCCATATTTGAAGTTTTCCAAACCCTCGTAATTTTGATATGCTAAATCTATTCATGTTAAAAATCAAATATAAATATAATAATTCCGTTCATGAAAATAAAATACATATAAAATAGTCTTGAATTATTTGTTCATGACGTGAATACTACAAATTTGAACATTCAAAACATACTTAATTTAACTTGTTACTTATTCATATTCTAACAATTATTATAATTACCCCATAATTGATCTACAATATCTTCTCCCACCGCATTCATAAGTTGTTGTTAGGGTTGACCATTGACTCTAATTAAAAAATTCAGAACAAAATATAAAAATGAAAAAAATCCAAAAAAATGTAAAAAATTTAAAAATTCTAAAAATTCTAAAAAAAATTAATCTAAAAATCCAGAAAAAATTGTAAAAATTCTGAAAAAATTGTAAAAACTCTAAAACAATTATTAATCTAAAAATCAAGAAAAAAATGAATAAATTCTAAAAATAAATAATTAATAAAAAATCCAAAAAAAATTAATTCTCCTAAAAATCCAGAAAAAATGTAAAATTCCAAAAAAAATAAACAATTCAGAAAAATGTAAAAATAACCAAAAAATTTAATAAATCTAAAAATTCAGAAAAATTGTAGAAATACAAAAGAAAATTAATTAATAAAAAAATTCCAAAAAAAATTTAAAATCTAGAAATTGATCTAGAAATCTAGAAAATGTAAAAAATCCAAATTTGTTTTGGAATTTTACATTTTTTTGTGAATTTTTACATTTTTTTTGGATGTTTTACAATTAGTTTTGGATTTTTAGATTAAATAATGTTTTTTTGGAATTTTTACATTTTTTTGTGAATTTTTACATTTTTTTAGAAATTTTACATTTTTTTGGAATTTTAACATTTTTCTAGATTTTTAGATTAATTAAATATGTTTTTGAAATTTTTACATTTTGTTTATGGATTTCTAGGTTAATTAATAATTTTTTTGGAATTTTTACATTTTTTTGGATTTTTTATATCTTGTGAATTTTTTAATTAAAGTCAATGGTCAACACTAATGGTCTATTAGTTTGACTAACAGAAACTACACTTTTGTCGTTGATCCTTGGTATAGGAGAGGTTGAATAGAGATTTTAAAAGTCAGGGGAGGTTTCTGTTTTTCGCGTTAGTACAGGGGGCCTTTTTACTGTATGGTAGATCGAATTATCAACCAAACTAATGTTAATGTTTGTAATTCTAATGTTCCAAGATTATATTTTTACTTATTTAGTATTTATTAAACTAATATTTGTATGTAATTCGATATTACCGTAATACCATACCGAAATTATTGAGAGTATTGGTTAATTAATTTTCCAATAAATATTGATCTAATTTTATTCGTATGAATTTAATTAGGAGTATTGATTAATTAAAATAATTGAAACATTGCAATCAATTTACTAGGATTAATTTTAGATAAATATCAATTATGAAGTATTTTTAGCACAATTTTCCATTTTGTAAAGCTAAAAAAATGTGTATCTTTAGCCATTTTTATTCTTATTTGTTTAGGATGTATGAAGTTATTTGTTTTAAATCGAGTTTGTATTTATTTCATAATGTAACTTTCGATAATAACATGATCAAAAATGTTATTCATTACAATGTTAAACATTGAATTTTACTCGTATGATTTTAATTAGGAATATTAGATAGTTAAATATCAATTATGAAGTATTTTTAGTACAATTTGTATCAATCTACATAAATTACGAGGGTAGACATATCTAAAATAACATTTTTTTTAGATTAACAATATAAATTTATTAAATTAAAGTAAAAAAAAATTTTAAAAATGTCTGCAAAATTTTAGTTGTGAAACTGATTTTTGGAAAAAATTTCCAGTTTTACAGTGAAACAGCACCTTACTTTTTCATTCCTCTTCCTTCACATCTCCTTCCTCATTCTACTCTAAGGTTTATAAAAAACCAAAAATCAAAAATAAAAAACACAAATGATAACAAAGGAACAAAATTTCGTTTGCTTAATTACCAAATTTTTTACTTCATGCCGAGCTTCTTCTTTGTTTTCGGTGTAAACCATTTGATATTTCATATCTCCATTGAACCGAATTCAAGATTTGTAAAACTTTTACGGACGACTCACTTTTGAGAATTATTTAATCTCCTCTTTAAATTAATAACGTTGTTTTAAAGTCTTCCAATAAAATTTATTTAACGTATTAGAAATATTCAACCAAATTTAATGACCTATCAAGATATGGATTGGATCTATCCACCACTCTTAATGGATTTTTAATTGTTGAGGTGTAATAATTAATCATAACCAAAGCAGTTTGATTGTTTGATGTTGATTGGTAGGCCGAGTGAGGAAAGAGATCAAAGTAGGTGGGGAAATATATTTACACCCTAAATTATTATTCTCATATTTTTTATCTATCAATTTATTTTATTATTCTATTTAAAAATTAAAATTTATATAATAAAATATATTATTTTTTTTATGTGAAAATATACGAGAGTAATAATGCAGGATGTAAGATTGACACTACCCTCGATATACCTTTGCCGACAAAAACCTAATGTCATGACTCATGACTCATTTACCGGACCAATCAACACAACACCCGTCTTGGTCCATAATCCCCCTCTTGATAATGACTCATGAGTCATTTACTGGCCCAACAAAAACCGTCTACCATCTCCTCCTGCGGACAACTATCCTCCTAATGTCATCATACCTCTCTAATCGGTCATCATCTGAGCTATTCCATGTTGGATCATGTGATTGTGCCACAACTTCTTTTTTCAGAAAAAAGTAAGAAGGAGATCAAAAACCTCACAATATAACCATTTTAAATAATATTGAAAAGAAACAAAACTAATCATTAAGGAGAAAATTTTAATCATCAAGCTTTATTCATTATTCACAATATAAAAATCATTATTATGAGTAAATATGTAGGGGTTTATCATTTAGAATGATATAGTTGGACTAAATTTATAAACATAAAAAAAAAAAATATTTTAGAAATGCAGAGGTTTGATTAATTTTTTTTTATAAATACGAGAACTAAATTAACCATGTAGAGATTTGATTGGAAACTTATTTACGAATATGAATACTAAATTAATTATTAAATTATTATTTTTGAGAAAGAAAAAAAAATAGTTGTCTTCTAATAACTTGCTTACCTAGGAGATGACTTAATAGCGATATTTGTAGGGTAGGACTCGACGCCGAAGTACTGCAAGGCGTCGGGGATTGTCGCAGCATAGAAACTCCAACAATCAAGTTAGTTGAGAGAGTATTTGTGTACAAAGGTGGCTAGGGTTTAGTATATGTGCGTACCTTAGGCGTATATGTGTAGTATTTATAGTGGAGATTGAGCCCTTTGTTTTAGGAAAGATAATCTCGAGTGTACTTAAGATAAAATCACAGAATATTCACCTCATTAATTGCATCATTTATTTTCGGACTGTTTGAGATATTTCCATCAATAAAGCAAGTAGATCGTTCTACATTATGAAAGAGATGGAGGTTGTCTGAAAGCATATTTTGTAGAGTTTGTTCTACTCTTGGTTGTTCACTTTATTAGGATCTTAGCCTAGAAAGCTTGTATGCCTTAAGAGTGAAACTGTCTTCTTAGAGTAGTGGGTCGTTCTAGGAAGGTTATCAAGATGTCCAACCCAAAAGGTAGTCTGAGAACTGTCTGTTTGAAGACTGTAAACCGTTCTATATGGCATTTTAGCGTCCTTTTGCTAATTCGCGTATTTCCAAAGCATAATGATTGTGTCGGAGAGCGATCCATGTGCAGACAAGCAGTTGTTAGATGTATAACACGTGGCCATACTTTCTAGGTTTTCTAACTTCTCTCACGTGTAAACCTTTGATGTGTCCCTTTATAAATACCCTATTTCGACTCATCTTTTCCTTTTACAATATTCTGGCGAAAAAACCTTTCTTGCTCTCTAAGAAGTTTTCTAACTCTCTCTCTATCGAATCCTTATTCTCACTATTGCATGCGCCCTCATCAGAGTTTAATTCCCCACAGATTGCTCAACGTGGCTGGTGGTTGGCTGTGACTTGCTACATCGTTTTCCCAAGCGAGTATTCTTTCTTTCTCTTTGCAAGTTTAATTTCTATCTTTTGATATATGGCTGGAGAGAGGATCGCCATTGAGAGTTGCGTAGTGTCAAGATCTGGTTTAAATGCTGGACTAAATGTTGCAATTGTCGACTTGAACTCGTCAATTTGTCCTCTAGGTTTGGAGGATACCGTCGAGGATGAGGAGGTCACTTCAGTTCCTAGGTTTCAAGGGGGATTTGATCGTGACCTGAGAGATTCCAATACAGATAACAGTGATGATTAGAACAATGAAGAGGAGAACGACAACGTGGAAAATGATGATGAGATGAATAATGATGAGGATGATTCCAAAGAGGCTGAGGAGGATAGGAAAATGAATATTAACCAAGGCAATTTGTCGTCTACACTGACGACTTATAGTGTTTCCCACAGAAGTACCGAGTGCGGGAGCCTAAAAAGAGGGAACTACTTCACTTTGATTTTCTAGGTGATAATAAATTGTTCATGATGTACATGCGGATACTTGAACATGGTATAGTATTTTCTTTACATGAGTTAATCACTAGGATTTTATATGAATATTCTCTTGCTCCGATTCAGATTATGCCAAACGGTTGGGCATGTCTAGTGGTCATTCTTAAGTTGTGCAAGAGGGCACATAGTAGGGTGACATAGGAGAGTGTCATTCCTGAGATTGTGTTTGCCACTCTCTAAGTCCCTCCATTGGATATTTTTTGTTAGTTTTTGGAGATGAAGAGGTTTGTGAACATTCACTGCAATTTCTCTATCCGTTCGGTTTGCCTTTCTCTTTATGTTTTGGGAATTTGCAGACGTCTATCCATGTTTGGAAGAAGCGATACTATGTGGTGACTGCGCTTGAGGATCTAGAGTTTTGTAATTCCTGGGACATATATTATAGGAGTTCGTCGTGGAGTCGGAAGAAAATTAAACTCCTTGACGGCTTGTGCATAGAGGAGTTCGTTCTGCAAGCTTGTAGGATAGTTCAAGATAACATTACTGCTCGTTTCGATGTGGTAATATTGGCTTGAAGGATAGGATGAGAGTTTTTCATTTAATGTAATTTTCCATTTCTTTGATATGTTTGATCATTTTTGTGTTTATTTGATGTTGATGTGTTTCTTTTGATTATTTGTAAACAGGGTGTATAGATAATCTTATAGCTCCTCAAAGCAAGGTTCTCAGAAAATTGGATGTTAAGGGAGGTGGTAGTAGTAAGGTTGTTTCTCTCAAGTCCAAAAAGATCAAAAGATGAAGAGTGTAGCCAATTCTGCTTCAACACAAAACCCGAGGAAAAAAATGGCAGCTCGTTCTATTGGGGGTAGTTGCTGGAAGGAAATTCCTCCCATTCAAATAGAACCTTCGAAGTTGTCTGGTGAGTCACTCGAAGTTGACCGCTGGGAATATTTGTTTTGTACAATGAATGATAGTAATGCTAGTATAAAGGATGGGTCGCTTGGGTTTGATAGTGTAATTGAGTGTTTATCAGAGTCCTCATCTGAACTGTCTTCTGATGAATGTGGTTATGAAGGTGCGAAACGGTGTGCTGCTAGACAAGAAGCAATGAAGGCGATCATGAAGGCCCAAGAAATGGAATAAGCACGTCAAGTTATAGAAATAAGGTCGCTTATGATCCTTCCTCTAAACGAAGTAGGTTATGGTGGAACTGTTGTTGTCTCTAAGGAGAATCCAGTGAGCAAGGCCATCCATGGGGAGATGGCTGTGACCATTTCAGAAGGTGAGTTAGGTGAGCCGTAAAAAAAGAAGCAAGGAATTGATGCTGGCGATGCAGTTCGTGATGATGTCATCTTGCGCTGCCTTCTCTTACCCAATCTGCTAATTTAAGTGCGATGGCCACGCCGAAATGGGCTTCTTCAATGTCAACTAGGTAAGGGTCCTTTCCAGAATTTAAAGCGTTGAGGATAAATCCTCAAGGTAAATAGGTCCAACAATTCTGCTTACGGTTTGAATGGAAATATCAAAGGATCCGTCTAAGTATGCCCTTCACTTTAGGGGATAATAAAGGTCCCCTAAAGCAAGAGCTACAGTATTGAGAAGCTTGCTTCCTTCGACATGCGTCTGCTAGAGATAGTATCGGAGTTAGTCCGTTTACCTGTGGATGAATCAAACTTATCTAAGATGAATCTATCACAAGTTCTGGATTTGATCCAGAAGGAATGGTTACGCAGCATTGCACTAGATAGACGACTTCATAATCTGATTAAGCAAGAGTCCTTGAACACGACGAGGCTGAGTAAGACTGCGACAAAGGAGAGTTTATCGCTTCAACATGCTGAAATACAATCTTTGCTCAAGTTGAGAGAAGAACAGGTTGCAGAGTTGGAGAAATTATTGAGCACTGAAAGTGATGAAAATGTGCGAATGAAAACAGAGTTTTGTGAACAGATGGTGAAGCTTAAAAAAGCTTTATTGATTCTTGAGGCTTAATGAAGCTATTTGTATGTAACAAAGCTTAAAATAACGAAGTATTTTGTATGTAACGAAGCATAAAAAATCTTTTGGATAGGTGAGGCTTTACGAAATAGCTCTATAATAAAGATACGTTAAAGAAGATGACACATGATTTTTTAACGTGGTTCAGCCAAGAATGCCTACGTCAACGGGAGTCAATATTATTGATTCCTTAATTCAGTGAACAATGTCTTCCCGTTGCGGCCTTTTCTGTCATACGGTAGGCCCAAAGTACATATGCCAGCTCTTTTATCCAAGAATTTGCTGTGGTTTTGAGATTCTTCTTTATCCCGTCCTTGTCTGTGGGTGGGCCACTAAACAGAATCGTTGTTGGATTTTTAGCTCATTTCATTTTCCTTAGAAGAAGTCACTTTTGAACTAAGTGCCATTATCGTTGAATAGGATTCAGGGAATCCCAAAACGCATAATTCTCTAATGGAGAAAAAAAATTCCAAATGGCTTATGGGGAAATGGTTGGTAGTGGAGTTGCCTCGGCCTATTTTGTGAAATAATCCACTGCCACAATAGCGTACTTGGTAGAACGTCCTCATTTTGTAAAAGGCCCAATTAGATAAATGCCTCACATGGAAAATGAACATGGACTAACCAGATTAGATAGTTCTACGGTGGGTGACAGTATGAATTTGGCATATTTCTGACATATATCACAAGTGCGAACATACTTATCACAATCTGCCCATAGGGATGGCCAATAAAATATGTTCCCGATGATTATGGCAGTCATAGTCACACCACAGATATGCATGCCACAAAATCCTTCATGGATTTCTCTGACTATGTAGTCTCCCTCTGCTTTGGTGACACACTTGACCATTAGATTGCCATGTCACTATTTCAATAGATCTCCTTCATATAAAATGCAGCGAGCCATTTATTTCTCTATTTTGTTTGGCCAGTTCTTTATCTGTAGGAAGGTCACGGGTTTCTAAAAAGGTTTTGACGGGAACTCTCCAATAATTAATGTCTTGTGCAAAGCATATAAGTTGTTGCTCCTTAATAGTCATTGTGAACAGTTCTTCTATAAGTACATCGTTAAGCATTGGAAAAGTTGGGTCTACAACCATCTTAGCAATCCCATCTGTCGCTATGTTGTGTTGTCATTTAGTGTGAACAATTTCAACCTTTATACTTTTCTTCTAGAGTCATTCTACCTCACTCATGACTCTATTCATGTATCGTTGAATAATGGGATCCTTTGCTTGATAATCACCGCTCACTTGATAAAAATAGCCTGATTCATTAATGAAGCCAATCGGCTTTAAATAGGCAAAGCCTAGTACAAGTTTAAGTAAAACTACAAGTTTTAATTCTAATCAAACTAGGAGTTCTAACTAAGAAATAACTCTAACTTAGCTAATTAATAATTACATAATTAAATAAAAATAAGTCCAGAAGCTTCTCATAAGCTCCGCTCAGCTGGCTGCACCATGGCTCGCTCTTGGTCTAGTCGCACTTGACTGTGGCTCGGTCAATGCGCATTAAAATATGCCCATGAGCCATCTTCCAATTCCCTCGTGTGTTTGGGCTGAAACTTGGCCCAAACCTTCCTAACATGTCAAAATAGATGTTAAAAGGCTGGTCGCTTGAAGAAACCTCACTCAAACACACTTGGTCCTCTTGAACGCGCCTGTTGCGCTTATACGCACCCTTGGTGCATGCGATTAGGTCACTGCGAGCCATCTTGCAATCTACCTGTGCGATTAACCCCAAATTTGGACACGACTCTCCTAAGATCCCAAACGGTCTTGTATTTATGCTGGAGTCATGATCAAAGCTCGTCTTCCATGTTTTGGCTCGGACGGTCTTCTTAGGCGCATCCGCTATGCGCATCCTTCGTGCTTCAGCTTGGTCTGCTCGTGCCTTGGCCCTTGTCTCTATGTGCGAGGTCCATCTTAACCTCTCTTGAGTCCTCGCTATATCCTTGGCGCACAAGTGTGGCGTGCGATGAATTAGGGTTTGTGCGAGGATTTGCATCATTCCTAAAGAGGTGCTCCGATTAGTGTTGTAAAGTAGACTTTTGTTCATCCCCAATTCCTCTCAGTATCATCCGAAGACGCTACTCGTTGATGCGATCCTAACACCATCGTACACGCACGCTGTGCCAACGATGCCATTACCACCACCAATGCCGAGTGTGAAGGACAAGGAACTTCAAGAGAGGTTAATTAAACCTCTATACAAGGAGATGGAGCGAGAGGCGCTGCTGGAAAAAGCTGTTATACGCAAGATGGCTCCAAGGCTAGTATCGCTACTCTTAGCCTTGTCGGACGCGTCAGGCGAGTCCATCCAAACCATTTGGGATCTAGGAGGTTCAGACTACAGGTCTATGAGACTTACTGGACTGATTGAGTTGTTAGCTCATTCTAGACCAATTTTGGAGACGTTTGCATGAGTGGATCGTCAGAAGGCCTATGGCAACGTTTTTGCTGACGGGAGTTTTACGCGGACAAGAACCATTTCGGACCGGTGACGCCTGGACTAGGAAGCGAGACGTCTTCCCCAAAATTTGAGGATGTTAGCTCACATTTGGATCATGTTTCTGCTCATTCGCACTAGCGGATTGAAAGTTAGCCTTAGTTGATATTTTCGTGCGTAGTGTGTGCGCCAGGCGTCATACGACTTGAAGATTGCGGCACATTCTTTGGCCCAGCTATGCAAAAGTTTCTTGTATCTTTTAGAACATATTTATTGTATTTATTAGTTAGTTTTTACAGTCATTACTCGAGTAGAAGTCCTAGTTCTACTCCAAGTAGGTTTTAGGTATTTGTACTATATATGGAGCCATATTGGCTCATTGTAAAGTTTTGCTGATTATTAAAATTGAGACTTAGTATTATTAGAGTGGATTCTCTAAGTTGTTCATGCGTGAACCTTGAATCAATCTTCAGTCCCGAAAGCTAGGATTGTGTGCAAGTAAAACATGAAATTTCGTAACATATTGATTGTGTCCCTTAGATTGATATTCCGTGAGTGAATATAGGTTTAATACTCGAATCAAGAACCTCACTTGAGTCGATTAGATTGGGATTCCGAGTGTGAATCAAGGTCCAAGCTTGAGCTTGTGAGCAAACTATCTTCCGCGCGAAATGCAAACCCTTGAACTAGATCAAAATGAGGTTAAACGCATCCTAGGCGACTAGGATCGTATCATGTGGTAGCAGAGCTCAAGGCATTCATACGGTTTAGTTATATCCTTTACTGCTTTATTTGTTTTCTTTTGTTGAGATTGGTTTTTCGTTCTAACCTGTTCTAACATCAATATCCTTGTGTGTCGTGTGTTAGTTATTTGAGTATCGTCGAGTTGAGCTAGGGTTTTGGCTCTTGCGTGCGAATTTCAAGCAAGCTTGTATGCGCTTGAAACTTTTTGTTTCATTTTCTTCCATCAAAAGAGTCAAAAAAACACAAAAAGAGTCATTATTTTATTATTATATTAGTAAAAAAAAAATCTCAAAAATCAAAATGCCAAAATAAAAGAAGAGATTTGCGCTGCAAAATAGAAGAAAAAAGTTTATTTTGTGATTGGAATCAAAAGTTGGCACGGGAATCACAATCGCATGCATTATCGCACCTAACTCATAAATCATAAGCTAATTTAAGTATTCTATGTCTGTTTGATCTTTTCTTGATTCCTAATATTATCTTCTACTCTATCTTAACAATTGTTTAGTTGATTGCTTTCCCAACTAACCTTTTGTTTGGCATCAAAACTTGTTTTGAAGCTAGTTGTCTTTGTGTGTCTTCTTGGAAGCTTTCTTTGAAACTCTTGAGTCACTAATCATTTGCGCGTGAACACTGCAAGGATTTTGAGTGATTTTGTGAGTTTAATTGAGAGATTAAACACGAGAGTAAACACGTAAGGGAGTGCTAGGTTTAGTGAAATTTTACGCTATTTGCTTTTGTTGTGAATTTCAGGAAATATAGGTATGTCAGACAGAGTTTCAAACAATGTATTGAGTAGAGAATTACTTAACGTTCTTAGAAATTTTAATACAAGATTTGGTAAGGTGGAGGATAAGAGGAGGAAGGTCTTGGCCGATTTGAGGACTAAGGCTGAGACACCTAAAGAAAGAGTGTCGAGCGAGCGTTTGGTCTAAAACGCTAGTATTAGTGGTGCCTCAAGTTCTCACAGATATGGTATGCCACGACTAGATAATAAAAATAAGATTCTATGTGAGAATCTAGCCGAGAGAGGTAAAGGTAAGGAGGCTGCACAAATGTGAGCCGAGGATTGCCGAGGCGAACCATAGGCGCACGCCACAACGCGAAATCCTAATGTGCGCTACGGTGTCTGAGAGTCAAACGACTTGGACACAATGATCCAAGGAGCATTAGAATGCTAAAGCACTTATTATTAGGCGCAATTTGAGTGTGCAAGGAAAGGCAGAAGTGAGTGACAAGATGAGCCAGAACAATATGTTTGATAAGTCTTGTCTCAACCGTTTATATATTCTATGCGAATCACGTCTGCAAAGAATGAGCAATGGTGCGGATGAGTGTATTCTAGTTGATGATGCCAAGACTACTACTCATCCACAACATGTTATTAGCCATGAAGAATGTGTGACTAAGGATAGTTTGTTGCCCATTCTTGGTAGTAGTATTGCTAGTGCGCAAAATATGATGGTAGCAATTGATGAACACATCAGTTAGCCGAGGGCACATGATGGGTTACTTGTTGCCGATGTTGGTGTGAGTGTGGGTCACATTGTATTGCCCGTAGTATAGAAAGTTCCAAAAGTAATTTGTGCTACAAGCGAGATAGTGCTTTCTTGGCTAGGGAATGAATATCAAAGGCTTCATGGGCAAGGTAACCTTAGTGGTGCATTGATCTAACCATCTAAAGTCCATGATGATGATAGATACTTTGATCATGCTCATGGATGGTTTGAAGATAGGTATTGATACGATCCTGGCTCCTTAGGATGCGTAGCACCAATTTTGATCTTTGTTCAAAGACGGATTTCCTGCGGAAATAAATAACTTGACAAGTACGAGCTTAGACCACTTAGCTAACCTGTGCTAAGAGCCCTAATCGATTTCAAGTCAAGGGTCTTGAATCGGATTCTTAGGACTAGACTCAACAATGTGAGAATCACACTAAGATAAACGACACAATAATGTAATTCCAAGATTTACTTGTATACGACTCAAGTATTACGGACTCAAGAAGAACAAGGTTCAACCGACTTGAACAAGGGGCGGAGATTGAAGAGAATATCTCAATTTATCAAATAACAGCCAAGTTTCTAAGGAGGCCAAGCGGCTCCTTATATAGGTTACAAGCAAACCCTAATCCCATAATAGGAATAATAAATAAAGTAAAACACTTAACTAATTAATTAAAGTGTCTAATTAATTAACTAAGCTAAAATAAATAGAAAGTCGCAGCCTTGCTAAAACAGTCAACGCGCGTCATCTCCAGGCAAGGCGAAACGAGCAGGAGCCGTTATCAACAAAAGGGCAGATAGGTGTGACGCGGAACGGGAACAACAATCGGCATGCGCGACAGATGATGGAATCAGCAACGGCTAAGTGAAACGGGTAAGTGCCGTTTTGAGGGAAACGGACAGATACCGATCGGGTGAAACGGTCAAGTGCCGTTTGCGTGAAACGGTTCCATGCCGTTTCTAGCAGACTCAACATCGGTCAAGTTGAAGGTGAGAAGATTCACCACTCTCGTCGTCTTCTCTCTAAGTGCAGCTTTCTCACTTGTCATCTCAGACTCCAGTTCCTTGTGAATGAGAGATGACAATCGGTCTTGAAGCTTTTGAGCTCTGGCTCGAGTCATTGGACCAGCTGGCGGTAAAGGCACGTGGATGCGTGGATTCGCATCATTCCCTCCCCCTTCGGAAGGATTCGCCCTCGAATCCGAATCGGCATCAGCAGCAAGTCCATACTCGTAATCTGTATCAAACAAAACTAAGTCAGAAACATTGAAAGTAGAGCTAACGACACCATACTCACTCGGCAATGCCAGCTTATAGGCATTGTTGTTGATCTTTTCAACAATCTGGAACGGTCTGTCTCCTCTAGGAGATAGCTTGCCGCGGCGTTGGTCAGAAAAACGCTCCTTGCCCATATGCAACCAGACCCAATCGCCCACCTGGAACGTCACAAGCCGTCGGCCTTCGTTCCGTTTCTGCATCAGCTTCTCATTCATTCGCTCAATGTTCTGTTTTGCCTTAGCATGTAATTGCTTGACAAAATCAGCCTTCTGTCCACCATCTAAACTTACAACATCACTCAAAGGTAAAGGAGTCAAATCCAAAACAGTTCTAGGATTAGATCCATACACAAGTTCAAACGGTGAGTAATGAGTAGTAGAATGAACAGCACGGTTGTAAGCAAATTCAATAAACGGTAGATGATCAACCCAAGTAGAAACATGCTTACGAACTAACATGCGTAAAAGTGAACCAAGCGTACGATTCACAACCTCAGTTTGACCATTTGTTTGTGGGTGATAAGAAGTGGAATACAACAATCGGGTACCAAGCTTTTTCCATAAAACACGCCAAAAATGACTAAGGAAATTAGTATCTCTATCACTCATAATAGTCAAAGGAACACCATGCAAACGGACTACTTCTCGAAAAAATAAGTCAGCAATCTGAGTAGCATCACAAGTAGTAGAACATGCAATAAAATGGGACATCTTCGAAAATCTGTCCACCACAACAAAGACACTATCCTTTCCAGTCTTAGACCGAGGCAGCCTTACAACAAAATCCATGGACAGATCGGTCCAAGGATGAGACAGAACAGGTAACGGCATGTATTCTCCATGACCAGCAGACTTAGACTTGGCTCTACGACAATTTAAACATCTAGCAATAATGCGCACTACATCACGCTTCATGTGAAGCCAATAAAAGTGATCATGTAACACATCTAAAGTTTTAGTCACGCCAAAGTGACCCATCAACCCACCGCTATGGGCTTCATGCACAAGTAATTCACGAAGAGAGCAATGAGGAATACACAATTGTTTGCCCTGAAACAAATAACCCTCATGCTTATAAAATTTAGAACCAGAAATAGAAACGCCATGCAAGTAAATGTCACCAAAATCAGAATCGGCAGCATATAGTTCTATAATATGTGAAAATCCAAGCAATTTGGCATTAAGAGAAGTAATTAACGCGTACCTGCGTGATAAAGCATCAACAACAACATTCTCTTTACCTTGCTTGTACTGAATGTGATAAGGGAAAGCCTCAATAAATTCCATCCAAACGGCATGTCGCCGATTGAGCTTCCCTTGTCCTTTGAGGTACTTCAAACTCAAATCGTCAGTGTGGATGATGAACTCTCTCGGTATCAGGTAATGTTGCCAAGTCTCCAATGCTCGGACAAGAGCATAGAACTCCTTGTCATAGGTCGGATATCGGAGTTGAGCATCCTTGAGTTTCTCACTGAAAAAGGCAATCGACCGTTTCTCCTGCATCAGAACGGCGCCGATTCCTAACCCACTGGCGTCACACTCTATCTCAAACGCTTTGTTGAAGTCGGGCAAAGCTAGCACGGAAGCGGCACAGAGCCGTTCCTTGAGGGTAGCAAACGCCTCCTCCTGCTGTTGTTCCCACCTGAAAGCAACATTCTTTTTAGTTAAATCATTTAATGGAACAACAATGGTGCTAAAATCCTTTACAAAACACCGATAGAAGCTCGCCAATCCATGGAACGATCTCACATCGGTAAAGGCCTTCAGCGTCGGCCATTCCCGAATCGCGCGGATCTTTTTTTTCATCCACTTTAACGCCATCTGCACTCACAATAAAACCAAGAAAACCAACTTGTTCCATTGCAAAAGAACACTTATTAGGTTTAGCATATAATTTCTGTTCACGAAGTGTTAGAAAAACGTCCCTAAGATGTAAAACATGCTCATCAATTGATTTGCTATAGATTAAAATGTCATCAAAATAAACTACAACAAATTTGCCAATTAAGTGCCGAAGTACATGGTTCATTAACCTCATAAAGGTACTAGGAGCATTAGTTAAGCCAAACGGCATAACCATCCATTCATATAAACCATACTTAGTTTTAAAAGCAGTTTTCCATTCATCCCCTTCTTTCATACGAATTTGGTGGTAGCCACTCATTAAATCAATTTTAGAAAATATGATACTACCACTTAATTCATCTAACATATCATCTAATCGAGGAATATGATGACGATACTTTACAGTGATTTTGTTGACTGCTCGACAATCAACACACATGCGCCAAGATCCATCCTTCTTTGGAACTAGAATGACTGGAACGGAACATGGAGACAGACTCTCCCGAACGTACCCACGCGCAAACAAATCGTCCACTTGCCGTTGCAGTTCTTTGGTCTCCTCTGGATTGGATCGGTACGCTGGCCGATGTGGTATTGTCGATCCAGGAACAAAGTCGATCTGATGTTCGATGCCGCGGATCGGAGGTAAGCCAGGCGGCATCTCTTCGGGTAGGACGTCTCCAAATTCCTGCAAGAGAGAAGAAATACCAAGTGGAACGGTACGTGACCGTTCCGTTTCATCTGAGGTCAAACAATAAGATCGAAAATGGATTAGCAAAAGAGGACGGCTTGCGTCAAAACAGTTGTTATGAGAAATCAGTGCTCTCCTCACTTCGCTTCCCTTGGCATATACACTTAATTTCTTTTTATTTACCTCTCCTTTTCTCTCAATGCCACTCTCAGCACGCTTACTTTTTTCGTACGAATGTTTACACTCTCCCTCTGCATGCTTGCTGTTTTCATGCGAATGTTTAAGGCTCACACACTCAGTGTTTCCCTCTATATTTTTCACACTCAAACCTTCTTTTTCTCTCGCAAGCTGTTTTGCAATCTCATATTCGGCATGTGACTTAGCAAGCCACTGCTGATCCTCAAACACTTCAGCTTGTGTTAACGGTGCCAAGGTGAATTTCTGACCATCCTTAACCAACTTGTAGAGGTTTCTCTTTCCATCATGATTCGCCTCTCGATCAAACTGCCATGGTCGCCCAAGAAGGATATGGCTAGCTTGCATCGGCACAACATCACAGAGAACCTCATCATGGTATTTGCCGATACGAAACTTAACACAAGTACCTGTTTGGTCACATTAATACCGTTGTCATCCGTCATCCAGTGTAGACGATACGGTTTCGGATGCTTTACCGTCGGCAACTCCAGCTTATGAACCATCAGCGCACTGGCACAGTTCGTGCAACTTCCGTTATCAATAATAATGGAACAACCCTTGTTATCAATCACACCTCGGGTATGGAACAGATTGGTCCGTTGCTCCTCATCACACACTTCTTCTGTGGACTGTACGCTCAGGTTCCGTCGGATCACAAGCAACCGAACCTGCTCACCTCTCTGACAGTCACTGTCCGAATCGGTATGACCGTTTTCCTTAGGTTCCGATCCCTCCTGTTCATCATACGATTCTTCCTCTCCATTCGGTCTGATGATGAAGACCCGCTTATTCAGACACTCCGATTTCTTGTGCCCTCGGCCGTTGCATTTGAAACAAACAATTTCCTTAGTGGCTGGCCGATCTACAGGTGGAGTGTAAGGTTTGGCAGTAGCCGGTTTGGAAGGGATAACGGCACTGGCTGGGCTCTTTGAAACGGTAGAAGCCATTCTGTCGTCCTTATTCCACGAAGGCCTCTTTCAAGGTGTCGATCCAGTGGACTTAGAAGATCTCTTAGCTTTCCGATGCTTCTCAATCTTTTGAGCCATGTGAAGCATCTCCTCAAGAGTATTGTATTGCGTCAGCTCCAGGGCGTCGGCAATCTCTGAATTCAAACCAGCAATAAACCAAGCCATCGTTACCTCAGGTTCCTCAGTAATCTTTGCTTGAGCTAAAGCAATCTTCATCTCATTAAAGTAGGCACCAACTCCCTTGCTGCCCTGCTTCAAGGTTTGAAGCCGTTGATGAAGCTTACGGTGAAAGTGGGCAGGGACAAACCGTTGCCTCATCGCCTGTTCCAACTCACCCCAGTCATTAATCGGACCAGCATAAATAGCGGCTCTCTTCAGGTTGAGCTGCTCCCACCAATGACTAGCATACCCACTGAATTCTACTGCTGCTAACTGAACCTTTTTACCCTCCGAATAATTGTGGCATAAGAAAATAGCATCTACTTTCCGTTCCCATGTCAAGAAAGCATCAGGGTCGTCAGTACCCTCAAACGGTGGTATTTTCATTTTGATGCTGCTGAGATTAGCATCCAAACGGTCATCTTCCCATTCTCTTCTTCCATCACGCCGATCTCGTCTCTCCCCTCTCGGTCCATTCCGAGCATATATCCATCCCTCTCCCCCGTCAAGTTCTTCTTCCAGATAAGGTTGTGGAACTTGTGGTCCACGCCTAGCAAGTCGCCTAGGAGGAACATTGGCAAGATCACGCTGCTGATTCACATTACGTGGCCGGCGGGCGTTGTCATCCTCTTCGGACTGATCGGTTAAATGTCCATCACGTTGGTCATTCGCGGCTATAGGAACTGGATTTATAGCAGCTAACGCTTCCACCCTAGCCATCCTTGCATCGGCAGTCAGCTGCCGCTCAGTGGCAGCTACTTGCCGTTCATTCAATGTTCGGAGTTGTTCCGTTATGGTGGCTAGCATAGCTGACAGATCGGGTTGTTGTACTCCTTCTTGAGACATCTATAATTTTCCTGAAATCACAACACAAAAGAAAACGTAAAATTGCACTAATCCTAGCACTCCCTCATGTGTTTACTCTCGTGTTTAATCACTCTAATAATCTCACAATTCTTCTCAAAATCTCCTGCAATGTTCAAGCGTTAGTAAGACTCAAGAATCCAAAGAAAAGCTTCCAAGAAGACTCTCAAAGAAAACTAGCTTCAAACAAAACGGGATACTTGGTATTCGATTAATTGCAAGATCAATCAATTAATCAATTAACAAGTGGAGTAGAAAACAATATTAAGGAATCAAAGAAAAGCTCTATTTGACTCGAAAAGACTCAAACAAATTCAATTTCAGTTATGATTATAATATTTTTGTACTTGCAGAATCTAATTCCTTTCTTTTCTTTTGGAATTTGCTTCTTCTTTTTTTTTTTTTTTTTTGAAGATTCCCGAATCACAGCTTAGTAAATCGGGTGTAACTTTTGTTTCAGGTGTCCAGATCACTTGATTCCTTTTTGATTCTGAATCCTCACAGATGCAGCTTTCCAATGAAACCAAATTCACCCAATTCGGACTTCAGTTGCTATATATATAAATACAAATTCGACAACTGATCCTGAACAGAATTTTCTTTTGTACTTCGTGACCTCCTTATGGGCAGAAAACGCAAGTAATTTAGCGAATTTCAACACAGCAAACTGGAACGAAACACATTACCGATTTCAACAAAGAAAAACTTGAAACAATTGAAGATACTTACCAATCTTTGAACGCCTTAAGCTCCGCTACCAACTGATACGATCCTGGCTCCTTAGGATGCGTAGCACCAATTTTGATCTTTGTTCAAAGACGGATTTCCTGCGGAAATAAATAACTTGACAAGTATGAGCTTAGACCACTTAGCTAACCTGTGCTAAGAGCCCTAATCGATTTCAAGTCAAGGGTCTTGAATCGGATTCTTAGGACTAGACTCAACAATGTGAGAATCACACTAAGATAAACGACACAATAATGTAATTCCAAGATTTACTTGTATACGACTCAAGTATTACGGACTCAAGAAGAACAAGGTTCAACCGACTTGAACAAGGGGCGGAGATTGAAGAGAATATCTCAATTTATCAAATAACAGCCAAGTTTCTAAGGAGGTCAAGCGGCTCCTTATATAGGTTACAAGCAAACCCTAATCCCATAATAGGAATAATAAATAAAGTAAAACACTTAACTAAATAATTAAAGTGTCTAATTAATTAACTAAGCTAAAATAAATAGAAAGTCGCAGCCTTGCTAAAACAGTCAACGCGCGTCATCTCCAGGCAAGGCGAAACGGGCAGGAGCCGTTATCAACAAAAGGGCAGATAGGTGTGACGCGGAACGGGAACAGCAATCGGCATGCGCGACAGATGATGGAATCGGCAACGGCTAAGTGAAATGGGTAAGTGCCGTTTTGAGGGAAACAGACAGATACCGATCGGGTGAAACGGTCAAGTGCCGTTTGCGTGAAACGGTTCCATGCCATTTCTAGCAGACTCAACATCGGTCAAGTTGAAGGTGAGAAGATTCACCACTCTCGTCGTCTTCTCTCTAAGTGCAGCTTTCTCACTTGTCATCTCAGACTCCAGTTCCTTGTGAATGAGAGATGACAATCGGTCTTGAAGCTTTTGAGCTCTGGCTCGAGTCATTGGACCAACTGGCGGTAAAGGCACGTGGATGCGTGGATTCGCATCAGGTATGGCGGAATTGGTTATTAGTAGTATGATAGGGAGGCCAATCATGAAGGAAGGAGCAATCATTCTAAGTTGGTGAAAGATAGCCGACAATTCACACTTGTTCCATTGACTCCAACTCAAGTCTTTGAGGATTAATAGTGGCTAGTAAAAGTGTTTGCCGCATATGAGATTACTAGAAATATTGGTAGAAAAAGAAGAGAGTTAAGTGTAAATAAAGAGAGAATTAGTGAGCAAAACAGCTGCCATGAAAAGAATGAGCATGGGAAGAGAGATAGTGAGAAAAATAACCCGCATGAAAAGAGTGAGCATGCGAGAGGAAAACACGCGCATGAAAAGAGTAAGCATGCAAAAATTGGCATTTATAATACAAAAAGAGAGGAAAAAGAAAATAATTTGAGTGTTTATGCCAAAGGGAGAGATGTGAGGAATGCATTATGTATGCGAAAATTCAATTTTGGCACAAATCACCTATTAAAATTGCTTGATTTTTGGCCTTTGCACCTAGGTGTTTCTAACCCTAATTCGTTTCAATATTTTCCTATTGTTATTTCTTCTCTTATGCATGTAACTAAAGATATGTTTCTAGAGAAGATGTCCCATAACCAATCACCAATCAAAAGGATTGCGCACCACACAAAGTATGTGATCGGTTCGGCTAGGCCTAACCGCCAAGATGGTGTGCGTCTTTCTTCCCTTAGCGCTAAGTCACTTGATTTTTCACATATATTTACACATTATGATCATTCTTCCATTGGTGAAATTCATGATGATTATGTGTCTGAGTTGACTAAACTTGAGGGAGCTTTCTTCAAGGGTAAACGCTTACGTATGTTACATGACCTTTTGCAAAATTTGGATGTACATGATGCACATAGTGGTTGTTTGATGGATCACTGTGGAGCAATTAATATTACTAACGTAGTTTTTAGGGATGTTATGCTTTCACATGGTATTCCTTTGAGTTTTGTTAGTAGTTTTGATGAAAACTCCAACCAAAATTTGGAGTTTCAAACAAAGTGGATAAAAGGACGTTTGGTTCCTTACGGCATGTTTTGGTTTGTATGTATGAGTTTGCATAGGAGGAATGTCTTCCGTTTATTTTATTTACTTACAACCTTTCTGCGCATGCTACTAATTTTAATTTGTTGGTGAAACTTATGGATGGTTTTGATTATATGACACCATTTGGTTTTATGTCTCTGCCTTTGAGTGTAATGTTTGACATAGGTGGCAGTAAGGAGACCAAGATGGTACGGATAACCCATGGACAAGCTGAGCGCTTAAGTGTCAATATGGCATTTTTGAGAAACCATGGAAGGATGAGAAAGTCCTTCATATTATGTACTTGAGTTTGGCAGTAATTACACCGGAGACGGTTCCCAACCTAAGACCAAGTAGACATGAAAGCTTGGGGCGATGGTCCTAACCAACGTGTTGTCATATTCAATGACATTGCAACCAAGTTGGATTTATAATCGCGCCGTCGAAACGCATCAAAAATAATAAACTTGATGCCTAAATGCACAATTAATTTGCGAATAGCGGTAACAGGGTCGAACCACATAGATTATAGAATGACACTTGCCTTTGATGTATAATAGAAATAAATGCACAAAATAGTAACACGGGGGGGGGGGTGTTGATGGTCAAGTGAATTGACCAAGAGAGGTAGTTGGAGACTAAACAATAAATAAAAATAGGAATAATAATAAAGGTAGAATGATAACAATAAGCAAGTAAAATAATAAAAGGAGTAAAGTCAGATGAGAGAGAATCTTAGCAAAGGATCTTCTCGAGTTGCGTCAAGGCCTAGTCAATCATTGGCGCAGAAATATTCTACTCTTACGTCATAGACGTGCTATAGGGACCATGTACATTTAGCCCCCCTACTTTCTTTTGTACGAGAAGCTAGCATAAGGTACATTTATGGGTTAACCTTGACGCTTTGCCGTCCTCCAAGGTACAGTTTTGGAGGCAATACTCAGAGGCCCATTAAGTAGAGAAAAGACACGTCTAGGGCAAGACACAAAGACTCTACCCTAATTGGTCTCTTGTCCTAGTCAGATTGGACCAAAAGATATGATGACTCCGATCTAATAGTCTACTCTACCAAGCAGCATCACGTTAGTTATTACTACAAGGATGACAATATTCACAAGAGATAAACTAGCAGTTGATCAAGCTTCTAATAAACCTCAAATGAAATGGCAAGAAATCGGCAAACAAGCAAATATAATAATAAGAATATATGAATAACAATTTGATCTCATAACTATCTTTTCGCAACCCTCGAAAAAACCTTTGCTAAGAAGGATGAGCTTAGCCGCTCATGCTAAAAAGTAAATAAATAATAGATCTAATAAATAGCATAAACGAAAATAAGAGACAAGTAAAATAAAAATGCTTAATAAATACCGGCCGGAGCTTAAAACTCCAGTTTGTAAAAAAGTATGCTTGCCAGTGTGAAAAAAGAGGGAAAACAGATCCCAATGTAAGAGAGAGGAAATGTGTACTAAAAGGGTGAGAGAGAGCTCTCAAAGAGATGACGGCTACCAAAAACTAAGATGCCCTAAAATCCTAAAAACTAAAGGTTTAAATAGCCTAACAACCCGCAAGAGGACAAAGTCCAGCTAAGAGGGATGTACAAAACACGGAAGGAGCGTGTCCTTGAGAGGAATATTTGCAAAATGGCAAAAGGGAATTTGTATGTAATCCCGTGTGGATCTTTTCTTCGCGCGTCAGTGGAGAGAAAATATGCACATGCAACAGCAAAGCTTAGGCATTGGATGGCTCCTTGGGCTAGATGGCTTAGCAACAAGAGCTCGACAATAAAATGAACAGCTAGGCCTCGACGCTTTGAGATCCATAGATTTCCATCAAAAAAGGGCGTTTCAGCATCTTTCTCTCCTTTAGCCTAGATCTGCGAAAAAAGGATGAATTGAAGGTAAATCAGCAATATCATGCTCAAAATAAGATGAAGAAAGAGGAGAAAATCATGCATAAAATGCATGCCTTCAAATATCCCCACATTGCGCCTTGTCATGTTATGCTTTCACTCGCGACATCTAACAAAGCTTTGTCATGTGCCTTCAACCCTTCATAAAAATATTGAATAAGTGCATGGTTAGTGAGGTTATGTGAAGGACATAGGGTTTGCATCTTCTTGAAGCTTTCATAATACTGAGCAAGGTTCTCTTCATCTTTCTGAACAATAGACACCAATTGCTTGTGAGTGACACTAGCCGTAGACGCAGGATAATACTTATCGGTGAAGGCTTTAGACATCTCGTCCTAGGTGGTGATTGATCTAGGAGGATGGTCGTAGAACCAATCACTGGCGCCGTCCTTGAGGGACCACATGAAAGCACACAACTTGGCGTGTTCAACGCTGACGTTCGTCAGCTTCATGGCCTCGCATATGGAGTGCAATTGTTGAAGGTGACGATGTGGGTTTTCCTTGGCAACTCCACGGAAGATGGGAAGATGATGCATGACGGCGGACTTGAGTGTCCAATCATTCTAAACAACTGGCCAGACAATGCAACTTCTTGGTGACTCGGAAACAACATTGAGGATGTTAGCTCGCGTTTGGATCATGTTTCAGCCCATTCGCACGAGCAGATTGAAAGTTAGCCCTAGTCGACATTTTTGTGCGCAGTGTGTGTGCCAGGCGTCATACGGCTTGAAGATTGCGGCCCATTCTTTGGCCCAGCCGTGCGAAAGCTTCTTGTCTCTTTTAGAACATAATTATTGTATTTATTATTTAGTTTTTACAGTTATTGCTCGAGTAGAAGTTCTAGTTCTACTCCAAGTAGGTTTTAGGTATCTGTACTATATATAGAGCCACATTGGCTCATTGTAAAGTTTTGTTGATTAGTAAAATTTAGACTTAGGGGCTGTTTCACAAAGCAAAATTTTCTGAAAAAAAATGTAAAAAACCTAAAAAAATATTTAATTAATCTAAAAATCCAAAAAAATGTAAAAATTCAAAAAAAAATTTTAAACTTTCAAAAAAAATTAATTAATCAAAAAATCCAAAAATAATCGTAAAACATCCAAAAAAAAATGTAAAAATTCACAAAAAAATGTGAAAATCCAAAAAAAAATTAATTAATCTAAAAATCCAAAAAAATGTAAAAATCTATAATTAATTATAGTTTTACAATTTCTTGGATTTTTAACATTTTTCTGAACTTTTAGATTAATTTCTGTATTTTACAATTTTTTTAGAATTTTTTGATTAATTAATTTTCTTTTGGATTTCTACAATTTTTTCTGAATTTTTTAGATTAATTAACTTTTTTTTGGTTATTTTTACATTTTTTTGAATTGTTAATTTTTTTTGGATTTTTAGATTAATTAATATTTTTTGGATTTTTATTTTTATTATTTATTTTTAGACTTTTTTGATTTTTTTCCTGATTTGTAGATTAATTGTTTTTAGAGTTTTTACATATTTTCGCAATTTTTACAAATTTTCTGGATTTTTAGATTAATTGTTTTTTGAATTTTTACATTTTTTGGATTTTTTACTTTTTTTTGGATGTTTTTCATTTTTTACGGATTGTTTACATTTTTTTGGGAGTTTTTACATTTTTTTTGGAAATTTTAAAATTTTTTTTAAAATTTTTACATTTTTTTTTGGATTTTTTACATTTTTTCTAAATTTGTAGTGTTAATTCTGAAAAACGGTTTTGCAATTGCAAAACTTCAAATATGGCGTTTGCAAAATTTTCTAAACTTGTAGTGTTAATTCTGAAAATCTCTTTTGCAATTACAAAATTGAAAAATTTGCTGAAAATTTTCCATTTGCAAAATGTTGTTGTGAAACAAAGTTTGAAATTTTTTCTAACTTTTGGAAAATTTTCTGAAAATATTTAAAGAAAAAATTTCCCCCTAAATGGCTTGTGCTTTTAAATTTAGACATGAATATATTTAGCATATTTATATTTGATCTTTAACAAACTTAAAATAGGCTACTATTTAGTTTATTATTTTTTTTCAAAAAAATATTAGCATTATTTTTTAATTAAAAAAATTGATTTAACTAAAGTAGTAGCTTTTGTTTTTCAAAAAAATAAGAAATAGTTGTTAGGTGAATACGATTTCGAGTTTTCTAAGGTTGAAAAATGCATTTTGCAAAACAGAAAACGTATTGTAGCTGTGAAACAGAATTGAAAATTTTGCAAAACAGAAAATTTGTGTTGTGAAACGCAGCCTTAGTCTTGTTAGAGTGGATTCTCTAAATTGTTCATTCGTGAACCTTACTTCAATCTTCAGTCCCGAAAGCTAGGATTGTGTGCAAGTACAGGAAATTTCGAAACATATTGATTGTGTCCCTTAGATTGATATTTCGTGAGTGAATATAGGTTTAATACTCGAATCAAGAACCTCACTTGAGTCGATTAGATTGAGATTCTAAGTGTGAATCAAGGTCTAAGCTTGCGCTTGTGAGCAAATTATCTTCCGCGCGAAATCTAAACCTTTGAACTAGATCAAAATGAGGTTAAACGCATTCTAGGTGACTAGGATCGTATCACTCGTCCCGCTAACTTTTTGCATATTACAAACAAAAATTTGTGAACAAAAAAGAAAAATAAAAAAAGAAAAAAAAATAAAATGCAGACAAAAAATTATGCTATCGGTTGGGATGGGACCGACGGTGTATTATTAATTCGGGACTTATCTACTTTATTGACTTTGCGGTTTTGTACGAATCATGACAAACAGGGAGAGAGAGAGAGAGAGAGAGAGAGAGAGAGCACGCTCAGCATGTCAAGGAAGCCACACGGAAAAGACTCCCTTAAAAAAATCCCAATTGTTTAGGGACACATGGCAGTAGTTGTAGAAATTAAAAACAGAGCGAAAGATGGTCATGTCAATAATATCCAATTGATCACTCGGTCATCTCCTATATAAATAGACATCGATCGAGCTGGTAGGCATATAGTCCATCCATCCAACCATACATCAGTTTCTCTGCACTCTTCTTAAACGTACGTACGTAGTATTAATATGGCGGAGGAGAAACACCACCATGGACTTTTCCACCACAAAAAGAAGGAGGAGGACGACTTCGAGGGAGCGGCTGTCTACTCTGAATATTCTTCAGAGAACACAACCGCTTACTCGACCGATGCTCCGGAAATTGATTACAAAAAGGAAGAGAAGCATCACAAGCATAAGGAGCATGTCGGCGAGGTCGGTGCTGTTGCCGCCGGTGCCTTTGCCTTGGTATAGATATTCAACTTGACTCCTCGTATTAAATAACATTAATTTTAAAATTATAATGTTTTAAAAATGGGCTACTCGCGATGAATTTTATGTATAAATCCAGGTAACTTTTTTAGGCCAATCTTATAATTGTATTAGTGGTGCGTAAAAAAAAGACATGGACTTATACATGAATAATTTTCTTCTTTTTTGTCACTTCATATTTGTTAATTTTCTCAATTTTATGATAATAATAAAATTGGTTAAATTATTAAATTTAGATGAAATCCCTTTAATTGTACCTGCATAAGGGATACATGAAAAGCTTCCCATTTTTTTTAAGAACCTAAAGCATTTAATAGACAGATTCACGGCAAAATTAAAAGCATCTAAAAACTCATGTAACTAAAAAGCCATTTTTCGTAATTTGGTGTTGATTGGTTTGATTTTGTTAAAAAAAAAAACAGTACGAGAAGCATAAGGCAGAGAAGGACCCAGAGCAAGCACGGAGGCACAAGATAGAAGAGGAGATTGCTGCGGCAGCTGCTGTTGGATCTGGTGGTTTCGCATTCCATGAGCGTCATGAGAAGAAAGAAGCCAAGGAAGAAGACGAGGAAGCTCGTGGAAAGAAGAAGCATCATCTCTTCTAATCTTTTGTCCACATCACCACTACTATTCTTTGTGTGCATTTTCTTGTGGTTTATTTTGTGTGATTGTTGCTACTAATGACGCCGGTCCCCTATACAATAAAGGGTGTGTGTGACAAAATGAGTGACTTGCTATTGATCATGACCGATGCCACTTGTGCTCTTTTTATCTTTGGCTGAATTTGTTTGTGATCTTCATATTATATTATATGATATTATGAGCTTCTTTTTTTTTTGTTTGTTTACATTTACCACTTTCTTTCCTTTTCTTTTTATAACCAATATTTTCATTAAATGTCCTCCTATTCTCCAACATCAAACATTTCTAGTCCCTCCACCATTAACTCATTGATGTGGCACGAATCTTTAGTTAAACGATATCATACATGACTATGTGACAAAATTAACCGTCTCACATATTAATGTTTTAATAATTGTAATTTAAAAATGAATTTAATTAAATTTAAAAAAAACTAAACTATTTCTTTTTTCAAAACCTAATTTTCTTCTGGTGAAGAGCCATCCAAGTCCTTTCCCCCAAAATGGATCATTGAAATTAAAGGAAATGAAACATATTTCATTACCTAGTTCACACATCTTACTCGTAAAGAATATCAAACGCTCATTGGAAGAAGACTAAAAACTGCAAAAAAGAGTCGTCACTTTATTTTATTTTGAAAAAATAAAAAAAGCCTTTTAAAAATATTATTTTAGAATTCAATACAAGTTTTAAAATTAAAACAAATATCAAAAATAAAATAATAATGACTCCATGTAAAAATCTAATGTTAAAGGACTAGTTTGCAAACCAGAGACTTTGAATTTAGGAACTCATACAAATAAGGAAGGTGTTAGGCACCCTACTCATTTAGGGCATGAGAAATTGTGTTGATCATTTCAAATTAAATTTGTTTTAAAAAAATGATTGATTTTGATGATGAAAGATTAATGATAATTTTGAAAAAAGATGTCAATTTGATGATAAGAATGAGACTTTCATATAACAATGTCAATTAAGCACATCATAACAAGTGATTAGGTCAATCATATCAAAATCAATTCGAATAATACAAATAATAATGTAATATGAATAAAGAAGTCATGTTAAATTAGCCTCATAATGCATGACATTTGACGTGCAAAGCTTAACGGTATACTAGCAATCAGTCGCGCACCAAATTGAAGTGAGATCGAGTATTCAAGAAGTTCAGAATCTAACGATCCTTACTAAACTCAAACTCTCAATTGAGGAATGTCGTTAAGATGAGTTCTAAGATCTTTGGTGGAATCACAATGGTTCCACTTAAGTACCAACTTTCTTAGATTTATTTGTTGGCTTTCCAGTTAAGCACTTGTGCATTATTCTATTTTTGACATAACTCAATCTCAAAGCTCCACCAGTCCTCTTTTTCAACTTCGCCAGTTAAACATCAAGCTAAGTTGATATAGTTTTTCCGATGCAAGTGCGGCACGATGATAAGTAAGATCACATAATATTCAATCACAACTTCAGCACAACATCACATAACACGTAGAAGAAGGAGGAGAAGTGAGAGGAAAGCATGCTCCTTTAATTCCTCACATAGTGCTAGAAAGTGAGAAGTTTCTTCTAGAAAAAGTGAGGGAGGCAGCTTGACAAAGGTTTAAAAGAGCTTAAGAGCTTTCTAAGGTTTCTGGATGGTGAAAAGTCAGAGAAGAGGTCTCTATTTATAGTGAAAAAAGGTTGGAATTATTGAATTAATAAATAAGCAAACTGAAGATTTTTGTAGTGTTTGTGGAGTTTCAACACGTTTTCTGGAGTTTATGTACATTTCTGGAGCGTTTCTAGAGTGGTATGCATGCTCGTTGACTTTTTCTGATCCGCAAACTGATTTTATCTTGGTCATATATAATTTTGCATTCAGTCTCCAGATTTATCCCCATTTTTTCCTTTGCACTTTCTTTGTCCGATTAGGCTTTCGTTTTTATCATCTGTTCTTTTGATTGCTTTTTGATCTTATCTTGTTGATTTCCTCCAAATTCAATTTTAGGATTTGTATCTTACCCCTTGCCTTATCCACTTTCTGTTACTATCCGCGCAACCTTTTCAATTTTCAAAATCTAGTTGTTGTTTGGTCTTCTTTTATGGGAAAATTAATCATACATATTTATCTCATTATTTTTGTCACTTAGGTTAAGTTGTGTTTCATATTCATGGATTGTTTTTTTATCTTATCTTGTTGATTTCCCTACGAATTCAATTTTAGGATCTGTATCTTACCCCTTGCCTTATCCTCTTTCTGTTACTATCCGCGCAACCTTTTCAATTTTCAAAATCTAGTTGTTTCTTAGTCTCCTTTTATGGGCAAATTAATCATATATAATTATCTCATTATTTTTTTTCACTTGGGTTAAGTTGTGTTTCATATTCATTCGATACTACCAAAAGAGAACTTCTTTCCTTTTGCCGGTGATAATGCCGAGTGGTGGTGAGAACGAGAGGTGTTTTATGAGGGGTGAATCGAGCAGAAGTAAGGGTCTTGCAGTAGATGCCCTGGAGGAGGATCGTGGGCTGGACGGTCAAGGGGTTAATGGACAAAATGGTTTTTTGTTACTGAGCAAGATGCTGGGAGAACGAAAGTGTGGATGCCCCAAGGTGCGTTCGAAATATCAGTCCTTGATATGAGTCTATTCCTTTTTAAGTTTAAGTTGGATTTCAATAGGAACTCGATCCTTTCAAGATCTTCGTGGTTCTTTAATCGGCAACTTGCGATTTTAAGGAATGTAGGGACATGAGCAGTTTCTTGACATGGAGATGTCTCACGCCTATTTCAATGTGAGAGTTTACGATCTCCCTGTTAACCTAATGACTAAGAAGATGTTGGGGAGATTGGGAACCGGGTGGGCATTTTCATAGGGGTGGGATGACTCGGACCTGGTTTTGCTGGACATCGAGTGGCCTTTGCTGAAAGTGTATGAGTTTCTAACTAAACGTGGTCCAAAAATTCCAGTGACTTTTATGTATAAGAGGCTGCCCAATTACTATTATTTTTGTGGGAGACTTGGTCACATTTTTCAGTCCTGCAGGGATAGAATTTGTCAAGAAATCTACCGGTGTTAAACCTCTGCCATTTAGTATGGGGATTTGGGCACCTACTGATAAGTCGGTGACATTCCGACATGCGGGTGTGGCGGCGGGTCCTCGGGCTAGGTTGAATGTTGGATCACATAGGAGTGTTTGGTCGACAATGGACAGTAGTTTGTTTGGCGGGGATAAATCAAAATCGAGAAATGACAGGTCGGGCGGGCATAACAGCGGTGTGAAACAGGAAATGATCCAGATTAGCTCAAGTGAGACCTAATCGGCGATTCGGGTGAGCTCCAGTGCTCAAAAGTCACGGGCATGTGGCTTGGATGCCATGGTAGAGGAAAATCTCGTAGTGGCAGAGAAATAGGTGAGGCGGTTGTTGCTTAGATGGTGGACAGTTTGAAGAGGGTGATGATTAGGGAAAATATGGTGGATAAGATTGGTAGTGGGGATCATGAGAATTTGTTAGAGAAATTGGAATCTCACTTGGTAGTTTCTCTCAAGAAATTAAGTGGGGATTTGGCTGCTGGAAATTCAGGAGAGGTGGTGGCTGGGTTGGGAACTGGTGTAAGAGTGGAATTTAGGGATGATGGGAGTTGAGATGGGCTGGCTGAACGTGGCGTGTTTACTGGGACCGTTAATGGGCTAGAGCATATTGGGTCGCGTGTACTATTGGAGGATGACAATCGGCTAGAGCTCGCGCCACGTGTTGGGTTGCGAGTTGAGTCACTCTCACTATTGGAGGATGACGAGGCGCTAGCTGTAGAAAAAAAAGGAGGATAGGTCAGGAGCTAGGCTTTGATTGCGTTGGGACTCCTCCTCTTCCTCTGAGTTATATCAGACCAGATATGTTAGTGGGTCGGAGTCTAGGCCCACCCAGCCTTATTTTGGAGACAGAGACTTTGGCTAGGAAGGTTGGGGCAGGAACGGGCGGTCTTGATGAGAGCTCTATTTCTAAATCTGGCCTGGAAGAAAAAATTCCAATTTTGAGTTGTGGGATGGTCAGGTCTTGGGGAGAAAAAGAGGTGGATCTTGAACGGGTTGTAAGGGTGGCAGGTCGTTTCGTATACACGGCCCGCAAAAGAGTTGGTGGCCTTTCATGACTGATGTTTTAGAAAGTAGGGGTAGGACCTAGGCTTAAGGTTTCGGCCAAGCGTGGGGTGGCTGAATTAGAGTTGAATGAGGTCAATAATCCTCCTAAGCTTTTGCGGAAGAAAGTTAAGTTGTTGCATGGTCAAGGGCTCTCGGATGGTGATGAGGTAGTGGTTGCTCAGCAGCCCCGCCAGGACCAATAAGTATCTTAGTTTGGAATTGTCGTGGGCTTGGGAACTCTCGAGCAGTGGAAACCATTTTAGGTTTAGAGTCCCCTGATTTTGTTGAAACAAAGTTGTATTTTGCTGAAGTTATTGATCTGAATAAGAAATGGCATTTCGATTATGTTTTGTCTATGGATTGTGAAGGGTCTAATATAAATGGGGACCTTTCATATTTTTAGTCGTTACCCCATCACTATTCACTCCCTTATGGAAGACTCGCACTGTATTGATATTGAAATTCTAAGTGGATATCATAGGGGGCCTCCGTGGAGGTTCACTAGGGTGTATGGCTGCCCAAATCGGAGGACAAGTATAAGACTTAGGAGCGGCTATGAGAGATTAAGGGTTTGAGTAGGCTGCCTTGGCTTTGTGCTGGTGATTTTAATGAAGTCTTGTGGAGTCACGAGAAGTTGAGGGGATTGGATAGGGATTTTAATGCTATAAATGGGTTTAGATGTGCTCTGGATTTTTGTGAACTTGATGATTTGGGATTCTCAAACCCAAAGTTTACCTGGTGTAATAACCAATGAGGGGGGCACAATTTTGGAGAGGCTCGATAGGGATGTTGCAAATGAAGCTTGGAAGGATTGCTTCCCAAATACACAAGTCAAGGATCTTCCTCGGTTAGGGTTTGACCATTCCCCACTTTTGGTTATTCTCTCTCCACCGGTCATCCCCATTAGAAGGCCGCGTATTTTCCATTTTGAGGGGGGCTGGCTTCGAGAGGAATCATGTTTCCAAAAGGTGAAGTATTGTTGGACTGAGTCAGTACAAAATGGGTCTGGTGAGGCCATTGACTGGCATTTAAAGCGATATGGGGTGGCGCTGTCAAAATGGAGTAAGGAAACCTTTGGAAATGTCACTAAGGAAATTGTTCGGAAAAGGGAACGACTGGGATGGCTACGGTCTTTACCTTGTAATGATGGTCTCTTGGATTAGATAGAGGTGTTTGTTAAGGAAGTGGAAGAGTTTATACATAGGGAGGAGGTTATGAGGAGACAACGATCTTGGACTCTCTAGTTAGAGGCAGGGTAAAAGAATACAAAATTCTTCCATGCTCGAGCTAGTTAAGGATGCGACAAGAGTTTGGAGGGAGTCCTAAGAGGACATTGCGGGGGTGTTTCTTGATTACTTTAAAGGTTTATTTTCCTCTTCTCGTAGTATTGATTTGGATCTGATTACATAGTACATTAACCCTTGTGTCACACCTTTAATGAATGAGGTTTTAACTAGGGTTTTCACAAAAGATGAGGTTTTTCAAAGCTTTAAAACAAATGCATCCCACAAAGGCCCTTGTTTTTTCAAAAAAATTGGCCTGTGATAGGAGACCAAGTTTGCTCTATTGTTTTAGGCATTCTTAGTGATAGGAAAGATCCTATCTATTTAAATCACACATGTATCACTGTAATCCCGAAAGTGGCAAAGCCAACTATGTGTTCTGTCTAATTAGTTTATGTAACGTTGTTTTCAAGTTAGACTAAAGTTCTTACAAACCGGTTAAAAAGCATCCTTCTGAGTATTGTATCAGAAAACTATAGTGCTTTTATCCCAAGCCGAATGATCACAAATAATGCGCTTATAGCCCAAGAAGTTTTCCACGCAATGAATACAAAAAGGTCAGGTCCGGGCAGGATGAGCATAAAACTTGATATGAGCAAAGCTTATTATCGTGTTGAATGGGGTTTCTGATTGGACGCCTAATTTGCATAAATTTATCATCTATTTTACCCTTTTTAGATGACGATACTGCTGATATTTGGTGTATTCTCTTCTTTTTTGTAGAAACCAGACAAAAGAATCAAAGAAGAAGAAAAGGAACAGAAACGCTAAGAAAATAGAGCAAAAAGAAGAAAGTGGATCAAAGCGCTCAATAGCTTCTGCTGGATGTCTCTTCCCTAGGTCTAGGAAAGAGTCGACCAAGACCAGCAACTGGCCTCTTCCCTAGACCTAGGATGTGATACGATCCTAGACCCGAGGCTAGCCCTAGCGCAAGCACAACGCGCACACACCTGCAGACCAAGACCAATCAACCCAAAGCGTCAAGCCCAAGACATTGCAAAGCAACCAGTGAGGTTAATACAACCTCTAGGCATAGATACAAGGTAGGAGACACTACTTGATCAAGCCTTCACGCGAAGGATGACATGGAAGGTGGCTTGGAGACGCCTAGCGCAAGGTTTGACTTCCTTCCGAGCCAACCTATGGAAGAACGACTCCAATCGAGGATCCAAAGTAAATACAAGATCTATTGATGTCTTAGGAAGGCTGTGTCCAAGTTTCAGAGCATTTGGACGAGTAGATCTCAAGAAGGTTCGAGATGACAATCCCTCACATAGGAGTTCTAGGTGCAGACGCAACAAGCAACTTTGTCCGAACACTACCGGAGCTACAGAAGTCAGAATTGTGCGATTAAACATGTTTCTAAAACCTCATGATGCTTTCTACATTGTGCAAAATCACGAGCTGTTTTTTTGTTATGGCATATTCGCTGACAGCAATTCTAGGCGGATAAGGACTTCAAAACGCGTCAGTCAACGCCGTTCAATTTATTTCAGACCAGTGAGGCCTGGACCAGGGAGAGAGGATCCTTGCCACTATTTTCAGATGTTAGCTTTTGAATGGGATAGGTTTCAACCCAATCGGACGAGTGGATCAAAAGATAGCCCGATGAGACATTCTACTACGCAATGTGAACGCGAGCAACCCACGACTTGGAGAATTCGGCCCAAACCTTGGCCCGATGATCTGAATGCTTCTAGGATATTCTAGAATGTATTTATTATATTTATTAATCAGTTTGTAAAGTTATTATACGAATAGAAGTTCTACTGCTACTTAGAATAGGTTTCATAGTTATAGTTAAACTTGTACTAGGCTTTTGCCTATATATAGAGCCTTTTGTGCTCATTGTAAAGCAGACCTGATTTTGATAATTAAATACAGAGAGTATTTCTCAAATTATTCTTGCGAGAGGCTTGTCTTTAATTGAGTCTGAACACTCGATTAAAATCACAAGTAAAACCCGAAAGTTCAACCCCACTTGATTGATTGCTCTAGGTTGATATCCGCAAGGGATATAGGTCTAGTGATTCGACCAATGAACCTCCCTTGTTCGAACTAGGTTGGCTAGTGCTTGCGGCTAGCAGGTCTACGTTGTCAAGAGAGTTCTATCAATTTTCCGCATTGAAATCCAAACCTTGAACTAGATCATCAGAAAGCGTATCCTAGGCAACTAGGATCGTATCAGTTGGTAGCGGAGCAAAGACGTTCAGGTTTGGTATCTATCCTAATTCATTTTTTTTATTTTCTTTGTTGAAATTGGTTCTTCTTCTTCCCTATCTATAACCATTTTCCTTGTGTGCTTGTGTTAGTTTGTTTGTGTCTCGAGTCGAGCTAGGTTTAGCTCTAGTTGCGTTTTGTGTAACAAATCGCCGTGCGATTTGTGAGTCTTCGTTTTTGTCAAAAAAGAGTCAAAAATACCAAAAAGTGTCTTTAATTTATTTGCTATTTGATTTCATTTGTTCTTAGAGTAAAAAAAAAATTCAAAAATCAAAAATCAAAATTCGAATTTTTTTTCAGTACAAAAAAATAAAAAGCAAAATACTACAAGATCATACGAAGCCATTGCAAAAAGAATCACTTGATTTGGTGGTGGAAATCAAAAGATATCAAAGAAACAAGATCAAAATCCTAAAACGCATACGCGTTCAATTCACAGCTTTGTGAATTTACTTGAGTTAATTCGAGTCACTTTGACCTTTCTTTGATTCCTATAAATTGCTTTCGATTCCAGTAGGGTACTTGACTAGTTGATTGCTCTTGCAACTATTCAATTGCTTTACATCCAAATTTGTTTCGGAGCTAGTTGTTCTTGAGAGTCATTTTGGAAGCGTTTCTTTGAAATTCTTGAGTCAACTAACGTTTGCGTAGGGACAATTGAGAGGTATTTTTGAGACAAAGTGAGTGAATTTTTGAGATCAATAGAGAGCTTAAACATGAGAGTAAACACGTGAGGGAGTGCTAGTTCTTAGGACAACTTTACGCTTGTTTGTTTATTTTGTGAATTTCAGGAATGTCGAACGAAGCTTTGAGTAGAATGTCATTTAAAGAATTAACTGACCTCCTCAAAAAAGAGGTTGAAAGAAGGGAAGATTCAGTTGGTTTGATAGCTAAGACCGAGGCGTATAATGAGATGACGAAGTGCGATATGGAAACCGATGGTCAAGCAACTTGTACACAAGGATCCGAAGAGCATAATCATGCTAAGATACTTGACTTGAGTGTACAAGGAGAGGCAGAAGTGAGTGAATAAAAAGAAGGGTTATTTTACACGCACTGTCGAATTGAAAAGATGGTGTGCTCATTGGTCATTGACACTAAGAGTTCGGCGAATTATGCAAGTGACTTATTTGTACACAAGCTCAATCTCCCATTGATTGAGAAGTGAGCAAAAACTGTTTTGGCGTAAGCCACAAAAAGCTGAATTTTTGGCCATTGCGCCTTGATCTTTCTAACCCTAATCTATTTCTTTCCTTTACTTTGGTTGTTTATTCTCATGAGTAGAACAAGAGAAGGTTGTTGGCAGAGGAGAAGCCTCTTACCTTACCACCAAGAAGAGGGAAAGAGCCTTGTGCATCTGTGGTGCCTATTTCAGCAAACCCTAACCGAAAGGATATGGTATGGTTCTCTTCCCTTAGGTTTGATTGGTGTGAGTATATAAACATCATTAATTTTCATACTTCTGGTTATAAAATTAATTTAATTGATGATGATTATATACAAGAACCGATGGTCAAGTCATATGCCTTTGAACTTTACTTGTGAAAGCGCAAATAGTTTGGTATGTTGACTAGGCCGAGAGACATGGATTGTGTTGTCTCTAACACAATTTTAATTGAATTTTCACATATTTTTACAATGAATAACTATTCTTCCAAGTGTGAATTTCATGACAATTTTGTGTTTAAGACGACAAGACTTCGAGGAGCTCTTTTCCGACGCAATCGCTTATATCGGTCGCATGATCTTTTGTGAAATTTCGATGAACATGATATGTTTGAGGATTGTGTGATGCGCTACTGTTTTATTATAAACTTAACTTTTAAGGATGTTATTATTTCATATATTGTTCCTTGGAGTTTTGTTAGTAATCAAAAGAAGAAGTCCCTTAGCGACTCAGGTCAAGAATCATGGCGAACGTTGAGTGCGCCTATGGAGCGAGATTTATCCTTGCTACCAAAATTCTTGAGGCAACCAGAGATGGAGAAGACAGCTCTTGGATCTATGAGACATGTGTCGGTTTGTGAGTATGAACTTACTTGGAAGGAATATTTTCTTTTTCTTTTATATACTTACTACATTTTCATACACGCTATTATTTTTGGTGTGTCATTGAAACACGTGTGATTTTATTCTTATGACATTATTCGGTTTAATATTGTTGCCTTTGAGTGTATTATTTAGTATAAGTGGCAACAAAGAGATCGAAGTAGTACGGATAGCCCATGGACAAGCCAAGCACTATGGTGCGCGCTTGAGTGTCAAGATGGCAACTTTGAGAAACCATGGAAGGATGAGTGGATCCTTCAAGATAGGAGCTTGGGTTTGGCAGTGCTTACACCAAAGATGGTTCCCAAACCAAGTTCAAGCAAGAGTAGTCGCTTGGGGCGATGGTCTTATTCGATGCATTGTCATATTCAAAGACATATCCGCCAAGTTGAATTTACGAGGTTGGTATGGTTCGTTGTGTGCTTACTTTGATATTACTAACTTAAGGTATTGTGATGCAGGTCTAGATGCAGATTCGAGGGTGAATCATTTTGAAAGGGGAGGGAATGATACAATCCTAGCCCTGATGCTAGCCCTAGCGCACACACAACGCACACACATCTGGCGACCAAAACCAATCAACCCGAAGTGTCGAGCCCAATACATTGCAAAGCATCCAATTAGGTTAATAAAACCT
The DNA here is from genome assembly GCA_963691705.1 of Viola odorata. Lineage (NCBI taxonomy): Eukaryota > Viridiplantae > Streptophyta > Magnoliopsida > Malpighiales > Violaceae > Viola > Viola odorata. The sequence goes on from OY829542.1 coordinate 24,424,416, forward strand.
CTAGGCATGGAGACAAGGTAGGAGGCGCTGCTTGATCAAGCCTTCACGTGAAGGATGACATGGAAGGTGGCTTGCAGACGCCTAGCGCAAGGTTTGACTTCCATCCAAGCCAACCCATAGAAGAACAACTCCAATTGAGGATCCAAAGTAAGTACAAGATCTATTGATGTCTTATGAAGGTTGTGTCCAAGTTTCAGATCATTTGGACGAGTAGATCTCAAGAAGGTTCGAGATGACAATCTCTCACGCAGTAGTTCTAGGCGCAGACGCAACAAGCAACTTTGTCCGAACACAGCCGGCACTGCAGAAGTCAGAATCATGCGATTGAACATGTTTCTGAAACCTCAGGATGTTTTCTACATTGTGTCCAAATTTCAGCACAAAAACATGAGCTGTTAGATTGTTATGGCTCGCGATATATTCGCTGACAGCAATCCTACGCGGATAAGGACTTCAAAACGCGTCAATCAACGCTGTTCGATTTATTTTGGATCAGCGAGGCCTGGACTAGGGAGAGAGGAGCCTTAACACTATTTTCAGATGTTAGCTTTTGAATGGGATAGGTTTCAGCTCAATCGGACAAGTGGATCAAAAGATAGCCCGATGAGACATTCTACTGCGCAGTGTGCACGCGAGCAGCCCACGACTTGGAGAATTCAGCCCAAACCTTGGCCCAATGATGCGAATGCTTCTAGGATGTTCTAGAATGTATTTATTATATTTATTAATCAGTTTGTAAAGTTATTATACAAATAGAAGTTCTACTTCTACTTAGAATAGGTTTCATAGTTATAGTTAAACTTGTACTAGGCTTTTGCCTATATATAGAGCCTTTTGTGTTCATTGTAAAGCAGACCTAATTTTGATAATTAAATACAGAGAGTATTTTTCAAATTATTCTTGCGAGAGCCTTGTCTTTAATTGAGTCTGAACACTCGATTAAAATCACAAGTAAAACTCGAAAGTTCAACCCCACTTGATCGATTGTTCTAGGTTGATACCCACAAGGGATATAGGTCTAGTGATTCGACCAAGGAACCTCCCTTGTTCAAACTAGGTTGGCTAGTGCTTGTGGCTAGCAGGTTTACGTTGTCAAGAGAGTTCTATCAATTTTCCGCATTGAAATCCAAACCTTGAACTAGATCGTCAGAAAGCGCATCCTAGGATCGTATCAGGACGACTTCAGTACGGAGAGAGGAAATACAATGGTCTGGACCGCTGAGCCACTTGATAGAAGAAGCAACAATTGCACAAACTACTTCTAGAAGAAGTGGCTGGACAGTGGCTTTAAAATTCAAATTCAAAGCACAGAGGAAAATCAGGGATTATTTATTTGATTTGATTTGATTTGGTTAGTTATTGAGAATCAAATTACAATTTTTAAACTAGGATTTGTTAGAGGATTACTCTCCTTTACTTTTCCTAGAGATATCTCTCTTCTTCTAGTTCATTTTCATTTCGTTGAATTGCTTCCCTTGATCTAATTTTTTTTACTCCTTCGGGATTTTAATTAATTTTATGCATCTTTCCTTATTCAATTTTATTATGTCATATTCTATCATTCATTCTTGGTGAAGACTCTAAGAATCATAATTCTAGTATTCTGAGGTCTAAATGAGCTTTGGTAATCCTAAATTTCGCATTTCTTCTCCTTTTGGTTTCTTATCAATTTATTCCTATTTAATTGGGGTAATAGTATTCAAAACCCCTAAACTATACGCGAAAATCAAAAACCTCCCTTAGACTATAAAAAATCAAATCGGGCTCCCTGTACTATTGGTCAATGAGGTCCAGGCTCTTGCTATTACTCAAACTAACTTTCTATTAGTTGTGACCCTTTGTGGCCGGTTGCTGCAACCTAGAAAAATAATTTTAAAAAAAATTAACTGTTTTCTCAGGTAACAAACTCTTTCTTTTCTTTTTTCTGAATTGGGTTTTCTTTTCTTTTTTCAAAATCATTTCTTCCTCCTTCTCTATGCTCATCATCTTCTCTAAATAAATAAAAACCTAAGTTTACCAAATCTCTAATTTTCTATTAAACAAGAAACAAATCCAATAAACATAAAATAATTCCCAACTATTATGCCAATTATTCACATAAGTCCATCTATAAGCATTCGGAGGATTCATGGACTGTATATAATCATCGCCTCCTCCTCCACCACAACCGCGCCCAAATCTGGACATGGGAAGTCTGGTTGGACCTCATCCTCTATTTTTTTTCTTTTTTTTCTCACTTCATATTCCTCTTACTCTTCGTCAAAACCTAACTTTACCGGAAGTAATTCGGGCAGATTCTAGAGGATATATTCGCAGTTTTGGATTTGTAATAAGATGTGTGGTAGGTCGCGCACGCATGTTGGATTTCTTCCTTGTTTGAACTATCGAATGGGAATTTGGTTTTGGGCTATGGTTGTTGGTGTTTGGCATGGCTATGGTTGTTGGTGTTTGGTTTTAGGCTAAGGTCATGGAGAGGTTGTTTTCATGTTCGGCGACGAGGTTTGTCTCGGTTGTGGTTGGAAGTTTTGCAAAGAATTTAGTTTTGGGGTTTTATTCCAGTGGTGATGTTGGCATCGATGGAGGGTAAAGGTCAGAGGATTTAGGGAAGTGAGTTAATTTGGTTTGTGATGATAAATGCAAGGTGATTATTGGGGAGTGTATACAGAAGTTTGTAAGCACTGCAGTTTGACCAGGAGAGTGAAATTTGAGACGATTAAGTCAGTCGTGGATTTTATGTTATGGAGGATGTCTAATAGTTTGAAAAGAGGTCTCAAGGTTGTTCATGGGGAGGTAGTCGATAGGGGACTCGAAGTCATCAAATATATCGGAGCAAAAGCTTCTGTTATTGTTACCGTATGTCTTGCCTTGTATTTACATGTTCTTGGTGGCTGATAAAATATGATTCGATTATACTCGGGGTAGGAAGAATCTTGGCGATATTCACCTCTGAGGGGGTGGTCCTCGCCGCCGCTACACCTGCAAGGCGCCGGAGGGGGTCCCCGGCGCAGGTACTCCGACGATCAAGTCAGTATAAGTAACGAAATATAAGGGGTATGTAGGAGTAGTAGTGAGAGAGAGTAGAGAGAGAGAGTCCTCCTCCTTTTCTACCTAGGAGGGGGTATTTATAGGATATTTGGTCGGGAGTGCTGTCTTGGGATGTCAATACTTATGGCGTACCGGGTGTGGGAATAAGCGCCATATCGTGTTGGATGGGCCCCCCCCCGCTGACGTCGACCACCCCCGGTAGCAGGACTAGCAAGAGGCCAGGCGGGCCCTACAGTAGCTGAAGATGACGCACCCCCTGCCCGGACTAAAATGCCCTGGGGGTATATCAATTGTTATCATAAGCCCAACTGAAAACGAGCCCGAGTGTTTACCAAGGGCTTCATTCTCGACTTCTAGAGGAGTAGTATTTCCTTCACGACGCGGTAGGTTCATGAGGATTTTCGAGTTTCTCTGACTCTTCTGGCATTCAAGCAATGTATTTTCATTCCCGATATCTATCAGAACTCGGTATCTTTGTACCAGATATACGACAGCAAAGCAGGCAACGCGAACCGAACGCTTTCGAGAACTATTGGCCACAGAAAGGATGTCGACCAAGTTGATAGCGGTGATGTCGTGGCGATAACGCTGGTCATAAATCAGAACTGATAATTCTGGCGATAAGCCAGAACTAATAACGCTGACGGCGAACCCGAACAGATAACGCTGACGGTGAACCCGAACAGATAACGCTGACGGTAACCTGAACAGATAACGCTGACGGCGAACCCGAACAGATAATGCTGACGGCGAACCCGAACAGATAACGCTGACGGTGAACCCGAACAGATAACGCTGACGGTGACCCGAACAGATAATGCTGATGGTAACCCGAACAGATAACGCTGACGGTGAACCCGAACAGATAACACTGACGGTGAACCCGAACAGATAACGCTGACGGTGAACCCGAACAGATAACGCTGACGGGGACGCAACACTGTAGCAAAGCAATGTCATAGCTTGCTGATGAAGATGGTGTCATCACGAGACCACCATGTAGTCAGCCAAATCATGGGCAGATAATAATAACAAGGTATTCTTCTTGATATCGCGACATGACTAAGAATGCGCATTTCAGCACTGGGAAGGAGATGTCACAAATAAGATGGTGTACCATTGCTCCCATCACTGAGAATGTATTCCCTCGCTAATGACAAAAGATACCCCGTAGGCAGTAATAAATTCTTGCGTAATCTCGCTGCCTTTGTGGGCGTTAGTCTCTTCGCTATTTCGATATTTCATCGACTTTCCTGCGCATTCTCAAATGTTGTCTTGCCAGGTTAGTAAAAATAACATGTAATGACAAGTACTAGTTACCCTTAGAAGCTTTCACCCGCGCATATCGGGGTGTTGTTGATGTCACTTTTTCCATCCAAGCTCGTTGGATCCAGCTTTGCTGTAAGCCGCCTGCAATATTGACGCGGCTTTACGCCATAAGCTACCTACAATTTGTGCGGTTTTACGCCATAGCTACCTGCAATATTTTCGTGGTTTTACGCTGCTCGGAGCTACCTACAATATTGACGTGGCTTTACACTATAGGCCACCTACAAATTGTGCGGTTTTATGCCGTAGCTACCCGCAATATTGCACGCTTTCACATTCCCCAAGATTTCAATCTGTACTCCACTTGAGTACCTGCATTGTTAGCTGTACAAATACACTAACAGTAACAGAGTTTGCTAACATCGGTTAGCTTCCTCTAAGAAGGGGAAAATGATAATCTTAAAGGTGATAGCGATACCTTAGGGGAATAAACAAGGAACTCGGCCGTTGTTTAATTCCCGCTCCACTCCTTGCCTTTACGAAGGAGAATGACATGTCATTGGAGACCTTTTTCGGTGATGAGAGACTAACCTCATGACATTATGAGGGCTCTTCAAACAAGGTAGATATTCACCCGATAAGTCATATCAATATTCATCCGGGGTAGATATTCACCCGCTAGATAATATTCTAAATTATCATTTATCTCACCCACCGTCATGATAAATGACCAGATATAAAGCAGGACTAGGCTGCAATCAGTGGCGTCATTTTGAGGCTCAATCGTGCCTGCTAAACGCCGATATCTCACTTAGATGTCTTCATGAGAATTATAGCCCTTTAAACTATCTTCAAATCGAGCTATTATCCAGGAAATTCCGAGCACGTATGAATAAGATATGATTTTTTCCGTAAACTCAATATATGCGGAAACTTCAGCTAACGCGGAGGCAGCTGATAACACGGAGGAAGCTCCTAGCACGGAGGAAGCTCTTATCGCTGAGGAAGCTCATAACACGGAGGAAGCTCCTAACACGAAGGAAGCTCCTATCACGGAGGAAGCCCCTATCACGGAGGCAGCCCCTATCACGGAGGAAGCTCCTATCACGGAGGAAGCTCCTATCACGGAGGAAGCCCCTATCACGGAGGCAGCTCCTAACACGGAGGAAGCTCATAACACGGAGGAAGCTCCTATCACGGAGGAAGCCCCTATCACGGAGGAAGCTCCTATCACGGAGGCAGCCCCTATCACGGAGGAAGCTCATAACACGGAGGAAGCTCCTATCACGGAGGAAGCCCCTATCACGGAGGAAGCTCCTATCACGGAGGCAGCTCCTAACACGGAGGAAGCTCATATCACGGAGGAAGCTCCTATCACGGAGGAAGCTCATAACACGGAGGAAGCTCCTACACGGAGGCAGCCCCTATCACGGAGGAAGCTCATAACACGGAGGAAGCTCCTATCACGGAGGAAGCCCCTATCACGGAGGAAGCTCCTATCACGGAGGCAGCCCCTATCACGGAGGAAGCTCATAACACGGAGGAAGCTCCTATCACGGAGGAAGCCCCTATCACGGAGGAAGCTCCTATCACAGAGGCAACTCCTAACACGGAGGAAGCTCATAACACGGAGGAAGCTCCTATTGCGGAGGAAGCCCCTATCACGGAGGAAGCTCCTAACACGGAGGAAGCTCCTATCACGGAGGCAGCTCCTAACACGGAGGAAGCTCATATCACGGAGCTCCTATCACGGAGGAAGCTCCTATCACGGAGGAAGCTCATAACACGGAGGAAGCTCCTAACACGGAGGAAGCTCATAACACGGAGGAAGCTCCTAACACGGAGGTAGCTCCTATCACGGAGGCAGCTCCTAACACGGAGGAAGCTCCTATCACGGAGGAAGCCCCTATCACGGAGGAAGCTCCTATCACGGAGGAAGCTCCTATCACGGAGGAAGCTCATAACACGGAGGAAGCTCCTATCACGGAGGCAGCTCCTATCACGGAGGAAGCTCCTATCACGGAGGAAGCTCCTATCACGGAGGAAGCTCATAACACGGAGGAAGCTCCTATCACGGAGGAAGCTCATAACACGGAGGAAGCTCCTACACGGAGGCAGCCCCTATCACGGAGGAAGCTCATAACACGGAGGAAGCTCCTATCACGGAGGAAGCCCCTATCACGGAGGAAGCTCCTATCACGGAGGAAGCTCCTATCACGGAGGAAGCTCATAACACGGAGGAAGCTCCTACACGGAGGCAGCCCCTATCACGGAGGAAGCTCATAACACGGAGGAAGCTCATAACACGGAGGAAGCTCATAACACGGAGGAAGCTCCTAACACGGTTTCGTCTTTTTCCCAGAAGCTCACATGTCATGCTTTAAAATATATATGATTGCTTCACAAATTGCCATTATAATTAATTTGGCACAACTTACTATTCATCTTCTCCTTTCCAGCAACATTTGCTATCGGAGTATGTGCCTCAAACAAGATGATGATGATCCCAGTAAAATCAAATGAGAAGATAATTAATGACAGTGAGCACAACAAGATGATTTGTTCCATAATCATACTCGGTGGTGATTGGCCGCCTCAGGTTGAAGAAATGAGGATGGGTCTCTAAATTCAAAACCCATTTTCCAAAAGTAAAATGATCATTGGCAGAGATCTTGATTTTGACGAAGATAATCATGACTTCTCTCCCTCTTTTTCTTTCTTTTTTTTTCAGATCTGGTTTTTCTTTTGAACAAATAACAATAAATTCTTGGATCCCCATTTTCTAGATCTGATCTTTTTGCCTTCTAACAATAGAATGACCATTCAAACTCATATCATCGGATCCAGGCTAAAACCACATGGTGAACCCATTACCAGAAAAACCAGCGGCGGCAATGGAAAATAATAAACATGTATATGGAGAGGAGAGCCTTCAGATCTCAAGGAACTCACTTGACGATCTAAATACTCTCAACGAAAGCACCATTTGATAAAATATGATTCGATTATACCCGGGGTAGGAAGAATCTTGGCGATATTCACCTCTGAGGGGGTGGTCCTCGCCGCCGCTACACCTGCAAGGCGCCGGAGGGGGTCCCCGCGCGCAGGTACTCCGACGATCAAGTCAGTATAAGTAGCGAAATATAAGGGGTATGTAGGAGTAGTAGTGAGAGAGAGTAGAGAGAGAGAGTCCTCCTCCTTTTCTACCTAGGAGGGGGTATTTATAGGATATTTGGTCGGGAGTGCTGTCTTGGGATGTCAATACTTATGGCGTACCGGGTGTGGGAATAAGCGCCATATCGTGTTGGATGGGCCCCCCCCGCTGACGTCGACCACCCCCGGTAGCAGGACTAGCAAGAGGCCAGACGGGCCCTACAGTAGCTGAAGATGACGCACCCCCTGCCCGGACTAAAATGCCCTGGGGGTATATCAATTGTTATCAGTGGCTCTAGAAATCTATCGCCTACTTGAATTCATGAAATAGCAATTGTTGTAGAAGTAGGCTTCATATGTATAAATTCGTTCCTCTTGATTGAAATGCAGTTATCTATACCAACTTCTTTTTGCTTCTTCTATTTACCGAATGTGTGATGTTGTTTTCCATTTTTTATTGTTTTGAATTATCCTGGTATAGCTGAAAACACAAATACTTAATTATATTATTTTAAACTTACATTATTTTTCTGAATTTTTAGATTAATTATATTATTTTTTCTAAATTTTTAGATTAATTATATTATCTTTTTTTGAATTTTTGAATTAATTATATTACTTTTTGTATTTTTTAAATTAATTATAGTATTTTTCTGAATTTTTTAAATTAAATACATTATTTTTTTGTATTTTTAAAATTAATAATAGTTTTTTTTCTGGAATTTTCTTGATTAATTAAATTATTTTTTTGAAATTTTGAAATTATTTATATTATTTTTCTGAAAAAGAAAATAAAAATACCTAGAACAACAGTTTTTTTGTTTTTTTTGCAACCTGCTGTCAAGGGTCAGCCTTGACAGTCTGTTAGGTTGACTAACGGAAATGGTGCTCGTTGTCGTTGACCCTTAGTATAGGGGAGGCCGAATAAAACTTTTATAGTCCAAGGGAGGTTTCTATTTTTCGCGCAAGTACAGGGGGCCTCAATGCTATTACCCCTATTTAATTTAAGCCTGATCAACTTGAGTTTTAATCTGAGTAATTATTGCTTTTCCTAACGACTTTGGAAGCTACATGGTTAACAGGAACCTGTAGGCAACTAATTTGTGGCCAGTCGGGACTCAAATAGGAAAAGAGAAGAATTAGGCTTATATGGGCGAGGGGTCTCTCCCATAGGTCAAGGGAAGGTCTCTCCCTGTTTTTATCAACCACTTGGTTAAATTCTATAAGTGAACCTTAGGATTGCTATGGAGGGTTAGGGTACTTAATAGAGTGCCTCTTTAAGTTACTTAAGTAGTAGGAGAGTAGGAAGTCTAAGTGAACTAGACTTCTATAGCCCCCTGTGAAGTGTTTTAAACATCTTTGCACTAATTATGACTTAGGTTGAGTCTTTACCGGGAATATTTCATTACTTTATTTCATTCATACTCTAGTTATTTACTGCTTTTATTTGCTATTTATTCCTTTAATTATTTACTGCAAAAACCACCCATTTATATTGGTTAATACCACCGTTGCAAAATTGGTTATTAGAAGAAACTGAAATTAATGATTAATCCCCGTGGAACGATCCTCTTATCACTTGCTACAATATTGTTTCATCTCATTGTGATAAGTTGTATTACATTTATTTTTGATGGATTCGGCAACCATCAGTTTTCTATAAGGAATCATGAGGCAACTGGGATTCGCTCCCTTATGGATAGTAGTGGTTATGCGGTACGTGTCCTCTGTGTCCTACTTTATACCTACAAATGGCATCCTAGAAGCACAATTCAGTCCTCAGCAGGGTCTCCGGCAAAGGGACCCTCGGTCTCCATACATATTCATACTTTGTTCAGAAGGGTTATTTGCGATGCTTAGGGCAGCGGTGGATTGAAATAGGTTGCACGGGTTTAAGATTTGCAGACAAGCTCTAGTGGTGAGTCACCTTTTCTATGCTGACGATAGCCTGATCTTTGCTTGTGCCACAGATCATGAGCTTGCAGTAATCTCATAGATACTAAAACTGTATGAAGTAGCCTCTAGTTAAAAGGTAAACCTGGATAAGTCTAAAGTTTGTTCAGTAAAAATGTTGGCCTGGATACGAAAGACATGGTGCAAAATAGGTTAGGGGTTAAGATAGTTGATAATCATTCTAAGTATCTTGGGCGGTCAAAACGGGTGATGTTTAGTTCCATTCACGATAAGATTTGTAAGCGGCTATTGGGATGGAAGGAAAAGAAGGTTTCTCAAGTTGGTCGGGAGATCCTTATTAATTCTGTGGTACAGTCTATTCCCACGTACATCATGAGTTGTTTTGAGATTGCTAAGGAGGTCTGTGATGAGGTGGAAAAGGCGACCAAGATTTTCTAGTAGGGTGATTGAGAGGAAGGTTAATTGGATTGCTTGGCATAAGATATGTAGGTCTAAGTCGGTTGGAGGATTGAGATTTCGACACCTTCAAAAATTCAATCTCGCTCTGTTGGACAAATAGGGATAGCGGCTGTAAAAATCTCCAGGTTCACTTCTGGCTAAGATTCTGAAGCCTAAATACTTCCCCAACTTGGACTTCTTCTCGGTCACGGTTGGGAATATGCCAAGCTTCATCTAGTGAAGTATCATCACACAGAGGGAGATTTTTAGCAAGGATTGCTTTTGGCGGAAAGAGAATGGAGAGGCGGTTAGGATTTGGTTGGACCTTTGGCTCCATAGGATCCTAGATTGTCGAGTTTCATTGCCAGTATCAGGATTACCATATTCGGTCAGGGTCGTGGATCTCATTGATAGAGAGAATAGGTGTTGAAAGAGAGAGTTAGTGAATGGTATCTTCTCGGCTCAAGAGAGTTTTGAGATTCTAAGCCTGCAACTTAGTTGGACTGGGGTGAAAGACTCCCTTATATGAAGAGGTACTCATTCAGGCAACTACTTGGTCCAAAGTGGGTATCACTGTCTAATGACGGGTGAAGATTTGAACCCTGCAGTAAACTATCTTGAAGGCTATTCCCCCAAAGTTGAAAAATATCATGTGGAGGCTTGCTCATGGGTCACTTCCTACTCGGGAAAATATGATTCATAGAGGGATGGTGATAGATCCGTGTTGCCCTTGTTGTGGAAGTGGTCCGGAATCTAAGTTTCATTTGGGGACTACTTACTTGTTTGTTGTCCAGGTACAGGTAGGGGTATCGTCTTGGGATAAGATTAACCGGGAGATAGATGAGACTTTTATGGATTGGCTAGTCTGGGTGAGTAAGGAAATAGATCGAGAAAGTTATGAGGAATTTATTTTGGTAATGTGGTCGTTGTGGATAACACGAAATAGTAGAATCTTCAAACAATAACAAGAGGCGTCGTTGGTTGTTCTGCATCGAGGAGGAAAGTTACTTACTGAGTATATAACACATGAGCATAAGCGAGAGACACATGAGAAAATGAGGTGGATGAAATTAAGAGATCTTGAACATGAGACACGTGGTTTAGAGTAGCCAATTACTTATGCACATGAAGTGCATGGCAAAAGGTCAAGTTGTTACGCAAGAAGCATTCTACCTACGCGCATGAGTGTAACGGCTAAGTCAATATGCATGAGGTGGTTGACCTATACATATGAGACTTATCATGAGCCTAGAGGGGTAGAATAATGAGTTTATAGGGTAAGGTGGGGTAAGACAATGTTGCACATAAGGCATTTTGTCTAAGCGCATGAGCGCATATACCATAAGGGAATGTAAATTCACATGCATTTTAGTTGTTCAGAGCAATTCACTTACATGCTCGCGGCACGTGAACCCATAACTGAGAAGGGTAATTGGACTTCATAAGCGCACATTTTAAACTGAAAGAAGAGAATTGTTGATGTTCTAACTCAAAGAAATGGGCTTATAACAACCTCTAACTTAGTAATAAGTAATAGAGGATTATGAGTTTTATAGTGAGATGTGTTGAGTGATAGACCAAAAGAAAAATATATATAAAAAAATATTAAGAGAGAAAATCATTGGAAGAGGACAAAGTATTTGTCATTAAGGATTGGATTAATATAACTATGAGAATGTTGAAAATGTGACATTGAGAATAGTGTATCTGCTCATTGTTGAGATGGATTTATAATCCCAATGGGGAAAAAGATCCTACATTTGGTCAAGTACTAGAGAAATATTAGTCATCCTTAAATGCACTTCTTTGTGGAACAAGTGAGACGTTTTGCGGGAGGCAAACTACTTCGCCGACGGGCTAGCAAAACAGGGAACCAATAGGAGTAGCGATCTATATGCTTGTTGTTGATATATTATTAAGGGGTAATAGTATAAAAACCCCTGAACTATATTCGAAAAATAGAAACCTTCCCTAAACTAAAAAAAATTCAAATCGGGGTCCTTGAACTAAAGGTCAACGAAATCCCGGCCCTTGCCATCAGTCAAACTAACTTTCTGTTAGTTTCTACTAATTATTGCCGATTGTATTTATTTACCATAATGCCATTATATATTAAATAACATAATTAATTTAAAAAATTCAGAAAAATAATATAATTAATCTAAAAAATCAGAAAAATTTAATGTAATTAATTTCTATTTTTCTTTTATACTATTACATTTCTTTTCTTTTTAATTTACAACACTGATTCTTTAAAGAAATATTTCCAGCCCTTTCTTTCTTTCTTTCTTTTTATTTTTTCCTTTCCTTTATTTATTTTCTTTCTTTTGCTCTCCTGCACTTTTTTTACTATTTTGTTTTCTTCTCTTATTCTGTTCTCTGCAAAACAAAACAACATACACAAACACAATATATGAATCGGAGACAGGTGGTGGTGGTTTGGTAGTTTGGGATTGGTGTCGGTGCAGCGGTGAGGTCGGCTGGGTCGATTGGGTGGTTTTGGTGGTTGGTTAAGTTGAATTGGCAGTTTGCGATGGGTTTTTGCAGTAGTGATTTATGGGTTTCTTGATTTGGCAGTGGATGAAGGATTTTTGATTGTGCAGTGGATGAAGGTTTCTTTTAATTTAGCAGTATATGAAGGATAGAGAGTGAGGGCTATTGTTGGTTGGTGTTTGGTTTGGTAGTTTTGGTGATTGGGGTTGATGAGGTTTTGGTGACTGGGAGTTGGTTATGGTTGTGATGGTGTTAGATTTGTGCAGATCAGTTCTTGGTAATTTGTGCATCTAGATCTAGGAAAGTGGAGTTGCGGTTTGGGTGGTTGCTGGTTTGTAGATCTGGTTCAGATTTGGGTTTGTGCAGATGGGTTCTTGGTAATTTGTGGATCCAGATCTAGGAAAGTGGACTGCAAAATGAAGAGGCGGGGGGTTGTACTACTTTTGCGGATGAGGCAGGCGGTGGCGACCGCGGTGGCAGTGGCTGGTGTTGTTGTGGTTGGTTTTGCTGCAGAATTAGAGTCGAACAATAGAGAAAAAGTGGAGAAATCTTGAAAATAAGAATTTTTGAAATTTTTGGATTTGAAAATGCAGGATAAGAAAATAATTAAACAAAAGAAAGAAACAAATTAAGGAATAAGAAAATAAGAAAGAAATTTTAAAATTTTAAAATTTTTGGAATAAGAAAATAAGAAAGAAAGAAATTTTGGCTTTTTTGGAATAAGAAATTAAGAAAGAAAGAAATTTTTAAATTTTAATTTTTTTTAACATATTTACCTGCTAGAATAGGTTTAAAAAAAACTTGTTGTAGTAGGTAACCCTAACAGACTGTTATGGTTGACTGACGGAAATGGGCTGGGCTTTGTTGACTTTAAGTACAAGGAAGGTGGAATAAAACTTTTATAGTCCAGGGGAGGTTTCTGTTTTTCGCGTTAGTATAGGGGGCCTAAATACTATTACCCTTATTATTAATTGTTTGCCCGTTAGTTTTTTTCTTATTCTCTAATGTTTTGAACTTTTAGTTGTACTGTTTGCGGTCTGTCTCTCTATAGAAGTACTACCTCTTTTCTATTATAAATAAATTATTTTGCCTATCAAAAAAAGTCAGACTTGGGTTGTTAAAAGAGAACTCTAAGTGGAGCTAGGTTATAAGAAAATAATGAGGTAGATATAGAGAATAAACAAAAACTTATGCGATGAAGATATAAACATAAATAGTGATAAAAAAAAGTTAAGAGATGGACAAAACTATTGAAATGGGGGAGATCTTTAAAATAATTGAAAGTTAGTTGAAGAGGACATCAACAAGTTGAAGTGGGGGAGAGTGTCGAGGTCTAAGCCCTTGTGCTAAAGATTAGCGTTAACATAGGTGTTGAGATGTGAAAGGGGAAATCTTTGGGGTGTGATAGCTCTCCACTTTTCCTTGGCCATTATGGGTTATAAGACTGAGTGTTGTCATGATCATGTCCACTTCTAGGAAAGTTAGCGCGTTTGGCAAGATAAGGACGGAGCTAAACTATAAACTAGGGATGACTATACAGTTCTTTCTTAGGAAGAGGATAGAGGGAGGTCTCGCTCAAGATAGGAACGTGCATCGGCTGAGAGTAAAGAAAGGTTTGCTCATTCATATGAGCGATCGACCAAGCTTGTGATGAGCCTACGTTGGAGTTACTCTCTAATTTGATTATTCTACATAAAAGTGGTGCTAGTTTAAGTCCAGATCCTACTATGATGGATTTAAGGAGTCAATATATGTTGGGGTGTGCGAACTAAAGTCCCACATCGGAAAGAAAAGAGAAATAAAGACTAAATAGAAGAGGAGTGGATCTTCTTAATGGAATGAGGCCTTTTGTGAAAACCGTGCGGGCTCAGGCCCAAAGCGGACAGAATCATTCCATTAAGAGAGATTCGAGTGGGTCTTTATTTCTCCCAACAAATGGTAGTGGAGCTGATGGTTCGATGGGCTTATGGAGTAGATCCGATGGATTGGTGGGACGAGTATGTTGATGATGGCCCAGACCCAGTGCATGGGGTCTGGTTCAGTAGCGGCACACAACGAATCTCCAAATTGATGGGCCAATAGATTGAGCCCGAAGTATGATGGGTGAATTCCATACTTCGTGCAAATTGATTGGTGGGCCTTTAAGTACAGTGAATCTCCGAGAGGAACTTGAAGTCAATGGGTCCTGTTGAGGACAAATTGATGGGCCAATAGATTGAGCCCAAAGTATGATGGGTGAATTCCATACTTCGTACAAATTGATTGGTGAGCCTTTAAGTACAGTGAATCTCCGAGAGGAACTTGAAGTCGATGGTTCCTGTTGAGCACTATGTAGGGCTTCATTCGAGAGGGAGATTGTCGGGCTCAGATGGTGGGCTTAGGGGTTAGGGAGATTGTCGGGCTCAGATGGTGGGCTTGGTGGTACTTAGTTCGAGGGGGAGATTGTTGGGGTGTGCGAACTAAAGTCCCACATCGGAAAGAAAAGGGAAATAAAGACTAAATATAAGAGGAGTGGATCTTCTTAATGGAATGAGGCCTTTTGAGAAAACCGATGGGCCAATAGATTGAGCCCGAAGTATGATGGGTGAATTCCATACTTCGTGCAAACTTGATTGGTGGGCCAACAGGTTGAGCCCGAAGTATGATGGGTGAATTCCATACTTCGTGCAAATTGATGGGCCAAATTGGTGGGCTTGCTCAGTTTGAGGTTGAACTTTAAGTGCAGTGAATCTCCGAGAGGAACTTGAGGTCGGTGGGTCCTGTTGAGGACTATGTAGGGCTTCGTTTGAGAGGGAGATTATCGGGCTCAGATAGTGGGCTTGGTGGTACTTGGTTCGAGGGGGAGATTGTTGGGGTGTGCGAACTAAAGTCCCACATCGGAAAGAAAAGAGAAATAAAGACTAAATATAAGAGGAGTGGATCTTCTTAATGGAATGAGGCCTTTTGTGAAAACCGTGCGGGCTCAGGCCCAAAGCGGACAGTATCATTCTATTAAGAGAGATTCGAGTGGGTCTTTATTTCTCCAACAATATATTAGAGGGCTCAACGTAAATGGTGTCAATAAGTGAGCTAAGACTGACCGTTGTGAGTTCTAGGACTACATAGGCATTAAGAAAATGGGACTATGATATTTGTGCAGTTGGATTGGGTTAAGGGGGCACAGTTATACTGTCGGACTCCTTGAATGCTCTATAGTGGATCAAATACCTTGAGAAGAGACACTGGAACCCCATCCCGGGATTCAGAATATCATAGATGACCTACACCTGAAATGACCCCTACAGGTTCTATTTGAGCATACATTACGTAATGCTGACCAAATTGCAGATGTTATACAAGAAGTAAACGGGGATTAGTAACGCTTGTAAGATGGTCATGTGTATAACTGAAGGTGTGTGTCCGATCTGATGAGTGATCCTAGTTGGAGCACCTCACCAACTGATAACAATCCACCTAAAAGAAAGGGTATTTTCGTCTATCACCCGGTGGGAAGAGGCATAGCTACTGTTTCGCACCACCACGGTAGGGACAAGATTGCTACCTTCCCCAAAGGCTAACGCTACAAAGGCTAACGGGGCCCTACCGGCTCCTCTCACGGACCTCCTGCTTGGCTCAAGGAGTTATCTCACCCCCAGAGGAAACCACGCGTCAGGATTAACACTCCGGCCATTATCCTACCGCGGCAATATCTACCTACGAACCTACCGCCAAGGTAGCGTATCATGATAAGGGCGAACCACAGACCCTAACGCGAGCGATAGCTCCGTACCCATTTACTCGGGCGGGAACACCCCCTTTCTTCTATAAATACCTCCCCCACAAAGGAGGCAGGTAAGCGGACTTGACTGGCCAAAACTCTGCCAATTTCAGTACACCTACTGACTTAAGCATCGGAGTGTTTCCACCGGAGACCCCCTCTAGCGCATTGCAGGTACTGTGGACCGTCGCGCACACTGATCCGAAAAGAGCTGCTCCGCCATACATCCTTCGGCAGAAGACAAATTATTATCAAATTGGTGCTTTCGTTGAGAGCTTTGGTTCTATTAAGTGAGCATCCTTAATAACCAAGCTCCTCATCCCCGAAGCTAGAAGGATTATGGCCTCAGAGTCAGATCCGGCGCTGTCCCGAACTTCCAACATCCCATACAACACCCGTAGACGTCTGTTTCCCTTTGCTACATCTGATGCCCCCACCCCAGGGCAGGACGTCACTGCAGGAGAATTAGATCTTCCTCGCGGGTCAAGTTCAGAAGAAGTTACATTCCAGATTTGCTCTCCCTTCTCCCATGAAGCAGTCCGCCAGCGTGACAAATATAGAGAGCCCTGGGATGATCGACGGGGGGGATATAATGAGAGATCCATCTCCTAGATACAGCGAGAGATCTAGCAGCAGAAGTCGACGAGCTCGAACTCCAAGGAGCCATAGCCGATCTCCTAGGAGACATCAGGAATATGACCCTCAAAATCCCAGATACGACGCTGAAATTCCACATCAGCGTCCTCCTCGTAGGATCCCTGATGCTAACGTGGGTCATCCATTCAGCTACCGTATCAGGCACCACAGAGTCCATCGACATGTGAAACTCCCAGCAGAATCATATGACGGCACAAAAGATCCCATTTCTCGCCTCAATAAGGTGAAGGATTTCGTGCAATTCCAAACGCGCAGTGACGCAGCATTGTGTCAAATTTTCGTAATGACGCTGTCAGGAGTGGCACGTCTATGGTTCGAGGGGCTCCCCGCCGGGTCTATCGATAATTTTTCTCAGTTGGAAGAAAAATTCAAAAGTCGGTTTAGCACGGCTATTCCTATCAGAAAGTCAGCAGCTGCGCTGTTCGATATCCATCGAAAACCACAGGAATCGTTGAACGACTTTTGATCTTGAAATGTCCCTAACGCCAGGGGTCACTATCGATTTTGCGATTGAGGCCCTGAAACGCAATTGTCGATACAGTAAACTGAAAGATACGCTAACGGTGGACCCCCCAACGACCCTGGATGCGTTGAGGCTGAAAGCGCATAACTATGCGAGAATGGAAGAGGAAGAAAATAGAGAATGGATCCGAGGCATGTCAGCGGACCCATATGTGGCCCCTAACGTCCTGAACAGCAGCGCCCCAGACGCTAAACCCACCGAGGATCCCGGGCAGCGGAAAGAACATAATACTAAGACCTCTAACCGGCAGAGAGGCAATTTTTCAAAAGGAAGACCTGGAGGGTCCCCCACTCGGAAGCAAACGGACCCGCCAAAGGGCCGGATATACGATCCTGACCTCCCATCTCTCATACTCCCAAGGGCGGAGATATTAGCAATAGTCCAATAGAGAAATTTGCCTATCCGTTACCCAGCTCCCGTGAAGCCAGGAGTAATCATGGGAGGAAGAGAAAATGCATACTGCAAATTCCATAAGGTCAAGGGACACTCAACAGATGTATGCAGAGAGTTAAAATCGGCTATAGAGCGATTGGTCGAAGAGGGCAACCTTGGGGAATTTGCCACAAAGGCCAGGGAGGAAGCCAGAAATAACCCAACTGGAAATACAACTGAGCAGAGGCAAGCGCCCTCGCACACTACAGGGGCTAACGCAGTTCCCCTCGGGCCAAATAGAGAAGCGCTCGCTATCGATAGCGACCAAATGCCCATGATAAATATCATTGCAGGGGGAGCACCCTATTGCGAGGAAATTATGCCGCAAACGCCCAACCCTGGAGAAAAGCACAAACGGGAGAGCGCGCAAACGAAAATCGAGGCGATAAGTGCCTTAGACAGAATGATATTGTCTTTCTCAGAGGAGGATGAAAAAGGCATCGTCTTCCCGCATAATGATGCGATGGTTGTAACGCCCGTCATTGGAAGTCATGGGGTAAGAAGGACCCTTGTCGATAACGGGAGTGCAGTGAATCTATTTTCATTGGAAGCGTACAACTTGATGAAATGACCTGACGGTGAGCTATCGTCTTGTACGAGGCCAATTATTGGGATTGATGGAGTACCGATTCCGGTAGCCGGAATAACATCCCCGCCGGTGTACTTCCGAGAAGACACATTCAAACGCTCCGAAGAGCTACTATTTCTGGTCGTAGACCTAACGTTACCGTATAATGCCATTTTGGGGCGACCCTTCCTTAATCGTTTTGGAGTGGCCATATCTCAAAAGCACCTGCGGATGAAATATCCCTCATGGGATGGCGTGGTCTCAATCAAAGGGGACCAAAAGCTGGCAGCCGAATGCTACTTACTTATGACTCAAAGGAGTTGTGACCGCTACGTTTGCGTGGCAGACGACCCTTTCGATGATAAAGAAGAAAAGCGCACTCAGCCGCTAGATCAAATGGTATCAATCCCTATCGGTAAGGATAGTGAAACGAATCTCTTAGCCAGTGAGAAATTAAGCCTTGAAGAGAACGCGCAATTAATCCGGCTGTTGAGGAAATGCAAGGGAGAGTTTGCGTGGAAACCAGCAGACATGCCCAGAATCTCTCGGGAGGTCGCAGAACACCGGCTGAACGTTAGTCCTGACGCCAAGCCTGTTCAACAAAGGCGACGTGCTTTTTCATCGGAAAAGATAGCAGCCATCAAAAAGGAGTTGCTAAAGCTCACAGAGGCGGGGTTCATTCGAGAAGTCCAGTACCCGACCTGGCTAGCTAATCCTGTGTTAGTCCCAAAGCCTAACGGGGACTGGCGCATGTGCATCGACTTTACTGACCTAAATAATGCCTGTCCCAAGGACTGCTATCCCCTTCCGCGAATAGATCAGTTAGTCGATCAAACCGCTGGGTATGCTTATCTAAGCTCCCTAGATGCGAATTCCGGATATCACGAAATCCTTATGGCCGTAGAGGACGAAGAAAAAACTGCCTTTATCACTCCTAGGGCCACATACTACTATACTGCAATGCCGTTTGGGCTAAAGAATGCTGGTGCAACATTTCAGCGTATGGCAAACAAAGTTTTCGAAAATCAAATCGGGAAGAATGTAGAGGCCTACGTAGACGACATCCTGATCAAAAGTCGGAGTTTCAGAGAACACCTTGCTGACTTGGAAGAAGTTTTCAATGTGATGAGAAAACACAAGATGAAGTTAAACCCGCGGAAGTGCATGTTCGCATTCCAAACGGGAAAATTCTTGGGCTATGTGGTCAGCTAGAAGGGCATCCAGCCCAACCCGTCAAAGATAAAAGCCATCCAGGATATGATATCCCCGCGAACTGTCAAAGAGATACAGAAGTTAACCGGGCGCATCATTGCGTTGGGGCGATTCATATCTAAGCAAGGCGAGAGATGTTTGCCTTTCTTCAAAGTCATCCGCAACAAGGCTCCCTTCGGATGGACAGAGGAATGTGAGAAAGCGTTTGCAGGACTAAAAGCTTACCTATCATCAGATTTAGTGCTGACGAGGCCTGAGCCCGGCGACGAACTATATCTATATTTGGGAATAGCTGAAGAGGTAGTCAGCGCCGTCCTTGTGCGAAGTGATGGGCACGTGCATCGTCCTGTATTCTTCGTGAGTCACATATTGAAAGATGCCGAACTGCGATACGCTCCTATCGAGAAGATAGCACTCGCTCTAGTGCAAGCCACGAGAAAGATGGATCGATACTTCCAAGCCCACCCCGTCATTGTACTCACGGATCAGCCGTTGAGAAGAATCTTCAGAAAACTTGAATCTTCAGGAAGAATGTTAATTTGGGCTATCGAGCTCGAACAATACGGGCTGCAATACAAAGCTAGACCGGCCGTTGAAGCCCAAGCGTTAGCTGACTTCATAGCTGAGTGCACATTCACAAAGGACACAAAGATAGATCTGTCGGAGGAAGAAGCAGAAAGTCCATGCCTACCGTCTCCGGAGACATATACAGATACGTGGGTCATCCACGTAGATGGAGCAAAAAATCAAGAATTAGCTGGCGCAGGAGTTTTCTTAGTTGGACCAAACGGCCTGGAGATGCGATACGCCATCAAAATCCTGCAGCCATTGTCCAACAATGCGGCTGAATACGAAGCGCTGTTGGCAGGACTCAGAATTGGAAACAGTTTCTCTATCGGAGCCACTCCTGGTGCGGAGAAGGAAGACAGAACACGTTTAAAGATCCGAGGAGATTCCAAACTAATAATGGATCAGGTTCTGGGGAACTCCCAAGCCAGAGAACCCATCATGGCCCAATACTTAGCCAAAGTGAAGCATGAGCTGTCAAAGATACAGGAAAAAGGCACCCTGGTCACCTTTGAGCACATTCCTAGAGAAAACAATGAAGAGGCCGATAGCCTCGCCAAGATGGCAGCCAATCCGGAAGCCTCAATACCCAGTGACGTGCGCTATGGAGAACTGCCTACACCTTCTTTCATGGAAGAGCAGGCATCGCTCTGTGTGGAAGAAATGGAAAATGATTGGAGGATCCCAGTGATAGAATATCTAAAACATGATAAACTACCGGGGGACCAGACAAAGAGAAAGAAAGTCCTAAAACGGGCAGCACGATGCACATATTATAACGGAGAGTTAATACGAAGATGTTTCTCCCATCCGGCCGCTAAATGCATAACGGAGCAAGAAGGCTTACATGTGTTACGTGAAATTCACGGAGGGATATGTGGCATGCACATTGCTAGCGGCACTCTGGCAGCCCAAGTCTTTCGGTCGGGATTTTACTGGCCCACCATTCGACGAGATTGTCATAACTTCGTGAAAACCTGTCAGAAATGCCAGGAATATGCTAAGATTCCTCGAAAACCTGCTGTGCCAATTTCAGAAATAGTCGCACCGTGCCCGTTTGCAAAATGGGGAATTGACATCCTGGGCCCGTTTCCAAAGGCTAGATCTCAGTTAAAATTTGTGGTCATAGCGGTAGACTACTTCACAAAGTGGGCCGAAGCTGAGGCGTTAGCTACCATCACCACCGAAAAAAATTGGCTTTTCTTCAAACACCAAGTCATCATGCGATTTGGAGTACCACGCGTGCTAGTTAGCGACAACGGGACACAATTTACAAGCCAGTTCTTCAGGGATCAATGTGCAGAGTTCCAGATAGAGCAAAGATTCTCCTCTGTGGCACATCCCCAAACCAACGGCCAGGCGGAAGTAACTAACCGCAGCATCCTTAGTGGCATCAAAAGAAACTTAGAAGGGTCCAAGAAGAAATGGCCAGACGAATTGCCATATGTACTATGGGCCTACCGCATGACTGTCAAGGCCAGCACGGGAGAGACCCCGTTCGCGTTAGCATTCGGAACCGAAGCTGTCACACCAGTCGAGATTGGCATGATGAGCCTCCGGGTGGCTCACTTCAAAGAAGAAAACAATGAAGAAAGGTTACGAGCTAACCTCGATACTCTACCAGAAACACACGAGGAAACCCTCCTGAAAACCCTGCACTACAAAAGGAAAATGACACAATATCACAACCGGCAAGTGAGGGAGCGATTGCTCAAAACCGGAGATTTAGTGCTCAGAGACAAACGGGCAGCAGGACAACGTATGGGAAAACTCAGTCCAAACTGGGATGGACCGTATCGTGTCACCCGCATTGTGGGAAAAGGAGCATACCATCTGGAAACGCTCGAGGGAACGCCCCTGCAGAACTCTTGGAACATCGCTCGGTTGAGGCTATACCACGCCAGGAGCTAATCGGGTAACATCAAAGTTATTCTAATAAATGAATATTGAGATATTCACCGTGCGTTTGCTACTGGTAATATGCAGGTAGCGAAGAATGCCAGGGGTGAAAATCCTATCCTTGTGATGGCTGGTCTTGATCAGACAGCTCATTAAGACGAGGCACGCCCTGGCATAACAAGGCGTTTGGGAGTGAAAATCCTATCCTTGTGGTAACCGTGCTCACATAGACAACCCATTAAGACGAGGCACGACCCCAAACGGCTTCCCGGAGTGAAAATCCTATCCTTGCGGCAACCGTGCTCACATAGACGGCCCGTTAAGATGAGGCACGCCCCGGAATCCTTGGGAGTGAAAATCCTATTCTTATGGTAACCCCATAAGGAGAGGCACGCCCCAAGGAGAGACCAACTCCGTCCTGGAAGTGAAAATCCTATCCTTGTGGTAACCGTGCTCACATAGACGGCCCATTGAGACGAGGCACGATTCCACGGACGTGAGGTACAACGCTTGGGGGTGAAAAGTCCTATCCTTGTGATGGCTGGTCCTGATCAGACAGCTCACTAAGACGAGGCACTCCCCAAAGCCTATCTGTGGCGAAAGGAAACAAAGACATCCCAACTAGTAGCCGCGCGGTTGATACCCAATGAAGCGATGTTGGAGCATATCTGTGGCGAAAGGAAACAAAGAAATCCTAACTAGTAGCCGCGCGGTTGATACCCGGTGAAGCGATGTTGGAGCCTATCTGTGGCGAAAGGAAACAAAGAAATCCTAACTAGTAGCCGCGCGGTTGATACCCGGTGAAGCGATGTTGGAGCCTATCTGTGGCGAAAGGAAACAAAGAAATCCTAACTAGTAGTCGCGCGGTTGATACCCGGTGAAGCGATGTTGGAGCCTATCTGTGGTGAAAGGAAACAAAGAAATCCTAACTAGTAGCCGCGCGGTTGATACCCGGTGAAGCGACGTTGGAGCCTATCTGTGGCCAAAAAAATAAAAAAATAAAAAATCCTAACTAGTAGCCGCGCGGTCGACACCCGGTGAAACGATGACGGAGAGGTGACCATACTGCAACAACAACGTTGAAACAGACGTAAAGCCCCCTCTGACAACGCGGGACGGCAGGAATATGAGTGCAGCAGATGCGGAAGCAACGCTGATTTACTCTCAAAAATGCTATCAGAGGATATAATGGACATGCTACTTGAATGCAGCTGACGAAAAGGTAACGGGATACAACGCGAAACTATGTGTCTATGGAAACTTAACGCCAAACGTCCCAGGCGGACAAGTGATCAAACGACATTATGAAGAAAAGCAGATAAAGAACTTCTATCCAAAAAGAGTGGATTAGCCAAGTCAAGGCCGACATCGTTTAGAGTACAAAATATGGACGGGCCCGTCAGCCACAAAAATGTAAACATCTAAACAACAAAAAGTCTAAAGATTGGGCGGCGCGTTGACCCGTCCTTGCTGAGCAGCCTTCCACTGGTAGAAACCGCTATCAGTAATGGCTGAGGCTCTCTTGTCAAAATACGCAGAGAGATCGTCAGTACGGAGCTCCTCAACTCCATAATGATGCATCACGGCTTCTAACATGATTCCCCCACCCTGCTCTAAGTACCAACGGTTCTTCTCAGCATTAAGGGAGGAATCGGCAGATAGCTCAGCGTTCCTCTGTCTCTCCAGACGCAGGCTATTCTCCTCCTGAGAGAGGCGTATGGCCAGATCAGCACGTTGTCGCTTCTCCTCCTCCAAAGCCAACTTAGCGGCCTCCAACTCTTGTTTAACCGCGGTAGCCTCTCCCTGAGCAGTCTCCATACCTTCGTTGGCAGCAGCAAGGGCATTTTCAAGACGCTGTCGCTCTTCCAGCAGCCTGTTTATCTCTCCTTGCCCGTTAGCTGCAGCTCTGGCATTCTCCTCATCCATATAGTGAAGATGGCAAAGTATAGAAAACGCCTGAGAGCGAAGGAAATTGATGTGCCCCTGCTCGCCCCGAGCCACAAAGGCATCCCTCTCTCTTGGAAGAGACAAAATCTCTGCCACCAGATAAGCGGTAGAGGAAATCACGGTCTCATGATCAGCATCGGCAGGAAACTGCATAATACTGTCCCTAAAGGAGCGTAAGCTAACATGATGAGTTGGCAGGAGAGGAGGCTCGTAGGGAGAGATACCAGCCATTAAGGCAGGGGCGGGGCCACCCCTCGCAATAGTTGGATGAGGCATCGGAACAAAGAACAACGTGCCAGGAGAAGCTGGCCGGCTAGTGGAGCCCTCCACGTTAGGCATTGAGACCTCATTACCTCCGGGCACCTCAGGATTAAGGGCATCAGAATCATAGCCCGTTGGGGTGTGCGCAGAATGAATCGGAGAACCAGGAGGCACATGGGGTTGACCGCCAAAATCAACAGGTTCCGATTGATCAGCAGACGCACCCTCGCCCCCAAGGGCACTCGAACTACGATTGGCGGCCGAGGAAGAAGGGCTATTCGGAAGATCATAGCGAGCCTTCTTCTGACGCTCGCGAAGGACATCGGCGATTCCCATATCTCCCTGGGAGGTAGAGGGGACACAAGCAGCAACGACTTCCTAAATAACGCAGAACGTGATAAGGAAACCGTGCAAAAAGAAAGACAAAAGTTTTAAAAATAAGAAAAATGCTCACCTGAGTGGTGGAGGACACAAGAGGAATCCTAACAGGAATCGGATCAACCGTAGCCTCTGAAGAGACAACGGTCTGGGACGAAACGGAGGGGGCAGCACGTGCTTTCCTAGGCCGTTTCTGTCTTACAACCCGAGGGCCCGTAACGTTAGCGGTAGCAGTGGCCTCCCCTTCCTCGACGTTAGCAGCAGCAGCAGCAGCCCTAGCTTCAGCGACAACTTTCTTTTTCACCTCCTGTTTCCTCCTCCTTCGGAAATACTCGGGCTCCCAACCAGGCGGAGGCACTGCACAATCACAAAACGTTAGCGTTAGTACTTCTTGACAATGCAAAAGAAAAAGGTCAAACGCTCACCCTTCTTGCACTGTTCCACGGGCAACCCGTTGGCCACTTTTCGGGCATCAACGCTAAAATCAAATTGAAGCAGCGTCTTCAACCAGCCATCCTCCGGGTCGGAAAGGGGTTTCCGATGACCCCAAGCCCCATCTTTAATTGTTTCGTTGAAGCCAGCCCTCCACAACGGCTCAGGCAGATCAACAATAAAAAATTCCTCTTTCCAGTGAGGAATAGAAGACTCAATGCCCATTAGTTTCCAGGTAAAAGGCTTCAAAGAACCGTCTTCGTAGCGAGGCGATATCGATATCACCCCTTTACGGGAATACAATTGGAAAATGTCATGAAGCAACGCTAAAGTGGGAGATTCTATTCCCTTGAAACGACACAGTGCGACAAAAGCACTAACAACGCAAATCGCGTTAGGACTCAACTGGGCCGGAGCCAAATCAGAATCAACCAACAACAATTTTACAAGCGGGTCAAGAGGGAGACGAAACCCATGATCGAAGAGCTTAGCATACAACATTCTACTATTTCCGGGCAAAATGCTGTTCAGTCGAAGCGACTCAGAAGCAGGATGCAAGGGATATTCCTTGGGAAATCGTGCAGAAAACCCAGCAAGTCTACGGTTAATTAAGGGCAGCGTGTACAGAGAAGTGGGAGTAGTATCAATTACTTCTTCCCCGGAGGACCTTTGAGGGTCTCCTTCTTCAGAGGATTTCTTAGTTCTAGCCATGGCCAACAAGGAAGAAACAAGGAGAAAAGAAAAAGACGTGTACCTTGTACCTTCGTGAAAGAGAACGCGAGGAGTCTTGAACCAGAAAGAGAGAACGGCGCAAAGTATTTATCCAAAGGCAACAGCGTATAAGGGAAAGATGGAAAAAGAAAAGAGGGTAGAAGAAACAATAGATATAACCCTGAAAGGACACGACCAGTCAGCAGCAGACACGTGGCGGGGTAGCGCGTCATAAAGTAAGGCACGCGCCAGAAGGTGCAAATTTGAAATAAGGACGAAACGCTTCTGCATTCGCAACTCCCTAAGAGACGCTTGCTCCAAACGCCCCTCTAAGGAAGGACACGTGTCTCCTTTCATCATTACCCTTCAAGTCGCATTAAATGAGGGACAAAGGGATTGATTTAAAAAACATAAAAAGCAGCGCTGGCCTTGCCAAACGGCGCGATGATACAAAGAAGATAAAGAAGGAATAAACGGTAATATCATACAGTACGACAAAGGATACAAAGCGTTAGCATTATTACAAGAGAAACAATGTTCGAATGGTTTTCAAGAAATAACAAAAGAAGAGACAACAACAAGAAAAACAAGAAAAGGCCCAGGCACCATCGCTAGCGTTAGACTTTCTCCCCCGAAGGATCCTCGCATTCTTCATCATCACTACAACTTGATTCTCTATTATGTCGGTACTCATCCGTACTGTCATTGCTATATCGGTAACTATCATATGAGTCATAGTCAACTTCATCATTCGGCTCATACGGCTCATGACTTTCATTACCTTCCGGATAGCAGCTGCTGTCATCGGATGACTCATAACTATAACTATCATTACCTTCCGGATAGCAGCTAGTGTTTCCCGATGAGTTATCACCCTCACACTGATAGTTATCGTCATCACAATGCACTCCTTGGTCGCAAGATTCACAATCACTATCTTGCGACATTGTATCTGCAAAAAGAAATAAACTATATATGTATAACATTAGTTATAACACACCCTCACGTGTTTACACTCGTGTTTAAACTCTCAAAATTTATTCTCACAAACTTTCAAGTTCTTGTATTCAACTCTGTGCACCTACAAGCAGTTAAGCCGGTAATCTCAAGTAAGAAAACAAACCTATCGCACCTCCTTTTTTGATTTTATTACGCTACGCGGGTTTGGGACGAGATGTGAGACAAAATCTGGGCTCATCCCACATAATGCATATGAAGTCGCCACCCTATTTTATTTCTAGGTTTAGGGATCCTAAAGTCAGGGCATGAAAAAAAATGCTAAGGCAAAAAGGGGTTTGACCTCGAAAATAGTGGTTCGGGGTCGATTTATGGACTCGGGAAGGTGTTAGGCACCCGAGTCTCATCCTAAAAAGGTTAGCGGTTGAAGAGGTGCTTTATATCATACTTAAAAATTCATAATTAAGTGATCATGCCCAACGGGTGAATTAAATTTTAACAACTCTAAATAGTCATGTATGAGTGTAAAGGCGCAAAAGGGCGAATAAATAAAAGGGAAAGAAATGTACACTTGACGGAGGGTACGGGCGATTTGCCCTACAAAATTGAGATTATTAGTTTGGGTAGATGACAATAGAAACATAGATAAAAATATTTAACAACTTATCAAGAACAAAATAATTAATTTTAACAATTAAATGCGAACACAACAATTATTTAAGCACTTGAAAGCATGCAAAAGTAATTAAGTAGTGTGATCATACGAATAATCGGTATCAAAGTCATCGTACGTAAGTGAAGTAATTAATTTTTGATGATTAATTGCAAGCAAAATAATGTGGGCATAAAGAAATAAATAAACGGTATAAGTGTATGAAAAATAAATAGTACAAGCATGCACCCAGTTGGTACGAAAATATTACGATGGGCTAAAAAAATGGGCTCGGCCCACTGGGCCGAGAGTGGGCCCCACCAGCTGGGCCAAGGACAACCTAGCCCAACTGATGGGTTAGCTGTCTGCGTAGCCTGAAACAACCCACGCTTCCTTCTCTCGCTGGGCCAAACGGCCCAGCTTTTCCTTTCTTGCTAGGCCCTTCCTTTCTCTGCTGGGCCACGATTGGTCCAGCTTCTCCTCTCACGCGAGCCAATCAGCAAGCCCAACGTCTTTTTTCCTTGGGCGTGACAGCGCCTCTCCTCCCTTTTATTCCCGTTTGGGCTTGGCTTGTGTCAAGAACACCACCTTTCTTCACTCTCCCAGTACTGTTCATCATCTTCCTCCTTGTGTAGCCAGCGCCATGGCCGGCGACCAAGGAGGAAGCCACCCACCAAATCCGGCCAGCAGCAACCCGAAATTCACAGCAACAATTTAAACCAACTACCCATAGTAATATTTGGACAAGAAACCGAGATTAATTTCAACAAATGAAGAACAAGCTAATTAAATTAAAATTAGGATAATAAATAACTTGAACCATAAACAATTAAATTGAGGTAAGGATCATGAAATTAGCTAAAAAATAGAGTGATTACAGCTAGTTTAAGTAATTATTTGGCTATTTGAGAATAAAAATGAAAATTAATAGGAGACTCATTTCACCTTGCTTTTCTTGCTTGCTACCGGAGTCACTTGCTTGCTAGAGCTACTTGCTTGATTACTACTAAACTACTGAGCACCAGTGAGAAAGTGAGTTTTTTCTCTTATTTTCCTTGCCTCTCTTGCTTGTTGCTGGCATGGTATTTATAGGGGTGAAGGGAGGGAAGAGCTGTCAAAGTGCTACAGGGCATGGATGAAGATCAGCAGCAAAACGTAGAAATGGAATGAGGTGGCGTTAGGAATAGTAGCGAAACGAATATGCATTAAATGCCTAGGCAGTGCTGTGAAGAGAAGAGAAGAAATGCATGAATCCTCATGCTTAAATTGGAGCCATTGGATGAAGAGAAAAAAGAGGTAAACACTTGATCAAGGGCTTAGATGAATTGACCTTTGGGGAAATGTTTAATATTTATTTATTCAGTTCGAACTATCAACACGAGGAGTCTCGTTTGAAATGAATAAAATCCCGAACCAAAAATACTAAAACATGCAATAAAATACAACAAAATAAATAGTAATCAATAAATAAAGAAAAGTTCGATTAAGGTCCGAATTTACTCGCTCGGAATCCTTAAAAGTTCGAACGAAAAATAAATGCTATAGCAAAGTAAATAGGATAAAATAAAATGAGTTGACGCGAATGAAAATGATAGTAGATAATTATCAATTAAAGAAAGAATGCGTTCAATACACAGTCCGAGGAAATTTATTCAGGACCGATAGAAGTTCGAACGGAAAGACAATAAAAACTCAAAAAACTAAAATGACACAAAATGGTACGAAATATTAAAATAAATAGCCAAAGATTGAAAATCAATAGAATTTCGATTTAAATGGGCTAATAATGCGATAAATAAAAAAAGTACGCAAAACGCGTCAAAAATCGGGTAGCAATAGTTGCCCCCTCTTTACTGTCTTATCAAAAATTGAGGTGACCGAGATTTTTGATGAGCAGTAAAGATAGTTGCTCCCGCAGAATTTAAATGCTGACTTACCTGGGAGTGGGTGATAGGAGAATTTTTACCTGGGCGAGGGTAGTACTCGTAGTCCCTAGGTTGGCGCTAAAAATGTAAAATCTGCTCCGGCGAGGGTCGTACTCGTAGGTCGTCGCTGATGATGCAAAAAATTAAACTTCAGCTCCATCGAGGGTCGTACTCGTAGAACGTTGCTGATGATGCAGAAAATTAAACTTCAGCTCCGTCGAGGGTCGTACTCGTAGGCCATCGCTGATGATGCAGAAAATTAAACTTCAGCTCCGTCGAGGGTCGTACTCGTAGTCCGTCGCTGATGATGCAGAAAAGTAAATTTCAGCTCCGTCGAGGGTCGTACTCGTAGTCCGTCGCTGATTACGCATAGAAGTATGATGGTGATGCAGCTTTGTTCGGGCGTTTGTTGCCCCTTGAGACATTAACGCGGAAATTGAAATAGGAACCTCACTCGTACGTTGCTGCCTATTGGAGGCTGGTGCCTAAGGTCTTCCGAGCGCTGTTGCTCGTCAGATATTGATTGGATGGTGGGGGAAGTGGACTGCCATAAGAAAATGATTGGGGAGTGGTAACATGTTCCATTCGAAGATTGGATGGATTTGTTGGCGAAGATTCATGAAAGTATAAGATTCCACCGAAGCACACCCGTGTCCTACAAAAAAAACAAGGCAAAGCAGTAGTGGATGGAAAAAGAGAGAGTAGTTGATAGCTGGGAGAATAATGAGATCAAATTATATATGTTGTACCTGAAGGTATTCTCACACTACCTTAGGGGGGTTTGCCCCCAGTATTTTGTCAAGATGAAAACAACTTCCTTATCAAGAGAAAGTTCAACAATATTTATGCATTTTTGGAGAACACGTCGTCCAATTTTCTGTCATATAAACATGCTTGATACAAGCCTAGAAAAACATCTGCATCTTGCCCAGGAGATAACGACCTCAAGGACAACACTTTCCCACAACATGTAGACATAAGCAATCCTCACCGGACATTGGTGTTTGCGCTCACACTCAAGAAGGCTACGCGTTTGTACTCATAAAAATGCAACAAACATAGCGCAAAATCAGATTTGCAATGTCAATCCGAGTGAATAAACTTCAAATGAAGATGCATATGCATGGGCCTTCTAATAATCGAAAGGACTTTGCAAGAGAAAAGAAATAAAGTAGATAGGAAGAAAGAAAATGGGAAGAAAGTATCTGTTTAGCAAGAAAGTAGTTTTTTAGCAGAAAAAAAAGGGTTTTAATGAGCAATGCTCAACTAAGGTTGCTGCGAAGGCAAAACACACATCTTCTTCGACCTTCTCTGAAGATGATCTCTTTTTCTTTTTGAGATCATTTTGAGGGCAAAGTACCCGAATTTTGATCTTTGCTGGGGATGATCTCTTTTCCTTTTTGAGACCATTTTGAAAGCAAAGTACCCGAATTTTGATCTTTGCTGGGGATGATCTCTTTTTATTTTTGAGACCTTTTTTTTTTTTTTTTTTTGAGGGCAAAGTACCCTAGCTTTTGAATCTTCGCGGGAGATGCTTCTTCTTGATTGTTTTGAGGGCACTGTGCCCAAGTTCTTGGATTTTCACAGGGTTGATTTTTTCGATGGATTTTTAGAGCTGATCCTAGGGCCTCTTTTTTGCACTTGCTTCTGCTTTTGTTTTGCTGTGTTCTTTGAACACTTTTGATTTTTCTTTTTCTCTCTCTTTTTTTTCCCTTTTTTTTTTTCTTCTTCTTTTTTTTTTTTTTTTAGCAAAACAAGTACAATTGTTTTCCCTGGTCTGTCGTCATTCCCATCTTTGGCAGAGGCCTTCAAGTCTTCATTTTTTCAGAATTCTTCCGGCGTTGACCATCAGCAATTGATAACAATTAAGGCAACCCCTAGGGGTATTATCGTCCTTATACCGGTGTAAAGGCCGGAACTCTACCGCGCCTGCTAGGGGTCAGCCGCGGAAGGTTGACGCCCCTTAGCCGGTAAGGAACCTTGGGATGGTCGAAATCAATGGGGTGGGGGGGAGGGGGGGTCTCACGCGCCATCTATCCACACGCACGACTTTATCCCATCCCAGGACAGCCATGACGTCACTTGAAGCTACCGCCCATGACGTCACTTGAAGCTACCGCCCATGACATCACCTGAGGCGTTATCTCCCCCGATAACGCCTCCCCCTAGAGGTAACTCCCTCGCGTGGCCTATAAATACCCCACCATTTGAAATGCAAGGTAGGCCTAAGATCGCTACTGGAACCTCTGCTATTTTGAACAGCCGTACTAACTTAAGCATCAGAGTGTTTACGCCAGAGCCCCCCATCCGGCGCTTTGCAGGTACATCTGACGGCAACTACAATGACTCTGAACGGCCATACCCCTACCCCCGATCCTCTAGAACTCCGAATCTTATCAAAGTGGTGCTTTCATTGAGAGCTTTGGTTGGTTAAGTGAGCGTCCTTGACAACCAAGCTCCATTTTTCTTGGAAGATCGGACCAATCATGGCTTCTTACTCGGAGTCCACTCCACCTCCATCTTCTAGCATTCCCTTTGCGATTCGTAGGTGACTTTTTCCTTTCGCCACTGCTGATGATTCTACTATAATGCAGGAAATCATTCGAGAGTCTTCAGATCTCTCCTTTAGGTCTGTAGGAGGAACGCCTTCCTCCTAGATAAACATTCCTCTGTCTCAGATGGGGGGATCCAGTTCTTATACCCCCTATTCTAGGGGACTCACGCTTGACGTGGTAAGCAATCCCCTCACAAGCGAAATATCCGCCCTTCGTGCTCGGCTAGATTACTTGACTGAGCTGGCTCCGAGGATCACGCCAGATGCTTCTAGGTCGAGTATTCCTCCCCAGGTTATTTTTACACCATCTATTGTCGCCGAGCGGCCCTTATCGTCCTTACAACACAGAAGTATTCCATTGACTATACCCGCGACGGATACCCCAATTAGCCTTGTGCGACTTGATTGGGGGTAAATAGAGTCTTACGTGCCGCAAGTGCCACAATTTCCCATCTCCCAAGGAGAAAGGCGGCTGGATGAATATAGAGACCGTTGGGACGGTCGATGAGAAGAAACGAATAAGAATATATCCCTCGAGCGTAGTGAGAGATCTAGCAGCAGAAGACATCGAACCCGCTCACCTAGGACTCGCAGCCAGTCCCCATGGAGACATCACACTCCAGATCCGCGTAAACAGAGGCATCATTTGGTAGTGTCGCCCCGTCGCCATACGCGTGAAATCCTTGACGACACTTCAGGTCACCCGTTTAGCCATCGTGTGAGGTTTCATAGGGTCAGCCGACATATGAAACTTCCTACAGAATCCTACGATGGTACCAAAGATCCCATTTCTCACCTCAACAAGGTGAAGGACTTTGTACAATTTCAGACCCATAGCGATGCAGCCTTGTGTCAAATATTTGTCATGACGTTGTCAGGGGTTTCCCGCCTCTGGTTTGAAGGTCTTCCCGGCGGATCTATAGACAACTTCCCACAGTTGGAATCTAAGTTTCGAAGTCGATTTAGCACTGCGGTCCCCATCAGGAAATCTGCCGTGGCCTTATTCGATATACACCTAAAGCCTTAGGAATCTTTGAGGGATTTCCTTAGTCGTTTCGACTTGGAAATGTCGTTAACGCCTGGCGTTACCGTCGAATTCGCCATAGAAGCCTTGAAGTTGAACTGTCATTACGGGAAACTAAGAGACATGTTGATGGTGGCCCCCCGACGACTTTGGATGCGTTAAGGCTGAAAGCTCATAACTACGCAAGAATGGAAGAAGAAGAAAACAGGGACAGAGCCCGGAACGTGTTACAAGACGCACCTCAAGTCCCTAACACTCCTACCGCCACCACTTCGGAGGATCGCTTTATTAAAGAATACGCACAGTGAAAAGATCACATTCCTAAGGCCTCCAATCGGCGAAGAGGCAACTCCTCAAAAGAAAAGTCTGGCAACTCTCCTACTCGATGGCAGGGAGATCCTCCCAAGGGCCGAATTTACGACCCGGACCTCCCTTCCCTCATTTTACCAAGAGCAGAAATATTAGCGATTGTGGAACAACGGAATCTACCCATCCGTTACCCAGCCCCCGTTAAGCCTGAGGTAGTCATGGGAGGAAGAGAAAATACTTTTTGCAAGTTTCACAAAGCTAAGGGACACTCTATAGAAGTGTGCAGAGAATTGAATTTGGTGATAGAACGCCTAGTAGAGGAAGGTTATCTCAGAGAATTCGCCACTAAGACCAGAGAGGAAGCTAGGAACAATCCCATGGACAGAGCTGCTGATAACAGACCAGCGCCCCCTCGCGTTCCCAGGAACAACGTTGCCCCCGCCGGAAGAGGTAGAGAGACACTCATGGTGGATGATGACGAGGTCCCTATCATCAACATTATAGCCAGAGGCGCCCCCTACCTAGATGAACCAACACAGTTAACACCCGCGACGGGAGACAAGCGGAAGCGGGATGGCGCGATAATGAAAAGCGAAGCGATAAGTGCTTTGGATAGGATGGTGTTGTCTTTCTCTGAAGAAGACAAGAAAGGTGTCATTTACCCACATAACGATGCGTTAGTGGTCACACCTGTTATCGCTAATCACGGGGTTAGAAGAACCCTCGTGGACAACGGAAGCGTCGTGAACTTATTTTCATTGGAAGCCTATAATCTTATGAAGCACCCTAATAGCGAGTTGACGCCCTGCAAGAAGCCAATAATTGGGGTGGATGGGGTCCTAATCCCAGTGACCGGGGTAACCACCTTGCCCATGTACTTTAGAGAGGATACCTCCAAGCGATCGGAGGAGCTGCTATTCCTAGTCGTAGACCTAAATCTGCCCTATAACGCTATTCTGGGGAGACCTTTCCTCAACCGCTTCAGAGCGGCGATATCGCAAAAATATTTGAGGATGAAATATCCCTCCTGGGATGGAGTAGTCTCAATAAAAGGCAATCAGAAATTGGCGGTCGAGTGTTACCTCCTCATGACTCGGAAGAGTTGTGATAGG
Source organism: Viola odorata (assembly GCA_963691705.1). Lineage (NCBI taxonomy): Eukaryota > Viridiplantae > Streptophyta > Magnoliopsida > Malpighiales > Violaceae > Viola > Viola odorata. Next base: position 24,458,605 of record OY829542.1, read on the forward strand.
TATGTGTGCATAACGGTGGACCTGTATGAGCAGAATGATGAGAAGCGCACGCACCCCATGGATAAGATGATACCCGTGCCGGTTAACGGGATAGATGAAGTGAGCTTCCTGGTTAGCGAAAAGCTTAGCCTAGTAGAAAACCTTCAACTGACTCGACTGTTGAACAAATACAAAGGGGAATTCGCATGGAAGCCCGCGGACATGCCCGATATTTCGCGAGAGGTAGCGGAACATCGGCTCAATATTGACACTAGTGTCAAGCCGATTGAACAGAAACGACGAGCGTTTTCCCCGGAGAAAGCGTTGGCCGTTGATAAGGAAGTGACAAAGCTCCTGGGCGTAGGATTCATCCGAGAAGTTCAATACCCAACCTGGCTAGCTAACCCAGTTCTTGTTCCAAAGCCCAACGGGGATTGACGTATGTGCATCGACTTTACTGACCGGAATGATGCTTGTCCCAAAGATTGCTACCCGCTTCCTCGAATTGATCAGCTGGTCGATCAGACTGCCGGGTACGCCTATCTAAGCTCGTTAGACGTCAATTCGGGATATCATCAAATCCCCATGGCCGTTGAGGATGAGGAAAAGACCACTTTTATCACGCCAAAAGCCACTTACTGCTACACAGCAATGCCGTTTGGGTTAAAGAACGCGGGAGCAACCTTTCAACGAATAACAAATAAAGTTTTCGAAAAATAGATTGGAAAGAATGTAGAGGCCTACGTTGACGACATACTGGTCAAAAGCTGAAGCTTCCAGGGCCACTTGAACGACTTGGAAGAAGTCTTCAGTGTGATGAGAAAGTATAGAATGAAGTTGAATCCTCGTAAATGCATGTTTGCGTTTCAGACAGAAAAATTCTTGGGTTATATGGTCAGCCGAAAAGGCATCCAGCCCAACCCTTCGAAGGTCAAAGCTGTCCAGGATATGATATCTCCTCGAACCGTCAAAGAGGTGCAAAGGCTAACAGGGTGTGTTATCGCCCTAGGACGGTTTATCCCCAAGCGGGGCGAGAGATGCCTCCCCTTTTTTAAGGTCATATGCAAGAAAGCCCCTTTCGGGTGGACGGCAGAATGAGAGGAAGCATTTACGAGCCTAAAAGCCTACTTATCGTCCGATCTAGTGTTGACAAGGCCTGAACAAGGAGACACCTTGTATTTATATCTCGGTGTCGCTAACGAAGTGGTTAGTGTCGTCTTCGTTCGAGACGACAACAACCTGCACCACCCTGTCTACTTTGTGAGTCATGTTTTGAAAGATATCGAGCTGAGATACGCTCACATCAAGAAAATAGCGTTTGCGTTGGTGCAGGCCACAAGGAAAATGAACAGGTATTTCCAGGCTCATCTTGTTATCGTGATTACTGATCAACCTTTGAAAAGGATATTTCAAAAACCTGAGTCTTCGGGAAGAATGCTGATTTGGGCCATTGAGCTTGAGCAATATGGGTTGCGGTATAAAAACCGACCCTCCATGAAAGCCCAAGTCCTAGCAGACTTCATAGCCGAGTGCACCTTCACAGAGGACCCGTTAACGGACCTACAGGAGGAGGAAAAAGATGACTTGGACCTTCTATTCCCTGAAACCTACACTGATTTGTGGGTCATCCACGTGGATGGGGCCAAGAACTAAGAATCCGCTGGAGCGGGGATCTTCATGATCAGACCACGTGACATACATATACGATATGCCATCAGGATTCTACAGCCATTATCTAATAACGCGGCAGAATATGAGGCACTATTGGCTGGGCTCAGAATCGAAAGAAACTTCTCCAGCAAGGCTATACACGATACAGGAATGATGGGAGACTTGAAATTAAAGATTTGTGGAGATTCCAAGTTGATAATAGACCAAGTCTTGGGACACTCCCAGGCTAGAGAGCCTATCATGGTGCGATATCTCGCTAAGGTGAAGCGCGAATTGTTGGAAATAAAGAAAAGTGGCATGCGAGTCAGCTTCGAGCACATCCCTTGAGAGGATAACGTTGAGGCAGACAACCTTGCCAAACTTGAGGTGAACCCAGAAACACCCATACCTAAGAGCGTATACTACCGAGAAATATCGGTACCTTCCTTCATGGAAGAGCAAGCGTCGCTTTGATTTGAAGAAATTGAAAACGACTGGCGAATCCCCGTAATAAAATATTTGAAACATGAAGAGTTACCTGCAGATAACACTGAGAAAAAGAAAGTGCTGAAACAAGTGGCACGGTGTACATATTATGACGGGGAGCTGGTTCGGAGATGCTTCTCTCACCCAGCGGCCAAGTGTATAACAGAATAAGAAGGCCTTCACATCTTGCGAGAAATCCATGAAGGAATATGCGGTATGCACGCATCAGGCGGAACCATGGCCGCACAAGTGTTCCGGTCAGGATTTTATTGGCCAACCATTCGAAGAGATTGCCACAATTATGTACAGACTTGTCAAAAGTGTCAGGAGTTCTCTAGGATTCCTCGACAGCCCACCACAGAAATCTTTGAAATTGTGGCCCCTTATCCTTTTGCGAAATGGGGGATCGATATCCTAGGACCATTCCCAAAGGCAAGGTCTCAATTGAAATTTGTAGTCGTGGCGGTAGATTACTTCACGAAATGGGCAGAAGCAGAGGCGGTGGCAAACATCACGACGGAGAAAATTTGGCGTTTCTTTAAGCACCAAGTTATCATGAGGTTCGGTGTACCCCGTGTGTTGGTAAGGAACAACGGGACACAATTCACCAGCCGATTCTTTAAAGACCAATGTGCAGAATTCCAGATTGAACAAAGGTTCTCTTCTGTGGCCCACCCGCAGACCAATGGTCAAGCGGAGGTGACAAATCGGAGTATCCTTAGTGGTATCAAGAAAAACTTGGAAGGGTCTAAAAATAAACGGGCAGACGAACTGCCGTATGTGATGTGGGCGTACCGCATGACAGTCAAAACCAGTACTGGAGAAACTCCTTTCGCATTGGCCTTCGGCAGTGAGGCCGTCACATCGGTGGAGATCAGTACTTTAAGCCTGCGAGTGGCGTACTTCAGGGAGGAACTGAATGAGGAAAGATTATGAGCTAACCTAGATGCGTTACCAGAATGGCAAGAGGAAACCCTTCTGAAAATGCTGCATTACAAATAGAAAATGGCGCCATATCATAACAGGCGCGTCAAAGAGCGGTTACTGAAAGCAGGTGACCTGGTACTCAGAGACAAACGAGCAGCTGGTCAGCTCGTGGGGAAGCTCAGTCCGAACTGGGACGGGCCATACCGCGTTACCCGTGTCATCGGGAAGGGAGCATATCACTTGGAAACACTTGACGGTACTCCCTTGCCTAACTCTTGGAACATAGCTCGTTTGAAATTATATCATGCTAGACTTTGATATGTCTCTGCACATTTTGCTAACAGCGCTAACGCTTGAATAGAGAATATTCTTGTGTGTTTTGTGGTTGACTGTGTGCAGATAATAAAGGGTGCCAGGAGTGAAAAGTCCTATCCATGTGATGGTCGGTCCTGATCAGACGGCTCACTAAGATGAGGCACGCCCTGACACATCTAAAATTTAGCGTCGAGAGTGAAAAGTCTTATCCTTGTGGTAGCCACGCTAACATAGGTGGGCCATGAAGACGATGGCACGTCCCGACGCTCTCGGGAGTGCAAATCCTATCCTTGTGGTAAACCGGGCTAACATAGATGGCCCACTAAGACGAGGCATGTCCCGATATCTCTGGGAGTGAAAAGTCCTACCCTCATGTCGACCGAGCTTGTGAAGACGGCTCGCCGAGGGGAGGCACGCCTGATAGCACGTTTCATGGCCATGATTTTACCTTCTTTTCTAGCCCTTTCAGGGGCTTGGTTCCGCTATTTGACCCTTATTCCAATCTTTATTGCAGATCAGCGTCAATAGAAGGAAAAGTTCAAAAAGAAGCATTTTTGGAGTATTTCTGAGGATTTCAAGCTTCAAGGCCTAGAAGATCAGAATGTCGTCGAGCCCTCGAAAGCTAACCAGACCAGTGAGCCGTCTCTCACCCGCGATATCTCTGCAAAGCCAAAGAGACGAATCTCCAAAGATTCCCACGGGATTCCTTACATATCTAGAAGATTCCAGAATATTCCAACACGCTCCATGTGCTGTCACCCTCTCCCTTTAGCTGGAATTTGTCTTCTTGTGGGCTAGACACTATATAAGCCTCTAGTTTTAGGGTTTAGAGAACACCACCTACCATATATTGATAGAAAATCTTTTTGTGTGCTTCTCTTCAGTTTTCTCCCCTCCTCTTTTTGAAGGAGGCGGACCAGAACATTTCCAGCAACCTTGTACATAAACCGGAGCTTTGCTCCGGCCGGTAATATTTACTAGTTTTCTTCTTTATCTCTTCTTTACTTGTTTTGCTTTCTAGATCTAGATTTGTGTATTTTCCAGCATGAGTAGTTGATTTGTCTTGTTCTTAGCAAAGGTTATTTGAAGGTTGCAATGGGTAGTGAAGAGGCCTAAATGTATTTAATATATTCTTAATGTTGTATTTGGTTGCTTGTCGATTTCAATTCGTCTAGGACTATTGGAAGCTTAATTACCTACTGATTTTCCTTTTCGATTCAATTCTTTTGGGGTTTATTGGAAGCTTAATTACCTACTGGTCTATCCCTCTAGAGTATAGTCATCCTTGTAGTGAAAATGGGTCGGGAAGCTACAGGGTAGAGTAGACACCTAGGTGGAGTAGTTGCTATAGTGTTATCTCGTCCATCTAGGGCAAGTAATTAATGAGGGCAGTGTCGCGAGCCTGACAATTGAGAGGCATCTTGGCCTCGACATGTCTTTTCTGATTTAGCCTCCCTACTTCGTGCCCGTGACAGGTCGAAGTGCCAAGGCTGCCATTTGATGACAAGAGAGGTAGTACTTCGTGCCCGTGACAGGTCCAAGTGTCAAGGCTGCCTTTTGATGACAAGAGAGGTGGCTGGGAGGATGGCGAGGTATCTAGGGTACCTCATATGTGGAAACGGGGGGTACCTTCTCTAAAGAAGGAAAGTAGGGGGCCTACGTGGAAACATGGTCCCTATAGCATGTCTATGGCATAGAATAGAATATCCTTGAGCCGATGATTATCTAGCCCTCGAGGTCATAGATATTTTCATGCCCTCGACGCAGCCCAAGAAAAACCTTTGCTAGGAATCTTTCTTATCTACTTTCATGTCTTCATTTATCATTCTGTTTATATGTCTTGCCCTTAATTCTTACTTTTAGTGCTTTTTTACTTTTCGTGCCCTAGATTACTAATGACTTATAATTGAGAATGTGCAGAGATATTATTCAGACGACGAAGAGTTGGACGCTCTCGTTATCGCGGCTCGGGAAACGTGATCTAAAGGACATATGTACTATGTCTCTCTCTCTCTGGCAAATATTCCCATGGAAAGGGATACGTTAGAATCTATCTACAGGTCATTCTAAGCCGTTAGCTGAGAACATCTATGGCAATGCGATTATGCGCTATATATTACGGAAAGATGGAAGTGACGGATATCGCGCTTCTTCTCTATAGGATTGTTATCGCGGAGGTTATCTACTGAGTGATAATTGAAATGCGCATGTTGAGATCATGTCGCGATAACTCCTGAAGCACCCATCATCACAATCCATGATTTTATCAAATGGGTAGCCAAGGGGTAATTAGCATACTCCTATGGAAATCCGTTATTCTGCGGCAGTAAGCAGCAGACTTGTTAGCATTTTCGTAGCGATAATGATGCCACTATCATATAGAAAGAGCTTGAAGAAGAGTCAATAAGGAAAGGAAATCAGCAACAAAAGAAATTATGAAGTCGAATATATGATTGTTCACAAATACCCTTGAGGGGTTACAAAAACAAAAGTCTAAGAGTTTAAAGTTCAAAAGACAAGGACAAAAATGGACGACTCTTGATGATCAAGAAAAATAGCAATAATGCCCGAGGTATGTCGGTCCTACGAACTCCCCCGACTCCGGTAGCCCTTTACCTTGGCTTAGCGAAAGCCCTCGTCCGTGAGATCGGCGGACTTCTTCATGAAAACGTCAGTAAGGGCGGCACCGAGGTACACCTTCTCCATGAATCTCTCTAAAGCAGTTGGCCATAATAGCGGCAGTGTTCTCAACGTACCACATGCATTTCTCTACCATCTCTCCCTCCAGTGTCATTTTCTCTGCTATTAATGCTGTCTTTTCCTCTTCCAACACGGCACTCTTAGTTTTCTCAGCAGATGCCTACTCCCGCGCCTCTCTCCGGTCTTTCCGAGCCATCGCCAAGGCTAGTAACAAATTCTGGCGTTCCTTCAATAACCTCTCCTTTTCCTCTCGCTCCTTAGAAAGCCCGTCTAAGGAGGTGGAAAGGGAAGTAACCTTATGTGACATATGCTCCTCCCAGTAATGAAACTCAGAGAAACAAGTAAAGAGCTTGGAGTGCAACGAATTTACCTGCTCTTCGTGGTATATTAATGCATAAGAAGCCAAGAGAGACGAAACTTCGATGGAACTATCACCCCCAACAGCCGGAAACCCAGAACTATGCAGTTTGGACAAGTCAACCTGATGAGTGACAGGACCGAATTAGCCCATCGAGCTCAGATCGGTTATAAGGTGAGGTGCGACAACCCCTCCCCCAAAGCGCCGAAGCATCGAGGCGCTAGAAGGAACAAAAACTAAGGTAGGGGGAGATGGAGGTTGGAGAGAAGAAGTACCCCCATGAAGCCCAAAGGAACCGTGAGGCGAGAAACTAGATAAATCTTCGCTGAAACCCAAACCACTGGAAAAGGGAGGAACCGAGGTGTCAAAGGAATGTAGTGAGGAATCGAAGGGCCCTGGAGCACCAATGCCCCCAAGAAAATCAGAAGATTGATCCCCGGAAGGCATCGTGGAATCAAAGGTGACATTGTGTTCCCCCCCGGTATCAGCGCGACCAGTTAGCGAACTCGCACCCCCCACGTCAGATCGCGCCCTCTTCGCAGGACGATCCAATATGTGGCCCAAGTTCATACTGTTTGTTGGGGATGCGAGAGTAGAGGCAATAGTGGTGTCCTGCAAAGGGAAATGAAGCGAGGGATAAGAAAGTAAAAGAAAACGCAAGAATGACATTAAAAGGCAATGGGTGAGATAACGCATTTATAAGAGAAACACTTACAGCAACGATATCGTTAACAGGCGCTTCTGAGGAAGCCGCCGCGTCTGAAGACAGAGTGAGAGCGGCAACGCTTCTTGTCCTTTTCTTTTTCTTTCCTTTTGTTGGAGCCCTGGAGGAGGATGCCTGAATAGGGTAGGCGGCAACAGACACGGCAGGAACACCAACAGGAATAGTGGTGGACTCCTCACCAACTAGGGAAGAAGACATCTGGACGAGACTCGCGGTAGCGACAGGCGGTACAGTCGAATTAACCGCAGCGGCAACAACTTCTTTTTCCCTCCTTTGTTGAGCCCTTCTCAGCCGTTTCCTGACGCTCTCGGGCTTCCGGTTGGGATCAGTTGCTGCATAATCATGAGATAACGTTAGCGTTAGTACCTACTACGATGATGAAGAAAATAACACAACACTCACGTCTGATGTAGGTTTGGATATCCATCCTGCATGCCAAATTGCGAGTATGAACGCTGATTTCTAGCTAGAGTAGTTTGTCTAGCCAGCCTCGCTCAGGCTGGCGAAGTGCCCCCCGCCGACCCTAGGCACTATCTTTGACGCCTTGATTAAAACCAGATCGCCACCAGAGGCCAGGAAGGTCAGGAAGATCAATAACGAAAAAATCCTTTTTCCAATCTTCAATGGAAGACTCAAGGTGAAGGAGTTTCCAAGTGAAGTTTTTAAGCGAGTCATCGTCATAACAGGGCGATATCGCTATCACACCCCGATGACTGTATAGCTTGAAAAGAGACTTAAGCAGCAAAAGGGAAGGAGAGTTAATCCCTTTTGTACTTGCAAAGTTCTAAAAAGGCATAAACACAGCAATATGCGTTCGGGGTCAACTGAACAGGATTCAAATCAAGAGCAGTAAGCAACTATTTTACAAAGGGATCAATAGGAAACCAGAAACCATAGTGAAACATCTAGGCATATAGAACCCTACGTTTACCGATTAAAACGTTGTTTAGGCGTAATGATTCAGGGGCGACGGAGACCGTATAGCCCTCATGAATATTAGCATGATGATCGGCTAGATACTCATTGAGAGCGGTTAAAGAAGTAATGCTACTAACGGTATTCTCAACCTTTTCCTCGTCAACAGATTTAGACTCAGAATGACGAGTTCTAGCCATGGCAGAAATAAAGGGTAAAAAGATGAAGAAGACGACAGAAACAAATGAGAAGTACCTTTCTAAGAAGAGGAGCTCTGAACACCCAGACAATGAAAAGGAGAAACAGAAGCCGACTCAGAAGGATATGGAGAGAGTAAAATGACAAAAGTGGAAGAAACAAGTGTTAGGTTTTATAGCCTTAGAAGTTATGTAAAATGACTGTTGTAACAGTCATTGCGGCGTCTCAAGGAACAGGGGTAGGTAATGAGTACGATTCTTGAGAAACGAGAGGACGCTTTGATCTCACCAATTCCTAGGGCACGCTAACTCTTGGCGCCCTTACGAGTTGACACGTGTCTTTCGGATCATCATGACTCCTCTTTTGCATTAATAAGAAAATCCTGAGCATTAAACGCTCTGAAAAGTAGAATCAATTTTTCGAAACAAGACAGATACAATGGCGCGATGACATGATGACGCGATGATTGAGATAACGCGATTGGGCGATAATCGAACTAGTAGCTGACAAGATAACGCAAAAAAACAGAATAAAGATTATTTGTTCAAGAAAGAATTACAGACAATAATACATGACAAGCGTCATTGATTATTACAAATTGAATCGAGCCAAAGATCGATGGGAGAAATGCAAGAAGTAAAGTCCTTCTAGCGTCAACCTTATCTGATCATGGAGACGTCTTGGTTATCTTTGAAGGAACCTTCGCCAGATCCGCATCGCGAGCCGATATCTCCTCACGCAGGAAAGAGTTTCTTTTGTTAACCGCCACCAACTCAGCCTTAGCCACCGCCAATTCCGCTTCCAAAAGTTCTACTTTGGCCTTCCCCTTTGATTTTTCTCTTGCAAACTCGGCGCGATAATTGTTCAGCTCTGCCTGGGTACGACTTTGAAGCCGAGTCAACTCTGTCATCTTGGTCAGGGCAGCATCTAACTACTCCTTTGAGCCAGGAGAACCCCGAAGTTTGTCACCATGAGCCCCGAGAAAATAATGCACTTCGCGGAAACTAGCTAGAGCGTTATTCAAAACCTGCGCACGTTGGATATCGGGGGGAAGTCGCAATAATTCCTCCTTATCTTTGGGAGAGCCAAATATCTCACCCACCAGGGAGCCTACCAGTTAGTTTCGCAATAACGGATCCGATATCCCTAGAGCACGAAGTCCGCTAGTACCAAAGGTGGACAAATCTAGTCGGTAAGAAGAAGCTAACCCTTGGGAGCCTTGAGTAGAAAGGTTGGCGACAAAAGGAGGGGAGCAACTTTTGACGGAATCACAGATGCTAGAAATGGATGTAAAGAATAATGGTTGGGGACCCTTTGTAGGAGGGTCGGAAGGAATGCTCAGGTCGGGAATCGGCACGACCACGTTAGGAATATAAGAGGAAATGGGAGAGTCAGGGACACCAGTCAGCGGAGGCGACTCTGACACCGGCGGGGTTTCATCGACCTCAGGGGGAATGACAGCTGACGCCTCAGTGACCTTTGTCGCTTGAGAAGTACTCGCCACGGTAGAAGTGTCGACGTTTATGAATGGGACTTCATCAACTTTCTTCGAGGAAATCCCAGCAGCATGAGCAGTTTTCTCAACTCTGAGTTTCTTTCGTTGAGCCGCGGAAGCATGGAGAAGCTCTGTCTCGATGCCCATCTCCTCGCTATCGCTCTCAGCTATCTTAGTTTCGGGTCGGCTTGTAATCATTTTCTTGCTTCGGATCAGTAGCCAATTGTTGAGAAAGCTAGAGGCCCGAGTAGGAATATCGTGCCCTCTCGCGGCAACTGTCTTAGTCCTCCTCTTTCTTGGAATAGTTTGACGGCTGGAACTCTCGGGCGGTGGAGAGGTAGGTAGTGTTTGAAGCGGTGTCACGTTTAAAGGAGCGTCATCCCTACCAGGCGGTTGATCTTCAGTATCATCTGCCAACAAGATATGTTAGAGTAATGAGCAAGTCGAAACGATAACACAAAGAAAGAAACCCACCTATAATACACTCTGTCATAAGCTAGTACAGGGCAAACTCTCGGATACGGAAGGAGTTAACGCGGAAGGGTGACTAAGAAATGAGAGAAACGAAAAGCATAATTCCATTTCATAAAAGTCATACGGCATCTACAGAAAGGCACAGTATGCGAGATTAATCATCGTCAGGCCAATAGGAAGACCAATAGCAGTATTCCCCATCCGAGGACGGAAACTCCTCGACAATAGGCGGGAAAGGTTCCTCAACGTGCCTCCTCTGACCTAGTTTCAGCGAGCTTGACTCTCTTTTGACAGCAGAGGCCGCGGTATCAGCACCGATATCGCTGGCAGAACTCCTTTCCATGAAACGATCAATGTGAGGAAACAGTGCGTCACCCTTCTGAACAGGTGGGATATAAAAGTGAGGAGACGGGTCGACCGTCTTCGAAGCCCTTCCCTTCCTCGACCTCTTACGACTTTTACAGCGAGGAGGTCGCCTCTTCAGGCATGAGGGTGAAGGAGGATTACCAGAATCCGGTGAGGTTGGAGGAGTTAAGGGAGAACCGCGTTCATCAAGGTCTAAAGAGTATGAATCGGCCATGAAACCATAAATGGTTTTAACAGGAAAATATGAAGAAGAAGATGAACAAAAAAAGGGAGAGAAAAAATCCCATTAAATAGCCGAGGAGGAGGAGCCTTTCCATCTTCTCGCACAACTTTTGAGAGAATTGATGCGTCCTAAAAACAATCTGAATCGCAGAATCGGATCTTGTGATCACGCCTATTGGAGTTTCTCCCTGATCGATAAGCACCAAAAAACCGCCCAATCAGTTGATACTGAAGAGGCGGCGCAAAATTAATGCAGAATGGTTCGCGAGGATAATCGTTACTAGTGTCCAATCAAGGACGGACTTGTTTTCAACTGGCACATTGCGAAAAACTATGACTCCAATAAAGAAAGACATTTTATTTATTCATTTAGGGCCTAACGGCCTAGGCATACATTCATACAAAGAGAAGAAAAGATAGGGCGACGACGGCTGACAATCAAGCTTGGGATCAAGCGTCATCATCCTCCACCATAGTGGGGACCTCCCTCAAAGCGTCCGCCACAGAGGCCAGCTCGGTGGAAGAAATCCTCATGCCCTTCAAGCAGCAGTTCAGCAGATCCTTCCTCTGCTGCAGCATGGTGATCACCACCTCGATGCGGGAGACAGCAGCAGCCAACTTTGACACATTCTCTAAAGGACTGAAATCCTCCAGAGAAGCCGCACCAAGCCTGGACCGAAGGAGAGTCAGCATCCCTTGAAGCTCTAGAATGTCCTCGGAAGTCTTGATCAACACATTTTCTAGAAAGCTGACGTCACCGTCATTGAGGTTCTTTAGAGTGTGGGTTTTGGAGATCAGAAAGTTCTTGGTGAGATCGTCCATAATGAAAATGCTAGGAAGAAATGTTGAAAAGATGTGTAATTGGCTCGGGGAAAATTCAAATTTATAAATCTCAAGAAAAGGTAGTGAAAAGACGTGCTCCTCGGCGACCGAGCCGTCCGTTATCGTGCGAGTCGACAGGCACAATCTGGAAGGAAGCTGAAGCGATAGCCCTTGGTAAACACTCGGGCTCATTTTCAGTTGGGCTTATGATAACAATTAAGGCAACCCCTAGGGGTATTATCGTCCTTGTACCGGTGTAAAGGTCGGAACTCTACCGCGCTTGCCAGGGGTCAGCCGCGGAAGGTTGACGCCCCTTAGCCGGTAAGGAACCCTAGGATGGTCGATATCAGCGGCCGGGGGGGAGGGGTCTCACCGGTCATCTATCCACACGCACGGCGTTATCCCATCCCAGGATAGCCATGACGTCACCTGAGGCATTATCTCCCCCGATAACGCCTCCCCCAAGAGGTAACTTCCTCGCGTGGCCTATAAATACCCCACCATTTGAAACACAAGGTAGGCCTAAGATCGCTACTGGAACCTCTGCTATTTTGAACAGCCGTACTAACTTAAGCATCAGAGTGTTTACGCCGGAGCCCCCCCTCCGGCACTTTGCAGGTACATCTGACGGCAACTACAGTGACTCTAAATGACCATACCCCTGCCCCCGATCCTCCAGAACTCCGAGTCTTATCAGCAAACCAAGTTCGATGTGCACCTTACCTTAGGTTAACAACCTCAGTTGAGTACGGCTCATTATTTAGGGAGTTCAAGTGGAAATGAAAGATTTTACAAGTGGCTTATGAAAGAGATGAATTGAACAATGAGCAAGAATGAGTGTTTAATAGTTTGGGAAGACAAAGGAAATGTAGAAGCAAAGAGCAAAGTCCAATGTCATCTTACTGCTATCCCATGTCTAATGGTGCATGTACCCTGGATATTATGCAAATCCAACTAGCACTTAGTTTAGCATTTGCACTCATGAAAGAAATAAGGCGTAAAGGCCCAAAATGCTCACAGGGATATGTTTGTGACTGCTTACATCTAAAGCATGTTGCGGATATAAGAGCTAGCAGGCGAGATCATTTATGTCATATAATTTCGAATGGATGCACAAGTTATCCTTGATACAGTAGTAACATGTTGAACATGCTCAATTTAAGGAAGGTTTGAAAAGATAAAAAAATATTGAAGGTAGTGTGGATTTTATCAAAAATCTTATTCACGATTATAAAGTTCAACAAATTTTAACAATTTTAAAGACAAAATGTGAGGGCATGACCTCTTATGAAAATTTATGAACAATTTAAAAGAATTGCCCCCAATGTGGGAATGAATGCCGTATAATTGTACAAAAATTTAAAAGGGGCAAAGAAGAAAGTGGACTTCTCTAGATGTGTGCATCAAGCAACAGCTAACAATCTGATAGGTTCAGCAACTGGAAATCGGCTGTATGATCCTGATCCAGCATCATCCATACTAAAATTAGATGATAGTGTTGCGGCGAACATTTCTAACTATTCCCCGATACTCAATCATAACCAGATAATTCCAAGGAAAGATGAGCTCTAAATGAACCTTGAGACTGATTTTTTGCAGATGCAAAATGTTTGCAAAGAAACCAGCTCATTGTAGCGACTGTTGCTGATGATTTTGATCTATGGCTTGAACATCGTCTTGAGTGATGGAAGAAACCTTGGTCCGTTGGAGACTTAAATTGTCAGTGGGAAATCTGATCAGTTGTTTCTCATCAGCATATGCGAGTATACAAAGAGGTCTTGCAAAGCACGATTAAACTTCAAAACATAATCGATTTGACATGGTTGAGCTTTGTATTGGCAATTGAAAATCAGGCATGGCGCAAATGCCGTCATGTAACAGAACAAGCCTGCATTAAGTATGCTGCCTGGGATCCTTGATGCAATGACAATATGAGTAATCAGAAAGCATTCTAACCCTGCGGAACTAGCATAATATTAGTTTAAGTGCAATTGGTTAAACCATTCTTCAGAATTTGCTACCACGATGTTTTGTTATTTCAAAGAATAAGACAAAAAAGGAACCTTAAAGATGCAAGTTTTGAGAAGAATTTTATTGATTCAGAAGAAATATTAAATTATTCTGTCTTGAAGGAACCCTATGTCCTTTGATTAAATCCACTGGTATCTAAGCAAAGTACATCTTGACAGCATCAGCGTTCACTGGCCTTGGTAAGTCGTCGCCGTCCATATTGGTAAGCAGTAGAGCACCTCCTGAGAATGCGTTCTTGACTACATATGGACCTTCGTATCATGGAGCCCACTTCCCTTGACCTTCCTCCTAATGTGGAAGAATCTTCTTTAGCACCAGATCCCCGACTCTAAACTCGCGAGGCCGTACTTTCTTGTTTTAGGCACGAGCCATCCTTTTCTGGTATAATTGAGCATGACACAAGGCCGTCAACCATTTTTCCAAAATTAGGTTTAGTTGTTCATGTCTAACTCTCGCCCAGTCAGACTCTTTTACTCTAGATTCGGCCAAAACTCTAAGAGAGGGAATTTCCACCTCGAGGGAAATTACTGCTTCCATACCATAAACCAGGGAGTAAGGAGTCGCTCCCGTGGAGGTGCCAATTGCAATCCGATAAGCATGTAAAGCAAAAGGAAGCATATCATGCCAATCCTTATGAGTGATCACCATTTTTTGGATATCTTTTTCAGATTCTTGCTTGTGGCCTCGACTGCACCATTTATCTTTGGACGGTATGGTGAAGAGTTTCAATGCTTCATTTTCCATCGCTGGCAGAGATCATTGATCGGCTTCCCGTTCAGATTAGTGTCATTATCCGTAACGATCATTTCAGGAACCCCATATCGACAGATGATGTTCTTCTCAATGAACTGCATGGTTGTCTTAGCAGTGATGCTTGAGTAAGAGGCAGCTTCCACCCATTTAGTGAAATAGTCAATTGCCATAAGGATGAAGTAGTGACCATTAGATGCTTTTGGATGGATCTGGCCGATGATATCAATTCCCCATATTGAGAAGGGCCAAGGCGATGCCATATTGAAAAGAAGAGCTGGAGAGACGTTGAGGTGATCAGCGTAAATTTGGCATTTGTGGCACTTTCTGACGTAATCAATACAATCTCGTTCAATGGTGAGCCAAAAATAACCTCGTCTCATGATTTGTTTTGTCATCATCTGCCCACTAGCGTGCGTGGAGCAAACTCCGTCATGGATTTTCGCTATAATTTTCTTAGCCTCTGAAGAAGTGATGCAATGAAGTAAAACTCCATCTGCCTTTCTTTTATATAGGACCTCTCCATCGAGGTAAAAGTCTAAAGCCAAGCGTCGAAGAGTCTTTTTGTTACTTTGGCTCGCCCCTGGTGGGTATTCCCAATGTTTAATGAAGCATACCATATCGTGGTACCAGGGCTTCCCATCAGGCTCATCTGTTAAGGTAGCGCAGCATGCCGGTGTCTCCCTTACTTCCACCCTCAATGGTTGAAGCAATATCCCGCATTCTAGCTTGAACATTGAGGCTAAAGTAGCTAATGCATCAGCGAAACAATTCTTTTCCTAATCAATCCGATCAAACTAGGTCTTTTCAAAATTTTCTATGAGTTCAGTGAGCAACCTTTGATAAGGTATTAGTTTTGAATCCCTGGTTTGCCACAAGTCTTGGGCTTGATAAATGACGAGGGCCGAATCTTCGAAGACTTTTAGTTTTTTCACCTTCAGATCAATTGCGGCCATTAACCCGCTAATGCATGCCTCATATTCAACGATGTTGTTTGTACACAAAAAGTTTAATCTGCACGCCATGGTGAACTGACAACCATCTGGGGCTATGACAACAACACCCACTCCATTTCCTGAGAGATTCACTACGCCGTCAAAAAATATGGCCCACCAATCCTTAGTATCTCTCATGTACTCAGCACCGATAATCACAATATCTTCATCAGGGAAATCAAACTCTAGGGGTTCATACTCGTCCAAAGCATGGTCAGCTAAGTGATCTGCAAGGGCACTTGCTTTAACTGCCTTCCGTGTCACATATAATATCATATTCAGCTGGTAAGACTTGCCATCTGTAGATTCGACTTGACAAATAAGGTTTCTCAAAGATGTACTTTAGAGGGTCCATGCGGGAAATCAACCATGTCGTGTAATACAACATGTACTGTCTGAGTCTCCGAGCACTCCAAGCTAGGGTGTAATAGGTTCGTTCTAGCGAGGAGTAGCGCATTTCGCACTCATTGAACTTCTTACTCAGATAGTAAATGGTTTGCTCTCGTTTCCCTAATTCATCATGTTGTCCCAATACACATCCCATTGTGTTGGCTGTGACTGTCAAGTATATCAATAAGGAACGTCCTGGTGTAGAAGGGACTAGAATTGGAGGAGTCTGTAGGTATGCTTTGATCTTCTCAAAAGCTTTTTGACAATCCTCATCCCATTCAGCACTTCCATTCTTTCTTAGCATTTTGACCATTGGCTCACAGGTGAGCGTCAGCTGGCTGATGAAGCGGACGATATAGTTGATGCGTCCCAGGAAACCTCATACCTCTTTTTCAGTCTTAGGAGAAGGTAACTCCTGAATTTCTTTTACTTTGTCAAGATCTACGTCTATACCTTTGCTGTTGACAATGAATCCTAACAGTTTTCCGGATGTTACGCCGAAAGTACACTTAGCTGGGTTCAACCGCAGCTAAAATTGCCTTAGTCGTTCAAAAACCTTCCTCAGGGTATCCACATGATTTTGTGCTCCTTGAGATTTAGCTATCATGTCATCGACATATATTTTGACCTCTTTATGCATCATGTCATGGAAAAGAGTGACAGTCGCACGTTGATAAGTAGCACCTGCATTTTTTAGTCCAAAGGGCATCACCTTATAGCAGAAGGTTCCCCAGGGTGTGATAAAGGTAGTTTTCTCACTGTCTTCTGGGGCCATCTTGATCTGATTATATCCTGAGAATCCATCCATGAAAGAGAACATGTCATTACAGGCAACGTTATCTACCAGGACATCAATGTGAGGAAGCGGGAAATCATCTTTGGGACTTGCTAGATTGAGGTCGCGGAAATCCACGCACATGCGAACCTTCCCATCCTTCTTTGGCACAGGTACGATATTAGCGACCCATTCTGGATATCCAACAACTCTTAGGAAACCCACATCTAGTTGTTTAACGACCTCCTCTTTCATTTTCAAAAGGGTGTCAGGATGCATCCTTCGAAGTTTCTATTTTACCAGCTTAAATTCGGGTTTTAGCGGGATCCGGTGTTCAACTATACTAGGATCAAGGCCAAGAATATCTTTGTATGACCATACGAACACATCTGCATAGTCTTTGAGAAGATAGATTAATCTCTCTCTCTGAATAGAGTCTAAGGTTTTCCCGATTTTGACTATTTTTTGCTTTTCACTGCTTGCCCCCAACTTTATCTCTTCCAACTCCTCCTAATGAGGGACTATTCTTTTCTCTGAATTTTCCACTAAACGAGCTAACCCGTATGGAATCTCAACCTCATCCTCAGTTGAGGTGGTGACCACCTCACTCGGAAAGACATAGGGCATATCAAGATGATCCGATTTAATAGCTACCCTGAAAATAACCAATAAAAAAAATAAAAGAAGTTTGAAATGATAAAGAAAACTGCATATATTTATAAAGTGACAAAAAGGAAGATGAGTCCCTAAAAGAGTATTGCAAACGTCATTTTTCAGAAGATAATAAGAAACATTTATCTATATTACAGAGAGACATTAGGAAGCATGACAGTTGTCTAGTTGTTCACAGGTCCTTCAGATTTTTTCACAAAATTGAAAGAGCTCCGGGATGATCCTTCTTCTTCTAAAGCACATATATGGATGTTTGAAAATGCCTCGACCAGAGTAGAATCTTGGTTGATAGTTTCGGCCCGAAAGGGAAGGTGGTTATGATGTGGGGAATATGCATTCGATCATTAGACATTGAGTGCCCAAATAACTTTGCCAGTTGCTTCTCTTTTTTCTCCTTGGCAATCCTATCAAAATCGGCTTTACTTGGCCGGTATCCCAAACCAAAGTGGCCCCCAAAGCTTTGGGTAGCCACCAAATCTTTCATTCCTCGCAATTTGGCTCCAAGCTCTTTCCCTAACTGAAAGTTGCCCTTTGATGTCATCTTGTCATGCCCTATAGCAACTTTAGAAATTTCAGGTTCCGAAACAGGGAATCCTCCCTTCATCCAGTCTGCATTTACAATCTCAAAAGTTTAGAACGAGCTTTCTGAGGTTTCGGTAGTCTCGATATAGGGCACAAATGAGTGTTTTGCCAAGATCAAAGCTTCTTCTGCTTTTATCGTGACAAGGATGCCATCTTTCACGTATTTGATGCACTGGTGGAGAGAAGAAGGAACAACTCCTGCTGAGTGAATCTATGGTCGCCCAAGAAGCATGCTGTAAGCAGGGCAGATTTCCATTACCTGAAATGTCACAGTGAAAGCGTGGGGCCCAATAACTAAGTACAAATCAAAAATCCTGACAATTTCTCTCACAGTACCGTCGAAGGCCCTAGCCATCATTCCGCTTGGTCGCAGATAGGCCATTTCAACCGGCAACTACTCGAGGACATGTTTGGGCATGACGTTTAGTGCAGACCAATTATCAATCAGGGCTTTTGCTATGACATGACCTTTATATTCCACAGTGATGTATAAAGCCTTATTATGATTGGTTCCAGCTGAGTCAATTTCTTCTTCAGAGAAGGTGATGCTACTCTGATCTTGAATCCTCCTGACGAGGTTTTCCACCCCTTCTACGGTAATATCCTTGGTCACGAAGGCTCTATTTAATACCTTCAAGAGAGCTTGGCGATGAGGCTCGGAGGTAAGAATTAATTCCATAATAGAGATACGGGCTGGTGTTTTCTTCAGTTGCTGAATGATACTAAATTCACTTTGCTTCATGATTCTCAGGAACTCCGTTGCATCATCCTCTACTACAGGTTTATTCGTCCCTGGTATCTCCTCAGCGAACTCTTCGGGAATTAATGGACCTTTTCCTTTAGCTTGTCTTTGTTTCTCGACCTCCTCAGAAATGTAACATCTCCCACTACGGGTCAGGCCTCTAATGTTAGATGCTTCGCCCGTCAGAGGGCTTGCTGATACTACAACAGAAGGGGTAGTGATAACCTCATATCCATAATTGAAAGGGACCGCATGTAGATCCTTGCTATGCGTATTTTGGGCGAACATGAAGATCAACTTAGGTGGTGTCATAATTGGAGTCCCTGCTTGGGCCCTATATTCAAATGAATAAGGGGCGGAAGAACTATCATCGATAGCCTCAACTTTCTCCATCTCTCGGGTCCTTCTTTCAACCTGGATGACCCCAAAGTCTGTCAACTGTTTCAACTTTTGTAGGAATGACCCACATTCTTGGATCCCATGCTCGATTTCCTCAGGGCAGAACAGACAGATACCTAAACCATTCTCCAGATGTTGCAAATACCCTGCACTTGCCAACGCAAAGAAAAGGTTTTCTTTGGACATGCCTATTACCAAAAGAAAAGCGTCAGTAACCCCTTTAGTTGAGATGACGTTTACTCCTCCACTATTAGGAGTATGGTTTAGAAGAGGGTTAGTAGTTGTATTGGGTCCTTTGGGCAGCCCTTTAAAAGAGACCCATCCACTCTTGATCAAGTGATTTACCTTCATTTTAAAGGCAAAACAATTCTCCAACGTATGACCTTGGGTTCCAGCATGGTATTCACACCTTGCATTTGGGTCATACCATTTCGAGTATGGGGGTTGCAAAGGTGGGGCTGGGATTGGCATAATTTGTCCTGCTGCGATGAGATGTTTGTATATTTTCTTTGCAGGAAGGGGAAGAGATGGCATTGGTTCCCAGTTCCAACGGTTGTTTTGTGGATTTGGGTTATTTGGTGGATTATTTGGCCTCGGCTGCGCCGGTTGTGACATTTTGGTGGAGGTGGCAGAAATTGTGGGAACTGGGATGCTATGTTAGCAACTGGCATTGGTGAAGGAGGAAAAAAATTAGATTGGTATGGTGATGATGGAAGGTATGGTGGTGGTGAAAAATATGGTGGTCTGTAACTTGGCTGGCGAGATATGAATCCAACATCTTTCTTCGGAGGAAGTGTTCTTTTTGGTGTTACTTCTGATATGACAATCCTTCTAGACTTGATTCCTTACTCGACTCTTTCCGCTACCAAGACAATGTCGGAAAAAATATTGGAGGAGTTGGTAATAAGGTAAGTGTAGTACGGGGCCTTAAAAGTATTTACAAAGATGGGGAGATTCTGGTAGCGAGTTCTCTCCATCTTTGGGTGTAAACCTTCACTGACTCATCGGCTCTCTTCTCAAGGTTTTGTAAGTCAGAACAGTCTGGAGCCACCTCCATATTAAACTTGTATTGTTTGAAAAAGGCATCAGACAGGTCTCTCCAAGTTTTGATTTTTGTTCTGTCCAAACTCATATACCAGGTCAGGGCATGTTTTGTCAAACTTTCTCTAAACAGATGGATTAATAAGGGCTCTGATAAGATTCGACCTTCGAGATGATCTAGACGATGTGTACTGTTAGTCAGAGGCGCTGTAGATGACGTCGGATCCACCTGCAAAGCGCCGAAGGGGGACTCCGGCGTAGACACTCTGATGCTTAAGTCAGTAAGTGGTTCAAATATAGCAGAGGGTCTGGTAGGCAGTTTTTTTTGGTTTACTTGATGTTTTAAAATGAGAGAGTATTTATAGGCCGTTGGGGGGGGATGTCTGGGGAAAAGGCGGTATCGAGGTGGGATAACGCTCTGGATGACGTCATGGGCGATACCTGGAGATGACGTCATGGGCGATACCTGAGATGACGTCATGGGCGATACCTGAGGTGACGTCATGGGCGATGCCTCTGAGGAGGGTGCCGGGGGCGATACCCATGATGATGTCGGGGGCGATAACTCCATGGGTCCTCTGGGATGGGATGATGCCGTGCGTCCAGAGACGCGTGAGTCCTCCCCCCCGCTGATGTCGACCATCCCAGAAAATACCTCACGGTCTAGTAGCGATAGCTTAGATGTCTGATAGGCTTATAGGATTCTGCCCTCGGCAGGGATCATATTTACAGTAATGTCCTTGGGATTGTCTTGATTGTTATCATAAGCCCAACTAAAAACGAGCCCAAGTGTTTACCAAGGGCTATCATTTCCTGTCCAAGTCGGGTATCTTAGGTGAGGGTCCTTTCCTCCTTATGGCGATATATTTGCGGAATCTCCGAGCTTCTTTGTCTCTTTCGATACGACAAAGAACAATTGAACGTTAGGCAGCGCCTAGGTCGGGAGCTTTCCTCCTAGCAAGCGGGTTCCGGTCTTCATGCTTGTCCAAAGACCCGTAGGATGTCATTTTCTCCTAGCGGTATTAACAGGTCTGGGCCATCAGTAGTGCTTAGAAGGTTGCAAACTCGTCCGTGCCGTAGGAGAGTTATTGACGTTGACGGACTACTGTTGACGTTGCCGCGGACTGCAACCAGGTTCATACCGTTGGGTTAGGTTCGCATACGTTTCGGGTCCATTGGCATGTCGGGTGAACTGCAAACACGTAGAGGAGATAGGCATTCTACGGAGATATTAGTAAACTTTGTACTTATAGGGATTTTGAGAACATGCGGGTTCTTTCTTTCCTTTCTGCTCATGGAGTCAGCGATATTGACGCGGTTTTATGCCACCAGTTGCCTATGATTTGTGAGACTTTACACCACCAGATACCCGCGATACCGGCGAGGTTTTACACTGCTAGGAGCTACCTGCGATATCGACACGGCCTTACTCTGTGGATACCTACAATCGTACGACTTTTACGTCATGGCTACCCGTAATATCGCGCTCCTTCGCGTTTTCTAGTATTCTAGCTCGTACTCCTCTCGAGTACTTGTATCATTAGCAGCATACAGACATCGATCCTCGTTCCCGCCTCAGGTCCATCGGTCTTTGATGGTAACGGGGCGGCTCGTCTTTTAAGGACCTCCTCTTTCCAAAGGCCCATTTCTCTAAGCTTATAAATCTGAGAGCTTTCTTCACTCAAGTTCATCTCATCTTTTTCTTTCACAATCTGCATCATTGATCATTTGACCAAAAATTTCCTCCTTTCCAAGGGCCATACTCTCAAGAACCTCTATGATGGTGATGTCGGGTTCCTGGAGAACATGCTGATCAAGACCTCCGAGGACATCTTGGAGTTGCAAGGGATGCTGACCCCACTCCATTCCAGGCTGGGAGCTACATCTCTGGAAGATTTCAGTCCTTTAGAGAGCGTATTGAAGCTGGTCACCTCCATCGCTCGGATTCAAGTGGTGATTGCCATGCTGCAGCAGCACAAGGACATGCTGGGGTGCTGCTTGAAGGGGATGAAGATCACCTCTGCTGACCTCACTCTAGTCATGGACTCCCTGAGAGACATTCTCGACATACCTGAGGATGTTGGTTCTGACGCCTGAAGGCGGAGGCTCCCTTTGAGCCTTTTATCTTTTTTTATTTATTTATTTACGCAGCTGTACTCTCCGGCCGTTAGGCCATAATAAATAAACTATTTTTATTATGCTCTTTGTAACTGTTCTTCTTCTTCAATGTGCCCTCTGTCCTTTTCCGATTGGAGGCATCCTCAGCCCAACTGAAAATGAGTCAGTCATTGGACGACCTTTTCACGACGGTTTCCTCGCTAACCGTTCTGCATTAATTTTGCGCCGCTATTTCAGTGTCAACTGATTGGGTAAAGTTTCGGTTTTCCTCGATCTGTGGAGATTTCGACAGGCGTGACTGCAAATCTAGATTTACACTCCAGGTTGTACGCGTGTCAGTTCTCAAGAGTCGCGCCGGATGATCAAAAAACTTCTCCCTCTTTTTTGGCTATTTAATGGGATCCCACTCCATTTTTTTCATTTCATCTTCTTGCTTATTTTTCCTCTTGACAGGTTGCCTGTGAGCTCATGGCCGATTCTTATTTCTTGGATACTGCTGCGCGGAATTCTCCGCCAACTACTCCGACTTCACCAGATTCAGACAATCCTCCTCCGTCGCCTCCATGGAGGCCGTTCGTCCGCCGGCGGGGTCGCAAAAGGCTGAGGAAAAATGCCTTAAAGGTGTCTGAAACGCTTTCCAATTCTTCCGCCCCTTCTGTTCGAAAGGGGGATGAACCATCTCTTCTTCCTCATGATTCGCCAAAAATGGCTTTCCCTGCCAGCGTGGGCGTGGAAGCGGGGACGTTAGCCATCGAGGAGGAGTCCAGCCGATCAACGATACGTATAGGAAAGAGGGTTGATGAGCCTTTTCCTCCCATCAGCAGGGAACTATCGTTCTCAAATGATGATGTAGTTTATTGTTATGGTATCTGTTGGTCTGAGGGTGATTAGTTTAGCGGGTCTCGCCTCTTTGTAGATGTCGTATGGCTTTTCGAAAATGAATAAGATAACGCTTCATTTTCCTTTTGTCCTCCTATCGCCTTCCCGCGTTATTTCTTTAAACATCAAGGGTTGCCGCGGAGGGATATCTGCTGCTGGGTGCAACCGTCTTTCGGTTTTTTTTGTCAGTAACTGTCCTCTCCCAAAGACATAAATGACTATCCACACGTCACTTTCTGCTCCGCACGTGTTTCACTTTTACAGGCTGTCTCTTCTTCAAGTTTGACCTTTATAAGGGAACCGCTATTCTCTTTTATTACTTTTACCAATATTTCAAAAAATTTCACACTTTCTCTTTCTCCTGTGCTTCTTTCTACTCAAGAGAAGTTTCTGCAACTGCTCACCAGCGCTGACGGCCTGTTTACTGGCTTTTTCATTCCAGGTATTTTGTTCCTCTCTCGTCGTAGTTTTATTTTTTCGGTCCCTTATGTCTCATATTAAAGCCTCTACGAGTGCCGAAAATCCCATAGATCTCGAGGCTAGGAGAGCTCGTAGTATTTTTGATTGTAATGAAGTTTTGAGGGAAGAATTAGAGGAGAACGGTATCACCTTCCCCTTGGCCTGCCGCCCTTATATCCCTACGAAGGATATTCGACTTCATGATGCCGTGTGGTGAACGTTCCGGCTGGTTTATTTCAAGATGTTCCTCTACGGATTTTATCTCCCAATTCATACTTCTCTGATGAAGCTGCTAAATCATTACGATCTCAATCCCGTACAAATAACTCCGCCTTCCTGGTGTGGGATTTATGCCTTTCTTCGGGCATGCGAGATGAAGCATATTTTCACTCCATCCCTCGATCTGTTCCGCACATTTTTCAGCTTGAGCTGTCGCGACTGCTTGGCAGATATCACCCCAAGACGGAATGACGCCATCGTGCGATTTTTCTGACAGAACTTTCAAGGTTTTGAGGACAACGTGGTCAACTGGAAAAATGGCTTCTTCACCCTTCGCCTGCCATCCCGCTGGTGGCGCGGGGGTTTTAACCGAGAGATTACCAGCGCTGCTTGGAAAAAACCAGAAGTGCTGTCTAGCGTTGACGTGTCCCATGTTACCACCCTATTAGAAATAGAAGGGCCTTTCCGCATTCGGAAATTTGCTCGGTTCAGACCCTTGAAAGAGTGTATCGTTGGTGAGTTTTTCTTTTGCCATGTTATCGCTTTGATTTGCTTGTTGCATTAACATGCTTCGCTGACAGGTAGTACTGGGGGTCGTTCCTCCAGGGGGAATAACACTCCTCTGAACGTGGTGCCGTCCGACTATTCCGCTGAGGGGAAGGAGAGCTAAGACCGTCGCAACACGCAGTGCTTCCACTCGATCTTCTCGCTTTCTTGAGAATTGGTTGCCACCTCGGGGTAAGGGAGTGACTTCGAGCCGTTCTGTGACTGGAATGGTTGACAGCGATAGCGAGAGTATGGATGCCGGTTCCGAACTACGTCACGCTACCCTTGCCCAATGAGTGAAGCTTAAAGCAAGAAAAAATGATTCCGCGGCGGAGTCAACCGAGGACGATAGCGAAGAGATGGCTGTCAAGACGGAGCGTCTTCAAAAGAAAATCTGGAGAGAGAAGACTGGACCACCGATTCCTCCCTTGAGGGAAGTTAACGCAGTTCCTACAGCAGAGCTTGTCACTTCTCATGTCCCGAGTACCTCGCAAGTAGCAGAGGTTGTCAAGGTGTCTTCTGTCATTCCTTCCAAAGCTAATGAGGTTTCAGCGGTGGTGGATTCACCCTTGTCGCCTGGTGGCCCTGGTTCTCCGATTTCTTCCTGTATTCCGGATGTGACCGTGCCAGTTTCGAATCCAAGTGTTCCTCCTGACCCTTCCCCGAGGAAACCTCAGCCCTTATTCTTTTCTTCAATTTCGGGCATTGGTAATTCCGCAAAAAGTTGTTCTCCTCCCTATATCGCCAATCTTTCCCCTCAAAGTCCTCAAGGAAATGTCGCATACCAGCTGGATCTGTCATCTTTTGGGACTAATGGGCTTCGCGCTTTAGGGATATCGGATCCGTTATCGCGAGATGAGCCAGTAGGTTCTATAGTAGACCAAATGTTCAGTTCTTCGAAGGACAAGGAAGAGTTCCTGCGAGATCCCCCTAAAGTTCAGCACTCACGCCTTCTGAATGACATGTTGGCCAGCTTCCGCGAGTTGCACTATTTTCTCGAGGATCAGAGCGACAAAGTTCGGCGCTCTCCCGGTTCGAAAGAACAACTAGACGCCGCTTTGGCGAAGGTAACAGAGCTGTCAAAGCTTCAAGATTGAACCCGGGCAGAGTTGACTGAGTGTCGCATCGAGCTCGCACGGGAAAAGTCAAAAGGAAAGGCTAAGATAGAATTGCTGGAGGCAGAATTGGTGGCGGCCGACAAAAGAAACTCTTTCCTCCGCGAAGAGATATCCTCCTGCGACGCGGATTTGGCCAAGGTTCCCTTTAAGATAGCCGGGTGGAAAAACAAGATCCTAGAAGTCTGTATTGCCGGATTTACGGATCTCCATCGCTAGGGAACTATTGATCCGTCTAAGTTGGCTGACTACGCCTCCAAGAAGATAAAGGATTTAAGCGACAGCGAAGGAGATCTTCTTTCTTTCAGAGAGGAGTAGGGGAAGGGTGGCTGCGATATCCGTGCCAACCAATGAATGGTCAAGGTTGACCCTTTAGAGGATTTTCCTCTTTATTTTCTTTTTCTGTCTTGTAATAACGCCTTATCGCGCAACGATATCTGTACTTTATTTTATATAATAACTGATCTTTATTTCGCTTTCCTGCGTTATCTCGAAAGTCATCGACTTGATTAACGCCATTCTGTATTATCTTCATTGTTGCAATATCGCTCTTGTCTTATTCCAGAAAATCATTTCTACTTTTCAGTGCATTTAATGCTCACGATCCCCTTATTAATGTGAGAGAAAAGTCGTGATGGCGCAGACACACGTGTCCATCTTTTTATGATGCCACGGGCTAGCGTGCTCTAGAATTTTAGCAAAATCGAAGCGCTGTCGCGCTTCTCTAGGATTGTACTCATTGCTTGAGTCTGTTCCTTGTGACACTCTCACGCAACGACTGCGGCGTCCGTCGTTTCCTTTGACCACTAGGGTTATAAAAACCAACACTTATTTCTTTTTCTTTCTTTTATCATCCTGCTTTCTTCATACTCTCTCTAGCCGTCTTGTTTTCTTTCCACCATTCAAGGCTCTCGAAGTTCTTTTTCTCTAAAGGTATTTCCTATTTTCTTTCATCGTCTTCTTCGTCTTTACTTTTTATTTTCTGCCATGGCTAAGACTCGCTGCCCTGAGTCGAAGTCTGCCGATGAGAAAAAGATGGATATTACGGTTAGCAGTATCACCTCTGAAATCGCTCTCAATGAGCATTTAGCCGCACATAATGCTGTTATCCCTGACGGTTATAAGGCCACCGTTGCCCTTGAGTCGATACGCTTGAACAGCGTTTTGACAGGCAAGCGTAGGGTTCTGTACGCACAAATGTTCCGTTATGGTTTCCGGCTTCCCATCGACCCTTTCATAAAATAATTGCTTGTTGCCTGCGATTTGAATCCCGTTCAATTAGCCCCAAATGCATATTGTTGTGTTTGTGCCTTTCTGGAACTTTGTAAATATAAGGGGATTACTTCCCCTTCTCTTTTGTTGCTTAAGTCGGTTTTTAAGCTGATGAAGTGTCGGGGTGTGATAACGATATCACCCCGATACGACGATGATTCCCTCAAGTCTTTTACTTGGAAACTCCTCCACATCGAGTCTTCCGTCGAGGCTTGGAAAAAGGAGTTCTTTGTGATAAATCTTCCTGAAGCTCCTAGTTCTTGGTGGCGATCTGGGTTTAACCAAGACGTCAAGGATAACGTCTGGGGCCCGGCCGGAGAGCCTTCCTCAGCGGCAACAAGGCTGGTTAGACAAATTGCTTCAACTGGAAATCAGCGTTCACATCCGTTATCTAGCATGCGGGGCTGATATCAAGGACTGCGTTAGACGTGAGTGTCGTATCGCTTCCTTCCTTATTACCGTTGATACTAATGCTAACATTATTTTGTGATCATGCAGTGACGGATCCCTATTACAAGGCTGAAAGCGTTAGGAGACGACTGAAAAGGGCCCCGGAGAGAGAAGAAAGAGAGAGGGCCGCCTCCACGGGAGCTACCGATAACCCAACTATACTACCTGCTGCTTCCGTGAGCCTTGCTCAGGTATCCTCTTCCTCAGCTGGTGAGGGAAATACTGACATTCCTTCAGGTATCCCCATCGTGACCGTCGCTGTCCCTCCTGCTCAGCCATCTTCTTCTAAAGTCCCTAAGGCCCTTGCCAAAGGAAAAAAGAAGAAAAGAACGAGAAGTGTTGCCGCTCTCACTCCTTCTCCTGATGTGGCAGCTTCTTCGGAAGCGCCTCCTCTTAACACTGCTGTTGTGAGTGTACTTTTTGGCCGCGATATGCTGTATATTGATGTCTGTCGTTATTTCATCCGTTTCTCTTATCTGCGTCTTATACTGGGTTCTTTGCAGGATACTGTTGTTGTTTCTACTTCCGCATCTCCCATAGGCGATATGGACATGGGCTATGTGTTGGGTGGTTCCAAGAAGAGACCTCGGCTGGAGGGCGAGGGTGGAAGCTTATCCTCTACTATCGTCGCGACAGAAGTGCGACTTGACAGCGCCTTCGTTTCTACGGACGCTCGCCAGAATCACCCCTCTGAGTTTATGGTAAACATGGGTACGACTGAGTCTTTTGGGGCTTCGCCCAATTCTTTTGGTGGGCATGTTCACTCATATGGTCCTAACTTGGACTATCAAAAGGGTTTACAGGACTTTTCAGGCTACCATCCCCACGGTTCCTATATCATCCAAGGGGGGCCTTCTACACAGGTTCACCCCCCTATTCCCCTGGCGTTTGTCCCTTCGAGCATTCCCTTGTCGCAGCGTTCTGGCGAAGGGGCCACCGCCTTCAATTTTGCTGCGGATCTAAGTCCACTGGGTGAGTCCGGCACTGTGACTCACCAAGTTGGCTTGTATGATTTTCATAATACAGTCTTAGCGGCTATTGGGGGCGATGACTCAGACGAGGTTTCCGCTTTATTGGCTACCCAGATATTATCGTCCGCGGCCGATCGGGAAGCTTTCCTCTCTAAGGTTGATGATGACAAGGCGAATTCGTTGCGCTCTAACCTCTTCATGAATTTTGTGAAGTTCCATTACTGGATAGAGCACACGTAGCGTCAGGCTGCCTCTCTTACCGCCTCCCTGTCTGAACTTTCGCGAGAGCGAAATGAGAAGAAGAAGCTGCTGGAGGAACGTACTCAATTATTGCTGACCCAGTAGGAGCTGAAAGGGCAAACGTCCACTCTTGACGCGGCCTTGACAGCGGAAAGAGCTAAGAGTGCAGTCGTGGAGGAAGAGAAGTCATCCTTGGCAAGGGAGAAAGCTGCCCTGGAGGAAAGGAAAAACACTCTGGAAGAGGAGTCAGCCGATAAGTGTCTATGGCATGTCGAGCGGACTGCCACTATCTTGGTTAATTGCTTCGAGGAGGTCCATGGAGTGAATGCGTATAAAGGTGAGGAGGTTACGAGGGCTTTCAAACAGAAGTCTGCCGACCTCAATGAAGCGGGTTTTCGCCAAGCTAAGGCAGAAGGCTGGAAATGGAGGAACCCCGAGGGCTGACGCATCCTAACACTTCACCGCCTCTTCCGTAGCTATCGGGAGTTGCCAGGCTTTTTGTTTTTTGCCTCCGTGATGTTATTGTTTGGGCCTTAAAACTTGTGACCCTTCAAAGGCACAAATAGTTTATATCCTTATCGCTGTCTTTCCTTTCTTTTAGTTTTCACCTTTTGAAACTCCCTTGGCGCCATTGTCGCCTCAATAACATAATGTGTTTACTTCCTCGAGCAGGCTCCTAGTGTTTCATCAACAGAAATCACTGAGGTCAGTATCAGGTTGGTTTTCCCGGCGAGCCTCATAATATCGCCACTTATGCGATCGTCAATCTTTCCGCTGCTCGAAAGGTATTCTGCGCATTTCTAATTGTAAACCATTAGTAGCATAACGGGTTACAAGAGTCAGTAATTACCCGTAGGAGCCTTTCCGCTGCCGTCATGGGGCGTTAGTACGTAAACCGCGTAAATCGCTTTTTCTATCAGCTCTGTACTTCGCTAGGAATTACGCATCTAGCTACTAGCTGGGATTTTGCGATTCTTTGCGTTTCCATCTTTTCACGATCGGCCTAGAAAGTGCCTCATCTTAGTGAGTCGTCGAATCAGGACAGGTCGTCACAAGGATAGGACTTTTCACCTTCAGGCGTTGTCCTCGCGTCTAGAATCATGCCCCTACTTGATGAACCGACTACACTAGTCCGGTCACTAAGGTAGAACTTTTCGTTTCTAGCACGGAGTTACTATTTCCTTGGGGCGTGCCTTGTCTTGATGGGCTGTCTCCACGAGAACAGTCAGTACAAGAAAAGGACTTTTCACCCCCAAGGATTCCGGGTAGTGCCCTCACTTAGTGAGCCATCTGATCAGGACCGGCCATCACAAGGATCGGAATTTTCACTCCCGGGGGCGCTAGGGATCTTTCAATCCTAATGCTAGTTCAAGGCATGCTGGGTCGTGCCCTCACTTAGTGAGCCGTCTGATCAGGACCGGCCATCACAAGGATAGGACTTTTCACTCCCAAGATCCCCCTTTTTTATCTGCACAAAAGCAACCACAAACACCCAAGAAAGCTCTCTCACCGAGCGTTAGCTAAGGTTAGGGTTGGCATCAGTCAAAGGTGCAGATAAAATCAAGTTCTAGGATAATATAATTTCAAACGAGAGATGTTCCAGGAGTTAGATAAGGGAGTACCATCGAGTGTCTCCAGATGATAGGCTCCTTTTCCGATGACGCGGGTAACCCGATACGGCCCATCCCATTTTGGACTGAGCTTCCCTACACGTTGACCAGCCGCTTGCTTGTCTCTAAGCACCAGGTCGCCTGCCTTTAACAACCGTTCTTTGACGCGTCTGTTATGATAACGGGCCATCTTTCGCTTGTAATGTTGCGTTTTCAGGAGGGTTTCTTCTCGGACCTCCGGTAACGCGTCAAGGTTAGCTCGTAACCTTTCCTCATTCAGCTCCTCTCGAAAGTGAGCCACTCGTAGGCTCATGGTGCCGATTTCTACCGGCGTAACAGCCTCGGTCCTGAAAGCCAATGAGAAAGGTGTTTCTCCAGTACTGGTTTTAACGGTCATGCGGTATGCCCACATCACGTATGGCAGCTCGTCAGCCCACTTCTTTTTAGGCCCCTCCAGGTTTTTCTTAATGCCGCTGAGGATGCTTCGGTTGGTCACTTCCGCCTGTCCATTGGTTTGCGGGTGAGCCACGGAAGATAATCGTTGTTCAATCCCAAATTCCAAGCACTGGTCTTTGAAGAATTGGCTGGTGAACGGTGTTCCGTTATCGCTGACTAGGATACGGGGTACGCCAAACCTCATGATGACTTGGTGTTTGAAGAAACGCCAAGTTTTTTCCGCCGTGATGTTGGCGACCGCTTCAGCTTCCGCCCACTTCGTAAGGTAGTCCACTGCCACTATTACAAATTTCAGCTGAGACCTTGCCTTTGGGAACGGGCCCAGGATATCGATCCCCCATTTAGCAAAGGGGCAAGGAGCGATAATCTCAGATATTTCGGTGGAGGGACGTCGAGGAATTTTAGAGAACTCCTGATATTTCGGGCAAGTCTGCACATAGTTGTGGCAATCTCTCCGGATGGTGGGCCAGTAGAATCCAGATCTGAAAACTTGTGCAGCCAGGGTGCCACCTGACACGTGCATACCGCACACCCCTTCGTGAATTTCGCGTAGGGTGTGAAAACCTTCTTGCTCCGTTATACATTTGGCGGCTGGGTGAGAAAAATATTTCCGAACCAAGTCCCCATCATAGTACGTACAACGAGCTGCCTGTTTCAGCACCCTTTTCTTTTCAGCGATATCCACAAGTAGTTCTTCATATTTCAAGTATTTGATTACGGGAACCCGCCAGTCATCCTCGAGTTCTTCCACACACAGAGACGCTTGCTCTTCCATGAAAGAAGGTACAGATATCTCACGGTAATACACCCCTTCGGGTATGGACGCTTCCGGGTTTGCTGCCAACTTGGCGAGACTGTCAGCTTCAGTGTTGTCCTCTCGGGAAATGTGCTCAAAGCTGACTTGCATGCCTTCTTTCTTTATCTTCAACAGCTCTCGCATTACCTTGGCGAGGTACTGGACCATGATGGGCTCCCGAGCCTGAGAGCGCCCCAAGACCTGGTCGATTACTAGTTTGGAGTCACCATAAATTTTTAGACGCAAGTCTCCTGTTCTTCTAGTATCGTGTCTACCTTTGGAAGAAATGATTCTCCCTATTCTGAGTCCGGCTAGTAACACCTCGTATTCCGCCGCATTATTGGATAATGGCTGCAGGATCCGGATGGCGTATTGTATTCGCATATCGTGCGACCCATTTATGAAGATTCCTGCTCCAGCCAATTCTTGGTTTTTAGCTCCATCTACATGAACTATCCAGAGGTCCGTATAAGTTTCCGGGAACGGGAGATCCACGTCGCCCCATTCCTCTTCGGGTACATCTGTTAACGGATCTTTTGTAAAGGTGCATTCCACTATAAAATCAGCCAGGATTTGAGCCTTCACAGATGGCCGGGACTGATACCTCAGCCCGTATTGCTCGAGTTCGAGGGCCCAGATTAACATTCTTCCTGAGGACTCAGGCTTTCAAAATATTCTCTTCAACGGTTGGTCTGTAAGCACGATAACGGGGTAGGACTGGAAGTATCTGCCCATTTTTCGAGTGGATTGTATCAGTGCAAACGCTATTTTCTCAATTCGGGCGTATCGCAGCTCCGCATCTTTCAGAACGTGACTTACAAAATATACAGGGCGGTGGGCGTGGCTATCGTCACGAACGAGGACGACACTAACCACTTCATCGGCAGCGCCAAGGTATAGATATAAATTATCACCCGGTTCCGCCCTGGTCAGCAGTAGGTCAAACGATAGGTAATCTTTTAAGCTAATGAATGCCTCTTCATATTTCGGGGTCCACCCGAACAGTGCTTTCTTGCGTATGACTTTGAAGAAAGGGAGGCACTTGTTTGGAAATAAACCGCCCTAAGGCGATAACGCGCCCTGTTAGCCTTTGTACATCCTTAACGATTCTTGGAGATATCATGTCTTGTATGGCTTTAATCTTTGAGGGGTTAGGCTGGATTCCTTTTTGGCTGACTACGTAACCCAGGAATTTCCCCGTTTGAAACACAAACATGCATTTTTGGGGGTTCAGCTTCATGCGGTGCCTTTTCATCACATCAAAGACTTCCTTCAGATCCTGCAAGTGATCCTGAAAGTTCGCGCTCTTTACCAATATATCGTCAACGTATGCTTCCACATTCCTTCCTATCCTCTCTTCGAATATTCTGTTTGCCATACGTTGGAACGTCGCCCCCGCATTTTTTTGCCCGAACGGCATCGCCGTATAACAGTAAGTGGCCTTAGGGGTGATGAAGGTAGTCTTTTCTTCATCTTCAACGGCCATGGGAATTTGGTGGTATCCGGAGTTAGCGTCAAGTGAGCTTAAATATGCGTACCCGGCAGTCTGATCGACTAGTTGGTTAATTCGGGGAAGCGGGTAGCAATCCTTAGGGCAAGTATCATTTAAATCGGTAAAGTCGATAAACATACGCCAGTCTCCGTTGGACTTAGGAATGAGAACTGGGTTGGCTAACCACGTGGGGTATTGAACTTCACGGATGAACCCCGCATCAAGGAATTTTGTCACTTTTTTGTCAATGGCTAAAGCTTTTTCCGTAGAAAACGCGCGTCGCTTTTGCTGGACCGGCCTGACACTAGGGTCAGCATTGAGACGATGTTCGGCTATTTTGCGTGATATACCCGGCATGTCTACGGGTTTCCATGCGAACTCTCCTTGACATTTGTTCAATAATCGGGCCAATTGACAGTTTTCCTCTGGACTGAGCTTTTCGCTGACTAGGAAGCTCGCCTCCTCTATGCCTATCACCGGTACGGGCACCATTTTGTCCAGAGGTTGTGCGCGCTTCTCATCACCCTATTCGTATGGGTCCGCTGTTATACATACATACCTATCGCAACTTTTTTGAGTCATGAGCAGATAACATTCCGCTGCCAGTTTTTGGTTGCCCTTTATTGATACCACTCCGTCCCAAGAGGGGTATTTCATCTTCAGGTGCTTCTGAGATATTACCGCTCCAAAGCGGTTGAGAAAAGGTCGTCCGAGAATGACATTGTAGGGCAAGTTTAAGTCCACGACAAGGAATAACAGATCCTCTGATCGCTTGGAGGTGTCTTCTCTGAAGTACATGGGCAGAGTAGTTATCCCTGTGACAGGGATTGAGACCCCATCCACTCCAATTATGGGTTTCTTGCAAGGTGTTAACTCGTTGTCGGGTCGTTTCATGAGATTGTATGCTTCTAACGAGAAGAGGTTCACTGCACTCCCGTTATCTATAAGAGTTCTTCTGACTCCGTGACTGGCAATAATGGGCGTAACCACCAATGCGTCATTATGCGGATAGGCGACGCCCTTTTTGTCCTCTTCTGAGAAGGATAATATCATACGATCTAGGATGCTTATTGCTTCACCGTTCTTTATCATGCCATCTCGCTTGCATTTTTCTCCTAACGCGGTCGGCAGTGGCTCTGCTTCGTCTATATAAGGGGTCCCTCCCGCTATGATGTTAATCATAGGGAAGTCCTCATCGTCTACCGTGAAAGCTTCTTCACCTCTCCCTCCAAGAGTATTATCCTTCTGTGGGACGCGAGGGGGTATTTATCGGTCGTCTGCTATCCTTTTCGTGGGATTATTTCTGGTGTCTTCTCTTACTTTGGCTGCGAATTCTCCCAAGTAACCTTCTTCCACGAAACGTTCTATTGCTGATTTTAATTCTCTGCATACTTCTGTAGAATGTCCCCTGGCTTTGTGGAATTTGCAATAAGCATTTTCTCTTCTGCTCCACAGGCGCAGGGTAACGGATGGGAAGGTTTCGCTGCTCCACTATCGCTAAAATCTCCGCCCTTGGTATATTAAGGGAAGGGAAATCAGGGTCGTACATCTGACCTTTAGAAGGATCTCCTTGACGCTGATTAGGGGAACCACCAGGCTTTCCCTTCGAAGGGTTACCTTTCCGCCCACTGGAGGTCTTGGGGATATGATCTTTCTGCCGAGCATAATCGTCGGTGAGGCGGTCATCAGGAATGGTAATTGTAGGAGCGTTAGGAATCAGAGGTGTCTCAGGCGGCATGTTATAGGTTCTATCTCTGTTTTCCTCTTCTTCCATTTTTGCGTAATTATGGGCTTTGAGTCTTAATGCGTCTAAAGTCGCTAGAGGGTCCACCATCAGAGCATCTTTCAATTTACCATAACGGCAGTTCCTTTTCAGGGCTTCTATAGTGAAATCAATGGTAACGCCCCGCGTTAGTGACATTTCCAGATCAAATCGACTGAGAAAGTCCTTCAAAGTTTCTTGAGGCATTCGACGTATGTCAAATAACGCGGCGGCGGATTTCCTAATTGGAATCGCTGTACTAAATCTGCTCCGGAACTTGGATTCCAATTGTGCGAAATTGCTAATAGATCCGCCCGGAAGGCCCTCGAACTAGAGGCACGCAACTCCTGATAATGTCATAACAAATATTTGGCACAACGCCGCATCACTGTGAGTCTGAAATTGAACAAAATCCTTCACCTTATTGACGTGGGAAATGGGATCTCTGGTGCCGTCATAAGTCTCAGTGGGAAGTTTCACATGTCGACTGACCTTATGGCGTCTTATACGACGGCTAAATGGATGACCCGATGTGTCATCAAGGATTTCACGCGCCTGGCGCGGGGGAGATATTTCCAAGTGACGTCGTTGGTTTCGCGGTTCAGGCGTAAGATGTCACCTAGGAGACCGGCTGCAGCTCCTGGGCGAACGAGTTCTACGTCTTCTGCTACTGGATCTCTCGCTGTACTCAGGAGATAAATCTCTATTTTCTCCTTCTCTTCGACTGTCCCAACGGTTCCTGACCCCCTTGAGGTGCCGATCCTCCTGAGGGATGGGACCTTGTGGTACCTGCGGCACATAAGGTTCTACTCGTCCTTGAGTGAGCTGCACAAAATTGATCGGGGGATCTGTTGTAGGTAAAGTTAACTGGAGGTTTCCCTGTAACAACGGTGACAAGGGCCACTCGGTGACAATAGACGGCGTGAACATGACACGGGGAGGGACACTCGATCCAGAAATCTCAGGTGTGATTCTGGCAGCCATTTCAGTCAAATAGTCCAACCGAGAACGAAGGGTCGCTATTTCACTCGCAAAAGGGTGTTCTGTACTGTTTAACACAAATCCCCTTGGAGGAGGAGTAGAAAAGCTAGATCCCGCCATCTGGGATAACGAAACGGTCGTTTGCGAGGAGAGGGCTTCCCTTGCCGACCTGGCCAACAAATCCGGGGATTCTGAACTGATTTGTTGCGCTGTCACAGAAAGATAAGCAGTAGCAAAAGGGAATAACTGTCTACGAATCGAAAAAGGGAGACTAGAGGATGAGGGTTGCGTCGGCTCTGATTCAGAAGTCATGATCGTTCCGATCTCTGGGTAAAATAGAGCTTGGCTATTAAGGATGCTCACTTAATGTACCAAGGCTCTCAATGAAAGCACCAATTTGATAAGATTCGACCTTCGAGACGATCAGGATGATGTCTACTGTTAGTCGGAGGCGCTGTAGATGACGTCGGATCCACCTGCAAAGCGCCGGAGGGGGACTCCTGCGTAGACACTCCGATGCTTAAGTCAGTAAGTGGTTCAAAAATAGCAGAGGGTCTGGTAGGCAGTTTTTTTGGCTTACTTGATGTTTTAAAATGAGAGTATTTATAGGCCGCTAGGGGGCGATGTCTGGGGAAAAGGTGGTATCCAGGTGGGATAACGCTCTGGATGACGTCATGGGCGATACCTGGAGATGACGTCATGGGTGATACCTGAGATGACGTCATGGGCGATACCTGAGGTGACGTCATGGGCGATGCCTCTGAGGAGGGTGCCGGGGGCGATACCCATGATGATGTCGGGGGCGATAACTCCATGGGTCCTCTGGGATGGGATGATGCCGTGCGTCCAGAGACGCATGAGTCCTCCCCCTTGCTGATGTCGACCATCCTAGAAAATACCTCACAGTCTAGTAGCGATAGCTTAGATGTCTGATAGGCTTATAGGATTCCGCCCTCGGTAGGGATCATAATTACAGTAATATCCTTGGGATTGTCTTGATTGTTATCAGGCTCATTCTGTATCACTTCTGCCATCTTGTTGCAATAGACCTTAAGGTGAGTCTTGGGGCACTCAATCCCTGTATACTTCTCAAATTCTAGGATTTTAAACTTTGGTGGCATGGTTATCCCGGGAACCATGCACATGTCTGCTGGTCCTGCGGGATCATAGGGATCAGCTCCTTCTACAGCCCTCAATCTTTCTTCTAGTAGGCTCAACTGGTCAATACTTGGTACTTCTACCTTAACAGTACCATAATTAACAGCTGATGGTCCTTCAATAGAGACTATTGGTTATGCCTGGGTGTTACTCGGAGGCTGAGTTCCTGATGGTATGGGAATTGTGACTTGGGTAGACTAGCCCTGTGATAGTAATATATTATGGGGTTCTGGTCGAACCTTATCTTTGCCGGAACTAAGAAAGGTATCGCCTTGTCCGCTAGCAACAGTAGTACTCGGGATAGCTGATATGACAGATTGAAGGGGGTTGGAATTAAGGAACGGTGACTGCCAACTCCATTGGACTCCTTCACCCTTAAATGATGGGGGCATGGAAGAACCACCCAAAATAGATGAAGAGGATAGCCCAGCTGTTTGAGATGAAATAGGATAAAAGTCAGGTACTAAATTACTTGTCATCTCATCCTGCTCCTTTTCAACTTGCTCAACTCTTTTTGTGGTCATCCGAACTTGTTCCTCTAACTCAGCTATCTTTGCTTTCAATGTTTCTTCCATTTTACTATACTCTTCCATCTTTCGTGCTCGAAGTCTAGTTGCGTGGAGCTTGTGGGGAATAGTTTGTTTTTTAGGAGCTATTTTTGTCCTTAAAAATATAATAACAAAAAAAATAATTAGTATGCATCTAAAATGTTATTCTGAGGACTCCACCCCGCTTATTCACTCTTTGATCACTCATCAGGCTTTCACTTGATACTTTTGGAATAAGGCAAATGATAACATCTTCGGACTAGTGAACTTAACATAAATAGAAGTCCTTGTTCACTTTCTGGGCATAAAGAGGCACTTATTTGGTTATAGGAGATGGCTACTCATACTGTCGGATTGTAAAAGAAACCAATGTTTTCTTGGAGTTTCAAACAAATTTACACATGGTTTTATTATATTCAACATTCTTGTCAAGCCTCAGCTTGTACATTCAAGCAACCATTATTGTTACAAAACGGTAGCCTGAAGCAATCTAGGTCCTACTAGCTTTATACAATCATCCTTATTAGTAATTACAGTTATCCTTAAGGGCGACAGGCTGGAGACTTCTAGGTAGGTTCCTCATCACATGGGGTAAAACGTTGTACTGGCAGGTGGCCCATCTTTAGGGACATATGTCTTTAGTTCTTGGTAAGAGTTAATCCAGAACTCTGATGTCATCCTCTCATTTGCTAATTGTTCATACAAGTCTTGGATCTCACTTAGAGAGATCATGCTTCAAGACCCGACTGTTGACGTAGTTCCTTCTCTATCTGTTCCATTAGAGCGATCTTATTTTTCTGTTTCTCTGTCTCAGTTTCTAGAACTGCTATGCGAATCTGCAAGGCTTGGTTTTCATCTATTCCGGTCGCATTAGTAGCATGAGTGGTCAGATATCTGATAATTGCGTCCCTTTCTCTGATCAAAGCACTTGATGCTTTTCTCTTACTGATTTCTCTATCCATCCTTCTTTCAAAATCATCATGGGTCATTTGCTGGTTTATCAGGTTCATTTGAACATTGTGCTTGTGGCGTTGTTCCAACCCATGTATTTTAAGTTCGAAGCCCATCTTTTCAGCCATCCAATTCTCTTTCTCTAATGCTAGTTGGTCTCGTTCTTCCTTCATGATCCTCAATTGCTCTGTTAACTGGGCGTAGACCACATAATTAGCTTCTTCACCGATATGGGATTCTCCCTTTTCTTCCATTGGCCTCCTAATTTTGGGATAAGGTAGGACAGTTCCATTGGCTCTGTTTCTCCTCCATCGCACGTATTCCCCTGTTGGTTGAGCGGGGACGTAATGCCCTTTGAGATAGAATGGGTTCTTCCAATCAAGTGCATACTGAGGAAGACGTTGGATGTCCGCTGCATGTAGTGGATCTGAATCTGGCATACCGAAGGTTGCAGGGACAATTGACACAATGCAGAATTGCCTTAAGACAAGAGCGGGGTTATAAGGTACGCACCCCCTTGGTTCAATCAAGGGGACCCACATTAGAAACCCGTAACTTATTATGGGATCAACAGCTCCCAACCATCTAGCATGCCATTCATAGTCTTCCTCATAAAGATGTAAAAATCTGTGAACCCAAATACCCTTATCCTCCAGTTTCCATGTGTCAGTGTCTATCTCTAGGCCTATCTTTCTAATGACCCTTCTCAAAGGACTCGGGCCCATATAGCTTCGGGAGAATAGAGATTGTTCTGGTATCTGCTTAAAATTACTGATCAGCCATACTGTCAAAAGTTGAGTGCAACAAAGGAATTTTCCCTTCCCAGTCCTTCTGCAAAGATCCAAGGAATGGAAGGTTTCTGCCAAGATAGTCATTGTAGGGTTGATCTTATTCGTCTCTATTTCATAAAACACATTGGCCGCTTCGTGATCGATGCTATTTTTCATCTTGGGAAATAAGACGAGTCCTACCACAGCAAAAGCTAGAATTTTCAGGTGTCTCTCTCCTTGAGACGAATGATATTTCTTTTTGATGTCTGACCAGCACCAGACGTACTTTCCCTCCCTGGCACGCGTGGCAATTCCCAAACACTTGTCTATCCAAGCGCACATTCTGATATTTGGTTGCTATTGGGGCGGGAAAGTCTAGCAGGGTGGCATATTCTTCCAGAGTAAGAGTTAGATCTACATCTATGTAGAAGGAGAAGCACCTATAGTAAGGGTCCCAAAACCTCAAAGCCGCTCGGATGCACCCCCAATCGATCTCCATTTCCAACAGTGTCAGAAACTCCCCATAACAGCTCCTGAACTGTGTTTCTTCATCTTCAGTCAAATCATTTCTCAACCTTTTGATTTCTGTTACACCAAATCCTATCTTCTCCAATTTAACCTTGGTTGTGATGTCAGGAATAAAACCTGGTCGCCACCCTATTTTATTTCTAGGTTTAGGGATCCTAAAGTCAGGGAATGAAAAAAAATGCTAAGGCAAAAAGGGGTCTGAACCCGAGAACAGTGGTTCGGGGTCGATTTATGGACTCGGGAAGGTGTTAAGCACCCGAGTCTCATCCTAAAAAGGTTACTGGTTGAAGAGGTGCTTTATATCATACTTAAAAATTTGTAATTAAGTGATCATGCCCAACGGATGAATTAAATTTTAACAACTCTAAATAGTCATGTATGAGTGTAAATGCGAAAAGGCGAGAATAAATAAAAGGGGAAGAAATGTACACTTGACGGAGGGTACGGGCGATTTGCCCTACAAAATTGAGATTATTAGTTCGGGTAGATGACAATAGAAACATAGATAAAAATATTTAAGCACTTGAAAGCATGCAAAAGTAATTAAGTAGTGTGATCATACGAATAATCGGTATCAAAGTCATCGTACGTAAGTGAAGTAATTGATTTTTGATGATTAAATGCAAGCAAAATAATGTGGGCATAAAGAAATAAATAAACGGTATAAGTGTATGAAAAATAAATAGTACAAGCATGCACCCAGTTGGTACGGAAATATTACGACGGGCCAAAAAAATGGGCTCTGCCCACTGGGCCGAGAGTGGGCCCCACCAGCTGGGCCAAGGACAACCCAGCCCAACTGATGGGTTGGCTGTTTGCGTGGGCTGAAACAGTCCACGCTTCCTTCTCTCGCTGGGCTAAACGGCCCAACTTTTCCTTTCTTGGCCTGGCACAATGCCAGGCCCTTCCTTTCTCCGCTGGGCCACAATTGGTCCAGCTTCTCCTCTCACCAGGGCCAATCAGCAAGCCCAGCGTCTTTTTTCCTTGGGCGCGACAGCGCCTCTCCTCCCTTTTATTCCCGTTTGGGCTTGGCACCACCTTTCTTCACTCTCCCAGTACTGTTCATCAGCTTCCTCCTTGTGTAGCCGGCACCATGGCCGACGACCAAGGAGGAAGCCACCCACCAAATCCGCACAGCAGCAGCCCGAAATTCACAGCAGCAATTTAAACCAACTACCCACAATAATATTTGGACAAGAAATCGAGATTAATTTCAACAAATGAAGAACAAGCTAATTAAACTAAAATTAGGATAATAAATAACTAGAACCATAAACAATTAAATTGAGGTAAGGACCATGAAATTAACTCAAAAATAGAGTGATTACAGCTAGTTTGAGTAATTATTTGGCTATTTGAGAATAAAAACAAAAATTAATAGAAGAGACCCATTTCACCTTGCTTTTCTTGCTTGTTTGCTGGAGCTGCTTGCTTGATTTCTACTGAACTACTGAGCACCAGTGAGAAAGTGAGTTTTTTCTCTTATTTTCCTTGCCTCTCTTGCTTGTTGCTGGCATGGTATTTATAGGGATGAAGGGAGGGAAGAGCTGACAAATTGCTACAGGGTGTGGATGAAGATCAACATCAAAATGTAGAAATGGAATGAGGTGGCGTTAGGAATAGTGGCAAAACGAATATGCATTAAATGCCTGGGCAGTGCTGTGAAGAGAAGAGAAGAAATACATGAATCCTCATGATTAAATTGGAGCCATTAGATGAAGAGAAAAAGAGGTCAACACTTGATCAAGGGCTAAGATGAATTGACCTTTGGGGAAATGTTTAATATTTATTTAATCGGTTCGAACTATCAACACGAGGAGTCTCATTTGAAATGAATAAAATCCCGAACCAAAAATACTAAAATATGCAATAAAATGCAACAAAATAAATAGTAATCAATAAATAAAGAAAAAGTTCGATTAAGGTCCGAATTTACTCGCTCGGAATCCTTAAAGTTCGAACGAAAAATAAATGCTATAGCAAAGTAAATCGGATAAAATAAAATGAGATGACGCGAACGAAAATAATAGTAGATAATTATCAATTAAAGAAAGAATACGTTCGATCCACGGTCCGAGGAAATTTATTTAAGACCGATAGAAGTTCAAACAAAAAGATAGTAAAAACTCGGAAAACTAAAATGACACAAAATGGTACGAAATATTAAAATAAATAGCCAAAGATCGAAAATCGATAGAATTTCGATTTAAATGGGCTAATAATGCGATAAATAAAAAAAGTGCGCAAAACGCGTCAAAAATTGGGTAGCAACAAAACCCGAGAATTTGCAAGACAGACACTAAGAAAGAAACAGAAAGACTCAAAGAGACGGTAGCTATCGGTATGTCGTTAGTTACTAGAAGAAGACAAAAGATGACTCAACAGAGTAAAATACTCAAAGGACTTAAGACTTTGGAAGAAGAGACGAAGACTGTAAAATGGGTTATCGGTAAAGGTGATCTATTGGAAACTATTTAGACTTGGATTCTCGCTTTCACCTTTAGTTGGCAATGATATTGTACCTGCTCTCTTCTGTTTATTCTTTTTGTATGGCTTAAGGATGTTGTAGCCGACTGAATTGATAGCTATAAGTGGGCTTTTTGAGTGTATAGGCTCTAGCTTTTTCCAGCTAAGAGAGAGAGTATATGTATTTGTGAGTTTTTAGGGAGCTTGTTGTCCACACAATTTTTCCTAAAATAGGAGAAAATTACACCTGTCAAATTACAAATGTTGAATGTAGACTAAAAGTGGTTCTGCTTCTCTTGATTCCTCTAATTAATGAATCGATTTTCACTCCAGATTTGGATTTGAACTTGAGTTTGATGGATGACGGATTGGCTTTGAATCAGCTTGTAATCCGCTGTTGATTTGAGAAGAAACCGACCTTGAATCAACTTGTGGCTTCTCCTTGATTTGCTTGGAGCTTGAGAGAAAACTGGCCTTGAATCAGCTTGTAGTACTTCTCTCTTTCTTGAGGATGATCTGCTTCAGTTCTTGATCTCTACAACAACTTGTCTCCAAAAATCTCCTCTCTTCACCGTCTGATGAGACCTCTATTTATAGTCTCATAGGGATGGTTTTGAGTGGAAAAGATGACACATGTCCTCATCTCATTGGTCCAATGTGTAACCGAAGTTATTAATTAATAATTGAATATCAATTAATTTGACATTTAGTCAAATTTATAAATAAATATGACATGAGTTTTATTCCCTCCAAATATGAGTTTGCTGATGGGCCTTGACCAAATAAGCCTCATGGATTTCGGTGAATGGGCTTCGTGGCTCTTTATAAACTGGACCGTATATTTTAGAACGGGCCGCAATTTTGATGGCTACAAATGCCCCCTCAAGATTATTTTACTTGATGAATTAAATTAATCTTGAACTCTTTCCTGAGTGAGTTTTAATTTGCGTTGAGGACTGAACTTGAAATCATGTTTGATTATAGGTCCAAATTTATTGGAGACCAATTTTATCTCCGGAGTGATTTTTCCATCGAATGTACATTTTTTTTTGGAACTTGTACCAAGGAATTGATTCTGCAAAGGAATCCATGGTCTTGGATTTGTTCCTGCACATCATGGATTTCGTCGAATTGATCATGTGCACCTTGGATAAAAATAATTTTTCCCTTATATGCAGTAATTAATTCAGTAGATCGACCAATTAATTAATTACTCATTCAAGCCTTAGCCCAATGTCATGTTAGCATATCCAAGGAAATAAAGGAGCCGAGATTATGGCAAGAAACTGCCAAAAATTGCTCCAATGGCAAAATCCATAATTGCAATTGAAATAGGAAATTACCATAACTAAATCCCTAATTTCATCTTTCTAGTGGATATAAAACACACAACCCCCAACATCATTCTCCAGTTTTCTTCTTCGTCTGGTTGCTGCATCAAAAGGTAAATCCTTGATTTTTTTCGTTTGCCTTATTACTCTTGCATATACATACATATATGCTTCTTGTCTCTACATGTGCATGCTTCCTGGCCTTTGCATATACAAATGGCTTCCTTGACTTCTTTTCTTGCCATGGTCTTGATGCTTTCATCCCTTTTGTTTTACTTTATCTCTGCGTATATATGTATATATATGCATACCTCTTGTTGCTCTGCATATGTTCTATATAATGGCCCTTTTCTTTTAATTCCTATACATACCATACAGTACTAGGCCGCCATTAATCTTGGTCTTTTTTTGATTTGTGGTACCAAGATTTTTGTGCCTTGATTTGGTAGTGCCGCTGCTATGCTCCTACTACAATTTATTAATTTTTTATTTTTTTTGGTTTTACAGGACACCGGAAGCAGAAATATCCTTTTCCTTTTGGCTTTCTTGCTTCTTCCGCATGTGTGTATGCTTACATAAGGCCAAATTCCTTTCCTTCTCTGCCATGATCTTTTAATTCCTATTGGATAATCACATGGTGTACTTTTGCCCCCGTGGCTTATGTGATGAATCTTCTTTAATTTCTTGTACATATGCATAATATCACACCAGGTCGAATTTCTTGATCTTCTTTGATTTCTAGCCAAATCAATTGCCATGCGAATAAATATGATCATGCCACACTAACACAATTTAATTTTTTTTTTTAACTTGTGTTAGTTTATTCGAGTCGAACTTGTGTTTTCCCTCATTGTGCAGAGCGAAACCATACCCGGGTTTGATCTTCACTTGTCGTGGTCATTTAATCTTCATACATACCAGGTACAACTCCTCCTCTCTTTTTTTTAATAATTCGTGACATAGCTAGCCAAAATTTTGATTTGACAGGATTATGGGGGAAATTGAATCACTTTTAATTAGGGATTATGACCAATTAATTGCTCAAGATTTGAATTTATATCAATTTTGGAAGCCATGCCCGCAATTAATTATGGTCGATTTAATCACGCCACAATTTTCTCTTCTTCTTTTTTTCTTTTTCTTTTTCAGATGACGTCATCCTTGTCGCGATCCGCTGGTGTCGCTCCGTTGCAACCTCTTGATATGGATTGGATTGGCGAGAGCTTAGGTCAAGGGCAATGATGGTTGCCGAAACCGTCAAAAATAAATAGAGTACAATTTACCATGCACAAATATAAATTAAACTGCAGCAAGTGGTAAAGGGATCGTTCCTCAGGGATTCGGTGGACAATTTCAATTCTTTGTAATGAAATATGATGGGTGGTAAATACCAATAAGGGTTGTTTGGATGCAATAATTAAAAGACAGAAATAAAGAAAGCAATAAATAGATAATTGAGTGTAACATGGAGGAAACTTCCCAGTAAGGATTCTACCTAGCCCATGATTCACTTAGACTGATCATTGATGCAAAAGTGTTAAACACCAACTTATAGGACGGCTATAGAGATCAGGTATGGGTCACCTAGATCTCCTGCTCTCCTCCTACACAAGACTTCCAAAGAGACACTCTATTGGAAGTCCCTAATCATCCTAACAATCCTAAGAGACACTCTATAGGATTTAATCAGGGCAATTGATAGACATAGGGAAAGGCCTTATCCCTGGCCTGGGATAGAGAATCGTGTCTATCCTATAAACCAGATCTGATCCTTCTTCTAGCCGTCACCAGATAGTTGCCTTCGTA
The DNA here is from genome assembly GCA_963691705.1 of Viola odorata. Taxonomy (NCBI): domain Eukaryota; kingdom Viridiplantae; phylum Streptophyta; class Magnoliopsida; order Malpighiales; family Violaceae; genus Viola; species Viola odorata. The sequence continues at coordinate 24,503,537 of OY829542.1, forward strand.
TCCTCTTCGATAATGTAGACTCCAAAACCTTAGATGAAGACTGTAATTACTCTAGTTCTAGGTGAAGATGATCAAGCTTTACTCAAAACAAGAATAAACTAGCATGTTATCAAGAAAGACAAGAATATAAGTGTGATGTGTGTGAAGTACGATTTGATCTCACAATCACATAATCATGGGCTTCGAATCCTTACCAGAAAGAAGGTGGTTAGCCTATAATAGACATAACAATAATAATAATAAAGAGATGAACATAAACTGAATCGGAATTAAATTAAATAAAGAAGGAAATAGAATCAGTGTTTGAGCTGCAACAATGGCAGAACGTAAATAAGGAAGAAGACCCCCCATTTTCTTCTGCCCAACAGCTAATTAAATAATAACCTAAGGAATCGTTCCCCAAAAATCGGTGATAAGGATAAAATAAAGTAGTTTTAAATTTCCTAAATTTAAACTAGGAGTTTCACTATCAAAAGGACTTCTAGCTGGAGTTGAACTCTGCAGAAAAACTCTTCTGGAAGTAGAGCAGCTGGCACACATGCTTAGCTCACGGCCCAGGCCCATATGTTGTATCCTCATTAATCAAGTTGACCTTGGTCAACGTTACTTCTGGTTCGCCTTATCCCAGGTCTGGGATAAGGACAACTCTCTTTTATCCAAAATAGCTCTAAAACAGGTTCTTTCAGCTCTTTTTGAATATTTCTGCTTCTCAGCAGCAAATATGTGGAAAAGGAGAGAAAAACATCATTTAGCAGTATCATCATCCCAAAACAGATGTAAAAGGATGATGAAAGGATGACAATTTAGCGTTCTATCAAATCCCCCACATTATCTTATGCTTGCCCCCAAGCATTTCTATCCAAAAATAAGACAAAACAAAGCAAGACACATACAAATAAAGACCAATCAGTATCGACTTCAGAACACCCAATTCATCACATAAGATCCACAGATACTTAAGTCCCTAGCTCCATGTTAGATTACCAAGGCTTAACCAAGACCCCAAACTCACCTTATTTGATATAGTCTCATAATCGAGCGCTTAGCAATCAAACCCTGCAATTGAAAACACACAGAACAATTCCCATTTCCTTCTACCACCCCCTTCACATTGACTGAATTAAGATTTTCGGCCCACCCCTTAGGCATTCCCTATTATTTATTTTTATTTTAATCAGCTGAAGTTTCTTGGGTACTCTTGCTTAAATTAGGCCTGGGTACCAAGGCATTCAAATTTTCTTTTTTAGAGCTGATTGTAGTTCCTTGGATATTCTTGCTTAAATGAGGCATGAATACCAAAGCAGCAAACATAACATATATCTTCTTCTTCTTCTTCTTCTTAAAAAGACTACAAATGATTTCAGGGGCAGGCCTATAGTGATAGTCAATGTGTCAAAGGCAGTAGGGTAAAGAATGCAAGTTCTGTATGTTTTCTCTTACAAAATTCGCTCATAAAGCCCAAGTATCATGACCCTATGTAAATAAAGTGAGTTTCACAAGTATTGGAAAGATTATACCTTGGTAATAAAACATGGACCTATGAACTCAAGCATCTTTTGTTTCCTATGTGATGACGTGCACACTCTGAAACTGATTTTCATGATTTTTATTTGAACAAGACAGCCACAAAATTTATCTATAAACATGCAATAAAATCAAAACAAAGCACGCTCAAGACAAACAGACAAGACACGCAGGCAAGAATTGAAAAACATACCACAAAAACTGACTCAAAACTAACTGACTCAAACAAGCAATCAAAACAGATCATGCTCAACACAAAAAGTACTCCCCCACACTAGATGACACTTTGTCCTCGAAGTGTAAGAAAGAAAAAGACTCAACGTTAATGGAAATAAAAGAAATAACAAGGAAAGGAAGTACCCGGGGCAATTTAGGCGTGGGGTGGGAATGGTGAATCTTCCATGAGCCTCTCTATGAGCGTTCTGTCTATGGTGGTGTTATGCTTCTGCTATTCTAGAATGACTTTCAAGGTTTTATTCTGCTCATCATGACCAACTCTTCCCTAGGTCTGGGTACCTGGTCATTCTGTGGTCCCTCTGTTTGACCTGGGAATGAGTCAGGTCTGATTATTCCTCTTTATTCTTTGCACCTGCCAAAGAAAATCAAACACTCCATTAGAATTCTCCAAATGATGGTAACTTTATTCAAATAAAATAACTTAATTAAAAGACTTGGGTTGCCTCCCAAGAAGCGTCCTGTTTTAATGTCTTGGACTAGACACTGTTCTTGTTCAATCTCCAGTAGGTAGGTTGTGGATTGCATCACTAGTGTTAGCAATCCTCCATTCAACAGCCTCTTTGTACTCCTTCAGTACTCTCGCAAGCTCTTCTTCTTCCAGTTCTGTCAGCCTGCTGGAAATTGTCACTGGCAGGCTCTTTCCCAGACCTGGGATAAGGTCCTTCAGGTGATCTGGTAAATTTTTCAGCTCTAGGTCTGGGACCTGCAAATCTGAAGGGAGAAGAGTGTTATTAATGGTTAGCAAATTCATAATCTTAGGAATATTGATATCAGGAAGAGAATTAGAATAATCAAGCTCAAAAATAGTTTCTTGAATTTCTTCTTTGATTTCAAAATTTTCCTCCATCTCAAGCATTTTTGGCTTGTCAATGTCTCTGCTAAGAACACAATCCAAGGGGTCAGTAGCAATTAATTCATGAATATTATCAGCATTAGGATCAATATTATCTATGCAATTAACACTATAGATGTCATCAGGAAATCGCATGGCATCATACATATTAAAAGTAATAATTTCGCCACTGAATTCCAAAGTCAAACTCCCTCCTGCCACATCAATCTTTGCCCTTGCAGTCCTCAAAAAAGGTCTGCCCAATAATATCTCTGTTGACTTAGAAGTTTGTTCATTACCCATATCGACTACATAAAAATCAGCAGGGAAAACAAAATCGTTGACCTGCACCAACACATCCTCAATGACACCGATAGGGTAGATAATTGATCTATCCACTAATTGTATCACAACCCTAGTTTCTTTTAGCTCTCCAATGTTCAAACTATTAAAAATAGTTAATGACAACACATTAATCCCAGCCCCCAAGTCGCATAATGCCTTCTCAATAGTATGATCCCCAATCTTACAAGGGATCACAAATGTCCCCCCATCTTTGCACTTGTTCGGCAACATTTTCTGGAAAATGGCAGATACATTTTCATTCAGGTTAATCCGCTCTACCCCTGCAAGTTTTTTCTTGTTAGTACATAATTCTTTTAAAAACTTTGCATACTTAGGAACCTGCGCAATCATGTCAAGAAGGGGAACATTTACGGCTACTTTACGAAATAAATCTAAGATAGCTTTTTCTTCCTTTGCCTTCTTGGCCTTTTCAGACCTATCAGGGAAAGGAAGATGGATTACCTGTTCCTTCTTTAGTACGGATACCTCAGGAGTAGGGGTTACCTTGACTTGCTTTTCTGAAATTACCTCTGCATCTGGTTCCATTAGGTCTGATGGTGGTGTAGCAGAATGCTTCTTCCCCAGCCCTAGGGAAAGGGCTGTTCTTTCTGGAATTTTTGTCCCACTTCTCAACGTCATGGCTGAGACGTTATGCTTCAAGTTATCAACTGTAGTAGATGGTAGCCTACTGCCCTGCTCCTGGTTGTTAATGTTCAGCTGCGAAATTTGTCTTTCTACATTAGAAATGGATGCTTGGGTGGATTTCATGCATTATTTAAGTGTTTCACTCAGAGAATTAACAGTGGTTTCAATAGGTTCTTGTGGGACTGGGTGTATGAGCATGGGATCTTGCATGTGGTACTGATGTTGTTGTTGTGGTGGTGCCCGATTGAAATTCGGGGGGTACTCCCATCCTTGATTGTAGTTGTGGGCATTCGCCCAAGGATGTGATTGGAAGCCAGACGCTCCATATGAGAGTTGTTGCACTTGATCTACAACAGAAGAGATACGAACATGTAAGTTATTTATTTTATTGTCTATGGATTTTAACCATACCTCTATTACTCTAGCCATCTGAGTGTAGATGTTCTCTCTCCCAGGCCTGGGAAAGAGTCCCTTTGCTATTGATGTTACGTCTGATGACGAATTATTTTCTGGATCTGTTTTTTTCCTTCTTTTTTCTCTCTTTTTCTGTCCTACGCCTCTGGTGATCTCTAGGTTGTTTAATTGCTAACAAGAGGACCTGGTCATAAAACAAAACAAAGAAAATCAATTAATACCGTTGAATCCCCGGCAACGGCGCCAAAATTTGATGGTTGCCTAAACCGTCAAAAATAAATAGAGTACAATTTACCATGCACAAATATAAATTAAACTGCAGCAAGTGGTAAAAGGATCGTTCCTCAGGGATTCGGTGGACAATTTCAATTCTTTGTAATGAAATATGATGGGTGGTAAATACCAATAAGGGTTGTTTGGATGCAATAATTAAAAGATAGAAATAAAGAAAGCAATAAATAGATAATTGAGTGTAACAAATGGAGGAAACTTCCCAGTAAGGATTCTACCTAGCCCATGATTCACTTAGACTGATCATTGATGCAAAAGTGTTAAACACCAACTTATAGGACGGCTATATAGAGATCAGGTATGGGTCACCTACATCTCCTACTCTCCTCCTACACAAGACTTCCAAAGAGACACTCTATTGGAAGTCCCTAATCATCCTAACAATCCTAAGAGACACTCTATAGGATTTAATCAGGGAAATTGATAGACACAGGGAAAGGCCTTATCCCTGGCCTGGGATAGAGAATCGTGTCTATCCTATAAACCAGATCTGATCCTTCTTCTAGCCGTCACCAGCTAGTTGCCTTCATATCCTCTTCGATAATGTAGACTCCAAAACCTTAGATGAAGACTGTAATTACTCTAGTTCTAGGTGAAGATGATCAAGCTTTACTCAAAACAAGAATAAACTAGCATGTTATCAAGAAAGACAAGAATATAAGTGTGATGTGTGTGAAGTACGATTTGATCTCACAATCACAGAATCATGGGCTTCGAATCCTTACCAGAAAGAAGGCGTTTAGCCTATAATAGACATAACAATAATAATAATAAAGAGATGAACATAAACTGAATCGGAATTAAATTAAATAAAGAAGGAAATAGAATCAGCGTTTGAGCTGCAACAATGGCAGAACGTAAATAAAGAAGAAGACCCCCCTTTTCTTCTGCCCAGCAGCTTATTAAATAATAACCTAAGGAATCGTTCCCCAAAAATCGGTGATAAGGATAAAATAAAGTAGTTTTAAATCTCCTAAATTTAAACTAGGAGTTTCACTATCAAAAGGACTTCTAGCTGGAGTTGAACTCTGCAGAAAAACCCTTCTGGAACTAGAGCAGCTGGCACACATGCTTAGCTCACGGCCCAGGCCCATATGTTGTATCCTCATTAATCAAGTTGACCTTGGTCAACGTTACTTCTGGTTCGCCTTATCCCAGGTCTGGGATAAGGACAACTCTCTTTTATCCAAAATAGCTCTAAAACAGGTTCTTTCAGCTCTTTTTGAATATTTCTGCTTCTCAGCAGCAAATATGTGGAAAAGGAGAGAAAAACATCATTTAGCAGTATCATCATCCCAAAACAGATGTAAAAGGATGATGAAAGGATGACAATTTAGCGTTCTATCAAATCCCCCACATTATCTTATGCTTGCCCCCAAGCATTTCTATCCAAAAATAAGACAAAACAAAGCAAGACACATACAAATAAAGACCAATCAGTATCGACTTCAGAACACCCAATTCATCACATAAGATCCACAGATACTTAAGTCCCTAGCTCCATGTTAGATTACCAAGGCTTAACCAAGACCCCAAACTCACCTTATTTGATATAGTCTCATAATCGAGCGCTTAGCAATCAAACCCTGCAATTGAAAACACACAGAACAATTCCCATTTCCTTCTACCACCCCCTTCACATTGACTGAATTAAGATTTTCGGCCCACCCCTTAGGCATTCCCTATTATTTATTTTTATTTTAATCAGCTGAAGTTTCTTGGGTACTCTTGCTTAAATTAGGCCTGGGTACCAAGGCATTCAAATTTTCTTTTTTAGAGCTGATTGTAGTTCCTTGGATATTCTTGCTTAAATGAGGCATGAATACCAAAGCAGCAAACATAACATATATCTTCTTCTTCTTCTTCTTCTTAAAAAGACTACAAATGATTTCAGGGGCAGGCCTATAGTGATAGTCAATGTGTCAAAGGCAGTAGGGTAAAGAATGCAAGTTCTGTATGTTTTCTCTTACAAAATTCGCTCATAAAGCCCAAGTATCATGACCCTATGTAAATAAAGTGAGTTTCACAAGTATTGGAAAGATTATACCTTGGTAATAAAACATGGACCTATGAACTCAAGCATCTTTTGTTTCCTATGTGATGACGTGCACACTCTGAAACTGATTTTCATGATTTTTATTTGAACAAGACAGCCACAAAATTTATCTATAAACATGCAATAAAATCAAAACAAAGCACGCTCAAGACAAACAGACAAGACACGCAGGCAAGAATTGAAAAACATACCACAAAAACTGACTCAAAACTAACTGACTCAAACAAGCAATCAAAACAGATCATGCTCAACACAAAAAGTACTCCCCCACACTAGATGACACTTTGTCCTCGAAGTGTAAGAAAGAAAAAGACTCAACGTTAATGGAAATAAAAGAAATAACAAGGAAAGGAAGTACCCGGGGCAATTTAGGCGTGGGGTGGGAATGGTGAATCTTCCATGAGCCTCTCTATGAGCGTTCTGTCTATGGTGGTGTTATGCTTCTGCTATTCTAGAATGACTTTCAAGGTTTTATTCTGCTCATCATGACCAACTCTTCCCTAGGTCTGGGTACCTGGTCATTCTGTGGTCCCTCTGTTTGACCTGGGAATGAGTCAGGTCTGATTATTCCTCTTTATTCTTTGCACCTGCCAAAGAAAATCAAACACTCCATTAGAATTCTCCAAATGATGGTAACTTTATTCAAATAAAATAACTTAATTAAAAGACTTGGGTTGCCTCCCAAGAAGCGTCCTGTTTTAATGTCTTGGACTAGACACTGTTCTTGTTCAATCTCCAGTAGGTAGGTTGTGGATTGCATCACTAGTGTTAGCAATCCTCCATTCAACAGCCTCTTTGTACTCCTTCAGTACTCTCGCAAGCTCTTCTTCTTCCAGTTCTGTCAGCCTGCTGGAAATTGTCACTGGCAGGCTCTTTCCCAGACCTGGGATAAGGTCCTTCAGGTGATCTGGTAAATTTTTCAGCTCTAGGTCTGGGACCTGCAAATCTGAAGGGAGAAGAGTGTTATTAATGGTTAGCAAATTCATAATCTTAGGAATATTGATATCAGGAAGAGAATTAGAATAATCAAGCTCAAAAATAGTTTCTTGAATTTCTTCTTTGATTTCAAAATTTTCCTCCATCTCAAGCATTTTTGGCTTGTCAATGTCTCTGCTAAGAACACAATCCAAGGGGTCAGTAGCAATTAATTCATGAATATTATCAGCATTAGGATCAATATTATCTATGCAATTAACACTATAGATGTCATCAGGAAATCGCATGGCATCATACATATTAAAAGTAATAATTTCGCCACTGAATTCCAAAGTCAAACTCCCTCCTGCCACATCAATCTTTGCCCTTGCAGTCCTCAAAAAAGGTCTGCCCAATAATATCTCTGTTGACTTAGAAGTTTGTTCATTACCCATATCGACTACATAAAAATCAGCAGGGAAAACAAAATCGTTGACCTGCACCAACACATCCTCAATGACACCGATAGGGTAGATAATTGATCTATCCACTAATTGTATCACAACCCTAGTTTCTTTTAGCTCTCCAATGTTCAAACTATTAAAAATAGTTAATGACAACACATTAATCCCAGCCCCCAAGTCGCATAATGCCTTCTCAATAGTATGATCCCCAATCTTACAAGGGATCACAAATGTCCCCCCATCTTTGCACTTGTTCGGCAACATTTTCTGGAAAATGGCAGATACATTTTCATTCAGGTTAATCCGCTCTACCCCTGCAAGTTTTTTCTTGTTAGTACATAATTCTTTTAAAAACTTTGCATACTTAGGAACCTGCGCAATCATGTCAAGAAGGGGAACATTTACGGCTACTTTACGAAATAAATCTAAGATAGCTTTTTCTTCCTTTGCCTTCTTGGCCTTTTCAGACCTATCAGGGAAAGGAAGATGGATTACCTGTTCCTTCTTTAGTACGGATACCTCAGGAGTAGGGGTTACCTTGACTTGCTTTTCTGAAATTACCTCTGCATCTGGTTCCATTAGGTCTGATGGTGGTGTAGCAGAATGCTTCTTCCCCAGCCCTAGGGAAAGGGCTGTTCTTTCTGGAATTTTTGTCCCACTTCTCAACGTCATGGCTGAGACGTTATGCTTCAAGTTATCAACTGTAGTAGATGGTAGCCTACTGCCCTGCTCCTGGTTGTTAATGTTCAGCTGCGAAATTTGTCTTTCTACATTAGAAATGGATGCTTGGGTGGATTTCATGCATTATTTAAGTGTTTCACTCAGAGAATTAACAGTGGTTTCAATAGGTTCTTGTGGGACTGGGTGTATGAGCATGGGATCTTGCATGTGGTACTGATGTTGTTGTTGTGGTGGTGCCCGATTGAAATTCGGGGGGTACTCCCATCCTTGATTGTAGTTGTGGGCATTCGCCCAAGGATGTGATTGGAAGCCAGACGCTCCATATGAGAGTTGTTGCACTTGATCTACAACAGAAGAGATACGAACATGTAAGTTATTTATTTTATTGTCTATGGATTTTAACCATACCTCTATTACTCTAGCCATCTGAGTGTAGATGTTCTCTCTCCCAGGCCTGGGAAAGAGTCCCTTTGCTATTGATGTTACGTCTGATGACGAATTATTTTCTGGATCTGTTTTTTTCCTTCTTTTTTCTCTCTTTTTCTGTCCTACGCCTCTGGTGATCTCTAGGTTGTTTAATTGCTAACAAGAGGACCTGGTCATAAAACAAAACAAAGAAAATCAATTAATACCGTTGAATCCCCGGCAACGGCGCCAAAATTTGATGGTTGCCTAAACCGTCAAAAATAAATAGAGTACAATTTACCATGCACAAATATAAATTAAACTGCAGCAAGTGGTAAAAGGATCGTTCCTCAGGGATTCGGTGGACAATTTCAATTCTTTGTAATGAAATATGATGGGTGGTAAATACCAATAAGGGTTGTTTGGATGCAATAATTAAAAGATAGAAATAAAGAAAGCAATAAATAGATAATTGAGTGTAACAAATGGAGGAAACTTCCCAGTAAGGATTCTACCTAGCCCATGATTCACTTAGACTGATCATTGATGCAAAAGTGTTAAACACCAACTTATAGGACGGCTATATAGAGATCAGGTATGGGTCACCTACATCTCCTACTCTCCTCCTACACAAGACTTCCAAAGAGACACTCTATTGGAAGTCCCTAATCATCCTAACAATCCTAAGAGACACTCTATAGGATTTAATCAGGGAAATTGATAGACACAGGGAAAGGCCTTATCCCTGGCCTGGGATAGAGAATCGTGTCTATCCTATAAACCAGATCTGATCCTTCTTCTAGCCGTCACCAGCTAGTTGCCTTCATATCCTCTTCGATAATGTAGACTCCAAAACCTTAGATGAAGACTGTAATTACTCTAGTTCTAGGTGAAGATGATCAAGCTTTACTCAAAACAAGAATAAACTAGCATGTTATCAAGAAAGACAAGAATATAAGTGTGATGTGTGTGAAGTACGATTTGATCTCACAATCACAGAATCATGGGCTTCGAATCCTTACCAGAAAGAAGGCGTTTAGCCTATAATAGACATAACAATAATAATAATAAAGAGATGAACATAAACTGAATCGGAATTAAATTAAATAAAGAAGGAAATAGAATCAGCGTTTGAGCTGCAACAATGGCAGAACGTAAATAAAGAAGAAGACCCCCCTTTTCTTCTGCCCAGCAGCTTATTAAATAATAACCTAAGGAATCGTTCCCCAAAAATCGGTGATAAGGATAAAATAAAGTAGTTTTAAATCTCCTAAATTTAAACTAGGAGTTTCACTATCAAAAGGACTTCTAGCTGGAGTTGAACTCTGCAGAAAAACCCTTCTGGAACTAGAGCAGCTGGCACACATGCTTAGCTCACGGCCCAGGCCCATATGTTGTATCCTCATTAATCAAGTTGACCTTGGTCAACGTTACTTCTGGTTCGCCTTATCCCAGGTCTGGGATAAGGACAACTCTCTTTTATCCAAAATAGCTCTAAAACAGGTTCTTTCAGCTCTTTTTGAATATTTCTGCTTCTCAGCAGCAAATATGTGGAAAAGGAGAGAAAAACATCATTTAGCAGTATCATCATCCCAAAACAGATGTAAAAGGATGATGAAAGGATGACAATTTAGCGTTCTATCAAATCCCCCACATTATCTTATGCTTGCCCCCAAGCATTTCTATCCAAAAATAAGACAAAACAAAGCAAGACACATACAAATAAAGACCAATCAGTATCGACTTCAGAACACCCAATTCATCACATAAGATCCACAGATACTTAAGTCCCTAGCTCCATGTTAGATTACCAAGGCTTAACCAAGACCCCAAACTCACCTTATTTGATATAGTCTCATAATCGAGCGCTTAGCAATCAAACCCTGCAATTGAAAACACACAGAACAATTCCCATTTCCTTCTACCACCCCCTTCACATTGACTGAATTAAGATTTTCGGCCCACCCCTTAGGCATTCCCTATTATTTATTTTTATTTTAATCAGCTGAAGTTTCTTGGGTACTCTTGCTTAAATTAGGCCTGGGTACCAAGGCATTCAAATTTTCTTTTTTAGAGCTGATTGTAGTTCCTTGGATATTCTTGCTTAAATGAGGCATGAATACCAAAGCAGCAAACATAACATATATCTTCTTCTTCTTCTTCTTCTTAAAAAGACTACAAATGATTTCAGGGGCAGGCCTATAGTGATAGTCAATGTGTCAAAGGCAGTAGGGTAAAGAATGCAAGTTCTGTATGTTTTCTCTTACAAAATTCGCTCATAAAGCCCAAGTATCATGACCCTATGTAAATAAAGTGAGTTTCACAAGTATTGGAAAGATTATACCTTGGTAATAAAACATGGACCTATGAACTCAAGCATCTTTTGTTTCCTATGTGATGACGTGCACACTCTGAAACTGATTTTCATGATTTTTATTTGAACAAGACAGCCACAAAATTTATCTATAAACATGCAATAAAATCAAAACAAAGCACGCTCAAGACAAACAGACAAGACACGCAGGCAAGAATTGAAAAACATACCACAAAAACTGACTCAAAACTAACTGACTCAAACAAGCAATCAAAACAGATCATGCTCAACACAAAAAGTACTCCCCCACACTAGATGACACTTTGTCCTCGAAGTGTAAGAAAGAAAAAGACTCAACGTTAATGGAAATAAAAGAAATAACAAGGAAAGGAAGTACCCGGGGCAATTTAGGCGTGGGGTGGGAATGGTGAATCTTCCATGAGCCTCTCTATGAGCGTTCTGTCTATGGTGGTGTTATGCTTCTGCTATTCTAGAATGACTTTCAAGGTTTTATTCTGCTCATCATGACCAACTCTTCCCTAGGTCTGGGTACCTGGTCATTCTGTGGTCCCTCTGTTTGACCTGGGAATGAGTCAGGTCTGATTATTCCTCTTTATTCTTTGCACCTGCCAAAGAAAATCAAACACTCCATTAGAATTCTCCAAATGATGGTAACTTTATTCAAATAAAATAACTTAATTAAAAGACTTGGGTTGCCTCCCAAGAAGCGTCCTGTTTTAATGTCTTGGACTAGACACTGTTCTTGTTCAATCTCCAGTAGGTAGGTTGTGGATTGCATCACTAGTGTTAGCAATCCTCCATTCAACAGCCTCTTTGTACTCCTTCAGTACTCTCGCAAGCTCTTCTTCTTCCAGTTCTGTCAGCCTGCTGGAAATTGTCACTGGCAGGCTCTTTCCCAGACCTGGGATAAGGTCCTTCAGGTGATCTGGTAAATTTTTCAGCTCTAGGTCTGGGACCTGCAAATCTGAAGGGAGAAGAGTGTTATTAATGGTTAGCAAATTCATAATCTTAGGAATATTGATATCAGGAAGAGAATTAGAATAATCAAGCTCAAAAATAGTTTCTTGAATTTCTTCTTTGATTTCAAAATTTTCCTCCATCTCAAGCATTTTTGGCTTGTCAATGTCTCTGCTAAGAACACAATCCAAGGGGTCAGTAGCAATTAATTCATGAATATTATCAGCATTAGGATCAATATTATCTATGCAATTAACACTATAGATGTCATCAGGAAATCGCATGGCATCATACATATTAAAAGTAATAATTTCGCCACTGAATTCCAAAGTCAAACTCCCTCCTGCCACATCAATCTTTGCCCTTGCAGTCCTCAAAAAAGGTCTGCCCAATAATATCTCTGTTGACTTAGAAGTTTGTTCATTACCCATATCGACTACATAAAAATCAGCAGGGAAAACAAAATCGTTGACTTGCACCAACACATCCTCAATGACACCGATAGGGTAGATAATTGATCTATCCACTAATTGTATCACAACCCTAGTTTCTTTTAGCTCTCCAATGTTCAAACTATTAAAAATAGTTAATGACAACACATTAATCCCAGCCCCCAAGTCGCATAATGCCTTCTCAATAGTATGATCCCCAATCTTACAAGGGATCACAAATGTCCCCCCATCTTTGCACTTGTTCGGCAACATTTTCTGGAAAATGGCAGATACATTTTCATTCAGGTTAATCCGCTCTACCCCTGCAAGTTTTTTCTTGTTAGTACATAATTCTTTTAAAAACTTTGCATACTTAGGAACCTGCGCAATCATGTCAAGAAGGGGAACATTTACGGCTACTTTACGAAATAAATCTAAGATAGCTTTTTCTTCCTTTGCCTTCTTGGCCTTTTCAGACCTATCAGGGAAAGGAAGATGGATTACCTGTTCCTTCTTTAGTACGGATACCTCAGAAGTAGGGGTTACCTTGACTTGCTTTTCTGAAATTACCTCTGCATCTGGTTCCATTAGGTCTGATGGTGGTGTAGCAGAATGCTTCTTCCCCAGCCCTAGGGAAAGGGCTGTTCTTTCTGGAATTTTTGTCCCACTTCTCAACGTCATGGCTGAGACGTTATGCTTCAAGTTATCAACTGTAGTAGATGGTAGCCTACTGCCCTGCTCCTAGTTGTTAATGTTCAGCTGCGAAATTTGTCTTTCTACATTAGAAATGGATGCTTGGGTGGATTTCATGCATTATTTAAGTGTTTCACTCAGAGAATTAACAGTGGTTTCAATAGGTTCTTGTGGGACTGGGTGTATGAGCATGGGATCTTGCATGTGGTACTGATGTTGTTGTTGTGGTGGTGCCCGATTGAAATTCGGGGGGTACTCCCATCCTTGATTGTAGTTGTGGGCATTCGCCCAAGGATGTGATTGGAAGCCAGACGCTACATATGAGAGTTGTTGCACTTGATCTACAACAGAAGAGATACGAACATGTAAGTTATTTATTTTATTGTCTATGGATTTTAACCATACCTCTATTACTCTAGCCATCTGAGTGTAGATGTTCTCTCTCCCAGGCCTGGGAAAGAGTCCCTTTGCTATTGATGTTACGTCTGATGACGAATTATTTTCTGGATCTGTTTTTTTCCTTCTTTTTTCTCTCTTTTTCTGTCCTACGCCTCTGGTGATCTCTAGGTTGTTTAATTGCTAACAAGAGGACCTGGTCATAAAACAAAACAAAGAAAATCAATTAATACCGTTGAATCCCCGGCAACGGCGCCAAAATTTGATGGTTGCCTAAACCGTCAAAAATAAATAGAGTACAATTTACCATGCACAAATATAAATTAAACTGCAGCAAGTGGTAAAAGGATCGTTCCTCAGGGATTCGGTGGACAATTTCAATTCTTTGTAATGAAATATGATGGGTGGTAAATACCAATAAGGGTTGTTTGGATGCAATAATTAAAAGATAGAAATAAAGAAAGCAATAAATAGATAATTGAGTGTAACAAATGGAGGAAACTTCCCAGTAAGGATTCTACCTAGCCCATGATTCACTTAGACTGATCATTGATGCAAAAGTGTTAAACACCAACTTATAGGACGGCTATATAGAGATCAGGTATGGGTCACCTACATCTCCTACTCTCCTCCTACACAAGACTTCCAAAGAGACACTCTATTGGAAGTCCCTAATCATCCTAACAATCCTAAGAGACACTCTATAGGATTTAATCAGGGAAATTGATAGACACAGGGAAAGGCCTTATCCCTGGCCTGGGATAGAGAATCGTGTCTATCCTATAAACCAGATCTGATCCTTCTTCTAGCCGTCACCAGCTAGTTGCCTTTATATCCTCTTCGATAATGTAGACTCCAAAACCTTAGATGAAGACTGTAATTACTCTAGTTCTAGGTGAAGATGATCAAGCTTTACTCAAAACAAGAATAAACTAGCATGTTATCAAGAAAGACAAGAATATAAGTGTGATGTGTGTGAAGTACGATTTGATCTCACAATCACAGAATCATGGGCTTCGAATCCTTACCAGAAAGAAGGCGTTTAGCCTATAATAGACATAACAATAATAATAATAAAGAGATGAACATAAACTGAATCGGAATTAAATTAAATAAAGAAGGAAATAGAATCAGCGTTTGAGCTGCAACAATGGCAGAACGTAAATAAAGAAGAAGACCCCCCTTTTCTTCTGCCCAGCAGCTTATTAAATAATAACCTAAGGAATCGTTCCCCAAAAATCGGTGATAAGGATAAAATAAAGTAGTTTTAAATCTCCTAAATTTAAACTAGGAGTTTCACTATCAAAAGGACTTCTAGCTGGAGTTGAACTCTGCAGAAAAACCCTTCTGGAACTAGAGTAGCTGGCACACATGCGTAGCTCACAGCCTAGGCCCATATGTTGTATCCTCATTAATCGAGTTGACCTTGGTCAACGTCACTTGTGGCTCGCCTTATCCCAGGTTTGGGATAAGGACAACTCTCTTTTATCCAAAATAGCTCTAAAATAGGTTCTTTCAGCTCCTTTTGAATATTTCTGCTTCTCAGCAGCAAATCTGTGGAAAAGGAGAGAAAAACCATCATTTAGCAGTATCATCATCCCAAAACAGATGTAAAAGGATGATGAAAGGATGACAATTTAGCGTTCTATCAGGCAAAAAGGACAATTTCTAGCGCAGTGAAGCATCGTTCACAATCCGGAGGGAAAGGAGTACTGAAGCTCTCCATAGTGAGTCAGTCGATGGAGGATCCCAATATAAACCTCATCGAGGGTCTTGATTAGTGCTTTTTAAGCATTGTATCTAACCTAATTAATGTAGAAGCTTTAAGATTCTGCCCCACCAACACTGACGTTAACCTCATCGAGGGTAGTTCTTTTTAAGGACTGCATCTAACCTAATTGATGTAGAAGCTTCAAGATTCTGCCCCACTAACTCTGACGTTAACCTCATTGAGGGTCTTGATCATTCCTTTTTAAGGACCGCATCTAACCTAATTGATGTAGAAGCTTCAAGATGTCATCCCACCTTGCCTATTCCTTCCTTTTTTGGCACTAAAGACTATACCTCGCATCCAGAGATTGCCGAGAGCATCAAGGTGAAGCGTTGTAGATAGGGATCATCACTTGTTGCTCGAGGGGAGATATCTTATTTTCAAGGCTTTTGGGAGTGGTCACTTCGGACTCAGAGGTGTCTTCGGACCAAAGGGCTTTATGAACTCTCACTAGCGGTTGGTGTTGCGACATTTGACTACTAATGTCCAGCTTCCATTTACAGAGCTTTATGCGAGGTATGGTGTCCTACTACCAACACATTTGTGTCCATATAGGGAGAAGTCGGCATATCACTATGGGACATGAGAGAGATTACTGGACTTCCTATTCTTGGAGCCTATTATGAAGAAACAATCCCTACTCTTCTCGAATTGTTCGACAATAGCGATGTCTCTCGGTGCTGAACATATTTGTTCAAGGCCTTCAAGATCCTAGCATAAAATAGGAGTGCAGATCTTATTTCCTACGTAGACTGGATCTCAATCTGGCTTAAGAAGAGTAGTTGATCCTTTGTTGGCAATCCTCAGATGTCTAGCGATTACAAGAAATAATTACGACATAGGCCAGTGCTCAACAATGGGAGGTATGTCAAAAAGGTTGTTCTTAGGAGACCTTCCAAATTCCCTATTCCAGACGACACTCACGGGGATCTTCCGCGGGATGCTTTGGAAGCCTTGGATCCTCACCTAAAGGGGTTTCGGTAGAGATTGCAGTATATTTGTCTCTCTGGCTATGTCGTTTTATCTTTCCCAGCAGAGAGGTTAATGTCCGACTAGCGACATTTATGATTGCCTATAGGATATCCCATGGTGTCACCTATAGTCTGGTCCCTCCTATACTTGCCATGATTTACCAAGGATTGAGTCAAACTTCTAATGTGAATGACAAAGGAGAGCTTGGTTTGGTCCCTACTTCCTTCCCGGGTCATTTTCTCTATGCTTGGGTGGCTAACTATTTTACGCGAGGTATATACTCACAAGTTGACGACAGATGTGGGCGACCTATCATCTATAGGTATAAGGGTTCAGCAAATGCTCATTTCCTGCGGGAAGCACGGTTCGTCGATGGCAGAGAACTTATTAGAGATGCTGCCAACTTTTGTTGGAACCCTATCCATCTTCCTTCGCTTCCTGGCATGTATAAAGATGACGGGACACTTTTGACCAAATTTCTCAAATTTATGGTGAGCATTCGTCCAGGAAGACTTTCTCATTTAAATGGGACATTTCAGATCTTAGAGTGGTATTATCCCTATCGTTTCGCAAGACAACAAAGGTATAGACAAAGCCTTCTGGGATCCGTAGCTTTGTATGAAGACAAACTTAGCTCCCAAGCTCTCCTTTCTTACTAGTTGTCCCTGACACGAAAATGTAGCGGTGTGTCTTTCACTGTTCCACCACCTAGTCTTAACATTCAGCTCGAGTGTTTTGACACTTACGTATCATGGTGGGCTGGAGGGTCGACTGTTGTTTTAGATAGTATCCCTACTATATTGTTACACTCTAGCGAAGATCCCAACTACGAACTCCTCCCTCCGACTGAAAGATTGTCAAGAGCAGTATCGGATCCAAGGGGAAGATTTCTTTAAAAGATCTCCTCTCCTGAAAAGTGACAATTCTAAGTCAAGAGACTTAGGAAGAGATTGTCAAGAGAGAGAGGGCTTTAGGTCAGAGGCTTTGAGGAATGACACATCTAAGATGACAAGGCGTGCTCCTTTGAAAAGGCCTCTTTCTAGTGTGATTGTCACACCTTCTCCTGATGATGCTTCAAGGCGGAACATGACAAAACATATTGCCTGCAAGTTTCCCAGACAGGAGGTCTTGCACAACAATGATGAAGATAAGGAAGACCATGTACGTTATCATCAATTTTTTTTTTACCTCTCTATTGCTGATCTCATTCGTCTTTTCATAGGATGATATTGTGAGGAAGATTCGCCAAAAGAATGTTGGAGCTACACCTAAGAGACCTTCAAAGATAGTGTTGTCCAAGAAGAGTGTGTCCCAGAAGGACCATAGACTTACTGAAGATAGTGGGGCGCCCATCGATGTTGGGAACAAAGGTATCTACAAATTTATCTTCCATTTGTTTTGACTTTACTTGCGATACTTATATTTATTTTCTTCCATTATCGCCTAAAACTTGTGTAGTTACAAGCGATGCTTTTAACCCTACTTCTCTCAATTACTCAGATGTCGAGCAAGACAGGATTGAAGTGTTGAATAGTTTTGATGAAGACAATGTCAGCATTTCCATGAATGATTTGAATGACCTCGACTTCTCCAGTACCATAGATAGAGGCGTTATTCATGCAGATGAAGAAGAAGCGGTAGACTCGTTGAAGATAAGGGAGTCTCCAACTACAAGACCTACCAGTGTTGTTGCTTCTTCTACTCATTATTCTGGCTTTGTTCAAAAGTCGATGCCTACCAAATGTGTTTGCCCTGGTCCGCTTATCAATTCTGAAGCACTCGCTGCATGTAGATCCTCTTTTGTTCGTGGGCTTTCTGGTTTTCTTAAAAAGGAGTTCCAGATTGCTCTTAGCGGTGGCTTTTTGAATTTGAAGGTTTGGTGGGAAAAGAAGTCTTTTATTCTTGAGGATGTCATCAAAGATGTATTCATGTCTTACGCTACTCCATTGAAGTTAAAGTTTGGGGACTTTCTGACTCGAGCTGACTCTTACCTCATAAGGAGAGAGAAAGACATAAGTTATCTTCCCTCACCCGAGGAAGTGGATAGGCTAAAGTTGAAGCTTGACGCCTCTCAGATACGGAGTTCTTCCCTTTAGGATGCTTTATTGAGTTCAAAAATAGAAATGGAAGACTTATACTTAAAGATCAACCAATTGCAAGAGGAAAAGGGTAGGTTAGCCTCAAAGATTGACAAGTTGCAAGATGATCTTCAAGACATCGACGAGAATATCTGGAAGCTTTCTGCGGAACAAGAAGAATGGAAAAGGAAAGAGACCATCACTGCAGCTGAAGTTGAAGCGATTTACCATGAGAGAGAAGAACTTAGGCGTACTCTCCTTTAGATGGCAGATTTGGAAGACATAGTGGCATCTCTAGTGTAGTCCTTTTTTTTTAGTGTATACTTTTCCCATGCATGGAATGAATGCTTTTATTCTTTCTCTTTGTTTTTTGCTTGAGCTTGAACTGATATGATGATGATTCATTCAATTGTGGCAAAGAAATTTTACTTTTCCTTGACTGATTAGCTCCGGGAACATATTTCTTTTGTTCATTTATTTAGCCGTACACAGTTTATACTCTTACGGGCCAGGAGTGTTACAATGATTTTGTTTTCTTTTTGCCGTACACAGTTTATAATCTTGTGGGCCAGGAGTCATGTGATGAATTTTTATTTTTTTTGTAATGTGACTGCACTTGAAATATGTCAAGTTGCCTACGTACCTTCAAATAAGAAGGATCAAGTCATGAGGTAGTTCAAATTTTTCTTTTTTCTTTTTTTTTTTGGTCGTATACAATTTATACTCTTGCGGGCTAGGAGTATGTGATGATTTAAACGTAGAAGCGCTTCAAGGACTTTCCGTTGATGGGTCCGATGTGTAACATATTGACTTCTTCCAATTTATCAATTGTGGCTTGCCCCCTTTCCTCGAATGTTGGCAGAGCTAGCTCTAGTTCATCTTCATTCAGACTCTCTTCAACGGAAGCACAATTAGCATCCTCAACCTCTATGTCTTCAGCATTGTAGAAGAGTTGTCGTCGAACACTTTTTCTCTTATGTTTTTGCTTCTTGGACTTTCCTTTTTGGTTTAGGATATTAGGTCCTAGTCGTGTGAAGACAGACTTCTTCTATAACGGTGTCGGAAGTTCAGGCTCCAAGAAAGCTTTGTCTCCTAACCTGTCAAAAATAGAGACCCTAGCCGTTTCTCCTCGGATACGGCTAAATACGGGAAGCTTTTCCTCCTTAGAGGTCTCTTTGTCAACTTCCCATATTTGTATCATAATTGGGTTCCTGGAGGCCCTTTTAACTTGGATCTTGGCTGGAGGATCTTGTAGAAAATCGAGTTTGAACCTTTGCCTTTCTGTAGATGGTTTTCCGCTAGAAAGGATCACATCTCACTCCTTTTATGTACCCAGCATTCTCGAAGAGTCTTTTGACTTTTGGGTCATACCATTCTCGGCTGCGTCCTTTTGATCCTTCGCTTTTTATATCTTCGGATCTTATCCCCTTGGAGTTTCCAGCTTGAATGGTCTTGGGACTAATGTTGAAATCATGGGAATGTGGAGAGTCATACTCTTTTTTAAGACCTCTACTCTCTTAGTGATGGCGGTTTTGGAAAGTAAAGCCTTTATGAATACAGGTGCTGCCCTTGTGGAGGAAGAGGAGCTTTCTTCATTCCTCTTACATTCTGGTGCAGAGATGGGAAAGGCTTCCGAAGGAATCTTTTCTCCCGAGAATAATTTGGCGTCCGCGAAATGTGATTCTTCCTTAACGCATTTCACCTCTCCATTACGAACGTATTTGAGGCACTGGTGCCAGCTTGAAGGGATAACTCCATTCTCGTGTAACCATATCCTTCCAAGGAGCAACTGGTAAGATGTCCTAGCGTCAATTCCATGAAAAAGGACAATAGACACCAATTCTCTGATTTCTAGTTTCACTCGGATCGAGCCAATGACTACTTTACCCTTTTGATTAAAACCATGGATAACCAATTTGCTTTTGGAAAGCTCAGACATGGTGATGCCTAATTTTTTCATTGTATGGATAGGCATGATACAGACTGCTGACCCTTGATCTACTAGTATCCTTCTGACCTTCTCTTCCCGAATATATCCTGCAACATAAAGAGGCTTGTTGTGCAAATGAGACCCTAGTAACAAGTCATCATTAGTGAATGTGATTGCATTAAAGCACTAGGTGTGCGATGGTTGATCAACCATTTTCAACAGTTTTTCCTTGTATTTGGTTGGATCTACTAGTGCTTGTACTAGTGACAACTTGACTTTTGAATAGAGATCAAGAGTTTCGGCTAAAGAGACATTTGATGCAACCTCTTTCAACCTTTTTAAAACATCAGCATCTTCATGGTCAAATCCTTCAGCTTGCTCCACACTGACCATGTAGACTGCTATGAAATCTTCAGGAGATTGTTCTTCTGGGACATACTCTTCATGAGTCGTTGTCCCTTTTGGTTGAGACGAAGACCCTAGTGTTGAGCATTCGAGAGCGTGGTGCCTCCCTTTTCTAGACATTGGATGAGTGTGAGCCTTACAAGGCGTTCATTCTGGCTTTACCGAAGCATGGATCAAAGCCTTTCCCTTGCGAGGCTTATCAACAGTCCCAGCTTCCTAGGAGGTCTTTGATGGCTCACCTGGAAAACCCCACCCTTCTGGTTGAATGTCACAATCTTGGCTAGAGACGCCATGAGGGTATTTTGAGGATGGCTTTCTTTTTGGAAGAACTTTCTTATTCTTCTTTCTTCTAAAGGTTGACCATCCGTCATGAATCTCATCTTCGAACTCAAAGCTCATCTTTTTGGACATCTCTTGAAAATGAGTCTCAGCATCTTGGGTAGCGTCGATGGCCATCACCGCAGCAAAGGATTCAAAGGACTCAGAGCTATAGTCTGCCCATCTCCTAGTTGGAGTATTTTCAGAAGCAATTCCAGCATTAAATTCTCCACTCGGGGGATAGTCATAGTAGGAACCCCCAGATCTTGTCTTGACCTCTTTGGCGACCTTTCTTCTTGGTTATTCCCTATGGGAAAATTGCTTCAATGGTGACACCAACTAGGCCCTTCAAGCTCTAGTGCGAGCACGTGTTGCCGGAAGACCTTCTTGAAGATCTTAAAGTGCTTCAGGAAAGGAGTCGCTGGTCTAAATTATAATCAGGCGATTCATCATTGGATCTTGATTTGAGGAGTGTGCTTCAAGAGATGAGAGGAGAGTAGTGTCCCACTGGGCGTGCCAGAAATTTGTACACATAATTTTTCCTAAAATAGGAGAAAATTTCGTGTCAAATTACGAATGTTTAATGTAGAGTAAAAGCGGTTCTTCTTCTCTTAATTCCTCTTATTAATGAATTGGTCTTCACTCTAGATTTGGATTTGAACTTGAGTTTGATGGATGACGGATTGGCTTTGAATCAGCTTGTAATCCGCGGTTGATTTGAGAAGAAACCGACCTTGAATAAGCTTGTAGCTTCTGTGGTTGATTTGAGAAGAAACCGGTCTTGAATCAGCTTATGGCTTCTCCTTGATTTGCTTGGAGCTTGAGAGAAAACTGGTCTTGAATCAGCTTGTAGTTCTTCTCTCTTTCTTGAGGATGATCTTTGTAGCTAAGTGAATCATCTCTTCGAACGATCCATAGGTTTTTAATTCTAACCGATCAGCTATCTCTCAATTCAATCCGTTCAAAAACATAGCCATCGTTGCTTCCATATCCTCCACTATTCGCACTCTAGCCAACGCAATTTCTAACTCGTTGAAGAACTCTCCCACGCTCTTCGTTCCTTGCGTTAGGGTTTGTAATCATTGGTGAATGTCTCGCTGAAAGTGTGCGGGAACGAATCTCCTCCTCATCACCATCTTCATCTCTTCCCAAGTGTTGATTGGATCCACCCCGACTCTCACTCGAGTTACGTTTATTTGATCCCACCAAAGGGTGGCGTACCCACTAAATTCAACCGACGCTAACTTCACTTTTTTCTCTTCCGAATAATTGTGACATAGAAAAATCGAATTGACTTCCCTCTCCCACTCTAAGTACATATTCGGACTGTCTGTTCCTTCAAAAGGAGGTATCTTCAATTTTATACTACTTAGGTTTGCATCGACTCGATCCTCAAACCTTGGTTGTCTCCTTGGCTCGCATCGCTCGTACCTCTCATAAGGCTCTTTATCCGACACCTCATCCTCAGCCCAATACCTTGGCGGTGCACACTGTCCAATCCTTGGCACATGCCCACGAGGTTCATAAGACAACTCACACCTAGGGTTTGCTATTGGAACCCTCGGCTCATGCCCGTGCCTTTGTGCATCCGACTCTCGATCTTTTTCTTCTCCCTCGGCTATGTTGGTAGGTGGATTTTGCACATCATACTCTGGATCACACGCTCCATGAACATAAGAACTCGTCGTTCCTCTTGTGTATTGCGTATAATGCCTAAGTGGCACTCTTCCTCTCAGTCGCTCCACTAGTTCCTTGAATCGCTCTTCGACCATCTCTTGCCACTTTGCCATGTCATCAAACCTTGTGTTGAGATTCTTCATAAGAGACACTAGCTCTTAGTTACCTACATCCAAAGACTTATCCGACATCTCTTTTGTTCTTTCTTTGTTTCATTTTTTTTAACTTATCGACTCAAACAAAGACACACAACAAATCTTCACACAATTGCGAGTGATTTGTTCTTACAAAGACGCAAAAGTATAACGCAAAACCACTAATTTAATGACACTTTGGGGGACTTAAGTTTGTGACTCTTTTGTTATATAAAATAACAAGACACTTTGGTATTTTGTAATTTTAATGAGACACTAAAACACAAAGACACAACAAGATCTAGAACTCCTAGATCGACTCTGACTCTAATCAAAATAATAAAACACAAAAATGATATGATAACTTGGGATATAGCCAAACGTTGAACACTTTGTGCTCCGCTACCACATGATATGATCCCAGTTGCCTAAGATGCGTAGAATGACAATCTAGTCCTTGTTAGGTTTGGCGCGCGGAATAAGACGTAAGATCCCACCTTACAATACACTATTGAAGGAGTCCACCTTCGAATTTGCCCTTCTCAAGCTTTGAATAGAATCTTGAATAAGAGAGGTTAGGCAAGAGTCCACTCGCCTACATTCGTCCGTAACGAACCCTAAAAGGAATCCACATTTTAGCACACCGAATACCTAGCCGGCACCGAAGTCCCGTAACCCACAAGACATGCACTCGCGAGTTACAACTCCCCGAGATTGAGTCCACAATCCTCAAAATAGAAATCGAGTCCACGATTCCTTATGCTTGACTCCACAAGCACCAACGCTCGAGTCCACGAACGCCAACACGCTACCATACGCACCTTCCACGCTTGATTCCATAAACGCCACGCAAGTTCACGCACACACTTCCCACGCACCTTCCACGCTTGAATCCATAAACGCCACGCGAGTCACGCCCTAACTGAGTCCACGACTAAGTTAACACGAACGGCTTGCTCCGGAGAGAATTAAAAAGATGGAATGGAAATTTGGTAATGTGATGAATTGGGGAAAAACTCTTCTAATTTCATTAATAAAAATATAGCCTTTAAATAGGCACAAAATTTACAAGAGTTGTAAAACTAATTTAATTACAAGTTCTAATTAGACTAGGAATAGAAAATCTATCTATAACTTAACTCTAACTTAATTAAATAAAATACATAAACACTAATTATTATCTCTATCTAACTCGTACAAAGTCTCCCTCCTTGAGTAAGCTTGAAATCGGTCTCTTGGTCAAGTCGCATTTGACCTAGGGTTTCCTTGGCCGCACAATCCTCCCCTCGAGCTATCTTGAGTTTGGATTGAGCGTTTTCACTCAAACTTGGTCCAACGCTTGCCAATAAACCTATATTCATATCCCTAGACCAGTCATGACCAAAGCCCATGCAAACTATCTCTTAGCTCGGACTCAGTCTATTGTTGCCCTTATGTGCACGCCTTGTGCGTGTCAAAAAATCGCCTCGTGCCAACTTGAATTTCCTTCGTGCGTTTGCCCTCAAATTTGGACAGTCCCTTCCTAAGACTCCAAACAATCTTGTATTTTCTTCAGAAATTGGATAGGATTCGGTCTTGGTCATGTTGGCTCGATTGTCAAAATCTGGCCTATGCGCATGCGCGCTAGGGTTTTAGCCGCATGCATTTGCTTCTTTGAACCTCCAAATGCCACTGGTAAACCAAGATATTTCTTATGTCGATTCACCATTTGCACCCCCAAGGACTCTTTGTATTGTTCTTTTAGCCACTATCGACGCATTCTGACTAAACGTAACTTCTAATTTTTCCAGATTAACTTTTTTCCCTGAAGCCTCCCCATAATCCAGCAGTATTTTTACCACCACCAATGTCGCTCTTATAAACAATAAGCAATCATCCGCATAAAATATATGACTAACAGCAAGTGCTAGGTGACAAACCTTAATCCTATTAATACTACCTGAGCTATTTGCTTCCAAAAGCATACTTGACAATCCTTCTGCACACATAATGAACAAGTATGGTGACAAACCCTTTGCCGAAGACCTCTCTCAGGTCTGAAGGTTGGCTCTGAACTCCCATTAACAAGAGTAGAATAGGAAATCAGTAGTCACATATATCATAACCAAATCCACCCATCCTTGCTCAAACCCTAAAGTTATCATAATTAATATTTTTAATTAGCCTCATTCCACCCTGTCATATGCCTTGCTCATATCTAGCTTAAATATCATTCATCTTCGACCTAGTCGTTTATTCTGCATAGCATGAAAGATTTCTTGTGCAACCTATTTGGGACAAAAGCACTCTGAGGTTCTAAGATTATTTGGGGTAAGATTACTTTCAACGTGTTGGGTAAAACTTTAGTCACCAGTTTGAAAATAACATTACAAATGCTAATTGGTCTAAATTGTGCACAATCAGTAGGTGTTTTAACTTTTGGAATAAGCGTGGTGTATATATGATTCAGAGAAGTCGGGTCAGCTGAACTATTCAAGATATTAAGCACGTTGCACACACATTAGGTTCAACAATATGCCAATTGTTTTGCTAAAATAAAGGTGGCATACTATTAGGCCATGAGGCCTTTTTTGGTTTCATCTATTTAAGAGCAATATTAACCTCCTCTTTAGTATAGACAGTTGTAAGTCGTCTATTCATCTCACTAGTAACAAGTGGTATGCTGGAGTTCATTGCAGTTGGTATATTTACCAAACCAGCATATGCAAATAGCCCTGTGAAATATTAAGTAAAAATGCGCTCTATATTTGTATGATTCTCATGCCATACCCCTAGTTCATCCTTGATTCCTTGCACATGATTCTTTTCCTGTCATTGACTTGCTCTTGCATGAAAAAATAGTTTTTTATCCCCTGCTTCTAACCACAACGCACGGGATCGTTGTTACCACATAACCTCTTCCTTATGGATCAAATCTTCCAATTCACTAGACAATCTTTGTACTCCCCGAGGTACCCTATCACTCATAGATTGCTCTTGCAGCCAACCTAATCGGTCCCTTTTCTCCTTAATTGATCGCGGGAGAGAACCAAAAATTTTCCTGCTCCACCTTGACAAATTTTCACCACATACTCTCAATTGATCACCAATGGTACATCCCATAGTATCCTGCCAAGAATGCATAAAAATTTCTACACAACTATCCACCATGCTGTTTCAAATCGATATATCCTCTCTGCGTTGCAGCTCTGTATTTCTCCTAACTTGCAGTAATAAAGGACGGTGATCCAACCCAAAACGCAAAGATGGTATAAACATGCTTCTCGAAAAATAGTGTGCCAGTCAGTTGTAGTTAAACATCAATCAAGCTGTTCTTTAATATATATAATATTGATGAGTTAATCTAGTTGTCCATTTATGTTTTCACGTTTTCCACATTCTAGTCAGTTAAGAGTTAATGTCAGTAGTTGATAAAGTCATGGTTAGTTGCTAAAATCATGGAGTAGCGGGTTAAGTGGTCAGTTTTATTCTTAGAGAACATGGGTTGTAATGTTAGTGGTCAGTTATGTATTTACCTATATAATGATAAATCAGAAAATGATCCAGTGAGTTGAGCATCAACCAAAATCCTCTGTGTTTTTTATTCTACATCTTCAAGTCTTTTCTGGTTTAAAACCCAACATTTGGTAGTGGAGCCGAAGGTGTTCAAAGCTGAAGAATATCAAAGCAATGGGCAGTAAAAAGGAAGATGAATCAAGCACGATGTCAGTCTTCAAACCGACAAGAGGAGCCTCAATCCCGATCCAATACCCAACGTTAAGCGAGACGAATTACGGCATCTGGGCTGTCAAGATGAAGATAATCTTGCGTTCGCTAGGAGTATGGTCAGTGGTCGAAGGTGAAGAAGTGAACGATGACAAAGATCAAGGCGCCATGGTAGCCATTTCTCAAGCAGTACCTGATAATGTGATGATGGCAATATCAGAGAAGGAGACGGCAAAGGAGGCATGGGACGCACTCAGGGAGATGCGGATTGGCGAAGATCGTGTCAAGAAGGCACGCGTACAGGTGCTGAAACGACAACTCAACAAGTTACACATGGAAGAGTCAGAGTCAATAAACGACTTCTCCATGAAGCTCACTACATTGGTGGGTGAGATTCGCTCACTGGGCACGAAGCTCGACGATAGCGAAGTAGTTGAAAAGCTATTCAGCGCAGTTCCAGATAAATTCCTCCAGATTATTGGAACAATTGAGCAGTTTGGTGATACTGAGAAGATGTCAGTCTCAGAAGCGATTGGTCGTCTCAGAACCTTCGAAGAAGGACTTAAGGGGAGATCGCACTCGAAGGGAAGTGGAGAACAATTACTCTTCACACGAGCCGAGTGGGAGGCAAGAAGTCCAAAAGCAAAAGGAGATGAAGGTAGAGGAAACAAAAGAGGACGTGGTCGAGGTAGAGGAAATGGTGAACGCCATAATGAAGAGCGAAAGCCACGCAACTTCGACAAATCAAGGGTGAAGTGCTACAATTGTAATGAATATGGTCACTTTGCAAAAGAGTGTCATAAGCCAAACCGAAGAGAGAGAGCCAATCTTGTTACAACACAAGGTGATGATGAACCGGCGTTGTTGATGGCTGAAATTTGTGTTCTCAACCATGCAATACAGAATGAACGGGTGTTACTACACGAAGACAAGGTGGTGCCAAAGATTAGCAGCACCCAAGACAAGGTTTGGTATCTAGATACCGGCGCTAGTAACCACATGACCGGCTGCATTGAAAAGTTTGCTGAAATTGACACAACTATCAAAGGAGCAGTCAAATTTGGTGATGGTTCGACTGTAGAGATACAAGGCAAAGGCTCGGTTCTGTTTGAATGTTTCTCAGGTGAGCATCGTGTACTTACCAATGTCTACTACATCCCGAAGTTGAAAAGCAATATTATAAGTCTTGGCCAGCTAGATGAGAACGGATGCAAGGTTGTAATTGAAGGAGGAGCAATGTCTATTTTTGACAGATCACAAAGGCTGCTAGCAAAGGTGGACAAGTCAAGAAACCGGTTATACGTGCTTAACATGGTACCAGCTCTACCTGAATGCCTGCTAGCAAGAAGCAAAGAAGAAGCTTGGCGATGGAATGCAAGATACGGGCATGTGAACTTTCATGCTTTGAAGCTGCTAAGTCAGAAACGGATGGTGCACGGTTTGCCCATGATCGAGCATGAAGAACGCATCTGTGATGGTTGTCTGATTGGAAAGCAACATCGGAATCCTTTCCCAGCAGTGGCAAAGTTTCAAGCAAAGTCACCTCTTGAACTATGGCATGGTGATTTGTGCGGGCCAATTAATCCTGCTACACACGGAGGCAAGCGTTATTGTTTGCTATTGGTTGATGATTGTAGCAGATACATGTGGCTGGTGCTAATCCGAAACAAAGATGAAGCATTTAAAGCATTCAAGAAAATCAAAGCTTCAGCAGAGATGGAGAAAGGCAGCAAGCTGAAGGCTTTTCGCACTGATCGTGGCGGCGAATTCACCTCAAATGAATTCAAGAATTACTGTGAGATGTCAGGAATCAAGCGTTATCTCACAGCTCCTTATTCTCCTCAGCAAAACGGAGTTGTTGAACGAAGAAATCAGACGGTGGTAGGCATGGCAAGGAGCTTGTTGAAAAGTATGGAAGTTCCACGAGAGTTTTGGGGAGAAGCAGTAGCAACTGCTGTATATCTCCTGAATCGAGCACCAACAAGAAGCGTCATCGGAAAAACTCCTTATGAAGCATACTACAACCGCAAGCCAACGGTTGATCACTTTCGCATCTTTGGATGCATGGGACACGTGAAAGATGTCACTCCTCATCTTTCAAAACTTGCAGACAGAAGCAAGCAAATGGTGTTTATTGGCTATGATTCAAACACAAAAGGCTATCGGATGTTTGATCCAAAGTCGAAACGAGTAGTGGTGACACGAGATGTTGTGTTTGAAGAGGATAAGAAGTGGGAGTGGAGCAAGTTTCTAGAAGCAGAAACAGGAGCAGCAGAGAACACTCTTACAACACACTATTTTACCATAGCAGGTGCAGCTGATGTGACAAGTCAAGAAGATAAAGAAGACTTGTGTGCTACACCATCGACACTTGGTGGAAAATCAGCATCGACATCTGATGAGGGTTCATCAGTAGGGCCACAAGGCAAGCGTGACCTCAGAAGCTTGTATGATGCAACAATCCCAATAGAAGTGGAGTACTCGGGTTTGTGCTTACTAGGAGAAGAGGAGCCATCAAATTTTGAAGAAGCAAAGGCAGATTTGATGTGGAGAAGAGCAATGGAGGAGGAAATTTATTCCATTCAGGAAAATGAAACTTGGAAGCTCGTTTCATTACCTGAAAACCAGAAACCTATCGGTCTAAAGTGGGTTTTCAAGATAAAGAAGGACGCTCAAGGTAGAATTGTGAAGCATAAGGCGAGACTAGTGGCAAAGGGGTATATTCAACGACAAGGCATAGACTTTGATGAAGTCTTCGCCCCTGTTGCTCGACTAGAGACGGTACGGTTGTTGATCTCTATTGCGGCACATAAAGGATGGGAGGTGCATCATATGGATGTGAAGTCAGCCTTCCTCAATGGTGTTTTGGAAGAAGAAGTATATGTCATTCAGCCGCCGGGGTTTGAAATCAAAGGAGAAGAACACAAGGTGTTAAAGCTGCACAAAGCTTTGTACGGTTTGCGCCAAGCACCTAGAGCTTGGAACTCAAAACTTGACAAGTCATTGAAGACACTTGGTTTTGAGAAGTGTTCTTTAGAGCATGCCGTGTATACAAGAAATCAAGGTAAAGGAAATTTGATTGTTGGAGTGTACGTGGATGATTTAATTATCACTGGAGAGTTTATGCAGGACATCGATTTTTTCAAATCACAGATGAAGAAATTGTTTAGCATGAGTGACCTTGGGTTACTAAGTTATTATTTGGGAATTGAAGTCTGCCAGAATTCTCAAAGGATTACACTCAACCAGTCGACGTATGCAAGAAAGGTCTTAGACAAATGCGGCATGAAGGACTGCAACCCTTCACAAATTCCGATAGAGCCTCGACTGAAATTGAGTAAGGAAAGCACAAGTCCACCGGTAGACACAACCTTCTACCGAAGTGTTGTTGGCAGCTTAAGATACCTACTGCACACGCGCCCAGATTTGGCATTCTCTGTTGGCATGGTGAGTAGGTACATGGAGAAGCCCACAACAGAGCACATGGCTGCAGTGAAGCATATACTACGGTACGTGAAAGGAACTTCAGACCTTGGCTGCGTTTATGTAAAGAAGGAAGGAAGCATGGAGCTGATCGGATACTCTGATAGTGATCTAGCTGGTGATACTGACGACAGGAAGAGTACCTCAGGTTTCATATTCTTCCTTGGGTCAAATCCTATTAGCTGGTGTTCGCAAAAACAGAAAGTGGTTGCGTTATCTTCCTGTGAAGCAGAGTACATCGCTGCCTGTGCAGCAGCATGTCAAGGAGTATGGATGGGACGATTGTTGGCAGATCTGTTAAAGACCGAAGTTAAGAAAGTGGTTCTAAAGGTTGATAATCAGTCCGCAATTGCACTGAGCAGGAATTCAGTTCATCATGAGAGGAGCAAACATATTGATACCCGATTCCATTTCATTAGAGATTGTGTTGAATCAGGAATGATTGAAATTCAACATGTTTGTACAGAAGATCAACGTGCAGATATCTTGACAAAGTCACTTGCAAGAGTGAAGTTCTTGGAAATGAGAGACGAAGCTGGTGTACAGATCGCCAGTGGAGGACAACAAGGTTAAGGAGGAGATTGATGAGTTAATCTAGTTGTCCATTTATGTTTTCACGTTTTCCACATTCTAGTCAGTTAAGAGTTAATGTCAGTAGTTGATAAAGTCATGGTTAGTTGCTAAAATCATGGAGTAGCGGGTTAAGTGGTCAGTTTTATTCTTAGAGAACATGGGTTGTAATGTTAGTGGTCAGTTATGTATTTACCTATATAATGATAAATCAGAAAATGATGCAGTGAGTTGAGCATCAACCAAAATCCTCTGTGTTTTTTATTCTACATCTTCAAGTCTTTTCTGGTTTAAAACCCAACAAATATCACCCCCTTGCTGATTATTGCACCAACTAAATCGTTTACCCTATTGGGCCTTGCAAAACGCATGTCATAACACCTTCTGCACGCCCGGGTTTTGAGTTGTAAAAAAAACGAAGAAAAAAAGCATGAACGGAACAAAACATGGTCCAATAGAGTCTCGTCATAGGTAGTAGGACCCATGAGGTAGAAATCACACCAAACACATACATAGGTATAGATAGTTTCTCACAGTGCGTAGCTGATTTAGAAGTTTTCACAAACATATTTATAATAATACTACGAAATTTATTTTTATTTTTATGGTTACTCTGATTTGTATTAGATCCTTTCTTGCAGATTTGGCTGAATCGGCTGCACGCGAAATGCGAAAGGCATCTGGGAGTTATACTCCCTGGCTCTCTGTTGATGATACGCATTCTCCATGTCCCTTGCATTCTCTTCCAGAGCCAGCTCCTGCTGTTGCTGCATATGAATCTCATTAATGCATCATTTCTTAATTAAGTACTACTACTACTATTTCTCATCTATATATATAGCCAACCAACAAAAACAACCAAACCAAACGACAACAAAACCTAACTTCTTTAAGTTGCAGGAAATATTATTAAGCTACAAGCTGGTTCGTAATAGTAAGGACATACCTTTATCATGTCTATAAGAAAAGAAAAAAAATAGTATGGTTCCTCCTAATTATTGACTCCACATTGCAAACACATACAGCTCACAAAGCCTGACTTCCTCTCTTCTGTCTAGTAAAGACGAGTAAAGAAACACTCTATGAAAGTATTTGTTTTAAGAAATCAGGAGTTCAACCCGTCTACAAAAAACACTCCCTCAATTTATACATCTTCATTCATTATAATTACAGATTTAGTAATAGAGAAAAGAAAATTTATTTTATTTAAAATAATTTGTTGGCCAGCCTAGATGAGATTGATTATTTTAATTATAATAACAAACTAACTATCTATTTATTTTTTAGTCTCTCCCAATGTCTTTTGCTCCTTCCGAACAAAAAAAAAATTATTAATTAAAAAAAAAATCAAAACTCAGTCACGGACAACAAAAGATAGATTGGCCAAGATGCATGAAAGATTATATATATATATAGGTAAAATGTATATGTACCAAGATGAAGCTGAGGCGCTTGGTTTCATCCTCCAACATCTTTCCCTGTAAAATTGAAAACATTTATTCAATTTCAACAAGATTTCTGCAATTAGAAATCATAAAAATAAGAATTGAGATCTAAATTAATTGTTTAAGGATATCATACATTTTTCTCCATCATCCTGTGGTACTCCATCTGCATAAGTATATACCACAAAAAATGAGTCAAGAAAATAAATTTAAAAAGGACTATAATTAAATAAATAATTCATTAAGGAAACAAAAAGAAATTAAATTAAAGAAGAAAAAAACGATTGAAAAGATGAACAATTAATAGAAGATAGAGATACAGATACAAACCTGTTTGTTACGAGCAACAGTAAGACCAGTTTCAAGGGCTTCCTCTATGGCCATCAGCTCCTTATGGTGCAGTGAAGTGATATCCTTCCCTTTGAGGTGACTGCATATATAGCATTTTTTGATGAAAATATAAAATTCTTTATTTTAATTAAATAAAGTATACTATATAATTAGTTTACCTTAGCTCAATCTGCATGCTGTCATTCTCTTTCTTGACTCTATCAATCTCATTGCTCAGGTTCTGTATTTTTTGTTTTTTAACATACAAAGAAGGAATAATTAGGTTTCAATGTCAAAGATGAATTATAACTGAAGAAAGAAAAGAAAAGAAAAGAAAATAATGAGCATGCAAAGATCTGCTGACAGATGAAATGAAAGCTTGGTGTTATAACATGATGGTTAATTGATGTATTGATATCAAAAAGGAGATCTTGTTTATGAAACCCTAGACAGCAGGTGCAGGTACAGGCAGTGTGCAATGCATTCCTGTTTCATTTCATCACACTTCACTGTATATATCTATTTATGGAAATATTTTCTTGATTTCCTTGCTATCTAAACATTTATCTCTCCCTACCTATTAGGGTGTAGTCTTTCAATTCTTGCAAAGAAAAGGAAGGCATCAAGAAAACCATTTCTTACCAGATCTGTTCATATCATCATCATATTCATAGATATCTGTTACAGCTCAAGAAAATTAACCATTTCTTTCTTCTTATCTCTCTTTATTAAAAAGAAAAAGAAATTAAAAACTTCAAGAGAGAGAAGACTGTAAGTTCAAAACATTGTAGATCTGACTCATAGAATTCATAGTTTTCATGGAATTTCCTATCATATTTTTATGCAAAACCAATTTGAAACACAAGAACTTATCACAAACATTCTCCAACAATAATCTTATAATCAAAAATCTAATTGAAATGCTTTCAAATGTAAAATCCTAACAGTGAATAATAATAGACCAAAAAAATATTAAAAATAAAAACAACCAATACCCATATATATACCTCATGTTTAGCATCCCACAATCTTTTACCAGACTGCTTGTGATATTGGTCCAACAGCTCAACCAGCCTTTCATGTATAAAACAGAAAGAAACAAAATTAATTAATTAAGAACCAAGATTTTACAAATTAAACAAAAGATCTTCAAGTTATAAACAAATTAAAAATAATCTGTTAATTATAGAAAAGAAAAGAAAAAGACAAAAGAGAAAGAGAGGAAGGTGTGGGTGTGAATATATACGAAGTAGAAGGGCTGCAGTACTCATGCATCTTGCCAGAACTAGCAAAGATGACAAGAGAGACTTGTGCATCACATAACACAGTGATCTCCTTAGCTTTCTTGATGATCCCATTCCTCCTCTTCGAATAGGTCACCTGCCTGTTGCTTGAATTCTCTATCCTCTTTATCTCAATCTTTCCTCTCCCCATGTTATTAGATTGATAAATCTTGCTTGGTTTCTCTCTCTTTTTTAATGTGTTCTTGCTAGCTAGAGAAGAAGATAGAAGATTCAAAGGGAAAATGAAAGAGACAGAGAAAGTGAGAGGAAGGAAGCAATCTTAGATGATAGAGTAGGAGAAGCTAGGTTACTTACTATTATGGGTTTGGAGACATGAAACTTTCTTAGTGGCACAGAAGAGAAAGAAGGGGTGATTGCTTTGTACGTGGGTTCTTGATGACAAAGCAAATGCCAATTTAATCCCAACTGCTTCTTCTTTTTTTAATCTCTTTCAAAAGTTTAATTTCTTGTATAATTCACCTTGTTAACCATTGGTTCTCTCACTTAGATTAGGCTTAGGGTTTTCTAATGTTCAGCAATTTACTCACGACACACAAGACAGATTAAAGCTTAATTAATAATTGTCAATTAATTAATACATACCAGCTGCTTTTAGTATTACTCCCAGCTATGTCACTCATTTCGCCTTGTGTGTAATCACATAATTCTCACAAAAATCTTACTAGGGAAGTTTTCTCAAACTCCCATTTTAGTCCTTATTTTTTGTTATTTTTTACATAATCCATTGCAAAAATAAATTTTCCATATTCTTTATTAATTTTTTCTTTTATTTATTGTTTATTAAATTAGTTAGCCCCAATTATTTCAGTCTATTTTCATGATTGATTTTTTTTCCCTCATAAGTTAAAAGTATATTATAATATACATAACTCATTATAATATACTTTTAACTTCAAAAAAAAAAAAATTTAGAAAGTTATAAGTCAACTCCTAGCTAAATCAATGTTTCGTTCAGTATGGTGTTATAAAACTCTCTAACAATTTGTGTTATTTGGCGAGTAAAATGAGAATAAATAAAGAAAGAAATAAACAAGTTGTGCATGTCTTGAAGTATGTGATGGTCATGTCTAGGGTTTTCCTTTTTCCTTTTTTCTATTTTCAGTGATGGAACTTTGTATAAATGTATAGATTGGGGATGAAATAATTAATTAAAAGCTTAAGCATCAAATCAGATGCAAGGAAAATGTAAAGTTTGGTTTGCTGCCCTCTAAATTCCGGTACAAGCGGAGGAGGGAAGAGGTTAAAAAAGAGAAGAATGGGTCAAAAAAGGGTAAAAGGATAGCTAAGCTTTTGAACGTGCCCCATTGTCTAAGGAAAGCATATGATTTATGGTTCAACAGTCAAGCTCACTGGGTCAGGGCCTATACGTCTTAAACAGTATTCCCCCCAATGCCTACTCTAACTAATTTATTAATAAAACGTCACAACAATGGAGGGAAGGAAGCTGGCTATCTTTTGTACACTGTTTAACACACTGTATTATGGATATATTGCTGCTAATTTCCTCCACAATTTACTCTTCTTCTTCTCTTTCATTCCATCCCCACGCATCCAATCTGAGACTAGTTAATCTTGTTTCGCATCAGTCTTGAAAGACATAATGGTTAATTAATTTCTCAAACTTCCATGCTTCAACTCTATATCTGGGTCAAAGGTGTCTAGTATAATGTTGTCAATTTGGTTTCTTACGGGTTGAGACCTATGTATTTAGAACTAGTCCGAGAGATAATTCAAAATTTTAAAATTTAACCGGAATTCGTCATATATACATATAGTTATATAAATGTTTATAGTATATTTTTTTTCATGAAAATCTAAATTGCGTTCTTTTATTTGACCATCAAATGTAATATTTATATGTATAATTAAATCAAAACTAATTAATTATTAAGTAAATAAATTTATATCTGAAATAATTATAACTCGTGACCGGTTCGCCGGTTCTTACACCGGTTTAACTGATTTTTTACGATTTTGGCAAAAAGAAAAAAGTCCGCCCATTTCAGGAACGATAATAAGCCGACCAATCATAGGTTCTCCTATCTCTACAGCATTTATATCAATGGTATGTCTATTATCATGCTATTTCAATTCTGAAAATATATCATTTGGTAAATATGGTATATCAATTTTCAATATTTATTTCATTTATATAGTAAATTTACGTTTTATTAGAGCATGAAACTTAGAATAAATGTATCATATAATAAATTTGTATTTCAAGCTAATAAGAAGGCAACAACAGAGGGAAACTTTAAGGGAGGATAACTTTTCATTCGGGCATATTGGGAAAAGTATTTAAAAGCGAGTACTTCGCAATATTTTGAATTAAACATACCTTGAACGTGGCTATTGGTAGAAGAAAAATAAAGACCCGGATTGCTTAATTGGACCCTGAAAGACAAATAAACTGACTTTTATGTTTTCCGCCTTTTTTTTTATTTTAGTTTTACGTTTCTATGCAACGTTGGTAATATTTAAACCTTATTTTCGGTTGTATTAGAGTTAGATATTACTATTATTTTATCATACTTTGTTCTTTTATCTGGATTGAAAAATCTCCCATAGTTTCATGCATCTAGTGGTAGCTAAGCAGGTCCTGATCGATGGCGACTCATATCGACAACTCTAACACAAGTGTAAACGACCCTCCCCAAAACGAAGGCTAGCGAGAATGGAGATTATTTGGCCTCGTTTAGATGCCCAAAGAGTATCTTTGTCAACATTAAAAATTGAGGTTCAAGAACTTACTAAAATCATAACAGGACAAATAAAATATAAAATGGATATTCTTAATTACTAATTAATAAATAGAAAAAAATGATGGCATATGTATAAGTTAGAAGGGGAAATTATTAAAAGTCACTTTTATTTAATTTATTAATGACTGATAAATAGAAAAAAAAATGACGATACAAAATAGGAATGGAAGAAATATAGGAGAATGAATAGTAAAAGGATAGTAAAGGAAAACCTGGTCCAGCAGGTGTTGGTGGGATCCTTAGAGATAGTAAAGGAGATTTTATCTGCCTCTTCTCGGATTACATTGGCGAGGCTGATTCTAACTTGGCGGAAGTCCTGGCTATCTGAAAAGCCTTGGAGATTACTGTAGAGAATCCCAATCTTTATGCAGTCGACTTCGTGCTTGAATCAGACTCTCTTAGAGCGGTCACTTGGATCAAAAGTGGTGTTGATAGGCCTTGTCTTTTTACCAACGAATTCAGGTAGATCGACTCCTTAAAATTGAGGTTAGGCAGCGTCTCTATTATCCACACTCGTCGTGAAACCAACAATATAGTGGATGCCTTGGCCAAACAGGGTGTTAATTGAAAGGAGGAATTTATCGCATGGCTTGGTTGGTTATAATTTTTTTCCTTACACTTTGTTTCTGCCTTTTTTCGCGTATTAATGCAATTTGATATATCAAAAAAAAGAAAGGAGAATGAATATAAAAAAAGAGGCTTTAAAGCCTCATAATACAAACAATAAATGAACTAGCATTGTCACCTTAATACATAGAAGAAATCAAAGGTGGCACTAAAGTCATGCCATATAAAAGAAGCTTGATTTACGAAAGCAGGGTTTGCAAGGCTGTCAGCGACCGAGTTAGCTTCTCGATATATGTGCTTTATTTGAACCTCTCAATCGGTCATGGCAAGAAGAAGATTGATTCTACAAATCAAAAATCGAAACAGGCAAATGATGAGAGATCTGTTACTAGTCAAAGCTTGAACCACTGTTGTGTTGTCCACTTGCAGCTGGAGTTTACGCACACCCAACCTTCTAGCTTCGTTAAGACCATGCAATGCAAACTGACTTTTAGGTTTTCTGCTACCTTTTTTGTAATTAATTTTACGCTTTTATGCAACGTTGATAACATTTAGACCTTATTTTCAGTTGTATACAGTTAGATATTACTATTATTCTATCAAATTTTGTTCTTTTATCCAGTTTGAGATTTTTTCCATAGTTTCATGCATCTAGTGGTAGTTGAGCGAGTCCGGATCGATAGTGACCCATTTCGACTACTCTAACACAAGAGCGAACGACCATCCCCAAAACGAAGGCTATCGAGAATGGAGGTTATTTGGGCTCGTTTAGATGCCCAAAAAGTATCATTGTCAACATTAAAAATTGAGTTCAAGATGAACTTGCTAAAATCATAGGAGGAGAAATAAAATGAAATGATAGGATATTCTTAATTACTACTGATAAATAGAAAAAAAATGATGACATATGTACAAGTTAGAAGAAAAATTGATTAGAAAAGTCACTTTTGTTTAATTTATTAATGACTGATAAATAGAAAAAAAATTTACTGATACAAAAGAAGAATGGAAAGAACAAAGAAAAATTATTAAAAAAATACATTTTCACACTAAAAAAAACTGACTTTTTCACACTACAGAATTGTTGGCGTCACAATAATGCGCGAAATATTTTGAAGGGATATGTCCGTCGAAAATGTTTTGACCGCTATTCTCGTCGCAAATGAATTAAGTTTTTGACCGAAAGTCCATCGATAGTCGATGAATTCTTTCGAGGAGAAAGACCCTTGATGAACCTCTTTGGTTTCGACGAAAGCTGCCATCGAAAATAGGTATTGACGGAGACTCCGTCGAAAACCTTACATCTTTTGCAACTGAATGGCCATCGAACAAGGAAAACTCTTTTCGACTGCTATGTCCGTCGAAATAAATTTCCATTTGCGATGGATCTCATCATTTGTGACCGCTCTTTTCGTCGCTATTGACTAATTTTACAATTAACAATATACATACAATAATGAGAAAATTACTTATATAATTATATAATTGGTAGTCCTTAATTACTCATTAAGTTTCCAACTAAATTGGTTGTACTACATATACACATTAAATTGATATATATATATATATATATATATATATATATATATATAGTATGAATTAGTTTTATAGGTTTTGTTTATTAACTACTTATTATGTTTCAAACTAAATAAGTTGTATTACATATACACATTAGATTGATATCATATTTATATATAATATGAATAATTTTATAGATTTTGTTTATTAATTTTAGGTTGATATATATATAGTATGAATTAGTTTTGTAAATTTTGTTTATTAATTACTCATTAAGTTTCAAACTAAATAGGTTGTGCTACATATACACATTAGATTGATAACTTAAGTTGAGCATTATATAATCTAGTGAATATACATATTTTATTTTGTAAACTCATTAAGCTACTGAATATACTGTCAGGATACAACAGACATATCTGTTAAATGAAACTCAATTTCGGATTTAGCAAAAAATTAATTAATTAAATCTGAATTAAAGTGCCCCAAGTGCCTAAGTGCCCAAGTGTCTGATGTGATCATGGAGGCACCACCAGTGGACACCTTGCCACAAGGCCCAATCACACGAAGCATGGCCAAGAGACTCACACTTTGGATTGAGGCCACAATGCTCAGAGAAGCTCACCAAACCGAGAACCGAACCTTGAGGCTCATCGCACACCATACCGAGGGCCATGAGTCAGCCACATCTCCATCGCAAGCCCTAAGTCACTTGCGCGACCACTCATGTCTATCGCAAACGTCAAGGCCTAGGCGAACATCACATGAGGACACTCTGTGCCTATCACAGCCACCGCATGGCCTATCGCACCTATCGGAGGCTTCATGCCTTGACCAAACAAGCCACGATGCCTCACCGCACAACCCTAGCATCCCATGAGGACAACCGCACGCATGCCAAGCGCATTTTGAAGACCGCAACCTGGCTGCATGCCGCTAAGGCCTTAGAAGCATGCCGTAAGTGTCAGCAATTCTAATTTCAAAACTTAATATTTGTAATTTCTAAAACTTATATTTTATTTTGTAAAGGCTAGGGCTAACGGTATGCTGCTAACATGCCGCTAGCCAACGCCTATAAATAGGCGCTCATTTCCTCTCATTAGTTAGTTTAGATTTGTGAGTGAATAGTAGAGTGAGAATACTCCTCCCCTTCACCCCTAAACTCACCCCTCCCTTCCTTGAGAGAGATAGCTTGATGATATGATGCATTTTGTGCGTATTTTCCCTTCCTTTCCTAGCCCATTTTAGATCTTGTAGCTGCTAAATTATTACTGTTTCCTTACTATTTGCAGATCTTGGATTTTGGAAAGGAAATAACGAAAAGATGCATTATTCACTGGAATTCTGACGGATTTAATCAGCTTGCCCTTGCAGCTGCTTGCTCGTGGCGATAGTGCAATCCAGCGCTGGAGAGGAAAACTGCGGAAGGAAAGAAATTAGAAGATCTGCCCCATTACTCCAGATTTTCCCCGTTTTGGCAAGAAGATAATTTGGGATTGACTCCAATTAAATCTAGGATTTCCCTTTTATTAAATTCTATTATTAGAATTTCCTTCTTTGTAATTTTTCCTTTCAAAAACCTTTTTAGATATAGGGTTTGGGATCCATCTTTTGTATCATCTTCTACCTTCGGACACATCTTCCACTTTAGAATTTCTGTCACCACACCTCCGCCTCTGGCATTCCTTATTTTCCATTCAATAAACCGGCGCTTTGCTCCGGCCGATAATAATAAAGAGTTTCTTCAATTCTCTTCTTCTTCTTCCTTTATGCAATTAATTTATTTTATTTATTTCACTTTTAATATGAGTAGCTAAATTTCTTGTTCTTGGTAGGATTATCGAAGGTTGCTTAGGAAAGCTGTGAGGTCTAATTGAAAATTAATATATCACTGGTTTATATTTATTTACTTAAAAAACTCTTGTCAAATCTGCTAGGACTGTTACAAGCCTGATCAACTAGTAGCTAGGCCTAGACGATTAATGTCATCTTTGTAGTAATAACTAATATGAGGTTGTAGGGTAAAGTAGAGAACCAGATCGGAGTCATCAGGTCACTGGTCCAATCTGACTGGGTTAAGTGAGTAATTAGGGTAGAGCCTCGAACACTCTGAGTGTCTCACCCTAGGTGTGTCTTTCTTCAGCTTCATGGGCCTTTGAGTATTGCCCCCATAAACGTATCTTGGTGGACGGCAAAGCGTCAAGACTACTGCATAAGCGTACCTTGGGGTAGTTTCTCGTACGAAAGAAAGTAGGGGACCTAAACATACTTGGTCCTCATAACACATCTATCAGCTAGGGGTAGAAGATCACTACACCAATGACCAGCTAACCATAAATGCAACCGGAGATAGATTCCTACTGGAAACTCCTCTCTCTATCGATTTCTTTTTTGTTTTATTACTGCCTGTCATTACTTTCATAGTTTACATTAGACTAATCAACAACTTTCAAACCCCTCATTTGTTACTATTTTGGTTTGTTTGCCCTAGTCGCACATACAAGTTAGTGTCTACCCTAGTCCCTGTGGATCAACCCTGTTGCCACTATACACAATTTATTGTGCATATTGTTAGCAAGTTTATATTATTATTTTTGACGACTTTGACAACCGGTCAAATTTTGGCACCGTTGTCGGGGACTAACGGTACTGACTCTTTCTTTGTTTTGTATGACCAGGTCTTCCATTCCGAATCTCTTGCCTTTAGACCCTGAAATCCAAAGAATAGAGAGATTAGCTAGAAAGTTAGCCAAGCAGTCTTCTGCCAACATAGAGGAACGTGCTCCACTCATTCAACCCCCCTGAGTTAGATAATCCAAATCGCTCTGAACGTCTAGACCTAGACGCCGACAATCCCATACTCAACATGGCCGAAGGACCAAAAATTATGAACAACCAGACTATAGAGGATCTAAATGCCACGACTGAGAAAAATTCCAGTTGCATTGCATGGCCTGCAGTGGCGAACGATTGGGTGATTAAATCTGTTGTCCTACACCACTTGCCCAAGTTCCATGGCATCCCCAAGGAGTGTGCAATCCGACACCTCCAACAGCGGCATTCCATTTGCGAACCCATGAAGCCAGCCAACGTCAATATCAACTACGCTAAGTTAAAAGCATTCATGTAGTCACTCGAAGATGATGCCCGGAGTTGGTTTATGACCTTCCCCCTCGATCTATCACCAGCTGGGCCGATATATTCAAGGCCTTCACTGATAAGTACTACCCCAACTCTATGGCTAATGTGACCAGGAAGCAGTTGGTGTCCATTATGCAGAAAGATAATGAGAATATAGGGCAATACTACGACCATTTCAAGAAAATGCAAGCACTATGCCCTTCTCACAACTTACAAGACCATGCACTCCTGCAATACTTCTACGAGGGACTGCAAG
Organism: Viola odorata; assembly: GCA_963691705.1. Lineage (NCBI taxonomy): Eukaryota > Viridiplantae > Streptophyta > Magnoliopsida > Malpighiales > Violaceae > Viola > Viola odorata. The sequence goes on from OY829542.1 coordinate 24,545,524, forward strand.
GGCAAGACAGAGCCCTGGTCGACGCCGCTAGTAATGGCTCCTTAGTTGCTCTTACCCAGGCCAATGCAAATAATATCTTGGAACTTATGGCTAAAAACGTTGTCACTATAAAGAGAAATATTGTCCAGGATGTACGCTCAGCTGCCATGGAAAACCAATTAACCACCATCACAGGGATGATCCAAAACCTTACTGCAGGACAGCCAATGCAGATCAAGTCATGCGAAATCTGCAATTTCACCGACCACCCGACCGATGCTTGCCCTTATATCCCGGATGAGATACAAGTTAATGCAGTAGGAAACTACTATGGAGCCCCATGAAAATTCGAGCCATACACCCAGAACTATAACAATGGATGGCGATATACGAACCTTAGCTATGGCAACAACCCTCAAGCATCTGGGCCTAATCAGCAGTAGCCACAACACCCTTTTCAGAATCAGCAACAGCCGCCATTTAACTTATAAAATTTCAAGCCACAACCATGCTACTCCAATAACCATCAGTATCAACACCAGGCTCCTTAAGGATCAACTCCCCCTCCATCCTAAAATATTGAGGTACCTAACAGTGTTATTCTTGATATCCAAAAACAATTGAGTGTTTTGACTACAGAAATGAAGGAGTTAAGGAGTGGAGGCTGACTGCCACCCCAGCCAGAAGCCAATCCAAAGCATGGAGCATATGCCATGACACTTCACAACGGTACAGAAATACCATCCTGCGAACAGCCAGGCCTAAACGTTGAACTGCCAGAACTTGTACCCGACCCAAAAGAAGAAAAAACAGATGTGGAAAATGAGAAACGCGTCCACCATGCTCAACGACACGGTTCCCCACGGAAGGTTGAGGAAAACCCAGAATTCAGTGAAGAGTTCATCATGAAAGTGCTTGAACCCCCGTTCCCTCAAAGGTTAGTTAAAACGAAAAAAGATAAAGAGGATCAGGAAATTTATGACATGTTTAACAAGGTACAAGTTAACATCCCTCTTCTGCAAGCTATTAAAAATGTTCCCCGATATGCCAAGTTTTTAAAATCTCTATGCACTAACAAGTCTTTTGAGGCCTTAGCTGGCGGCATACCGCCAAGAGCTAGGCGGCATACCGCTAGCTTCGGCATTGGCCATTTAATTAGCAGCTTGAGGTCAGACGACATACTGCCAGAGTAAGGGATCGTGTAGCGGTATACCGCCAAGAGCAAGGCGCCATGCCGCCAAGAGCCAAGCATCATGCCGTTAGCTTCGGCAATAAAAACTTAATTAAAATGAATTGCCTGGCGGCATACCGCCAAAATGAGGCCTTGGCAGGCGGCATACCGCCAGCACCAAACCTAAGACATTTTGTGTTTTACTATAAATAGCTACTGTCTTTCATTTTCTTAGTTAGGATTTTGTTTAAGTGAGTTTTCTCCTTCATTTTCACACTAAAACTCAAATCCTTCCTTAAGAAAGATAGCTTGAGTGAGTTCTCTCCTCCCTATCTTTCTTTGGGAAATCTATGCTTGTAACTGAATATTTGTTATTTTCGGATATTAAAGATCTATGCTTGTGTTCTTCAAGTTATTCGTGTTCTTCGTCAAATCCGTTACACCTACTCATTCTGCATCCCATCTTCATTCTCTCTTCTAATCCGTGTCAAGCAAGACTCCCTCCGGGCTAGATCCATCAAAGCTCCAAATACATGCGAGCGTCCTTACCCTAGGCTTGATCGTATCAAGTGGTAGCGGAGCTTTTGGCTGCCCTCCGAGTGAGTATTCATCTTTTAATCCATAGAAATCATCTAGATTGATAACATGTTTAATAGTCTCGGTTTCACCCTCCTTTCTAGTCCTTTCGGGGACTCAATGTTACTATTTGACCTTCATTTCAGTTTATTTGCAGATTAACATCAAAGGAGGGAAAAGGCCGAAAAGGAGCGATTTGAGAGCATTTCTGTGGATTTCCAGTTTCAAGGCCTAGAAGATCGAGCGATGTCAAGACCTCGACGCGAACCAGACCAGTGCGCTGTCCCAAGGCCTCGACAGTTCTGAGCCTTCTTCCAAAGAGCATCTTCTGAGATCCGCACAGAAGATACCAGACGTGCCAGGAATCCCAGAATATTCCTTTTGCAAGGACGTGTGCTGTCACGCCCTCATTGATCCTTCCTCTCCCCTTAGCTGTTTTTGTCTCCTAGCTAGGCTTAGGCTATATAAGCATAGTTTTAGGGTTTTGTAAGGACGGCTGTTCCAAGGGATAATTTCTTACATTAATTTCAGTGCTTATTTTCTGGGAATCATCTCCTCTTCCAAGAGCAGCCATTGTCAACAACTTTCCTCTTTGATTATTAATTAATCTATCGGTTTACTCTACTCCCTCTTTACTTTTCTTGTTTTATCATTGTATGATTATATATACCTACTATTTATACTATAGTATGAGTAGCTAAATACCCCTTTCTTGGTGAAGGGTGTTCCACGGGTTGTAGGGTTTGGCTAAGAGGTCTAATGCATGCTTAATATATTCTTTTGTGACACATGACTGTTTACCGATTTAATTACATGCTTGTCTAGAAATGTTAAGAGCTTGATCATCTTTTAGTATTTCTGCATGAGTAGTGTCATATTCCAGGGTTATAACTGACGCGAAGCCCTGGAGTTGGAGCAGACACCTAGGGGTAAACAGTTATCTAGGGTATGCGATACGAGTCTGACAAGTTGAGCTATCGCGCCCTAGATCTGTCTTACCTCTCCTTCATGGGCGTTCTGAATTTAGCCTCCCTACTTCGAGCCATGACAGGCCGGACGGTCAAGGCTACCTTTTGATGTCAAGGAAGGTAGCTGGGAGGACGGCTGAACGTCAAGGTCACCTCATATGTGGAAACGGGGGGTGACTTTTATCTACGAAGGTAAGCAGGGGATGCGGTGTGGAAACAATGTCCCTATAGCAGATCTGCACATGAGTCTAGAAAACTTCTGCACCAATGACTGGCCGACCTAGAAAACAACCCAAGGGAGCACCTTTCGCTAAGATCTCGTCTCATTTGATTAATATCCTTTTCATTACTTTTCCCCGCATTCGATCTGTTTACATCTCTTGCTCTGGATAACACTTTACATTTCTTGCCCTGGATTACGATTTACTTTCGTGCCCTAGATAAGTACTTTCCAATTCTGTTTTGTTAGCTCCCCTACTCTGCGTTGATTAATTTATTAATCAACATAAAACCCCCCTGTTATTGTTACTTTGGTTAGATTTGTCGCATATTGCCTTGTCATACTAGTTCACTAGCAAATTAGTCCTTCAATCTCTATGGTTCGACCCTGACTTGCTTTATACGCATTACTTTGTGCATTTAGGCATCAGGATAAATTTTCATCCGTAGAAATCGTCATTTCATCCGTAGAAATCTTTTTCCCGATACTATAAAGGTTATTAAAAGTTTTTAGCGATTTTTAGTTTTTGCCAATTTTGAGGTGGTTTGATCTTATTTCCCATGATTAATTAGGGCATTTTTGTGTTTGTGCTCATCTTGTTTGATGAACAACAAGGCCGGCCACATCCCTTTATTCTTAGCCAAGTATCAACCTAGCATAACCTAGAAGTCTTCTTTTAGATATTTGCTTAGCTTCCCTTAGAAGTTTCACATAGATATTTAGCACAAAATATCTTCTTTTGAACTACATGTCATACACCTCACATTTGAACTACCTGTGACACACACTTCAACTTGAACTACTTGTCACACATATTTTCACTTGTGCTACTTGACTTTCAAAAAAAAAATTCAAAAAAAAAGAAAAGAAAAGAAAAGAAAAAGAAATTCAAAAAAAACAAAAAAAATATTGAATTGAGATTTGAATTGGCAAGTGACGCCAAGAGCATTGTGATCGTTTGTGTAGTTCTTTGACTTGTGTAAAACAATTGAAGTGTGTTTGTGTTTGTTTGTTAAGGAGAGTGTATACTCATTCTATCTTCCAAATTGTCTTCTTTCAAAATTGAGTTGTCTTGTACTCCTTTCCCTAGCCTTCTTGATTGAGTTCTTGTGTTGAGCTTGAAAAGTGCTGGTTGTTGTGGTATAACATACGAATTTGGAATATGAGAACTTGAGAGATTTGGGAGTGCAAATTTTTCAAGTGTTTAAAACACGTGTTAAAACACGCGAGGGAGAGAATTTATTTCCTAACATTTGTTTAAGTGTGTAGGTACACTAAAGCAACAAGTTGAGCGATTGTGCTAACATTTGTTTAAGTGTGTAGGTACACTAAAGTAAGAAGTTGAGCGATTGTGAGCTTGTCTTTTGCGAGTGACTTAAACATAAGTGTTTAAACACGTGAGGGAGAGTTTATTTGCTAACTTTTGTTGAAGTGTGCAGGTACCTTTGCATTATTAAAATGTCGAACAAAAGTGTGTCTAGTACAGAGTCTAGCAAGAGGAGAACGACTGATACCCTTGGCCAAATCCTTACTTCCCTAGCTGAAATGAGGCTAGCAATGGCCAAGTCCGATGCGCGTCAAGCCTTACTAGAGGAGACAGTCAAGGGCAAGTCCTCCGACACCTCCTCCCCTATTCTGCCACACAAGCTGCCCCTCAAGTTTAAGGATGAGCCGTACAAGGAGCACATCGCTTGTGAGACCGAGGAAGAAGGTCGCGAGAGCAAAGAAGAGGCAAGTGGACAATCGGAAAAGGAGCACAAGAGGGTGGCCAACGAAGAATAAGTACTCACAACGGGTTCCCGAAAGCAAGTCCCTCCTCCTAAACTTGCCATGACAGAAGGCCAAATGAAGACCATCTGGGATAAATACTCTCCGGGCCAGCAAGGACTAACGGTACAACAAGGTCACAATGTGGCCCCGGTCTGAAATAGGAAGCGCAACCAAGCGTCCAGCAGCCACCCCATAGTCCCTCATTATCATGCAAGCACCACACCTCACCAATCACGTGATTTCTACGAAGATGTTTATGAAGAAGCTAATGATGACTTCGAAGAGCTTGATAGGCAAGACAAGGGACGACGGTTGCAAGGGCAAGTGCCACCTTTTGGCGAGCACTTTAGGAGACCGCAAGAGCCTAGGGTTGATGACAACCTAAGTGGGAATAAGGTACAAATCCCCACCTTTGCGGGCAGCACCGACCCATCGGAGTATCTTAAGTGGGAAGGCAAAATCCAACAAATTTTCCATTGCCACCATTATTCCAAGGACAAGAAAATCAAACTAGCAGTCATGGAATTTGATGGCTACACCGTTAGTTGGTGGGAGAAGGTATGTCGGGGGAGAGGAGTGGCAAATACCGTTTCTACTTGGGAAGGGATGAAGCAAGTTATGCGAGCAAGGTTTGTGCTCGCCAACTACAAACGGGAATTGCAAAACAAGTTGCAAGGTCTTAGGCAAGGTGCCAAAATAGTTGGGGAATATTTCAATGACTTGGAAGAGCTTCTTACCAAGACCAACACAGAGGAGAGTGAGGAGATCACCATTTCACGATTCCTCAACGGTGTCAATGAAAAGGTTAGATACAAACTTGAGCTTAAAGATTTTGATCAATTACAACCTATGTTTCATTATGCTCTAAAGGTAGAGGCGCACGAGGCCTCGAAAAAGAAAACCTACCCAAGCCGAAACACACCCCTACCTTACTCATCAAACCCTAGACCCCCTTGGAAACCCTACTCCAAGGACCAACCCACACCAAAGGACACAAAAACCTCTCTACCCACCAAAACCAAGACAACCAACCCAAAGCCATACACTCCCTACACCAAAAGCAACCCATCCAACCCTAGTGCCAAACCTAGTGAGCCAAGAAAATTCTCCTCTAACATTGAGTGTTTCAAATGCCACGAGAGAGGTCACATTTCCTCTCAATGTCCTAATCGGAGAGTGATAGTAATCCGAGAGGGCCATTATGAGACCGCAAGTGAGAGTGAGGAGGATGGAGGTGAGGAAAAATTGGAGAAGGAAGAATCCGAGAGTGGTGAAGAGGAAGTCATACCGATGGCAGCTATGACACTAGTTGTGAGGCGGAGCTTGAATGCTCTAGACAAGGAGGAGGTCGTGTGTGAGGAACAAAGGGAAAACCTATTCCATTCTAGGTGTGAGATCAAAGGCGAAGTGGCGTCGCTCATTGTAGATAATGGAAGTGTAGTAGATGTGGCGAGCCACCTCTTAGTGCACAAGCTTGGGTTGCCTACATCACCACACCCCAAACCCTACTCCTTGCATTGGTTTAATGACCACGGTGAAGTGAAGGTAAAGGAGCAAGTGTTAGTTGCTTTAAAACTAAGTGGTTATGAAGACGAGCGGTTATGCGATGTGGTCCCCATGGACGAGAGTCACCTCATCCTTGGCCGCCCATGGCAATTCGATAGGTGGGTGGTACATGATGGCCGAACCAACCAACTCCGCCTAACCCACCTTGGCAAGAAGTTCAACATCCTTCCCCTTTCTCCCGTGCAAGTCCGTGAAGACCAATTGCGCATGGAAAAGGCAAGCGCCGAGTTCCAATTAGGAAGAAAAGTGAGAGAGAGAAGTGGAGTGAAAAATGTGAGTGGTGAGTTAAAAACACTCCATGATAAAATCAAGCATGGTAGAGAGAGTGACCCTAAACACTTGAGCGTTTTAGCGAGGGGTAAAGATGTGAGGCGAGCGCTTATGACTAATAAAAATATGTCTTGTGTTTCGATACAAGAGGCATTTTTTGAATGTTTTGACTAACCCACCTTCTACTCTACCTAGTTAAATTGTTTCACTCTTGCAAGAATATGATGATGTTTTCCCATCGAAGATGCCTAGTGGACTCCCTCCTATCCACGGGATAGAAAATCGAATAGACCTAGTCTCGGGTGCGGCGTTACCAAATAGATCGGCTTACCGATGCAATCCCGAGGAGACAAAAGAGCTTCAAAGGCAAGTTGATGACTTGTTAAGCAAAGGCTCCATCAAGGAGAGTATATCCCCTTGTGTGGTGCCCGTGTTGCTAGTACCAAATAAGGATGGCTCATGGAGAATGTGTGTTGATTGCCGAGCCATCAACAAGATCATGGTGAGATATAGGCACCCTATTTCACGGCTTGATGACATGATAGATGAGCTAAGCGGGAGTAAGGTGTACTCCAAGATTGATCTCATAAGTGGATACCACCAAATTCGAATGCACAAAGGAGACGAGTGGAAAACCGCTTTTAAGACCAAACACGGTTTGTACGAATGGATGGTAATGCCATTCGGTCTCTCCAATGCTCCTAGTGCTTTCATGAGGTTAATGAATTATGTCTTGCGAGAATTTATTGGTAAATACGTGGTAGTTTATTTTGATGACATCCTCGTATATAGCCCTTCTCTTGAAAAGCATGCATTTCACTTGCGTAGCATACTTGACACCTTGCGCACACACCAACTATATGCTAAGCTTGTTAAATGTGACTTTTGCTTGGATTGAGTACACTTTCTTGGCTTTGTTGTAAGTGTAGGCGGTGTGTAAGTCGATGAGGAAAAGGTGAAAGCCATCCGAGAGTGGCCTAGCCCCAAAAATGCTAGGGAGGTGAGGTCTTTCCATGGCCTAGCAAGTTTTTATAGCCGCTTTGTGCCTAACTTCTCAACAGTAGCAGCACCCCTCAATGAACTCAATAAAAAGAATGTGGTCTTTGAATGGGGAGAGAGGAAAAATGAGGCCTTCAAGGAGCTTAAGGAGAGGCTTATGCGATCGCCCATTCTAGCACTACCGGACTTCACCAAAGCCTTTGAATTAGAGTGCGACGCAAGAGAGATTGGCATAGGAGCTGTCCTAACCCAAGAGGGCCGACCCCTCGCCTACTTTAGTGAGAAACTAAACGATGCCCAACGCAACTATTCGACGTATGACCGGGAGCTCTACGCGTTAGTGAGGTCGCTCATGGTATGGGAGCATTATTTGTTGTTGAACCAATTCGTTATCCACACGGATCATTTGAGTTTCAAGTACCTTCAAGGTCAAGCCAAGCTCAACAAAAGGCATGCGAAATGGATGGAATTTCTAGAGGTTTTCCCCTGCACCATCAAATACAAACAAGGCAAGGAGAATGTAGTGGCAGACGCACTCTCCCGAAGGTACGCTCTCATGAACTCCCTCGATGCACAAATATGTATTTTTGCTCAATTGATTGAACTATATGAGAATGATGATGATTTTAGGGATATTTATGAAGCATGTGCTCACGGAACACATTTGCACTTCATTAAACGTGACAAATCTTTGTTTAAACATAATAGGTTATGCATACCATGCTCTAGTATTAGAGAATTATTTGTTTTAAAAGCTCATTGTGGAGCCTTGAGTGGACACTTTGGTATAGTCAAAACCTTACACGTTTTGAAGTCACATTTCTTTTGGCCACGGATGAAGATGGATGTGAATAAAATCATAGGTAGATGTGTCATTTGTAGGATATCTAAATCCACCTCCAAACATCACGCGGTCCACAGGCCCCTCCCCGTTGCCCAACACTCGTGGGTGGACCTATCCATGGATTTCGTGTTAGGTTTACCTAGGTCTAAGCATGGTAATGACTCTATCTTTGTTGTGGTTGACCATTTTTCAAAAATGGCGCACTTTATACCATGTTCCAAGACACATGACGCCACACACATTGCATATTTATTTTTTCAACATGGTGTGCGTCTTCATGGTATGCCTAAAAGTATTGTGAGTGATAGGGATAACAAATTCTTGAGCCATTTTTGGCGAACACTATGGACGAAGTTAGGTACTAAACTTCTTTTTCTCCACCATGTGTTATCCCCAAACAGATGGACAAATGGAGGTGGTGAACAGAACTTTAGGATCACTACTTTGAGTAATGGTCAATAATCATAAATTGAAGTGGGAAGATTGTCTTCCATTTGTAGAATTTGCCTATAATCATGCTTATCATTCTTCAATTGGTTTTTCCCCTTTTGAGGTGGTGTATAGGTTCAAACCCTTAACCTCTCTCGACCTCTTGCCGTTACCCTTGAGTTCTCTTAAGTGTGTAGATGAGGACACCAAGGAGGCGACCGTCAAGAAGCTCCATGAGCAAATCCGCAACAACATTGAAAGAATGAATGAACGTGAAACGGCCAAGCATAACAAGGGCAAGACACCTACTAACTTTGAAGTTGGTCAATGGGTTTGGCTTCATTGGCGAAAAGAAAGGTTTCTTACTCAAAGGTGAGGCAAGCTAAGCCCCCGAAGCGATAGGCCTTTCCAAATCCTCCACCGCGTTAATGCCAATACCTATGTCCTAAACCTCCCAATTGAGTATGGGTCAATAAGCAATACGTTTAATGTTAATGGCCTATCTCTTTCCAATGAAGGTACCATGGCTGCTCAAGAAATGGATTCCAGGACGAATCCTTTCGAAGAAGGAGGAGATGATGTGTTCATGACCCCTAACTCGGAAGCTAGAGACACCGTGCCTATGCAAGGGCCGATCACGCGTAGCATGGTAAAGAAGTTGACCTTGTGGATCGAAGTCGAGGCAAGCAAGGAGCCATCTCAAGTCATAGAGAAGGTCCTCATAAGGATTGCACACCAGGAAGAAACATGTGCCAACCCATGCCCTTGGAGTTTGGGGAATTCGGTGCACAAGTCTTTTGAGGCCTTAGCTGGCGGCATACCGCTAGGAGCCAGGCGGCATACCGCTAGCTTCGGCATTGGCCATTTAATTGGCAGCTTGAGGTCAGACTGCATACCGCCAGAGTAAGGGATCGTGTAGCGGCATACCGCCAGGAGCAAGGCGTCATGCCGCCAAGAGCCAAGCGCCATGCCGTTAGCTTCGGCAATGGAAACTTAATTAAAATGAATTGGCTGGCGGCATACCGCCAAAATGAGGCCTTGGCAGGCGGCATACCGCCAGCACCAAACCTAGGTCATTTTGTGTTTTACTATAAATAGCTAATGTCTTTCATTTTCTTAGTTAGTTTTTGTTTAAGTGAATTTTCTTCTTCCTTTTCACACTAAAACTCAAATCCTTCCTTAAGAAAGATAGTTTGAGTGAGCTCTCTCCTCCCTATCTTTCTTTGGGAAATCTATGTTTGTAACCGAATATTTGTTATTTTCGAATATTAAAGATCTATGCTTGTGTTCTTCAAGTTCTTCGTGTTCTTCATGAAATCAACTGCACCTACTCATTCCGCATCCCATCTTCATTCTTTTCTTCTAATCCGTCAAGAATGACCCCCTCCGGGCTAGATCCATCAAAGCTCCAAATATATTCGAGCCTCCTTACCCTAGGCTTGATCGTATCATATACCGAACTAAAAAAATTAAATACCGTACCATAGTTTCTATTAATTGATACCGTTACCATATTACCGAAATAATTTCGGTACAATATTTTGGTATTTCGGTATTACCGAATTACATACAAGCATTAGTTTAATAAATACTAAACAAAGTTCTTTCCAAATTACATACCAAATTACATGCAAACACAGTACTTTCCAAGTAAAAAAAATAGCATTCTTACAAACAAATCAAATTTAGCCATTGCGAGATGACAAGAAGCAACTAGTTCTTTCAACCTTAAACTTTCTGCTCTCTTCAACGAACCTTCCAAGAGAACAAATAATTGTTCAACAAAAAATAAAGTATCCATTCAGGTTATAGATTGAGCAGGACATTCCAAGCATTTGACGTGTTGTCGAGACACCACAAAAATAATATATAATTCCTGTAACAAGTGCACAATTAAACTGTGTATAGTGGTACAGGGTCGATCCACAGAGACTAAGGCAGACACTGTCTTGTGTTGTGCAATGAGGGCAAATAGTTCGAAATAGTAATAAGTAACGGGGGGGTTTCAAGAGTTGGTTTGATTAATATCTACGAAAATAGTAATAGACAAAAATAAGATGAAATGAAATATCAATATAGAGAAAAGTCCCAAGTAGGAACCTATCTCCGGTTTCTTTCAAAGTCGGCCGATCATTGGTGCAATGATCTTTTACCCCTCGCTGATAGACGCGCTATAGGGACCAGGTACGTTTAGGTCTCCTACTTCCTTTTGTACGAGAAACTACTCTAAGGTATGTTTATGGAGTAGTCTTGACACTTTGTCATCCCCCAAGGTACGTTTATGGAGTAGTCTTGACACTTTTCCGACCCCCATGGTGTTGGGGGCAACAAGAGTGGGTGTGAAGGCTACTGGAGCTAGTTAAGGAGTGCAAAGGGCTGGGGCAAGCTCCTTGACGTCGACGGTTGTCCATCCAAGGGCCTCACGGTATCCTTTGAGTGTGGACACCAGTTCATGTTTTACAATAGAATCGAGCTTGCTAGAGATGATGATAGGGAGCGTGTCATACTCGCCAAGGTAGGCGTACTTGAGGTGCGAGGGCAAGCTCTTCAACTCCGACTTAGGTGTCTGCACAATAGGAGGTGGAAGCTTAGTATGATCAGTTGGAAGAGAAGAAATGATAGGAGTAGAAGGGATAACAGAGTTCTCCTCCAAAGCAACAACAACTTCTTGCAACTCAGGTGGAGTTACAAGGGTCAAGGCCAAGGTGTCCAGTGTTGCGGGCAGAATGCTCCTGTCCAGGGCAAGCTGCAGAGAATCATCAGTATTAAGTTCAGAAATATTAGTAACAATAGGGGCAACAATATCAACAAAGTTCACGCTAAAAAACTCGGTGGGGTGTCTCATATCGTCAAGCATATTGAACTTGATGGTCTCGCCGTCGAATTCAAGAGTAATGGAGGCGTCATGGACATCAATCTTGGCTCTTGCGGTTCGGAGAATGGGTCGTCCGAGTAGCATATCGGAGGCCTTGACAGAATTCTTATCCCCCATGTCAATCACGTAGAAGTCAGCCGGGTAGATGAAATCTCCAACTTGGACTAAGACATCTTCAATAACACCCTCGGGCTGGATGACGGATCTGTCAGCTGGTTGTGTAGTAACCCGGGTGTTCTTAAGGGGTCCAAGGCCTAGACTGTTGTATATCGTCAAGGGCAAGACGTTGATACCTGCACCAGAATCGCACATAGCTCTACCAATGTCAGTAGTACCGATTTTACATGGGAGGGAGAACATACCTTTGTCCTTGCACTTGGGTGGTAGCTTCCGTTGTATCGCGACCGAGACGTTCACACCTACGCTAATCTTTTTCACACCTATCATGTTACCTTTGTTAGCACACCAATTTTTCAAAAATTTAGCATAACGAGGAACGTTTTTAATAGTCTGCAGCAAAGGAATATTGACTTGAAATTTACTAAACATATCCAAAATTTCACTATCCTCCCCATCCTTTTTAGACTTGACCAATCGTTGAGGAAATGGAGGCTCAAGAACTTTCATGATGAACTCTTCGGTGAATTCCAGGTTTGTCTCCTTTGCTCATGGAGAGTCGTGTCGTCTAGCATAGTGGACGTGTTTCTCCTTCTCTACGTCCACCTTGGCTTCTTTTGGTTTGGGCACGGGTTCAGGTAGCTCAGCGTCTAGGGTAGGCAACTCACGGGATGGTATTTTTGTACTGCTGCGAAGTGTCATGGCACATGCTCCATGCTTCGGATTGGCTTCTGGTTGGGGCGGCAATCGGCCTCCATTCTTCAATTCCTTCATCTCTGCCGTCATAATATTCATTTGTTTTTGCATATCAAGCATGAAATTTCTTACCTCATCGGATAGTGGTACCGGAGGCGCTGGTTCTAAAGGGGTCTGGTATTGATATTGCTGGTTGTTAGGGTAGCTCGGCCATGGATAGAAATTTGGTAAGTTAAATGGTCGTTGCTGCTGATTCTGGAATGGGTGTTGTGGCTGCGACTGACTAAGGCTAGCCGCTTGAGGATTGTTGCCATAGCTAAGGTTCGGATGGCGCCACCCATTGTTGTAATTCTGGGTGTATGGCTCAAATTTCCTTGGGGCTCCATTGTAGTTCCCTACTGCATTGACCTGTATTTCATCCGAAATATGAGGGCAAGCATCGGTTGGGTGGTCGGTAAAATGGTAGATTTCGCATGCTTTGAGCTGCACGGGCTGACCGGTGGAAAGGTTTTGAATCATTCCTGTGAGATTGGTCAACTGGCTTTCTATGGCAACCTGGCGTACGTCTTGGACGTTGCCTCCCTCTATAGTGATAGCATTCCTGATCATGAGTTCCAAGACATTCTTGGCTGTTGCTGGGGTGAGGGCAACCAAGGAACCATTGCAAGCGGCGTCAACTATAGCTCTGTCTCGCCCTAGCAGTCCCTCATGGAAATATTGTAACAATGTGTGGTCCGCCAAATTATGAGAGGGGCAGAGAGCTTGCATTTTCTTAAACCATTCATAGTACTATCCCACATTCTCGTTCTTTTTTTGTACTATGGCTACCAATTATTTTCTAGTCACACTAGCCATAGAGCTGGGGTAGTACTTATCAATGAAGGCTTTGAACATATCGGCCCAACAGGTGATGGAACGAGGTGGTAAGTCATAAAAACAGCTACGGGCTTCATCTTCTAGGGACCACATAAACACTTTCAGCTTAGCGTAGTCAATGTCAACATTGGCCGGCTTCATGGCCTCGCAAATGGAATGCAACTGCTGGAGATGTCGGATTGCGCTTTCCTTGGGCAATCCGTGAAACTTGGGCAAGTGGTGCATGACAGCGGACTTGATCGTCCAATCATTGGCCACTTCAAGCCATACAATACAGCTGGAATTCCTCTCAGTGGTGGCATTTAGGTCCTCTATGGAACGGTAGTTCACAACTTCTGGTTGTTCGTCTGCCATGATGGGGTTTTCAACGTCTTGGTCTGGATGCTTGAGGTGGTCAAGATTTTCAACTTCGGGGGGGTTTTGAATGGGATTGTTATTTTCTGCGGACAGTCTAGCTAGCCTTCTAGCTAATCTTTCAGTCCTTCGGATTTCAGGATCGATTGGTAAAGGATTCGAATTGGATGACCTGGTCATACACAACAAAGAAAGGGTTAGTACCGAAGTCCCTGGCAACGGCGCCAAAATTTGACGTGTTGTCGAGACACCTCAAAAATAATATATAATTCCTATAACAAGTGCACAATTAAACTATGTATAGTGGTATAAGGTCGATCCACAGAGACTAAGGCGGACACTATCTTGTGTTGTGCAATGAGGGCAAACAGTTCGAAACAGTTCGAAACAGTAACAAGTAACGGGGGGGTTTCAAGAGTTGGTTTGATTAATATCTACGAAAACAGTAATGGACAAAAATAAGATGAAATGAAATATCAATATAGAGAAAAGTCCCCAGTAGGAACCTATCTCCGGTTCTACCCCTCGCTAATAGACGCGCTATAGGGACCAGGTACGTTTAGGTCCACTGCTTCCTTTCGTACGAGAAACTACTCCAAGGTACGTTTATGGAGTAGTCTTGACATTTTGTCGTCCCCCAAGGTACGTTTGTGGGGGCACTACTCAAAGGCCCATGAAGATGAAGGAAGATGCGTCCAAGGCGAGACACTCAGTACGTTCGAGGCTCTACCCTCATTACTTACTTAACCCAATCAGATGGGACTAGCGACCTGATGACTCTGACTGGTCGTCTACTTTACCCTACAGCTTCACGTTAGTTATAACCATAGTGATGACTTTAATCGCCTAGGGCTAGCAGCTAGTTGATCAGGCTAGAAATAGTCCTAGTAGAATTGACAAGAAATCGTTAAATAATTAAATACCGACCAAGAGTATATTAATTTCACTTCGACCTCACAGCCTTCTTAAGCAACCTTTGACGATCCTACCAAGAACAAATGAGCTTAGCCGCTCATGTTAGAATTAAAATAAATAAAGGAATAAAATTGCATAAAGAAGAGAGATGAAATCGGAAAACCCTTATTTATTACCGGCCCGAACAAAGCTCCGATTTTTTAAATGGAAAATAAGAGTGCCAGCGGTAGAGAGAGTGTTCAGAATTCCTTCCGTGGAAGCATATTGAATCCCCCCCTAAACCCTAAAACTAAAAGGGTTTTAAAAGAGAAAATTACAAAAAGGGAAATTCTCAAAATAGAAATTAATAAAGGGGAAATTCTAATTTAATTGGAGTTGATCTTGGAATATCTTCTTGCCAAAACGGGAGAGATCGGGATTGATTGGAACGGATCAGCTGATTTTTTATTTCCCTATTTTTGGTGTTTTTATTTTATTTTTAATTACTCAATAAATATTCAATAAAATATATTAATATTCAAAATGGTACGGTAGTTTCGGTATTACTGAAATTGTCAAAACAAATACCGTACCGTACCAAAAAAAAATCGGTCAGTAATTCGGTATATCGAACTGTAAAAAATTGAAAAAAAAATATCAACCGAATAGAGTAAACTTCAGTACAGTATTACGGTAATTTTGATACGGTCGATATTTGCACAGCACTAGTCTTAATGACTAAGTTGTGGTTTTTGAAGATAGAGCGAGGGAGATGGGAGATATTTTTCATTTTATTTTTCCATTTTTAAAAAATTATTTTTTACGTCATCAGCCGACGTGGAAAGATGGAGAGGGAGAAAAACATTTCCACATATTATTTTTATTTTTATTTCCCACGTCAGATAATATGGTGAGGGTTGACAAACAGGTCTTAAGCTTTTTCTTAAAATAAAGTGTGATTTGCACAAATTGGAGAACATAAGATTCAAATTGAACAAAATGCAAACATGTGGTGTTATTTAAACATTTAGTACAAATTTGAGATTGGTTTTATTATGTTTTCCAATGAAATAAAAAATGGGGTGATAAAAAAATATTACTCCCTCTGTTTATCTTTGAAGGTTAGAGGGAATATTCTAAAATGTTGGTCATTTTATATTACCTAGGTAGCTTTTATTTTTTCCAATAAAATACGTTCTCATTAATTCTCTCTTAAAAATTAACCCAATCTATAACACTATCATTTTTTAGATCGATCAATTTTAAGAAAATAATCTTAATCTATGTGTATTTACCTTAATCGACTAGTAATTTAGAACGGAGGGAATAGTAAAGTTTATAAATGAAGTAGACAATGAGTATTGTAATGATATTAATAGTTGTTATATTTAAAAGGCCGAAATGGATTTTGAGTCCTTGCAGTCTAATTGATTGACTTATTTCAGCCCTCTGTTTTTTTTTTTTAGTTATAACCTCCCTCCACTTAAGCCCAACAATTTATTTCATCCCTCCTCCTGACGCCATCCACATTTTTCGTCTGCTTACTGACGTGGCGTGCCACGTCAACGATTGCTGACGTGTCACGCCACGTCAACAAACAGAACCGGGTCGAGCTCGAAACGGGTCGAAAAAACGGGCTGAATTTTAAATGGTCCCTGCAGTCTAATTGATTGACTTATTTCAGCCCTCTATTTTTAAAAAGTAGTATTACATCCTTCCACTGTAGTTTTATGTTGGATTTCAGCCCTCACCCTAACGCCATCCAATTTTTCCGTCCATTTGCGTACGTGTCGTGCCACCAATTGCTGACGTGTCACGCCACGTAGGCAAAAGCTAAACGGGTCGCAAAGATTTTTACTAACAAAATCTAACTATTACCTCCCATTTTAATAAATTTTAATGGAATAAATAATTTATGGGTGGGCTATTAGTACTTCTAATTATTAGTTATAATCAATTTGTCCATTAAAATTTAAATATATAAAACAAATGCGAATAAATAATTACAGTACTAATGGCCCACCCATAACTAAATTTATATTTAATAAATATATGCACAAAACATATACTCCCTCCAGTCTCAAAAGAATGTCTTCCTCGCATCTCAATATTCAGTAGGGAATGCATATCGAGAAGGCCGAATGAGGCACTATTTGACCCCAAAAAAATCCGAATTTTTTTGTGAACGTACGTTAATCCTTAACGTACTTCCCAGAAAAAATTAGGGGCAAAATTGTCTCAAATAGTGAGTCTACCGACCGTTTTAAGATACGTGCCGAAACAGTAAAAGCAAAAGCTAAAACGACATTGTTTCGAGACCGGAGGGAGTATTTCTTATTTGAAAACTTAAATATTAATAATTTTATAATAAAATTTAAATATTTAACAACATAATAATTAATAATTTAAAACAACCTCGGGTCGAGAGATGATCATATTGTTGGTGTTATTGTTGAAAAAGATGGGAGATAATAGTCAGAGTTTATTAAAATGTTAACATAGATGGCCCGACACGTACGCAAACGGACGGAAAAATTAGATGGCGTTAGGGTGAGGGCTGAAATCCAACATAAAACTACAGTGGAAGGATGTAATACTACTTTTTTTAAACAGATGGCTGAAATAAGTCAATCAATTAGACTACAGGGACCATTTAAAATTCAGCCCATTTTTTCGACCCGTTTCGAGCTCGACCCGGTTTTGTTTGCTGACGTGGCACGCCACGTCAGCAAACAAACTGAAAATGTGGATGGCGTCAGGAGGAGGGATGAAATAAATTGTTGGGCTTAAGTGGAGGGAGGTTATAACTCAAAAAAAAACAGAGGGCTGAAATAAGTCAATCAATTAGACTGCAGGGACTCAAAATCCATTTCGACCATTTTTAAAATTAATTATATTATTAATATCATTACAACATTAAGAATTAAACTTATAACCTTAGTCTTAAAAGATAATCTAACCAATTGAAGTTGTGAGTGTGTACAGTGAGTGAATAGAAATCTATTTAAAATATTAAGATTAGTCACTTTCAAAACCATTTTGTGTAGTTGAAAGAAATCAAAAAATATTGAAAAAGAAGAGTGGATTATTTTTTTGCCATATTACTTGAACAAACCTTTTCCATGTTCTCTCCGTATTCCACAAACTCCAACGACAATTAATTCCATATATTGCTTCCTCACAGTGTAGTCGCAGTAAAATGTTTCCACAAAACCATTTCAATCGTAACGCACACGATTCGTAATCTATAAAATGTCCCCGTCACCAATTGCCATCTCACCTTTTTGAGAAGCCAGATTCATTTCTCCACCAAACCAGGCCAAAAAAGCAGTATGTACCATTCTTTCACTGCATAAACCTTATATTATTGCATAACTGCATATAAAACTACACTGATAATAAATAAGACCACTGGATAAAAACATAAAAATACACAATTAAACGTCAGGTTACTACCATAATCCCCATTCCCGATCGCTAGAGATTAGGATCACAACATGCCAAACTCAAGACCTTCAGATAGTGCACATAGTATGAGCAAGCTAATTCATTAGAACCAATTTGAGACGTCAAAGTCCCGTAACTTCCTAAGATGTTTTTCCATGTCGTCCCTAGACTTCAACCACTCTTCCTTCTCTATTATAGTGGTAGGATGCTCCCTTTCACTCTACAAGAATCAAAGACAAAATCTTCAATCAAACAATGGCAACCAACGAATAAACTGGAGATATGTCACTTGAAGCAGAGGTAGTTACCCCATCAATAATTTTGAAGGATGTACCCTTATCCCGTACTACAAGCAAGTCTGTCTTTCGATCCCTATTTCTTCCACCAGGGTGTGTAACCTATTAAAGGTGGATCAATGGCACAGTAAATAAGAGTTAACATGAAACAAGCAGCACATGCATTAGAAGATGCGTGGCAACACATGGCTTGGCAGAACTAGCATCCAGCAAATCCTGTATCTAAACACTTTAATGCAAACACTTCAACTATACCGTCAACGAGTTCAGCAACTAAAAAGAAAAACAGTATCACCCTTGTTACACTTGTTACTGTTATCTAGTGCCCAAGTGAAAAATTTGCAAATATCATACCCCAGATATAATCAGGGGAAAATATGTTTAGTGTGTAGAGGAACTCAGACACAAACTGGTGGAAATTAAATATGGCCAGACCAGTCGGAGCATTCAGTCCCAATCTAAATTCCTAACTTCTGTTGATAGCGAAGCAAGAAGCTCCATAACTTTCATATATTCTAATATGAACACCAGGCCACTTTCTCAACTACCCTTAAACTATGTTCAATTGAGAAACACCGTCATGGCACCCAGACTAGTACAATTCATCAAACTATAATAGTCTGGAAAGATATGATCCAAACTTGAAATGAAAGATTGTAATCAGATAAATCAGTTCCCACATTCAAGTTTCTTACCAGCACTTTAGCTCTGGTTATTGACTTTGTTTTGGAATCAATAACATAAATCTCCTCATAGTCTAAGAAAAATTCTGGATCACCCAGCCGCCGATTCCTGTAATGCTTAAATAAGAAAACCTGGAGCAGAAAACCATGATAATGATGTTGTGGAAACAGGAAAACCATTTTGCAGAAAGTAATTGTAAATTGTAATGCAGTACGATCACCCAAGACCCTACTCTTGTTAGAGCCATATACAACATACCAAATGCTAATAAGGAAATGATCTATCTGCAGGGATTTACTATGTAACTTCTTACTCTTTTCCCAATCGTAACACGAGCAGGAAACATGTAGATGACTAAACGGCCATAGACAAACAAATATAACTTCCTGGATTAGTCAAAACTTCTCCAATTGTGTACCATATCAATTAGCAAATATAAATAAAGCAAGATATATTTATGTACACCTCTTGGGCCAAAATATTATTGAATCGGGACTATGTCATTTAGTTGTGTGTTGTTGCAAGAACTAATAAATGTAACTGACTGCTTAGGATCTAACAACTCAGGGTATTCTCCATTACAACATTTAATATACATCTCATAAAAAAATTACATTTCACTCAGGAAAGGATTAGACCAAATCTCTAAGCCTATTCGAGTTTCAACAACATGGTTAGCTGTTTGTAATAGAGTATAGTTAGGAAAGAAAAGACCCACACTCCCAACCTTGGGCGACGGATGTGGAGAGTGAAACATTCACAAGAAATAACTGGACAACTTCATAAAGCTAGTTCTCCTACCACTCACATAAATCTATGAACAAATACATCAGCAGAAAAAAGCCTAAAGTTGTAGACAGAGCACCCAATGTCCAGCCACCCAAAAATGCAATGAACTCAAATGATAAATATGATCAAAGTTGCCTTTGATGTCATAAGTTGGTTTTGAGTTACTTGACAATTTCATGAAGGTATATCTATCTACCGCTCAAATAAGATGACCAAACAAATTTATGACGGAGAACAAGGGTGGCGTAGATGCTAGGCAAAACAAGGCGACGTGCACATCTTTAGAAATGTTATGACCATAAAAGTATGTGTTGCCATGTAAGCTATGCCCATGAAATGAACAAGGTCAGCAATGATTTGATTTCATTAACTACAGGCTTAGTACATGATTGGTGGTATTATTGTTTCCATTTCACTAATAGACCGCTCCTAGTTCAAAGGATAAAAGCAAAGTTTGCAATTGTTATATATATTTGTAACAGGTTCAGCATAAAAGATTTAAGAAAAACAAAAAACAAAACAAGATGCTTCATGTCACCTACCATTGTATTTCATAAAGACGAAAGAAACTTGCCAGTAAACCTCTCATACCTTATAAATCTCCCGGTCACATCTATACATTGGGTCTCGAGGTGCGTCAATAGGCGGTTCTGTTAGATTGTAACCTCCATAATCAGTCTGTGCACACCGAATGTACTGTATTTTTCCAATAAAAAAGAAGCAAAATCAATTAATATGAACAAAAAAATGCATCTATTTAAGCAATTTGAATAAACTGAGACCATGCAAATGACACATACAACAATTCGATACATGCTCCTTTCACCACAGTCATTCTCTTTTCTTTATTTTATTCTTTTCAGAAGTAAAACAACAAAGTTCAATAAAAAAATTATTCCAAGAAAAAGGAACAAAAAAAAAATGTAAAGATGGAAAGAAGATTACAGAACCTTTTGTGGCAATGGAGCTAGAACCCTGGGTATAGCATAAACATCAGTGTCTGGCGGAGTGACATACATCTACAACAACGACAACAACAACATAACTTAAAAATAAGCAAACGAAATTTATTAAACTGAATTGAACGAAAACAGGCAGATGAATATGGTACAGAAAGAGAAGCCATACCTCTCTAAAATCATAGACATCATTATCCGGGTCAGGGGGTTTCCTTATAAAGAAATCGCAGTCCATCAAGCTAATCTTATGGAACTCCTCTTCATTTATCCGGTAATCAACGATTTTTTCAGAATGCCAGCCCTGTGTTGACACAAAACTCTTGCTATCCACCATTGCAATGTCTTCATCCCCACCAGCTGAAGCAGACAAAGGGTCATACTCCACATCGTAGTCTTTCTTGTTGTCAACCTCCTCCATCTCTTCCTCGTCCATGTCGTAATCGTCAGCCCCAGCTGACTCGACATCCCCGTCGTCAGCTTTTGGAATGAATGTTGGTGGGGCTTGGAAGGGGTTTTTGGGGAAATGGTAGGGATAGTATTGGTTGAGTTTGATAGAGGAGGGAAAGAAATAGGTGGTGGCCGTGGTTGCTGAAGGCGGTCTGGTGGTGAACGGTAGCGAGGAGAAGAGCTGGTGCAGAGGAGTAGCCATAGCTCTTGGCAGTGGCAGGTAAAGAAATGGAAACGAAGAAAGTTTTCGGAAAGGAGTTGGAGCCTGGAGGGGTTAAAGGGGGGTTTTGGATTGGGTTTTGGAGTTGGGGATCGTGTGCTGGTGAGAGTTCTACAGGAAACTGCAACTGGACAGGTGTTAGTTGATGAATGGTTAAACATATTCTTCTTCCCAACCATTCAACGAAACGTTGATGAATGGTTAGGAGGAATTAATATCATCCGGTTCCATTGAATTTGAAGACATTTCATAGAACAAGAAGACACTAACAACATCAAGTAAAGTAATAAAGATGGAAACCAAAATTACTCTTTACAAATCTTAACGAGTATCAAGTTAACAACTAAATTAAACCAATATTAGTTGTAGTCAAGTGATAATGAGAATTAAAAAAATTATAATGATAGACTAGTTACATTTTAAAAGTCCGATAAAATTCAAACATTACTAATTTTAATTAAACAAAAACGGGAAAAAAACTAGATTGGATTTAAAAAATATGAAATGAAAACAAGAAGAATAATGAATTTGGATGAAATCCAAGTATCTTCCAAATTCTTCAACTTGTTAAAAAAAATCATTTTTTAATCTTTATTTTCGAGTGTAATCCTTTTAAATCCAAGCACCAACAAAATAAATAAATATCTCAAAGTTAATATTAAGGAAATAAAATAATAGTGAGATTAAATATATAATAAGATCTAAGTGAAAGATAAATAAATTTGGTTAATGATTACATATCCTTTAAACACTGTATTATTTTCATTATCTATTTAGTTTTATTTATTAATTAACTAAAATGATTAACATTTTTATTAGTATTTATTTTATTTTACTAGAATAAATAATTCAAAACTAAAAATATAAAAAATAAATAGAATAAATTTTGAGCATTGATAAAAATAATATTTAAATATGTTACTTTCAATGTATAAATAAATAGATTGAGTAAAATAATCTATATAGATACTTAAAAATATTAATAATAATGCTTCAAATGAATTGTGTCCTTTATGAATATTTTACATTTCAACCATACTTTTAACAGTAGTTTTTACCCAACACTATAAATTACTTTTATTATCTCACAACACTTTTAGCAATAATCATGTTCACACAACACTTTTTCCCATAACATTTCTTCCAATAAAATCCCACAAAGTGAGCTTTATGCTTTGTATGGGAATCAAAGTGCACGAAGTAAAAGAGGGGAAATTTAATAAGGGAAAGGGAAAGAAAGGAGAGTAAGGGAAGTTCTAAAAAAATTCCCTTGTATGGCTGCATATTTTATATATAAGGGAAAAGGAAGGAAATTTTAATATTTGTGTATGGCAACATGGATGGAAAGGAAAGGAAATTTAGTTACCACTTTACCCTTATTGTCAATTCAGATTATTCTAACTAAATTTTTCATTTTACCTTATGAAATACATAAGAAACAATCATCCAAAAATATTCAAGTAGCATTATCACGTAAGAAACACATCAACAATCATCCAAAAATGAAGATAAGACAAAACTTAAGGCAACATTCATTCTAATAATGTTTAGTAGATAGAATCTACAAATTGTCTCAAAAGATAACATAGAGCTACAATATCCACTGTTAAAATCCAGCTAACAGAATAAAAAGGACATCAAAACTTGAGAAACAGACTCGAAGCACGAAATTGGGCAATGACTTCAATCTGATGTACCAAACATTTAGTGCATCAAATAATCCTTGCGCTCTGATACTAGACATCCAAAAAATTTCCTTACCCTTGTAGCATCTTCTGTGAGAAAGTCATAGGGTTTATAGCGAACATGGGCCTCAACTCCAATTCTCAGCAGCTCTTCATACACTTCTTCCTCCGAATAAACACGCACCCGTGTTTTTTTTGCAATTTCATTCCCTTTTTCATGTTTAGCAACACTTTCAAGAGCAACGCTCACTTCTGAATAATCCTTTTGACTAGTCTTTCGCTTTCGCTTTTGCTTATTTGGAGATGTCACCGAGTGACTTTCTATATTAACTTGTAGAGTGGGAGTTAGATTCGGAGTCACTGGTTCACTTTCATGTACATCGAAATCATCAAAATTCTCTAGAGAAAATTCTTGGCTATCAACTCCACGATCAATGTCTTCAATATTATTGTTCATTGTACGAGTACCATCCTTCATTTTTGCCCAACGACTTGCTTTCTCCTTCGCAGTCTCAGCATAATCACCTGTTGCTCTATCTTTCGCATAAAGCGAAAGTAACTTATCGTAGTGAAGAATTTCAGCATTCATGAACTTCTTTGCATTAGGATGTGCCTGTAAAAGAATAAAATGAGAAGAGGCAAATATATTAAACAATTTCCTATAAATGTTATGCTAAAAATGTCATATTAAAATTTAAATGTATTTTTACCTCGATTAATTTTTCCCAAACCTCAGGCTCTGCATCAAACTTTTTGGTTATAGGACTCCAAGAAAAACCACTTGTATGCTTGAAAATATCATAAAATTGTGTGAATTTTTTTTTGATATACTTGATGCGGTTTTTCACCTTTTCCTTGTCAACTTCAAGAACTCCTGTTTTTTCACGAACTTTTTTAACTACATCATTTAGCGCTTGAGTAGTAAAAACACCATCAATTTTTGCACCATTTCTGTCTTCGTACACAAGAGCGTCAATTAAAACTTCATCCATCCATTTTGTCCACCGCATTAAGTCTCTTTTTCCGACAACCTTCTCTTGTATTGCCATTATGTCTATTGCAAAACATGTACAAAAAATCATATATAAGGGACCTATCTATATGGAAGTGTACATTGTAATGGGAGTTGACATATAACTTAGTTTGTAGAAAAAGTTTAACACTGCATTGTTATAACTTAGTTTGTAGAACAACTTATGAATTTTAGAAAGTAACAACTACCAAAAGAAGCCAGGAAGTAAATTATTCAATGAGTGCTAAGATTCATATAAAATAAAAACCAATTACTGATAAATATTTCATTGCAATAACTCACAATAATCAGTTCTATTGCGTGTGTGTATCTCAGTAAGGCCTGCAACATAGATTGACCAATGTGACTTCCAGTCTCTATTTGTATAATTGGTACTGCCAAAAATTCCAAGTTTGAGATTGGTCCTAAGGCATAATCAGTTCTGACCAAAAAGAAATCATGTACAACTCACCTAATGTTTGATCAGATTTAATCTTCTTTAGCCACTGTTATTTCTATTCTAATATTTCAAAAAATAGCCATATGGCCCATGTTCTTTGTATATACCTCACATAAAACGGGGTCTAATTACATGAGGATACAATACCCACATCCCATTGACCAAATAAGAATGGTCATTGTTTGGTGCAACAGGAAACAGTATCTGCCCAGCAACCATCAAGGTGCAGGATCAACTTTTCAAATCAACACCTACTAATAAAATTTAATTAAGATTTATTATTTCTCTTGTTATTGTTGTCATCACATGGACTTTTTGACTAGCTAGTTCAAATTTTGGATTGAAAAACCTTCCTTAGCTGCTAAAAGAGAAGGTGATGCTAATGCAGTAGAGTTTTTGCAATTCATAAATTTATTTCGCGCACAGTATGAGAGAATTGCCCACTCAAATAGATTAAAAAGAACAGAATTTGTAGAGAGCCAAAAACAGAGAAGGAAATACCTGGATTTGAAAGATTTTTGCAAGAAATGTACGAATTAATTGTTTTTACCAGCAAGGCTGTTTAATATGGAAGAAAAGAAACCTAGCGAGGATTGATAGCATGTATTTTATGCATGTTTTTCCTTCTAGTTTTGCCTTGATTTAGGCCTTGATACTACTAATCCACTCGTATTTCCATCTTTATCACAGATCAAGGCCAAGAAGGAGAAATGTGCGAAAAGGCATACTTTCTGGGTGATTTTTGCGGACTCCAAGCTTCAAGGCCATCGTCGAGACCAAGGACCAATTTCTTCATCGAGGCCTATCATCGAGGCCCGTCATCGAGCCCTCGATGGACCAAGAGCACTAAATCCACGTGTCCTCGCAGTTGTGCTTCCACGTGTCCCCTCGGATGTATCCTAGAATATTCCCTCAAATGCTGATCAGTCGTCTATTATCGAGGTCTCGCCCGAAAGGAATATTCCATAAAGATTCTCACGAGACCCCATGAAGACTCTCTTCCAGAACATTCCAGAACATTCCAGAACGTTCCAGAATGTTCCCAAAGATGCTGATCTGCCCTCGACATGTCATCGAGACCTCGACAACCTTATCGAGACCTCGACTAGTGCAAATGCCAAATCCACGTGGCTCCACTCCAATCACTCCACGTGGCCTCCTTGGTGCATGTCAGATGTTCTGCGTGGATCCCAAGGAATATTCCCCTTTTCTGCCATCGTGGGTCACCCCTTTTGCAGGAGCGTGGGCTCCTTGTGTTGTACTCCCCTTAGCTGGAATTTTGTCCCTTAGTGGGTGGCTGGTGTATATATACAACCTTATGTGCTAGGGTTTCAGCACCTCATGACACTTTAGATATTTTACTCTTAAACTAATTTCAGTAGCTTTCTTCTAGTTTATTAGTTTTGGGACTTGTTCCTCCCTCTTCTCTCCATAGTTGCTGGCTCCAAGCTTTATAACAAGCACCATTAATCATGTTTTATCCTTTACTCTTCCTTTATCTTTTATTATGTTATTTCCATCTTTTATTTTTTTTATCTCTTAACATGAGTGGCTAAAACCCACGTTCTTGGTAAAGGTGTATCGAGGGTTGCTTGGGTAGATTCGTCTAGGGCATGCAGCTGGTTAGGGTCCTGTCGTGATCCTGACAAATCGAGGCATCGATCCCTAGATGTGTCTTTCTTGTTCTTTATCGATGTTCTGATATTCTGTCCGCTTTGTGCTAGTGACAAGCTAAAGTGAAAAAGGCTGTCTTTTGATGACAAGATAGGTGGCTGAGAGGATATCAAAGGATTGAGGCCACCTTATTAACAGTGAAAACGGGGGGTGGCTCCTTACGAAAGAAAGCTGGGGGTCTACGTGAAAACATGACCCCTATAACACGTCTGTAACTTTAGAACGGAAAATCTTTGTGCTGATGACAATCGAGCCCTCGACGCAACCCAAGAAAACCCTTTACCAAGTTCCCTTCTCCTTGACTTATTATCTTTGCTTATTAATCTAATTGTTTATTTTGTGTTTTATTTTATCTCTGATCTTTATTATTATTGTTTACTCGTCGTGACCTCGATTATCATTTTTAGTAGTTAGAATTGTTAACTCTGATCACTCTCTTGGTTAACTTGATTAACCTATAAACCCCCCCTTTTGTTATCGTTATTTTGTGCATTTTTACCTCTGTCATACAATCGAGGGCTTGATCTCGTTTCTCTCAATCTCTGTGGTTCGACCCCGTTACCGCTTTACACAAATTAGTTTGTGCATCTAGGCCTCAGGAAATATATTATTTTTTACCCGTTTCGACGGCGAGTCAAATTTTGGCGCAGTTGCCGAGGATTTTGAAGACAGGCCAAAGGACTCGAACTGAGAAAGGACTTCGAAGACAGGCCAAAGGACCATCTACTAGTCGTGGGGAAGCCTCACGTCCTGCCCTCGATAGTCATCGATCTCACTCAGATAATCACGGTATTCTATTTCATCAAGACCTCGACAACCCATTTCTACACACTATGGAACATGATCCTCCTCCCCTCCTCCTGGTCCCGATCATCCACCAAACATCCAAACCATCGATGACCTAAATGCTGCCCCTGAAACACCAAGCACCTGCATTGATTGACCTATCGTTGCCTATGACTGGACGCTCAAATCAACGGTCATGCACCATCTCCCCCTTTTCCATGGCATGACCAAGGAAAACTCTCATCGACACCTCCAGCAGCTCCACAATATCTGCGAGGCCATGAAGCCCACCAATGTCAGCATAGAGCAAGCTAAGCTCTGTGCTTTCATGTGGTCCCTCAAGGACGATGCCCTCGATTGGTTCTACGACCTCCCTCCTAAATCCATTCGATCATGGCCAGAAATGTCCAAGGTTTTCACGGACAAGTATTATCCGGCGTCCATGGCCATGATCACTCGCAAACAGTTGGTCTCGATTCTTCAGAAGGATACGGAGAACCTCGATGAGTATTATGAGCGCTTCAAGAAGATGCAGGCGTTATGCGCTTCCCACAACCTCACCGAGCACGCCTTGATCCAATATTTTTGTGAAGGTCTGCGAGCCCACGACAAGGCCCTGCTAAATGCCGCCGCAAATGGTTCTCTCACCCGCCTCACTCCTGCTGCTGCTAAGGCTACGATCGAGCTCATGGCAAAGAATGCAGTGCCCATGACCAGCAACAACAATCAAGACGCCCGCTCAGCAGCCATGGAAAATCAATTGGCCGCCATCACGGGCATGCTTCAAAACATGGCATCGGGATAGCCTATCCAAATGAAAGCTTGCCAAATTTGCCAATTCTCAGATCACGCCACCGATGCGTGCCTATTCATTCCTGAAGAGATCCAAGTAAATGCAGCGGGAGGGTATCATGCCCCATATGGCCAAAATTACAATCAGAATTGGAACAGCCCAATCCCGGATGGGTGAACAACTAGCAATCATCGGGACCAAGCCAACAACACCAGCAAAATCCTTATGGCAACCACCCACCTCCATACAACATGCAAAATTTCAAGCCGAGGCCCACATACCATAACAACCAATACCAATATCAGCCACCACCGGGGCACGTCTTCGTGACCCCTCCCCCTATCTCGCCTAGCGAAGAAGCAACCCTCAAAAGAGTCGCAAACCTCGAAAATCAAGTCGCGGTCTTGACGGCTGAAATGAAGGAAGTGAAAAACCAGGGCAGACTGAGCAAAACCCAAAACACGGAGCATGTGCTATCACCCTTCGGAGTGGTCTCGAATTACCATCTCGTGAAAATCCAGACCTCGATGGCAACCCATCTAGTTCCTCTCTTCCAGGTCCCGATGATGACTCTGTCGAGCCCTCGACCAAAAAGAAGCAAACTTCTAAGAAGAAGAACAAGGAGGCCAGGATCCCTGAATGCATGGAAGATCGCATCCGTTCTCCTAGAGGAATGGCCCCGCGTAATGATAAAAGTCCGCAAGAGTTCTCCCAAGAGTATATCCACAAAATTCTTGAGCCACCCTTTCCTCAAAGGTTGGTCAAGACCAAGAAGGAAAGTGAGGACCGCGAAATTTTTGATATGTTTAGCAAGGTCCTTGTCAACATCCCCTTGCTGCAGGCAGTCAAAAATGTGCCTCGATATGCCAAATTCCTGAAACAGCTATGTACAAACAAATGCAAACTAGCGGGGGTCAACAAGATCAGCGTCGGGATCAATCTCTCTGCTCACATTCAGCGCAAAATTCCACCCAAGTGCAAAGATCAAGGGATGTTCATTATCCCGATCAAGATTGGCACGGTTGATATTGGGAAGGCCATGTGTGACCTCGGAGCAGGCATCAACGTCATGCCCTTGACGATCTATAACAGCCTAGGCCTCGGGCCCTCGACAGACACCAGTCTTATTATCCAATTGGCTGATCGATCCTCTGTCCACCCAGAGGGGGTCATCGAGGACATCCTAGTGCAAGTGGGCGAATTCCTATTCTTGGCGGATTTCTATGTTATTGACATGGGGGATGCTGCATCCACCAAGTCCACGGATGTTCTTCTTGGTCGACCATTCCTTGCCACAGCGAGGGCTAAGATCGACGTGCATGACGCTTCAATCTCCCTTGAGTTCGATGGCGAGACCATCAAATTCAACATGCTTGACTCAATGCGATATCCTTCTGAATTTTCAAGTGTTAATTATGTTGATATTATTGACCCTTATGTTGAAGATTTAGTTGATTTACACTCCGTTGACCCCTTGCAGATTGCCCTCGACCGGAGCATCACACCTGAATCGTTGGAAGTTCTGGCCTCGACAATAGCAACCCCACCAGAGTTGCATACTATTGTTGCCGCTCTAGAAGCCCAACCTCTCGATGCATCTGCCCCCATCGAGGCCTCGAAGTTGCCAACAGATCACTCCAGACTCCATCCCTCTCTAGTTCAAGCACCTAGCTTGGAACTGAAGACCTTGCCCATGCATCTGAAGTATGCTTATCTTGGCCCCGACGACTCCCTTCCGGTCATCATATCCAGTTCCTTGGCGAGACCTGAAGAAATCGAGCTGACGGCCTTACTAAAAGAATTTAAGCAAGTCATCGGATGGACAATAGCCGACATCAAGGGCTTGTCACCAGCTCTGTGTACTCACCGCATTCATCTAGAAGAAGAGAGCAAAACTATCCGCCAACCTCAACGAAGACTAAATCCGCCCATGATGGAGGTGGTGAAAAAGGAGGTCTTGAAGTTGTTAGATGCGG
Source organism: Viola odorata (assembly GCA_963691705.1). NCBI lineage: Eukaryota > Viridiplantae > Streptophyta > Magnoliopsida > Malpighiales > Violaceae > Viola > Viola odorata. The sequence continues at coordinate 24,575,356 of OY829542.1, forward strand.
GAGTAATCTATCCCATTTCAGACAGCCCATGGGTCAGCCCAATCCAGGATGTTCCAAAGAAATCTGGCGTTACCATCATCGAGGGCCAAGATGGAGCCTTGATCCCGACAAGGATCCAAACCGGGTGGCGAGTGTGTATTGACTACCGTCACTTGAATGCAGCCACAAGGAATGATCATTTCCCACTTCCTTTTATTGACCAAATGCTAGAGCGTCTCGCGGGCAAGACACATTATTGTTGTTTGGATGGCTATTCTGGTTTCCACCAAATTCCAGTTTAAGACTAGGAGAAAACCACATTCACCTGCCCCTTTGGCACATTTGCCTATAGACGGATGCCTTTCGGTCTTTGCAATGCTCCCGCCACCTTCCAACGATGCATGGTGAGCATTTTTCGGAGTTTGTAGAAGATTGCATTGAGGTCTTCATGGATGATTTCACAGTTTATGGCAACTCTTTCATGGAATGCCTTGCCAACCTCAGAAAAATCTTGCAATGCTGTGTCGAGACCAATCTGGTGTTGAATTTCAAAAAATGCCATTTCATGGTGGATCGAGGCCTCATTCTAGGCCATATTGTCTCAAGAGAGGGGATCTAAGTGGATAGAGCCAAGATCGAAGTTATCGAGACCCTGCCCTACCCCACGTGTGTCAAGGACGTGCGTTCTTTTCTTGGTCACGCTGGATTTTATCGACGCTTCATTAAGGACTTTTCAAGGATTGCCCAACCCATGTGTCGATTGCTTCAAAAGAAGATAGATTTCGTCTTTGATGACAGCTGCAAGGCCGCATTTGACACCCTCAAGGCCAAGCTCATTTCTGCTCCCATCATTCGAGCCCTTGATTGGACCATTCCCTTCGAGATAATGTGTGATGCCAGCAATACAGCCCTCGGTGCCGTCTTGGGTCAGAAGAAGGATAAGGAAACTTATGTGATTTACTATGCGTCGAAGCTGCTAGACCCCGCTCAACAAAACTACACCACCACTGAAAAAGAGCTACTGGCGGTTGTCTATGCCCTCGACAAATTTAGACAGTACCTCCTTGGCACCCATGTCATAATCTATACGGACCACTCAACCCTAAGGTGTTTATTAACAAAGACCGATGCGAAGCCTCGACTCATCCGCTGGATCTTGCTTCTCTAAGAGTTCAACCTCCTGATCAAAGATAAGAAAGGCTCCGAAAACTCTGTGGCGGATCATTTGAGCCGACTTCAAGACCAACATGATGACTTTTTGGTACCCATTCGAGACAATTTTCCTGATGAACGACTATGTCTAGCTCACGCATTTCAATTCCCATGGTTCTCGGATATAACTAACTTTTGTGCTACGGGTTCTTATCCTGCCTAGGCCTTGACGTCTGAACGCAACAGGATCAGGAGACAATCTAGGTACTACGTCTGGGACAGTCCTTACTTGTGGAAGCACTGTGCAGATTAGATCATCAGACGCTGCGTGACTATGGACGAGGCGCCCTCGATCCTCAAGTTTTGTCACTCGACGACTGAAGGAGGCCATTTCGCATCTAAAAAGACCGCCTTGAAAGTCTTGGAAGCAGGCCTGTTCTGGCCATCCATCTTTAAGTACTCCTATCTGTTTTGTGCATCATGCCCTCGATGTCAAGTGACGGGGAATATTGGCGCCAAGAACCAGATGCCGTTGACGGGTATTATCTCTTGTGAAATCTTCGATATATGGGGCATTGACTTCATGGGCCCATTTCCAAGCTCATTTGGACACACCTACATTCTCCTTGCCGTCGATTATGTCTCGAAATGGATCGAGGCCAAGGCCACCAAAATAGACGACTCAAAGGTGGTAGCCAATTTCTTGCGGACCAACATCTTCAATCGGTTTGGGACCCCTCGAGCCTTGATCAGCGATCGAGGGACACACTTTTGCAATTGAGTCATCTCCTCCCTGCTCAACAAGTATGGAGTGACTCATAGGGTGTCCACAGCCTATCACTCTCAGACAAATGGGCAAGCTGAAGTGTCAAACAGGGAGATCAAGGCCATCCTCGAAAAAACAGTCAACCAATCGAGGAAAGACTAGAGCTTAAAGCTGGACGATGCTCTATGGGCATATCGTACTGCATTCAAGACCCCGATCGGCATGACTCCCTACCGTCTCATTTATGACAAGCCATGCCACCTTCTAGTCGAGATTGAGCACAAAGCCCTATGGGCAATCAGAAAGGTCAACATGGACTTGAACGATAGTGGGCAGCATCGCCGCCTACAGATTCAAGAGCTGGAGGAGCTCAGGGATGATGCTTATGAGAATTCTCTGATCTACAATAGCAAAACAAAAGCCCACCATGCAAGCGTCTCTCTCCTAAGAACTTTTCTGTTGGCCAGAAGGTTTTGCTGTACAACTCCCGTCTTCGAATATTTTCAGGAAAACTCAAGTCAAAATGGTCGGGGCCCTACATCGTCACTGCCACTTTTGATCATGGAGCCAGCGAGATCTCGACGCTAGATGGAGGAGAACCTTTCAAGGTCAATGGTCACAGGGTAAAACCATTCTATGAGGGATTCAAGCCCTCAATTATAGAAGAAATAGAGGTGGCACCTCCACCCGACCAACTCTAGGCATCAGAAAAGCGTCGAGGCCTCGACGTTAAACAAGGCCACGATCGTGGACAATTCCACGAGTCATCGAACTACCCTTCACTCTTCCCTCCTTTATCTCTTTTTTGTTCCCTTTTTATTATTTAAGTTTAGCATGCATTGTTAATATTCAAATATTGCATGCCCTTTTTCTTATTTAATTATTGCATGCCTTTTTAATTCATTTCATAAATTATTGCATGCATTGTTAATATTCAAATATTGCTTGCCTTTTTTTTATTATTTAATTATTGCATGCCTTTTTAATTTTTTTCGATCCCTTTTGGTCGATCCCCATATTGCATGCCTTTTTATTTATTTTGCTTTCTATGTTCCCCATGCCTTTTTAATCCCACTGAAATTCAAAATGCCCCACCTAACCACCTAACCGTTGCTTTCCCTCGTATCCACACTCACATCCCTTTCAAATTTTGAAATTTCAGATGGGAATCCGCGTCCCACCAGCAAGTCCAATCCGCGCCCGCCACTTGTCCAGCGCGTCCTAGTGTCCTCTGCCTCATCCGGTCAAACGCCTTATCCGCAATCAGCATTCGGCCAACCAGCGCGCGCCACGTGTCGCGCAATCCGCACGCCCAACCAGCGCGCGCCACGCGTCCTCCTTATCCGGTCAAACGCATCATCCGAAATCCCAGCCCGCCCACTCACCGCGTGCCATGTGTTGCGCTATCCTTATCCGCAGCACCCAATCCACGCCCAATCCGCGTCCCCCAACCAGCGCTTGCCACGTGTCGCGCAATCCGCCCACCCAACTGCCCGCCCACTCACCGCGTGCCACGTGTCGCGCGCTATCCTTATCCGCGGTCGTAAACCAGCGCGCGCGACGCGGCAACACCCCAGCGCGCGCGACGCGGCAATACCCTTTTTTTTCCTATTCACCGTCCCCCCCAACTCCAAAAAGACAAAAGAAACAAAACAAACACTTTCCGTATCCATTTCAACCATCATCTTCTCCAACCTTCATCTCCAAAACAGCCCCCGCCATGGTGAAGCAAGTGGTCCACAAGCGGCCCTCAGGAGCGCGCCCGCCGGCCATACACCACTCATCGGAGCCCTCCGATTCTTCATCCTCTCAACCCGCCCCACCACCGAAAAAACCATTAAACCACCGCCGGCCACCGCCAAACCAGCGCAGAAAAAAATGAAGATCAAGCCAACCCCAAAAACTCTTAAGGAGCTCACGGTGGAGGAGGTTTTGGGAGAGATTCCGGTGTCCGACGAAGAAGAGCAAAATTTCGGCAGTCAGGGAGAGTTTCAAGAAGTTGAAAAGGGTGGGGAAGAAGAAGTTGAGGTGAGTGGGGAAGAAGAAGTTGAGGAGAGTATGGAAGAAGAAGCAGAACGTGTCAAGGCTACTCCAGCCAAGGGGAAGGAAGCGAGCAAACAAAAATCTAAGATTCCGGCCACCACGAAGAGGAAGCTCACAGTGGAAGAGAAAGGAAAGGCTCCGGCGACCACTTCTAAGAAGAAGCAACGTGTTACAGAACCAGCGGTTTTGGAGGGCAAGACAACCAAATCATCATCAGTACCTCAATCCGCAGACAAGCCCTAGGTGCCCTCTGACCTTTCCTCTCTTAAGGGCTGGTTAGTTTTTAATGATAAAATCTCTCATGATAACCTGAAAATTTTTCTTGGTAAAGGCATAAGCCCTTGTGCACGTCTCGATTTTGAGTTCTTGGATAAAATGGGTATCGGGTCTCGATGTCGAGAGCTCATCAGGAATATTGGGTGGGAATCTCTTTTCTACCTCCAATACCTGACGTATCTCGAGCTCTCGCTCGAATTTTTTACATCATTTTGGGTTGCCACCGACCATTTTAAGCCTAAAGGAAAATCAGGACCTAACTTGTCTACACCTGAAGTTATTAATTTCTGTTTGATGAACAAGTGGATTGAGTTATCTTTGAATGATTTTAATGCCTTGCTTTAGCCTGATAGTGATGACGAGATAGATCAGCCTGTTTCTAACCATGCCTTGACTGTTATTCCCCCTGTGTTTAATGCGGAAGAAGCATTTCGAGAGTTGACCAGCAACCCTGATGCCGAGTTCCGCCCTCGACATGCGAAGGAACATGCAATTGCGGACCCATCTCTACGAATTCTGCATCGTTATCTTGCCATCACCCTCGCGGGTCGTTCTGGTACAGCCGGCCAGTTAATGATGCAGGACTTGTTTCTCTTATGGTGCATAGTCCACAAGCGCAAGGTAAATTTGGGGTATTGGGTTGCCTCTTCCCTTTTGACTGTGCAAAAATCTAATCGAGCCCCTATCCTAGGATCGTTTATCACTTTGATTGCTACTAATCGTTATGGCCTCGATTTTTCATCTTGTGATCTTTTCTCTCCTGTATCCTTCAAAGATTTGGACCCGAGAGCACTAGATGTGATGGGGCTTTTGTGTATCTCACAAGGGGTGTTGAGTTTCAGTACAGGTCTAACGCCGCAGAAGGAGCAAGTTTTCAACACAAAGAATGGTCGTGACTTTGACTACCCAGACCGGTCGAGGCCTCGACCACCCTCTCGCCAAGAACCACCAAGAAAGCCCACTCCAACACATTATGTTCCTCTTAACCAAGCCCCCGCAGCTTCAACTTCAGCCCCCACTGCTACCACCGATGGACCATCTCTTGTCCATGATCCCGGCCTCGAGCGCCTCCTCCTGGCCATCCTAAAAGAAATTCAGGCCTTGATAGCCGAAGTGGCCCGACGCACCCTTCCTTCCTCTTGACCCCCCCCCCCAACCAAAACAGTTTCTTTTTCATTCTTGTCTATGTACTCTTTTCCTTTAGTTTGAACTCCTTTTACTTATATTTTGTGTGCCCCCTCCTCGCATTAAGGACAATGCGAAGCCTAAGTGTGGGGAGGGTTGTAATTGTGACTACTTGACTGCATGTTTTATTTTTCGCTTGTTGCATGTTTGCTTGCTTTGTGAAAAATTTGCGGATTTTTACTCTCGGTTTTCTCTAAGTTTTTGCATGCCCTCGCTGCCCTGTTTTGAAACCCCATTTGCATAAGCACATGACTTGAGCACTGATTTTGCATGATTAGACCAATCTTTTATATATGCTCTCTGCCTGTTGCCCCTTATGTCTACATCGAGGCCTGGACACTAGTAGTCACATTTAGCACCTTGTGAGCACATTGAGCCTCCATGCCATATCTTTTTCATGAGTGAATGCATAGCTAGGCACTTGCTAGGTTTGCATGATATCCCTGGGTATAGGCACCATTAGACTTGGGAAAGTAGCAATATGACGAAAGCCTTTGCATCATTTTATTTTCTCTTTCTTTCTTTCTTTTCCTTCTCTTTCTCCATCATGACCTCGACACTCCCTGTTTCTCTTCTAACCATTTGAGCCATTTTCTTGATCTCTCCTTGGCAGGTGAGTAGCACTTTTCACAAGAACAGCAAGGGCTAGGTGCGGAAAGATCAAGTGGGGGAAAGAAAAAATTGAGGGCAAACTAGTAAAGCAAGACTGCTTCCTCTCCACAACAAAACATAAGTGTGGGGAAGCAGAATCAAAATATCAAGCCCTCAATGCTAATCAAGTTCAAATCATTGAGACCTCGACGCTGATCACTCAAAGCAAGAAAGAGGCAAAGGTCCCCAGCTGCAGCCCCTAAAGTTTAAAAAGGCGAGTTCAAGGTCTGTGTTTGTATAAAAAAACAAAAAAACAAAACAAACAAAACAAAAAAAAAAGAAAAAACAAAAAGAAAAAAAGAGGTAAAATAAAAGCAGACCAGACATAGAAGCAGCCAATGTCACAAGTATCGAGCCCTCGACACAGAACGCAGATCGAGACCTCCCCCACTGAAGAATGCAGAAATCATCATCAAGCCCTCGCTGTTGCGCCCTCTCCAGCAAGTGCTTACTCACCGCCTCTCCTTTTTTCCGGCCAAGGATTCCCTCAAACCAGTTGGTTATCTTTCTTCCTTCTCTCTTTTATTTCTTTGCATTTTTCCTTTTATTTTCTCTTTCATCATATCTCTTCTCCATTTCTCTAAACCCATCCATCCCCATTTTTCTCCTCCTCTCTTTTTCATGATGCAAAGTTACTTTTCGATTGTTAGATTGCCCAAGCATGTGGATTAATTGATACGATCCTAGTTGCTTAGGATGCGTAGCACCAATTCTGATCGTTGTTCAAAGATGGATTTCGATGCGGAAGTAATGAACTCGACAAGTACGAGCTTAGACCACTTAGCTAACCTGTGCTAAGAGCCCTAATCGATTTTAAGTCAAGGATCTTGAATCGGATTCTTAGGACTAGACTCAACGATGTGAGAATCACACTAAGAGAAACGACACAATAACGTAATTCCAAGATTTACTTGTATACGACTCAAGTATTGCAGACTCAAAAAGAACAAGGTTCAACACGTTGAACAAGGGGCAAATATTGAAGAACAAAGGTTCTGAAATTATCAAATAAAAGCCACCCAATAATGGAGCTAAACGGCTCCTTATAAAGAGTTTACAAGCAAACCCTAATAGGAATAGAAGTAGGAGTTCTAATTAAGGAAATTAACTTAATTAACTAATTTAAATAAACTGATTAACTAATTAATTAAATAAATGGAAACAAAGGTTGCTGCCATTTATTTAACTAATTAATTAAGGAAGCTAATTAACTAATTAGTTAAATAAATGGAAACAAAAGTTGTTGCCATTATTTAACTAATTAACTAAGGAAACTAATTTAAAGTAAATATAAATATAATTAAATACATTCCAGCAGCTCATGTCGAGTTCTCCATCATCAGGCCAAGGTTTGGGCCGAAACTTCAAGTCGTATGTTGTCTCGCGGACAGACTGCGCACCATAATGTAGACTTTCATAACTTTTAAACCACTGGGACAAATGAGCTGAATCTTATCCCAAATGAAAGATAACATCTTGAAGTTTCCAACGTATGGTCGATCGTACGATTTGTACCTGTACAGCGCCGGTTACATTCCAACGAAGTTGCCTGTTGTGTCTGCGTCTAGAACTGTTGTGTGCGAGATTGTCATCTCGAATCTCCTTGAGATCTACTTGTCCGAATGCTCTGCGACTTGGACACAATAAACATAATACATAGAGGTTTCCATCAAGTCTTTCGGACCTCTGATCGGACTCCATCTGCTCCATCATGTCTTGACGCTTTTGTCCATGTAGTCGCGTGATACATCTTGGGATCGTATCATTCCCTCCCTCTTCGGAAAGATTCGTCCTCGAATCTTGCTCAGCATAATCTGTCCAGGAAAGCTTCCCCATTATATGCTCAAGGCATACTCGCCATCTCTCGTGCTTCCTTAGTCGCCATCTCTTGCGCTTCAAGGGTAAGACGCATGATATGCTAAGGTATGTGTGAGGATTCGCATCATTCCCTCTCCCTTCGAAAAGATTCGACCACGAATCTGTACCTAGACCTGCACACAATACCTTAAGTTAGTAATATGAAAGTAAGCATAAATTGAACCATACCAACCTTGTAAATTCAACTTGGCAGCAATGTCTTTGAACATGTCAAAGCGTCGAGTAAGATAATTGCTCCAAGCGGCTACTCTTGCTTGAACTTGGTTTAGGGACCGTCTCCAGAGTAAGTGCTGCCAAACCCAAGCTCTTATCTTGAAGGATCCACTCATCCTTCCATGGTTTCCCAAAGTTACCATCTTGACACTCAAGGGCGCACCATAGCGCTTGGCTTGTCCATGGGCTGTCCGCATTACTTCGATCTCTTTGCTACCACTTATACTAAATAATACACTCAATGGCAGCAACATTAAACCGAATAATGTTATAAGAATGAAACCATATATGAGTTTAAGCAAGAATCCCAAAACAGTAGCATGTACCGAAAGGAAGTAAGTAAATAAAATAAATTGAAAGCATTGCTTCCATGTAAACTCAGACTTACAAACCGAAACATGCCATGAAGACTCAAGTGTCCATGGATCCACATTGCTTGAAACTCCAAATTGTGGTTGACAAGATGTCTCAATTAGCATCTTCGCGCTCGGCCTCCTCCACAATTCCATCCATGAGTCACTAAGTGACTCCTCCCTGTGATTACTAACAATACTCCAAGGAACAACATGTGAAAGCATAACATCCTTAAAGAATATGTTAGTAATAGTTGCGCTATATTGATGTATCAAACCAGCATCATATGACCAATACACAGTCAAATCGTGTAACGAACTACACAACCAAATTAAGCGCTCATGCTTGCTATGATATCCTTTATGCATACAAAACATAGATTTTGTGTCAAATAAATAATCTTTATAGACTTCACAAAAATTAGAATCATTAGCATAAAGATTAACCCTAGGTGTAACCTCAAGCGATTTTTCACTAAGTGACTTTTTATCAATACTACCAATAAGACTAAAAGGAACATCATGTGAAGACATATCATTCCCATAAATTAAACTAGTAATATTAATTAAATCACAGCAACTCATCAAGCAATCATCAAACATATCATGCTGAACAAAATTTCGCAAAAGATCATGCGACCGATATAAGCGATTGCGTCTGAAAAGAGCTCCTCCAAATCCTGTCGACTTAAACACAAAATTTTCATAAAATTCACACTTGGCAGAATAGTTATCTAATGTAAAAGCATGTGAGAATCCAATTAAATTTGTGTTGGAGACAACACAATCCATGTCTCCCGGCCTAGTCATCATACCAAACTATTTTCGCTTTCGCGAGTAATTTTCAAAGGCATATGACTTGACCTTCGGTGCTTGCATATAACCATCATCATTTAAATAAAAATCAGATTTATACAAATCAAGAAGGTTAGTATATTCAACCAAATTAGACTTAGGAAAAGAAAACCGTACCATACCCTTTCGGTTAGGGTTTGCCGAAATAGGCACCACGGATGCGCAAGGCTTTTTCCCTCTTCTTCGTTGTAAGGTAAGAGGCTTCTCTTCTGCTAACAGCCTGCTCTTGTTCTGCACACGAGGAGAAATAATAATAGAAGAGAAAACATTTGGATTAGGGTTAGGAAAATCTAAGCGCAATGGCCAAAAATTCAGTTTTTGGTGGCTTGTGCCAAAACAGATTTTTTGCACATGTAATGCATCCCTCACTTATTCTCTCTTGGCATAAACACACATCTCTCCTTTTTTAATGATGCCACTCTCTGCATGCTCTTTATTTTCATGCAAGTGTTTTAAACTCTCATCTCTTTTCCCTTGCTCGCTATTTTCATGGGGGCTGTTTTTTATTTCATCTTCTTTCCCATACTCACTCTTTTCATGGGGGCTGTTTTTCTCAATATTGCTCTCTTTCTTTTCACTCAACTCTCCTCTTTTTCTCTCAATATCCCTTATGATTTCAGACTCGGCATAAGCTTTCACAAGTTGCTTTTGCTCCTCATCTTTCGCCTTTGATTTAGTAGGCCTGATACTAGGATAAAGAGACCTCTTCTTCCTTTGCTTCTCTATATTGATCGCTGTTTGTAACATATCCTCTAAGTAGAAGAACTCAGTGTAGTGCAGTGGATCAGTTATCTCTCGATTGAGGCCTTCGAAGAATCTTGCCATCGTCACCTTTTTGGTCTCCTTGACTTGTGCTCTCTCCAAAGCGATCTCCATCTCATTAAAGTAGTCTTCAACACTCTTATTTCCTTGTGTCAAGGTCTCCAACTTTCGGAGAAGCTCACGGCTGAAGTTAGTAGGGACAAAGCGATTTCTCATGACTGCTTTCATCCCATTCCAGGTCTCAATTGGTACATCCCTCGCATTGGCTCGCTTAAGATTAGTTTGCTCCCACCAACATCTAACGTCTCCACTAAACGCAGCTGCTGCTAGCTCTAGTTTCTTCCTTTCCAAATAATCATGGTAGTGAAAAATAGATTGTACATCTCGCTCCCAATCCAGGTAAGCATTCGGATTGTACACTGCTTCAATAGGTGGAAGTCTTACCCTTGACTCCTTTGTTATATGTCTCGGCCTTATCTCTCAAACCAACCGAGATCTTCCTCCTTTCATGCCTATCATGCTGCCCTTGCCTCGGATAGGCATCATCCTCATAATCTCGCCCCTTAGACCATTGCGTGTAAGACATTCTGTAATTCCTGTAAATTCACAACACGAAAAGAAACGTAAAATTGCACTAATCCTAGCACTCCCTCACGTGTTTACTCTCGTGTTTGAACTCTCTAATACTCTCACAAAATTCACTCAAATAATCCTTGCAATTATTCAAGTGTTAATAAGACTCAAGAGTTCAAGAAAAAGGCTTCCAAGAAGACTCTCAAAGACAACTAGCACTGAAAAGAATGGTGACACTTGATATTTGAGTAATTGCAAGAACAACCAATCAAACAAATAACAAGTATAATAGAAGGCAATTTCAAGGAATCAAAGAAAGCTCAAATTGACTCGAAAGGACTCAAACAAATTCAATTTCAGTTCTGATTTTAATATCCAATCGCACTTCAATTCGCTTCCTTGATAAATAAGACTTTTGTGGCGCAAATACTTCTATATATTTTTGTATTTGCAGAATTGAATTCCTTTCTTTTCTTTTGGAATTTTCTTCTTTTTTTTCTCTTTTTTTTTTTTTTGATCCAATACAACCTTCTCTTGATTCTTTTGAAGTTGCTGTTTTTTTTTCCCTTTTTTTTTTTACAGCAAAACACAATTTAGTGTTTTGATCAGAACGTTTTACTCTGAACTCCCAATTGACTGATTCTTTTTGATTCAGAAGCCCAACAAACACAGTCTTCCAATGGATCCTTTTTCACTCAAAATGGACTTCAGTAGCTATATATTAAAATCCAATTTCGACAACTGAAAATTGTGCAGGATTTGGCAGAAAACACAATTTAGTAAATCGACTATAGCTTTTGACTCCGGTGTCCGAATCACTTGATTCTTTTTGATTCAGAAACCTAACAGGTTCAGTTTTCCAACAAGACCTTTATCACCAAAATCAGACTTCAATAACTATGTATTAAAATTCAATTTCTACACTGCCATAGCTTTGCACATATAACGAACCAAGCACAGCAAATAAATTGGTTTTGAATGGAGTAGAAGGGAATACCGATTTCAGCAATGAAAACTAAAAACACAATTAAAGATACTTACCAATCTTTGAACGCCTTAAGCTCCGCTACCAACTGATACGATCCTAGTTGCTTAGGATGCGTAGCACCAATTCTGATCGTTGTTCAAAGATAGATTTCGATGCGGAAGTAATGAACTCGACAAGTACGAGCTTAGACCACTTAGCTAACCTGTGCTAAGAGCCCTAATCGATTTCAAGTCAAGGATCTTGAATCGGATTCTTAGGACTAGACTCAACGATGTGAGAATCACACTAAGAGAAACGACACAATAACGCAATTCCAAGATTTACTTGTATACGACTCAAGTATTGCAGACTCAAGAAGAACAAGGTTCAACACATTGAACAAGGGGAAAATATTGAAGAACAAAGGTTCTGAAATTATCAAATAAAAGCCACCCAATAATGGAGCTAAACGGCTCCTTATAAAGAGTTTACAAGCAACCCCTAATAGGTATAGAAGTAGGAGTTCTAATTAAGGTAATTAACTTAATTAACTAATTTAAATAAACTGATTAACTAATTAATTAAATAAATGGAAACAAAGGTTGCTGCCATTTATTTAACTAATTAATTAAGGAAGCTAATTAACTAATTAGTTAAATAAATGGAAACAAAAGTTGTTGCCATTATTTAACTAATTAACTAAGGAAACTAATTTAAAGTAAATATAAATATAATTAAATACATTCCAGCAGCTCATGTCGAGTTCTCCATCATCGGGCCAAGGTTTGGGCCGAAACTTCAAGTCGTATGTTGTCTCGCGGACAGACTGCGCACCATAATGTAGACTTCCATAACTTTTAAACCACTGGGACAAATGAGCTGAATCTTGTCCCAAATGAAAGATAACATCTTGAAGTTTCCAACGCATGGTCGATCGTACTATTTGGACCTGTACAGCGCCGGCTACATTCCAACGAAGTTGCCTGTTGTGTCTGCGCCTAGAACTGTTGTGTGCGAGATTGTCATCTCGAATCTCCTTGAGATCTACTTGTCCGAATGCTCTGACACTTGGAAACAATAAACATAACACATAGAGATTTCCATCAAGTCTTTCGGACCTCTGATCGGACTCCATCTGCTCCATCATGTCTTAACGCTTTTGTCCATGTAGTCGCGTGATACATCTTGGGATCGTATCATTCCCTCCCTCTTCGGAAAGATTCGTCCTCGAATCTTGCTCAACATAATCTGTCCAGGAAAGCTTCCCCATTATATGCTCAAAGCATACTCGCCATCTCTCGTGCTTCCTTAGTCGCCATCTCTTGCGCTTCAAGGGTAAGACGCATGATATGCTAAGGTATGTGTGAGGATTCGCATCATTAATGTACTCAGATTGATATGCAAACTCTGTTTTGTGCTGTGTTATCTGCATTTTGAGTGACTAAACACATGACCTTGTTTGTGAGTGAGAGCACAAACACATATCTGGTGAGGATTGCTTGTGGCCAGGCTTGATGTGGAAAAGTTCTACCTTTGGGGTCGTTATCCCTCTAGTTTAATGCAGGTGTGCATCTAGGCAGGAAGCATCTTATCGAGACCTCGACAATTGATTGGTTTGATCATTCCAGTGTTTTGGTTGTTTGTGTTTATGTTTTGGGGTTGTTTTGAATTTTGTGAATGCTAGAGGGCGAGCATTGGGCAGTGTGGGGATATTTGATAGCATGTATTTTATGCATATTTTTCCTTCTAGTTTTGCCTTGATTTAGGCCTTGATACTACTAATCCACTCGTATTTCCATCTTTATCACAGATCAAGGCCAAGAAGGAGAAATGTGCGAAAAGGCATGCTTTCTGGGTGATTTTTGCGGACTCCAAGCTTCAAGGCCATCGTCGAGACCAAGGACCAATTTCTTCATCGAGGCCCGTCATCGAGCCCTCGATGGACCAAGAGCTCTAAATCCACGTGTCCTCGCAGTTGTGCTTCCACGTGTCCCCTCGGATGTATCCCAGAATATTCCCTCAGATGCTGATCAGTCGTCTATTATCGAGGTCTCGCCCGAAAGGAATATTCCATAAAGATTCTCACGAGACCCCATGAAGACTCTCTTCCAGAACATTCCAGAACATTCCAGAACGTTCCAGAATGTTCCCAAAGATGTTGATCTGCCCTCGACATGTCATCGAGACCTCGACAACCTTATCGAGACCTCGACTAGTGCAAATGCCAAATCCACGTGGCTCCACTCCAATCACTCCACGTGGCCTCCCTGGTGCATGTCAGATGTTCTGCGTGGATCCTAAGGAATATTCCCCTTTTCTGCCATCGTGGGTCACCCCTTTTGCAGGAGCGTGGGCTCCTTGTGTTGTACTCCCCTTAACTGGAATTTTGTCCCTTAGTGGGTAGCTGGTGTATATATACAACCTTATGTGCTAGGGTTTCAGCACCTCATGACACTTTAGATATTTTACTCTTAAACTAATTTCAGTAGCTTTCTTCTAGTTTATTAGTTTTGGGACTTGTTCCTCCCTCTTCTCTCCATAGTTGCTGGCTCCAAGATTTGTAACAAGCACCATTAATCAAGTTTTATCCTTTACTCTTCCTTTATCTTTTATTATGTTATTTCCATCTTTTATTTGTTTATCTCTTAACATGAGTGGCTAAAACCCACGTTCTTGGTAAAGGTGTATCGAGGGTTGCTTGGGTAGATTCGAGGCCTGACTGCTCTTAACATGTTCTCTTTGTTATATCTGGTTGTTTGTCATTTTAATTCCATTTTTGCTTAGGGTGATTCGAGGCCTGATCAACTTTTAATCTTCCCTTTGTGATTATTGTCGTGACTCTGCAGTGATAGCTAGCGTGAGACTGTTGGGTAGGTGTAGACAGCTAGATTAGTGTTCTCGGGTAGATCTGGGTTCATTCGTCTAGGGCATGCAGCTGGTTAGGGTCCTGTCGTGATCCTGACAAATCGAGGCATCGATCCCTAGATGTGTCTTTCTTGTTCTTTATCGATGTTCTGATATTCTATCCGCTTTGTGCTAGTGACAAGCTAAAGTGAAAAAAGTTGTCTTTTGATGACAAGATAGGTGGCTGAGAGGATATCAAAGGATCAAGGCCACCTTATTAATAGTGAAAACGGGGGGTGGCTCCTTACGAAAGAAAGCTGGGGGTCTACGTGAAAACATGACCCCTATAGCACGTCTATAACTTTAGAACGGAAAATCTTTGTGCTGATGACAATCGAGCCCTCGACGCAACCCAAGAAAGCCCTTTACCAAGTTCCCTTCTCCTTGACTTATTATCTTTGCTTATTAATCTAATTGTTTATTTTGTGTTTTATTTTATCTCTGATCTTTATTATTATTGTTTACTCGTCGTGACCTCGATTATCATTTTTAGTAGTTAGAATTGTTAGCTCTGATCACTCTCTTGGTTAACTTGATTAACCTATGAACCCCCCCCCCCCCCACCCCCCCCCCCCACCCCCCCCCCCCCCCCCCCTTTTGTTATCTTGATTTTGTGCATTTTTACCTCTGTCATACAATCGAGGGCTTGATCTCGTTTCTCTCAATCTCTGTGGTTCGACCCTATTACCGCTTTACACAAATTAGTTTGTGCATCTAGGCCTCAGGAAATATATTATTTTTGACCCGTTTCGACGGCGAGTCAAGGATAATATTGGAATATCTTTTTATTTCTCTTTAGTTACTTCCTTTTCCTCCCATATGTGGGAGGAAATATTTTGTGGGCTCTGAAAGAATTTTTTATAAATTATTTACTCTGTATTCCCTTCCATCCCCTTTCATTCCCTTGCCTTTTTTTTCCATACAAGGGAAATTTTAAAAATTTCCATCCCCTTCCTTTCCTTTACATCCTAATCCTTCTTCCCATTTTAATGCATGCTTACAAAAAGCACGTAAAGATTGATTATTACTTTGTCCATGTTCAGTTTCCAAAGGTGAATTATTTATCGATCACCTGTCTTCAAAAGATCAATTAACTGAATTTTTTATAAATTCATTATCATCATCATAGATTGACTTTCTTGGATCTAAATTGAATTTAGTTTTCAACCCGAGTTTATTTTGTGCGGGTGATAACAACCAAATGATTTTCGTTTGTTTTTCTTAGATCTAGATTATTTTTTAATATATAAATTTAAATGAAGTCTAGTAATGTTCAAATAATATAGTTAATTATTGGCATTTTTATTCTACCTAGGATTACTTTCTATTTTCTTTAATCCTTTTTTCTAAGAAAAGTCAAACTTATAAAGAAAAATATAACAATGTGAAACTAAAATTGTTGCAGCCCACATGTGGCCACTTTTCATCTTGATTTCATTATATGCATAATATATAGACAAAAAAAAATGAGACCAGATAAAATTGTTGCAGCCCACATGTGGCCACTTTTTATTGGTTCCCAGTCAATATTGATTAATATATTTTTTATTTTTTATAATAAAAACTAGTTATAAAACTCGCCGATGTGCGGGATTATTAAGAATGAATTTGGTGTGGTATTAGAAAAGAATATAACATGTAATGGATAAATTTTTAAATAGAAAATTTTCTAAAATGGTTTAAAAGTAAGCCTACAGTTAATAGTGACAAAATATTTTGGTAGTTTGTTGGTACCTTAATTTTGACTACATTAATAATTATCATTGTAACACTCATTTTTAGCACATTATCATTTCATCTTGATTTCATTTTCTTCATTAATTATGCTTTTGCGTTTATTTTGCACAACCTATCTCTTTTCACTCCTGTTTAGTATTTCATTCGTCCTTTTCTTTTCTGTGTTTAGTATTTATTATTTATTCCTAATTTCTATTTTTTTAATTTGTTTAATTTAAGTTGACTTTTGTTTTTACTCAAGCTTTTGTCGATGTCAGTATTTTCGGTGGATTAATTCGGAGAGCCTTTCCCTATTTCTATTTTTGCTCAGCTAAATCTCTGATAGATGTCCATATTCTCGTTCTCAAACACTCTTAAAGGCTCCTAAAATTCTAACATCTTATATCTCAGTCATCCATTTCAAGTGAGCTAATCTAATCTATCAAATTTGACACATCAGCATCCTTATCATCACCAAAAATCTGCCACATCACCGAAATTTGCCACCTCACCTTATCTCTTCCTAACCTTGACCGTTTATTTCAAACGAACAATTTTCAACCCTTAGATCGAACTAAACCTAACTAAACCTACAATATAAATAGAAAGAGATGGTCTATCCTTCACTATTCAGAGTAATTTTAACCTCTATAGTGAGGCTAGAATGAGTTCTCTAATCGACAAAGATAAGAATTAAAACGGTGATTCCTTCTAAGATCCTGATTTATTTATTTTTTAAACGTGATTTTAAAACACCTTTTTAGAACCGATAACTTTTTTTGGATGCGACTCAGGTATCTGACATCTTCCTGAGTCCATAAATTGACCCCGAACTATAGTTCTCGGGTTTAGACCTTTTTTTGTGCTTTAATTTTTATTTTTCTTTTGACCATAGGTTTTCCTAAATTTTATAAACAATAGAGTGGCGACTCCAATTAGAAGAATTAAAAAGATGACAAACGACAATATTTTAGAATACTCTTTCGATGACATGACTTCACCAAAAAAAACTTCAAAATATTTCTCTTCGTTTGAGCTTTACAATATATAAAGAGATATATTTTCGTTTAATATAAAAGAAAAGCAAACGACATTGGATGCCCATTGCAAAGAATCAATTAACACTGAAATTGTAGATCTGGAGGTTTGTGGAGTCGTAGTGTCTACAACAACGTGGTATGCAACGGTGAGGAGGAGTAGTGCCACTATTGTTATGAAGCATGAATACGGATAAGTAACACAAACATGATATTTTAACACCGCAATTTCTAAAAATTCAGGACACGACACAGCTAGTTACATATCGATTTTATATATTTTTAAAATATAAATTATACTTTTTTATTATAAAATAATTTTAGAAGTTAAAATATCACTTTATGATAAATGTATTCTTATACACGTAAAAATGTACTAGGCATACATAAAAGAGTATAGATTTGAATCCAAAAGTTATGTTGCCATTAAATTGTAATCTAAAAACAATTGTTAAAAGCATAAATAGGATCTCAAATTTCTTTAATTGTATAAATTATCATAATTGTCGATTTCATACTAAAGTTAAATTGAAATTTTCAATCGAAAAAGAGAGTTAAATTTAAAACTCAAACAACATACTAATTGTCGTTAGAGAGATCGAAGAAAATTTATGACACTAAACATTTATTTTTTCTTAAAACTTATAGCCTTTAGGTTTTGTTCAAGATCAAAGAAAAGTAAAAAAATCAATACGATGCAAAAAAAAAGTGTTGTAGTTTTCCTAATTTCTCTTTATTATGTTTATTCCTTTTTATTTTAGTATTTTTATTTTTTAAAATCATTATTGACACCTCACTTTAACAGAAAAAATTGCATTCACGAAGTGTTTAAAAAGTGTCTGATTTAAATTTAATTTTTTTATTTTTTAGAGTGTCCCTAAGTGTTTAAAAAGTGTCTGATTTAAATTTAATTTTTTTATTTTTTATAAGTGTCCTCGACACGAATACGAAGTCATTTTTTGAGTGTACATGCTTCATAGTACTATTGTTGTTGGTATTGATGGTTGGAAAGAGAAGATCGTGGTGAGTGTTTCTAGCGAATGCTAAATTTATCATTTTTAGTTAAGGAAATGGAATAAATGCAATAATTTTGATTATTGTCCTATATATTTATCAGAAAATGTACAACCCAAAACAAAAAAAATTGTACAAATCCAATTATCTATTTTTTTTTTTTGACAATGCTAAAACGGGCGAAGAAAACAGGAGAACTGGGAGTGCGAATGACGTGTCAATTCTAACCTTCCAAAATTACCCTTCGTGTCCTCTGCTTTTCATTCAATCACACCCATCTGCTTTTCATCCTCAGCCTCACATCGCAATTGGGTCTCCTTCTTCTCCGACCCAACCCCTCACCCTTGCCGCCTCGCCTTCTCATTCTGACCCAACCCCTCACCCTCGTCCCCTCGCCTCTCTTGACCAGAACCCTCACACCCATATGATTCGCCCCCTTCGCCGCAGCTATCCTCTCATAATCGCGAATGGGTCTCCTTCTTCTCCGCCCCCTCACTCCGACAAGAACGTCCTCTCGCAGCACCTGTCCTCCGATAATCACCGCACAAGGTACTCTCTCTGATCTAGTTTGGGTTTTTTTAATTTTTATTTCTTGTGAATTATATTTTGCTTTGAATTTGGTTTTTTTGAGGTGTTCGGTGGGGGAATCTTGTGAATTGAGTCTTTGAGGCTGTGTTATTGCACAAATTGAAAAATTGAGTTTTTTTGTTTGTTTGTTAGAGCATGAAAACACTTGTTGAAATATACGAATGTCATGATAGTTCTTTTTCATTCATGTGAGATTCTTAGATAACTTTGTTTTGGTTTTTACAGAATTTGGCTTCAGTTTAGAAAATTCATCATGTCATTGCTTGAAGTGATCACTAAATATGAACTATTTTTATTTCATCTCTTTTGGATTTCAGTAGGATGTCAGCAAATTCTGCACCCTTGATCTCCAATAGTCAACGTCGTGAATTCAGATGCAATAAAGTATTGACGTCACTTGGGAAGCAAAGAGCAACCTTGAATTACGAGCCGCCAATCTTTTGCAAGTGTGGGTTGAAGGCACCAAGATGGATATCCTAGACTGACAAACACCCAAGTATGCGTTTCTACAAGTGTGCTGGGGCAAATAGAAATGGTGGTTATGGCTTCTACAAATGGGTTGATCAATGATCAACCAGTAACAGGTTGGGTTCGTGAAGTGATAATGGAGTTGAGGGATCGTGAGAAAGAGATGGCCGAAAGAATTGTAAATTTTAAAGCTGAAAATGCAAGGCTAACACTTGAGAATGAAGGAATGATGGCTGATATAAGCATTGGTATTGAAACTGAAACGAAGGGTGTGTTAGATGAGCTTAGGTGTGTGAAAGAGGTAGTCAATCAAGTAAATAAGGATGTTAGAGTAATAAAAATGATATGTATATGTCTGGTTTGTATTATTTCCTCGTTTATTATTTGTAGCCACAACTAAAGATGGAATGAAATGGTGTTGAGTTGTTCTATTTATAATTAAGAATGAATGATCATAAATTTAGTATTATTGTTGTGATCATAACTATTTTACTTGGCCTTTGATATAATTGAAACCAAACAAACAAGTCTAACTGTCAATAAAATCATAGCAAACTCTGGATAAATTGATTTTGAGTTTCTATAGAGAAACAAATGTTTAAAACTTCCACATAAAAATCTAAAAATAACAAATATTTACATGATGTGCGCAATAATGTGCACAATAATGTGCGCAATGATTCATATTATATCCAAAATGGGTTCCTAAAATGTGACCACTAAGTGATAAACAAAACATGATCAACCTCTCAGAGCTAGCCTTGGCACCTACATCACTCTTACGTCCTCTGATTCTCTCCTGTTCACCACTCCCACATTGGTTGCACTCTACATTATAGACAATGTTGTTAATTTGCAGAATCCATGATAGTCAAGTTTGCAGCAACAAATAATGATATAATGAAATGCTTTAAGATTTTATTGTCATACCAGACTCTTTTGAGTTCTAAATTGATTCACAGTAGATGGTTCAGATGGTTTAGATGAGTTACTTGTAGACTTTAAGCTTCCTTGTACTGTTTAATGAACTTGATGTTGATCTTTCTTGCTTCTGTTTACTTGAGTACTCTATTAGAAAAAGTAGTATTAATAAGTTAAAGAAAAATTATCATATACAAATATCACAATCAATATTGAAGAAAATAATAATAAAAAAAACAAACCTTTGATGCATTTTTTTTGTTCATTTTTTGTTCTACTGTTGACATTTTTCTTTTAGATGGAGGATGACCTTTTGTTCGCACCTTCAATGGATTCAAAATCTTATCACTTGAGGTGGCGTCTGCAGACAACTTGTTCCAATTAATAGAATTATCCATGAGTTTTGAAGTTACCTCATCGTAGCATCTCATTAGAAACTCATACTTTTCTACAGACTCAACTCCAATCTCTATAGCCTTAGAGACTTGTGAATTCAAATTATTGTATCTCACTTTACATTCATCATCCTTGTCGTCATCATAAAAGTTCTTGATATATGAATGTCTGTGTCTAACATCCTTCCTCCAGCGATGCAAGGTATATTGAGTTGGAACCGACTTTATATTTTTCTGAATGAACACCTTCACTATATGTCTGCAAATAATTCCTCTAAACTCAAACAAACGACATGAATACGTAAATTCAGGTTTCGCCTCATCATAACAAACAATATAAGTAACTTCCTTTCTTAATGCACTATCTTTGCTTGATGCAATGTCAGCTACTTGAAATGTCGAAATTGATTCATACCTGTTGAGGAAGACAAGATTGCAGTACAACAATCCCCGTAACTCCTCATGAAATAACCAAAACAGTTCATTTGTGTAGGCATGTTGAAGTTGTTTCTCAAAGTTAAAATTAATTATCACAGGAAGGTTGGAATTGAAAAAAAGCAAAATATGCTTTGTTTTCTTTCTCGATCTTACTCTTCAATGCATTATCATGCTGCTCTACAAACTGCTCTAAAGACGTCTTGGGACCAATATAACCATCAAAGAATGCATTTATACCTTTACTTCTTCGGGTTGTAGACATTCCATCCCAAAAAGTTCCTTTAACATACACTGGAACCCAACGATGACGATCTTTATATAAATAACTTAACCATTCATTTTTTATGAGATAAAAATCATTAAGCATGTTACCCCAAATCTCCTCAAATTCTTGAACCTCAATGAACTCATAGACTACTTCTTTCATAACTTTTTAAATTTGCTTGTAATCATGCCGTGATCCAAGCTTCTTAGGTAGCTTCTTCATAATGTGCCATAGGAAAAGACAATGGTGAGAATTAGGAAAAATTGATTTGACGACTTTTTGAATGGACCTGCATTGATTAGTAACTATTGCATTTGGAGCATTTGACATGCACTCCAACCAAGCTTTAAACAACCAAATGTATGTCTTTGCTTCTTCATTTGAGAGTAAACCACATCCCAACAGTATAGTCTGCCTATGGTGATTAACACCAACAAATGGTGCAAAAGGCATGTCGTATCTATTAGTTAAGTACGTTGTATCAAACGATATGACATCACCAAAAGTTTCATAGGCTGCTATAGATCGTGCAACTACCCAAAATATATTTTTTATTCGACTGTCATCATCTATATCAAGTAGATAAAAGAAATTAGGATTCCTCTTTTGCATGCAGGCAAAATACCTACTAAGTGTTTTTGCATCTCCAACTCCAAGCCTAATTTTCCTTACTTTAAGAATATGATTTCTACAATCTTTCTCAGTAAAGGTCAAGTTTTCATACCCCCCTACTTCCTCATCCAAAGATTGAATTTTTTACTCAAACGTATGCTTGCTTGGTCATTTGTTTCAAGCCTCCGCTTCACATACGCATCTTTATTACACTTTAAAAAGCGTGCTTTATTTGGACTCAACGCATGATTATGCTCAAGATTAACATTAGAAATAGTTAACTCTCCTCTCTCCCTGCGTGTTTATCAATCACTTAATTAAATTCTATAGAGTATCTCTTAGAATTGTTAAGGCGATTAGGAATTTCCAATAGAGAGTCTCTTTGGTAATTTTGAGTAGGAGGAGAGTAGGAAGTCTAGAGTGTCTCTGATTTCTATAGCCTGTCTATGAAAATTGGTTTTGAAAATACTTGCGTCGATGACCAATTGAATGAATCGTGGTTTGATTAGAGT
This sequence comes from Viola odorata, assembly GCA_963691705.1. NCBI lineage: Eukaryota > Viridiplantae > Streptophyta > Magnoliopsida > Malpighiales > Violaceae > Viola > Viola odorata. The sequence continues at coordinate 24,597,879 of OY829542.1, forward strand.
CTCTGATTTCTACAGCCTGTCTTCATCTGTTTACTGTCTTGTTTCTTTTATTTGTTTAATTAATTGCAATACAAACAACCTCTTTATTGGTATTTACCACTGTTATGAATTTTGGTCATTGAACATGAATTAATTTAGTCGTGAAATCTCTGTGGAACGATCTCCTTTTACCACTTGCTACAGTTTAATTCAATTTGTGCATGGTGAATCGTAGTATTTATTTTTGTTGGTTTCGGCAACCATCAAATTTTGGCGTCATTGCCGGAGATTTCAATCGGTGCTAATTTAATTTCTTTGTTTTATGACTAGATCTTCTCGCTCAGAATTACTTCCATACAACCCAGAGTTAACAAGAACAAAAATGCAGTACAGAAAATAGCGGGAAGAAAGACAGAGAGTTGTTTCTGCAGAATCAGAATTGGAAGACAGTTCTTTCCAAACACCACAACCTGACTCTTTCTCAGACCTGGGAGAGAGCTCATCTGCCGCAGTTAGAGAAAATCCACTTTTCGAACCAGATATGGACCCCCCCTGGAGGCGACCAGCCACCACCACCTCCTCCTCCTCTAGAAAAAAACCTTTAGGCAGCCAACAATGAAGGACCACCATCGGATACATACTTTTGTGTCCAATACCCACTCGTAGAACATGATTGGAACCTTAAGCCAAACACTATCGATAACCTGAAGAAGTTCTACGGATTACTAAGCAAAAACCCCTTCAAATACCTCCAAAACCTCCATTGTTAATATGATACCCACAAACCACCTCGAGTAGACATTAACCGAGCTAAACTCCGAGCCTTCCCATGGACCTTAGAAGACAAAGCTAGAACTTGGTTCCTCGGCCTACCACACAATTCCATTAATACATGGCAGCAGATGTTGAGTACCTTTCTCAACAAGTATTGGTCATCTAGCAAGGCAGGAAACGCAAGGAAAAATATTGTGTCCATTCACCAATTGTCAAATGAGGATTTTGGGGAATATTATCAAAGGTATAAGGATTTACAGGAGATATGTCCGAACCATAACGTCTCTCCCTACAACCTCGTGCAATACTTTTACTATGGGATGTGTATCAGAGATAAATTAATGCTGGATGGAGCAGCTGGAGGCGCACTACAGGATTGTACACTGACAAGAGCAAATGATTTGATCCAAACCTTGGCCGAGAACTGCTATCAAATGACTCAGGAGATAGAGAAACACCCAATGGTAATGTATCCGCAATTGAACAAAAATTAGATGAACTTTCTAATCATTTTGATACTCTCTACGCAGGGCAATCACAGGTACAGGTACATCAGGCACAACCGACCATGACATGTGGTGTATGCGGCCAGCAAGGACACCATTCGGATCATTGCGTCTTGACCAATGGGACACCTGAAGAAGTTAGTGTCGTAATGTAATACCAACAGCAGTATGGTAGATACCCACTTCATAAGCCTAGGTTCAGCCAAAATCAGTACAACAATAACCCAGGGTGGAAAGAGAACACGAACTCTAATGTTGTGGTTCATCAACCAAACCAATACCAAGCCTAGCAACAACAACCACCACCTATGAACCTACAAAACTTCATCCCTAGACCTAATGTACCATAACTTCCAGCCCCACAACAGCCCCTACTGCTCACTGGAGTCCCAATGGAGGATATGCTTAAACAGTTTATGCAAGCCACTCAAGCTAGCATAACAAATCTCGCCCAATCAACCCAAGCCAGTATTGCTACCTTACAAAGGGAGTTGGGGGAGATAAAACTCAGTAAACAAGAGCAGGGAGGACAGTTACCATCCACCATGGTTGATAACCCGAAGCATAATGTCAGTTCCATGACATTGAGGAGTGGAGTATAGATTTTGGATAAACACGACTCTTTTTCAGACCTGGGAAAGAGGCCAGAAGCAGTCCGACCGCCAGCAGATTTTGAACCAGAAGCGGAAGTCGTAATTGAAAACCCAGCCAAGATCGATCCCATTCCAGAGCCATAGGTAAAGAAGGAACAACAGGTAATATACTTCCTCCCTTTCCAGACAGGTCTGAAAAGCCAAGAAGGTAAGGGACAAAAAGGCTATTCTTGACATTTTTCAGAAAGTAGCAATTAATATTCCTTTACTTGATATGATTGCTCAAATTCCAAAATATGCTAAATTTTTAAAAGAATTGTGCACTAACAGGAAAAAGCTTGCAGGATTAGAAAGGATCAACCTAAACGAAAACGTCTCCGCCGTTTTTCAGAAGAAATTGTCGAATAAGTGTAAGGATAGGGGAACGTTTGTAATCCCTTGTAAGATCGGGGATCGGGTTATTGAAAAAGCACTATGTGATTTAGGTGCAGGAATAAATGTTGTCTTTAACCTTGTTTAAAAGCTTGAAAATCAGGGAATTGCAAGAAACTAGACTAGTCATTCAATTAGCCGACAGGTCTATTATTTACCCTGTTGGGGTAATTAAAGATGTGTTAGTACAGGTTGATAGTCTTGTATTCCCTACTGATTTTTATGTTATTGACATGGAAAATGATCACACCTCTAAATCAACCGAAATATTATTAGGCAGACCCTTTTTGAGAACAGCTAGGGTGAAGATTGGTGTGTTTAGTGGATACTTAACTTTAGAGTTTGATGGTGAGATCATTACTTTCAACATGTATGAAGCTATGCGATTCCCTAATGACATACATTCTTTGAATTTTGTGGATGTAATTGATCCTGATGATGAAGATATTCATGAGCTTGAATTTACTGATCCTTTAGAGTATGTTCTTAGCAGGAGTGTTGATTACAATAAACTGGGTGAATTGGAGGAAAGAATGGTAGTTCGTGACGAGATTGAGGAAGCAGTGTTTGAACTTGACATTTCTAAACCTTTTATTACTGTTCCCAGAACTTTAGATTTACCTGCCACTCACAACTCTCTTATTCCTTCTGTTTTATAGGCCCCGGATCTAGAGTTGAAGAAACTACTAGAGCACCTGAAGTACTCTTTCCTAGGACTAGGACAGAGTCTACTAGTAATAATTTCCAGCAGATTGACGAAACTGGAGGAGGACAGACTCGTGAGAATCTTGAAGGATCACAAAGAAGCTATCAGTTGGACCATAACTGACATCAAGGGGATTTCTCCTTCTATTTGCACGTATAAAATCCACCTTGAAGAAGATTGCTAGACAGTAAGATAACCACAAAGGACGTTGAATCCGTCTATGATAGAAGTCGTGAAAAAGGAAATTCTTAAACTTTTAGATGCAGGTGTTATATACCCTATATCTGATAGTTCTTGGGTGAGTCCTGTGCAGGTTGTTCCCAAGAAAACAGGGATGACAGTGGTTGAAAATAACGAGGGAAAGCTGGTTCCGACGAGGGTGCAAAACGGATTGAGAGTATGCATCGATTATCGTAGGCTTAACACAGCAACGAGGAAGGATCATTTTCCCCTCCCCTTCATTGATCAGATGCTGGAAAGACTCTCAGGTGAAACCCATTATTGTTGTCTCGACGGGTATTCTGGATTCCACCAAATACCCGTCGCTGTGAAAGACCAAGATAAGACCACTTTTACTTGCCCTTTCGGGACTTTTGCGTATAAGCGTATGCCTTTTGGACTTTGTAATGTACCTGCTACTTTTCAACGATGCATGCTAAGTATTTTTTCTGAATATGTTGAAAAAGGAATAGAAGTTTTCATGGACGATTTTACTGTGTATGGAAATTCTTTTGATGAGTGCTTAGAAAACTTAGAAAAAGTCCTTAAGAGGTGTTTAGAAACTAATCTTGTGATAAATTATGAGAAATGTCACTTTATGGTTGATCATGGATTAGTTCTAGGACACATTATTTCCCGTAAAACAATTGAGGTCGACAAAGCTAAAATAGATATTATAGAATCTCTGCCTTACCCAACCAGTGTGCGTAAAGTGCGCTCTTTCTTAGGTCATACAGGTTTCTATAGAAGATTCATCAAGGACTTCTCAAAGATTGTAGCACCCATGTGCCAGCTGTTATAGAAGGAGGTCAAATTTCAGTTTGGAGAGGATTGCAAGAAAGCTTTCGATGAGCTTAAAGAGAAATTAATTACAGCCCCTGTAATTCAAGCTCCTAATTGGAACTTACCATTTGAAATAATGTGCGATGACTCTAACAATGTTGTAGGTGCGGTTCTAGGACAAAAGGAGGGGAAGGATCCTCATGTTATCTATTATGCTTCGCGGATGTTGGATGAGGCGCAAAGGAACTATATGACCATGGAGAAAGAGTTGTTTGTGATTATTTTTTCTGACCATGCAGCTTTGCGCTACTTGTTGGCCAAGAAGGAGGCGAAACCAAGGCTGATCAGATGGATTCTCCTCCTACAAGAATTTGACGTGGAAATCAGAGACGAGTGGGAAGGAGAATTTGGTGGCAGACCACCTAAGCTGGATAATAGCAGCCCCAAACCCATTACCTGTCAAAGATGAGTTCCCGGATGAAGGCCTCTTCCTAGCCATAGGAAAGAGGGCATGGTATGCTGGCATTGCTAACTTCTTAGCAATAGGTAAGTGTGAAGGTGAGTTATCTTATCATGAGAAGGAAAAAATCAAAAGACACTCTAAACATTACATATGGGACGATCCTTATATGTGGAACATTGGTAAGGATCAGATCATTAGAAGGTGTGTTCTTGAGCATGAGGTAGAATCTATTCTTGATTTTTGCCATTCTCAAGCATGTGGCGGACACTTTGGTCCAAAAAGAACCGCACTTAAGGTATTAGAATCTAGTTTTTACTAGCCTACACTTTTTAAGGATAGTCATATGTATTGCATGAAGTGTTCTAACTGTCAACATACTGGTAATATTTCTTCAAAAAATTAGATGTCACTTAGTCCAATATTAGCATGTGAAATCTTTGAAGTATGGGGAATAGACTTTATGGGTCCTTTTCCTAAGTCTGGAGGTAACCAGTATATTATTCTTGCAGTAGATTATCTTTCAAAATGGGTGGAAGTTAAGGCCACTGCGGCTGATGACGCTAGAACCACCGTCTCATTTTTGAAATCTCATGTTCTTAACAGGTTTGGAGTCTCGAAGGTGATAATCAGTGACAGAGGCACTCACTTTTGTAATAAAGTGGTGGCAACCTTGTTCAAAAAGTATAGTATCACCCACAAAGTCTCCACATCCTATCACCCCTAGACCAATGAGCAGGCAGAGGTTTCGAATAGAGAGATCAAAACCATACTGACAAAAACGGTGAATCCAGAAAGAAAAGATTGGAGCCAGAGGCTGGACGATGCCTTATGGGCGTACTGAACAACATTCAAGATGCCAATCGGGACTACTCCATACAAGCTGGTATTTGGAAAATCTTGCCGACTTCCAGTCGAAATGGAGCATTGATCATTCTGGGCGATAAAGCAATGTAACGTCAACATGGAGCGAGATGGAGAAGAAAGAAAACTTCATATGCAAGAACTCGAGGAGCTAAGGAATGATGCGTATGAGAATGCGATCACCACCAAAGCCAAAATGAAGAAATACCATGACAGCCTTATCAAAACTTAGAACTTTTTCGTGGGACAAAAAGTTCTATTATTTAATTCTATACTAAGAATTTTTTCTGGAAAACTTAAGTCTAGATGGGTTGGTCCTTATGTTGTTTCTAATATTTATTCTCATGGTGCTATTGACATTCAGGAAATGAAGACAGGGAGAATCTTCAAAGTAAATAGATAGAGGTTGAAACCTTTTTATGAAGGGTTCAAGAATGACATGGTGGAGCAGCTCACCGTTTATCCACCTCCAAAAAATTGAGCACGAACAATGTCTAGTCCGAGACTATAAAGAGGAACGCTTCATGGGAGGCAACCCATGTGTTTTTGACATTTTCATTTTTTTAATTATTTTTATTTTTATTTTATTTTCATTTTTATTTTTTATTTTATTTTGTTTTTATTTTGTTTCCCTGTCAAGGAACTTTTCTGGAAAATAATGGTGTTTTGAATGTGTTTCTTGGTAGGAGAACAAGAGCAGAGGGGAATAATGGAGGATAGGTGCACATTTGAAGAGTTTGTTATGGCTTAAGTGAAGTTCTAGCCCAAAGAACCTTAGCGGGCTTGAACAAACCACTTAAGCCCATTAACTAAATTAACACATAAAACACTACACTCCCTTACCCGACCAAATCAAACACCACATTCCATCATCTTCTTCCCCTCTTTCAAAACCCTAGCTACTCCCTCAAATCCAAACACCAACCATAGTGCTAACAAGAGGAGGAGTCGGCGGCAGCACCAGAAGCAGCACCAAACCAGGAATCAAACCCGCCACAAAACCCAAGACCCGAACCACAGCTCAGCCACCCTCACCGCCGATTCAGCTAACGGACGACGAAGAGGAGTTTTACTTTGACATTTATGGGAACTACACCCGAGAGAGACCAGCCACCCCACCGCTGTCGTCCTTTCCTCCGCGTGTCGCAGCGAGAACGCGGACAACCAATCCAGTCCAGCGTACATGGCCACTGTCGCGTACAACCAGTCCAGCGTCATAGCTGGTCGCGCCTCCCACCACCACAACGCCGGCGAAGAGCTCCCGTACGCCTACACTGGTCACCACCGTCGCTACAGTAGCCACGACAGACCAGGGGGAAGAAGCAAGGACCAGCTGGACAAACCCATTTCACCGGAGCCCTCTATCCACTCTTCGAGTGACTCCGGTGACGAGACAACCTCAGATCCGACGTTTAAATCCATTTTGCACGAGTTGGAGGCTGAATCAGAAGAGCAGTCCGACGAGATGCCCTTATCTCACCAGAGAAAAGGAAAGCAGAAGGTGGCAGTGGGTAGAAACGGGTCTAGTGTGGGGGAAAATGCAAGAGGACAGAACCAGCGCAATTGGAACAGAAGGGCCATGTGCGGACCAAAGACAAGTCTAAAGGAGGCAAAGCGAAACGATAGGTACCCCCAACCATTGAAAACCTCAATGGCTAGTTGATTTTTGATGATAATGAGTCTATTGAGAAATTGGTTGTTTATTGTCGTCGTGGTGCTACTGCCTGTGCTAGATTTGATTGTCAATTGTTGACTGATTTGGGGATTTTAGATAAATTGACTGAGTTTATTCAGAACATAGGATGGGAGCCTTTCTTTTTTCTTGAGCATGTTGTCTATTTGGAACTCACTTATGAATTTTATTCCTCATTCTAGTTAAGTCCACCTAAAAAGAAAATTGTGTTGTTTAATGATAAGGAAGTGCACTTTAGATTGATGAATGCATATTTTCACCTTAGCATGAATGAGTTTAATGTTATGTTGGGTTTTGTTGCTGAAAATGAATTGGGTGCTGATTGGTACATTAATTACTTTTCTGACTATCCGGATGAATTTGATAAAGATGTTGCTTTTAGACAATTGACTGGAAACCCAGCAGCTATCTTCGATAACAGTCATACGAAGGCTCACGCCATTCGTGACTTATCGCTAAGGATTCTGCACAGGTTTCTAGCAATTACCTTTGCCGGTAAGATTCACATTTCTGGTGAAATCTCCAAGCAGGAGCTTTTCATTCTTTGGTGCATGTTAAATAGGCATAAATTGAGTCTAGGATACTGGTTTAGTCATCAAGTCAGAACTTGCAAATCTAAAATGCCCATGGGTTCTCTCATAACCGCTCTTGCTGTCAAACATAGAGGTTTTAATATTGAAAATAACAACCTTTTCAAGTATGCTGATTTGAGATTGCTTGATTTGAGATCATTGGATCAAATGGGTTATTTTCACTTGGAAAATAAAGTTTTGTGCAACAACACAGGTTTTACGCCTGTCTCGGAGCATGTGTTTTCAACTAAGAACGGAGGAATCTTCAGGTTTGCCCACGAGTAAGCTAAAGAAGCTGCCACGACATCCACTGCCGAGGCACAACAAAACAACTCACTCCCACGTGAACCGTCGGGATCCCGAACTGACCACGGTCACATTCAAGGGGAAGAGTTGGCTGTACTGAAAGAGATTTTGAGGAAGCAGGACGATCAGAGTAGCATGATGAGAAAGTTGCTTGAGGAGTAGCATGAAACATTGAAACAAATCCTAGAGGACCTTGCAGCTGGTCAAAAGGCTGCCAAAATGACCCCCCAGGTTCCATCTTTCCATTCCTTTTATTTTCTTCTTTCTTTTTCTTTCTTGAGTCTGTTTTTTAACTTATTTTCCATTTGTCTATTTTTTTCTTTTCCCACACTTTGAGGACAAGGTGTCTTCTAGTGTGGGGGAGGAGTTTTTAGGATTGTGTTGATTGTTTATGTTTTTTGTGTTTTTCGTGATTGCTTGAGTGCGTCAGTTTTGTTTTGGGTTAATTTTCCAATTTTGAGTCTGTTTTGTGGTCTGTTTTTCAATTCTTGCCTGCATGTCTTGTCTGTTTGTCTTGAGCGTGCCTTATTTTGATTTTATTGCATGTTTTTAGATAGATTTTGTGGCTGTTTTGTTCAACAAAAACCATGAAAATTAGTTTCAGAACATACACTTCATCACATAGGAAACAAAAGATGCTTGATTTCATAGGTCCTTGTTTTATTACCAAGGCTAGGCAATGGCATAATATTTCCAATACCTGTGAGGTGTATCCTCCTGGCATTCTTTAAACTCACTTTATTTATATAGTGTCATGATGCTTGGGCTTTATGATTGAATTTTGCGAGAGAAAACATGCAGAACTGGCATTCTTTAGCCTGCTACTTTTGACACATTGACTATCAATATAGGCTTGCCCCTAAATCATTTGTGGTTTAATAAAGAAGAACTTAAAATGCTAATGCTCTGATATTATTGCCTCATTTAAGCAAAAATACGCAGAGAACTATTGAAAAGAAATTCAGCAGCTATAAAAATAAAAATGCTATGTTTGCTGCTTTGGTATTCTTGCCTCAGCAAGCGAGAATATCCAAGGAACTACAATCAGCCTTGAAAGAAAGAAAAAAACTTGTCTTGGTGCTCATGCCTTATTTAAGCAAGAGTACCCAAGAAACTTAGAAAAGCTGATTGAAATTAAGTGAAGAAGGAAAAAGAAATGATTAAAGGGCAATGTGGAAATAAATAGGCCGAAAATCTTCAATTCAGTCAATGTGGAGGGGGTAGTAGAAGGAAATGGGAATTGTTCTGTTGTGTTTTCAATTGCAGGGTTTGATCGCTAAGCACTCGATTATGATACTATTTCAAATGAGGTGAGTTTGGGGTCTTGGTTAAGCATTGGTAATCTAGCATAGAGCTATGAACTGAAGTATCTGTGGATCCTATGTGATGAATTGGGTGTTCTGAAGTCGGTACTAATTGGTCTTTATTTGTATGTGTTTTATTTTGTTTTGGATGGAAATACTTGGGGACAAACATTAGGCTAGTGTGGGTGATTTTGATTGAATGCATTCATGCTGATTTTTATGCGTTCAATCCAGCTTATTTGGATGATTATTGCTGCTGCTAGTGATGTTTTACTCCCCTTTTTATAGATCATGGATCCATGAACCAAATAGAAGAAAAGGGAATGAAAAGCCATCGTTTGATGCTTGATTTGGTAGAGAGTGAATAGAGCCAGCCAATTTGTTTTCCTGAGCCAAAAACAATGTCGTATTGGCTGCTGCTTTATAAAGAGATGGACCCAAGACAGCCAAAGAAATTAAAAGACATGACATGGGCTTGGGCTGCCAAATGAAAGCTTGTCACGCGCTCTGAGCTTCCAATTGAAAGACGATGCTGCTGTTAAACTTGTAATAGCTTTAGCACTTCAACTTCAATTAGGAGATATTAAAACAATCTTTTTACTTTTCAATTTAGAATAAATGTAGAGATTTTTTGAGATAAGGATTAGGTTGATCCTTTTAAGAGAACAACTTGGCAGAAGGAAGGGATCCTCTTCTTCCTCAATTTTGTTTCCTGCCATTGACACTGCAGCTTGTTCCTTTTTCCTTTACCCTTTAATTAATTAATTCTATTTCATGTTTATTTCTTTTGTGATTTAATTATGTCTTGTTCTAGCTAATCTATTTAATTCCTGGTAAAGGCTATTTGAGCCATGATTCTTCTCTTGTGAGATCAAATTTGTGCTTATTAAATTCCAATTTTCGTATTTCTACTCTTTTTGATTTACGGTCAAAACTATTCGTGTTTGTTTTAAACCTGATCAATTTAGAATTAAGTATGTTTAGTTACAATCTTTCTTGGTAATTTTGGAGTCCATATTTTCATGAATCTGAAGGCAACTAATTGAGTAGAATCTTACTTATAGGAGTAGAGTGTCTCTCTCCTAGGTTTGTGAAAGGTCTCTCCCTGCGTGTTGTCAATCACTTAATTAAATTCTATAGAGTGTCTCTTAGAATTGTTAAGGCGATTAGGAATTTCCAATAGAGAGTCTCTTTGGTAATTTTGAGTAGGAGGAGAGTAGGAAGTCTAAAGTGTCTCTGATTTCTATAGCCTGTTTATGAAAATTGGTTTTGAAAATACTTGCGTCAATGATCAATTGAATGAATCGTGGTTTGATTAGAGTCTTTACCGGGAATGGCTTGTCGCTTGAGTTTAATCAATCTTAATTTGTTTACTGTCTTGTTTCTTTTATTTGTTTAATTAATTGCAATACAAACAACCTCTTTATTGGTATTTACCACTGTTACGAATTTTGGTCATTGAACATGAATTAATTTAGTCGTGAAATCTCTGTGGAACGATCTTTTTTTACCACTTGCTACAGTTTAATTCAATTTGTGCATGGTGAATCGTAGTATTTATTTTTGTTGGTTTCGGCAACCATCAGCAGCGTCACTCTCACCTGATTCCTCCTCGCCGGCGGCGGTCTGTTCGACCTCTTCCTCTTCTTCCATCTCAGCCGGTAGCTCATTCTCCTCATGGTCCGAATCGGACACCAACACATCTTTCGATCGACCATGAAGTGGCATATCTCAAAGTTCAAGAAGAGATTGGTCTCGATGCATCGCTCCAAATACTTTTTTAATTTACACATGCATTCCGAAAAGAAGTTACCATAAACCGTGAAGTAGTCCATGAAGACCTCGATACCATCTTCAACCAATTCGGAAAAGATGCTCAACATACAGCGTTGAAAGGTGGCGAGGGCATTACAGAGGCCGAAGGGCATACGTCTGTAGGCGAAGGTGTCGTAAGGGCACGTGAACGTAGTTTTTTCTTGGTCTTTGGGGGCAACCGGGATTTGATGGAAACCTGAGTATCGATCCAGGCAGCAGTAGTGAGTCTTGCCGCGAGACGCTTCAGCATCTGGTCTATGAAAGGAAGAGGGAAGTGATCCTTTCTGGTAGCAGCATTCAAACGACGATAATCAATGCAAACTCGCCACCCATTCTGAATCCTGGTGAAAATAGATTCACCGTCTTACCCAATAGTAATGGTGATACCCATTTTCTTGACTTGTATTGGGCTGACCCATGGGCTATCCGAGATGGGATAGATAACGCCCGCATCTAGCAACTTTAACACCTCTTTTTTCACCACCTCCATCATAGGTGGATTCAATCTGCGTTGTGGCTGGCGTATTGTCTTGCTGGCATCTTCCAAATGAATTCGGTGTGTACATAAGGCTAGCGACAAGCCCTTGATGTCGGCAATTTCGAGAGAAAGCTAAACAGGAGAGATACACGTGAGGGAGTGCTTGTTCCACTAACACCTATAGATATCTAGCTTCTTAATTTTGCAGGCATAATTTTATAGGAGTGTGATAGTGAATGGTGTGACCAAGAAGTGTGTGATGATGATAGTAGCTACCAATGCAGTGGTGATGATGGATATGAATCCTATGATGAGGGTTACCAACCGTCTAGTGTTGATGAGTATGACTCCTATGGCAACGATAGCAACCATTCCAATGGTGATAATGGCTACCAGCCGGCTAGTGTTGATGATGATGGTTCCTATGGTGTCACTAGCAACCATTCCAAGGGTGATGGGAGTTCATCTTGGACGTGTAGTAGTTACCAATCTCATGGTAATGAAGCATATGAGTCTTATGGTGACAATGACTATGAGCATGGTATTGATAGTGCGGGTGAATACTAAGATCAAGATGCTGCAAGTGATTGTGAATATGGAGACTACGAAGGATCTCAAAGTTCTCATGGCTCAAGTTGTGGCCTACGTTCCAATTCCGGTCAAAGCCTTGGCCATGGCCCCAATTTTAGAAGAACCATCCTCCACACAAGCACACAAGTCCAAAACAATCATGATAGAACCCTAAGACGAGCACCTACACCTTCTCCTCCTCACTCAAGATATGGCCTCGGTTCCTCAAGACAAAGCCTTGGCCATGGTCCCTCTACTAGTGGTCGCAACCATCAAGACAACACCACTTCTCGCCATCGACAATTTCAACTTCCCCTCTTTAGAGGAACGTCCTCTCCGGCAGATTTTATAGAATGGGAATCCTACCTTACAGGATTGTTCGAATGTCACCAAATGTCCAAGAGCAAGAAAGCCAAACTTGCTATCAAGACATTTGACGACAATGCCTATAATTGGTGGTACCATATGAGTTGTGGAAGAGAAAAGAGACGAGTAGAACCGATCACTACTTGGGAAGAAATGAGGAGAGTAATGCGTGAGTGGTTTGTACCCACAAACTATCAGCGGGGGTTGGAAAATGAGTTGTTTTCTATTCAACAAAGTGGTCCAAGTAAGCCAAAATTAGTTATTGATTGCGATTTAATTGGAGATAATATACATGAAACTCTTGTGTTAAAGAGCAATTACTTGAGGATCATGTGCTTAATAATTGTGTTGAGAATGATATGGTTGAGCATCCTATTGGTGAGATGAGTAGAGAGACAATTAAGGGTGAATGTACCCAAACACTTGGGAAAGAGATGGGTGAGTGTAGCCAAACACTTGGGAGTGAGTTGGGTGAGAGCCATCAAACACTTGGGAATGAGTCGGGTGAGTGCCACCAAACACTCGGGAGTGAATCGGGTAAACACGTGGGGCTAGATGTGTTTGATGTTTTTGTCAACCCGTTGTTTAAATTTGGGAGGGTTACATTGGGGAGTGAAAAGAGTAAGCGTTCCATTGAGTGTGGATGTAACCTTGGAAATGAATCGGGTGATCACATTGAGCTAAATATCTTTCAAGGTTTTGACAACCCTTTGTTTAAACTTGAAGATATTAATTGAGAGAGTGAAAAGAGTGGGGAAAGGGATAGAGAGAATATCTTGTATTCTAACATGGATGATCCCTTCTTTTCTACGTTTGATTCTCCTTTACATAAATTTCCTATGGGTTTGGTCAAGGAATTCGGTGCTTATGAGGATCCTTTCCTTTACTACATTCCTAGCCAACATCATACACTTCTAGTGATATGCCCCTTGCAAGTAATGTTGAGTTATGTGCGCCCAAGTCAGGACCACGAATTTAAAGCAACGAATTCGAGGACGAATCCTTTCGAAGGGAAAGGTGATGATCCGATCACACATGGCTTCATTTCGGCGATGAATGAGCACACATTCGGAGGCCAAGAGACATGCCTAGAGTCACCAAAAGTAGGCGAGATTCATGCCAATCCGAGGCCACCAGCGTGGTCGAGTTTTCCCCTCGAAGTGGTCGGACCAACCATGAAGAGTGCACCTAGCGACATACCGTCAGGAGAAGACAAATAAATTGTCTTCTGAAGCGAGGCTAGCGACATACTGTTAAGCCTCTAACGGTATGTCTCCAGAGACGTTTTTAGCTTCCGAGAAGAGTGTTTTCTAGTATAAATAGTTTCTCCTTCATTTTTCTTCCTTAGTTTTTGATGAGTGTTTATTGCTTGAGTTAGAGAGTACTCCTCCCTCTAAACACCTTAAAATCTCCTTGTAAGGATCAAGCTTGGGAGGGTCCTTGATTCATTGCAAGTAAAAACCTCTTACCCTCTATCTTTAATTACTTGTTCTTGTTTACAATTAAATAGAACTTTGGGATTATGGTGTTTATTGAATATTATGGATTCCCATTGGTGGATGATTGATTATAATGTTATTTGAATGCTTGCCTATTGATTGATCAATTCCAATTGAATTTCTATCCGCAAACCTTCCTTTAATTTCCAGAATTTAGTTCATCTTCATTCTCTAAAATTCCGCCGCGTTTTTCTCCAATTTCATATCCGATTCTTATGTTTCTTGTCTATAATTGATCAAGTTTTGTCAGGTAACTCAAGCTAGATCTATTGACACGATCCGACTCATTAAAACGTGACTGGATCGCATCAAGTGGTAGCGGAGCCAATTTGGTAGCTTTATTTTCTTTTCAGTCTTTAGTTTTAACCAAAATCCCCCAAATTTCACCTAAGTGTACCACTGGTCTTCACAAGCACTCATGAAATTCACATCATTACTCTCCGTGGACGAACCTCTTACTTGTTATTTACAATTAAATTTGTTCCTAATAGTGAGTTGTATTTATTAATTTGTTTTGACAAATTCGACCCCCATCATTTTCTCTTCGTGTTCATTAAAGATATCCAATTAAAACACCTACATTATTAATTTAAAAAACCTTATTCATAAGAAATTTCAATTAAACCACTTCATAATTAATTTATTGTTCATGTTCGTAAATTTAATGTTATAATTATTGATTAAATATGAATATATTTTGAAATAAAAAGGACTAAAATTTAAAAATATTAAGTTAGAATGTAAAATGTTATTTAAAAATCTATAGTACAAAAAATAGCAAATCAAGTAAATAGAGAAAGGAAAAAAAGAGAACATACGATAAATTTTAAAAAATGAAAAAAATAATAATTAAAAATTTCGGAGAAAAATATATTACGGCTAAAGTGGTGCTACAAGAAATAAATATATTTTTAAAAGAAAGAAAGAAAGTGTCATACAAAGGTTCAGATGATGATTGTATGGCTTAATGGCATAAAATAACCCTGAATTTTAATGTTTTATTTAAGTGCAATCCTAAACTTTTTTTTTTGTTTAATTACAACCCTAGTCTTCGCTAATATTGTCATATTACCCCCCTACCGTAACAGAAATCCGATGTGGCACAGTTGACCACCGTTATGTGCCATGTCACCTCGCCACGTCCGCAATGACTAGGGGGGTAATTAAACAAAAAGAAAAGTTAAGGGTTGTGATTAATCAAAACATTAAAGTTCAAGGTTGTTTTATGTCATTTTTCCTAATTTAATCAATAACCCAAATTGTTCTTTTCCTTTCTTTTTATATACAATAGTATAATAATAATAATAATAAAAATAAAAATAAAAATTAGAATTAATGCTTCATTGCTAGAATTAGAGGTAATTATGATTAATCTGGGAATAAGGTTGCCTATAAAATAACTTAATAATTAGAGGTAATTATGATTAATCTGATTGATTATGATTATTAATAGAAAGGCAATGAAGGTGGAGAGAATCTAGAAAATTCCCATTCGTTTAAATTTACTGGAAAAAAATCCATCCAGCAGGAATGAATTGAAGAAGGAAAAATAAAAAAGAAACAAAAACAGAAAGGATAATAAAATAAATATGGCAAAAAGACAAAACAACCCTGAACTTTAATATTTTTGTTTAATTACCCCCCTGGTCAACGCAGACGTGGCAAGTTGACGTGGCACATAACGATGGTCAACTGTGCCACATCGGATTTTTGTTACGGTAGGGGGTAATATGACAATATTAGGGAAGACCAAGGTTGTAATTAAACAAAAAAAAAGTTCAAGGTTGCACTTAAATAAAACATTAAAGTTCAGGGTTGTTTTATGTCATTAAGTCGATTTTAATATAGTATAACTATTCTTCTTTATTGTGTTTATCTTGTCTTGAACTAGATCTTAACATTTCTTTAACACCATCCAACCATTCTAGTTGTAATTCGATTTTTAGACACATTCTATTGTGCTCATCGAAAATCATACACTAGAGTGGCTTAGATCGTATCAACTGTAGACCTCACTAATCTACGCTTGATAAACAAGGAAGAGATAAAAGGAGCAAGGAAGAAGAGACGCCAGATTTACTTTTCGTTTTACTAAGATAAGTTAAAACCAAAAACTAACTATGGGTAGAATGGTAAAAGCCTTCTAAAATATTATTTTCTTTTTCCCTACCAAAATTACAAAAAATATATAAAATAAGAAATTAAAAAGGCAGAAGGTTAATTTGGTAAACAAAACAACAAGATTGTGCTGGTTTTCTTAAAGGAAATTGACTCACTTTAATGGCTGGCCCACGACAGCATAGAAGACGCATTTCGCTAAGCATCTACGACTAGGGTTGTCAATTCGGGTCTGCGGGTGCAGACCCGACCCGGCCCGGCCAGACCCGAAGACAATCGGGACCGGGACTAGACCAGACCCGACCAAAAATGGGTCCAAATTCCTGGTCCCGGTCCCGACCCGATAAAGTGCTTCCGGGGTCCGGTCCCAGACCCGGACCTGGATATATATATTTTTTAAAACAAAACATTTTTTAAAAAAATAATTACCCTTAAAATTACCCAAAATAAAAATGAATACACAAGAAATTAATCATGAACTGACTCACTACCAAACTAACGCATGAAAGGGTACAACAATGAGCAACCACATTGCAATTATATGTACATAATCGTTTGAATTCAATTCACTAATAGGAGACTTTGTAACAAAAGTGGAATCAAAGAAGCCAATATGAAAATAAAGCTAACAAGGATCCAAATCACAAATCATCAACTAATAAGTTCATACATAGAAATCCACAAGCTGAAATGGCATAGCTGAACAATTACAAAATATCCCAGCAATACCATGAAAGCAGAAATACCAAAATGAAATAACAGAAAGTGCATCATCATTCAATCTCCAATCAACGCAGTCAATGCGTCAAAGTAACTTAAAGTGTATGACACCTAACAAGTCATCAAAGCTCCAAACAAACAACTCTCAATTCCCTCTAATGTCTCCATCTTCGACCTCTAATTCCATCACATTTAAATAAAGATCATCTCACTCATTTGTCATTTTTGCACGAACATAGCATAAACACGTAATTATAAATGAGTAATACGCAAACGAATGATTAACTTAAACATATTAAAACAATATTAATGAGATGAGAATATAGAAAAATAATACCTTCAGATCCATAAAACCAATCCCTATTGCAAATTAAGTTTTCCAGAAGGACAGATATGAGTAAAACTTCATTCCTATCAATCAAAACTTCATTCCTAAAAATTAAAACGCATAGCACAGCATTTTCAAACCAAATTTCAGCCTAAAATTGTTGAAAATCCAGCCCTGTTAAAATCCTATAGCACAACATTTCCAAACCAAATTTCAGCCTAAAATTATTGAAAATCCAGCCAAATTAAAACCCTATAGCACATCAATTAGAAATTAGAAGGTAAGAAGAAACAAACCTGGTCAGCAATGACGGAGCAGAGAAGAATAGAAGACGGTGGTGACGGTGGAAGAAGGTTCTGGCCGAGGGAGAGATGACGATTGCGATTGGCGATACGATGGTTATTTTGGGCAGAAGGGGAGAGTGAGATTGAAAGAGCGAAAAGAAGAACAGACGACGGTAGTGGTGAGTTTGGTGACGAGAAGAGATAGTGGCGATGGTGATTTTGATTTTGGGCAGCAGAGCAGAAGGGGAGTGAGAGGCTGAGAGCGTCGAGAAAGTGAGAAACTGAGAATGAGAGAAAAGTTATGGTTATATTTTCCCAGGTCTAGCGTTAGACCCGAATGAGTCAGGGTCTGACCGTGTCGAGACCCTGGGCTGACCAGGCTGGGACCAAACCCGACCCGGACACTATTCGGGACCAAAAAGTTAGTCCCGATCCCGGAAAAAAACTCGGGTCTCGGGTCTTTTTGACAGCCCTATCTACGACACACGCAGCTCTCTGATTGGGCTACGTCTCTAGGAGTTTGTTGACTCCAAGAGTCAGCGAAACATTTTCCTATCTGTATATCATCAGATTGCGAGTTATGCCTAATATGAGTAAGCACCTCCTTTCGATGACTCTATGGCCAGGGTGTGAATCTCGTACCAGTGAACGTTTCAATTTTGTCATTGGTATGAAATGCACCGATCCTGATTTAAATATTAGTCTTGGTGGCATCTCAAAATTCATTTTTTAATATATTTATACATATAATTACGGACAAATTTATAAATATTTAATACACTCATGATATATTTTTTAGTATTATGATGAAATGCACCGTTCATACTAATCGGTGTTCAACCAGTATAAGCAATATGACTAGTATGGACCGAGATGGTACATCTTAACATTGTGAACCGCCGGTAACTTTAAATTACAAAAATTATATGCAAGAATAGACCTGCCTATTAAAAAAAATATAGATATGAAACGTTCATATATTAAAAACTATTGACATTTATTTTTATAAAAATTAAGTACTTTAAGTAAGCAAATTATTCATGTACACTACTCTGGGTAAAACTCTTTATATATATTAAATATTTTTAGTTCCCAAGATATATTAAAATATTATAGTTTGTACCTTTAGGGTCATGCCCGACTTAAATTTAAAGTAGTCAATACTAATTATGATGACCGGATTATTGGACGGTCTCAACTAGAAAAAAATTAATATTATAATTTAGAATACCTCAATGTATAAAATTATATAGACTTAATAACCTTTTTGACTTGTGCGTTTGTCGAAAAATTTGAGGTAATTTTACATCAAACAAAATCTAAAATTACACCTTCAGTTTGTTCAGTTTGTCCCAATCAAAACCCAGACATATTTACTCAGAATCAATATTTTTCAGACTTAAAAATTTGAATTCCTTTCATTACATGGCACCTTATTTTCCTAGGTGGATCCATATAGTTAAAAAAAATCTCACTCTCCCTAATCTCTCATTCCTCCTTTCGTACTCTTTTTTGTCTCACGTTTCTGGATTTAAGAGACAAACCTTTAAGTCAACAATCTAAGAGACTCAAAAAGAAGAAAAACAAGAGAAAAAGAGACTAAAAATGAATTATAAGGGTCATTAGCGTCACCATCTTTGAACTATCATCACTTGATAAATAGGTTTCTCAATATTTTTTTGTTGGATTAAATTCTCTGAAATATATTTGTCATAAAAAAACCACTTTATTATTTTTTCTATCCAAAAATCCTAACATATTTACTTTCACCATATTTATTTTTAATTTTTTTTAATCCCCAAAAATTACATTCCAAAATAAAATAAAATATTTATTTTTAGTAATTTTTAAGTAGATATGAACATAAATAATTTATTACTTTTCTAAAAACTAATTTATTATTTTTCTAAAATAAAAATCGAAAAGAAGAAAAATATATTTATACGATTTTCTAAAGAATTATAAAAGATGAATTAAAATTATAAAAAATAGTTGAAAAAAAGGAAAAAATTAAAGCATTGCGATGAAT
This sequence comes from Viola odorata, assembly GCA_963691705.1. Taxonomy (NCBI): domain Eukaryota; kingdom Viridiplantae; phylum Streptophyta; class Magnoliopsida; order Malpighiales; family Violaceae; genus Viola; species Viola odorata. The sequence goes on from OY829542.1 coordinate 24,617,277, forward strand.
TTCATATTTTTTTATAACTTTTTAAAGTATTTATCACTTTAAAATTTTAATTTTGGATTTTTTATTTTTTTATGATTTTTTCAATTTTAATTAAAAAATTATTTTCCTATTTTTCTCTATTTTTTTAAATGAAAGAGAATAAAAATATATGGTCAAAGCAAATCCGTTAAATTTTTTGATAAAAACCTTAACAAAAAGGTCTATTGTAACGGAAAAATAGTTAGGGGAATGATAATTCAAGAGTAGTGGTACTAATGAACCTTTTATAAAACACATATAAACAGATGGGTAATTAACCATTTAGTTGGTTTGTATAAAACAAGCTTAGAGCTTATCTTCTTTTTTACAGTTTAAACTTTAAAATTTAAACACCACTACATTAACCCTCGAACTCACAACCCCACAAAAGCAACCGTGCTATTAGAATAAAAAGTTATGTGAAAAAAAGTTATGTGGGAAAACGACTTCTGAAAAACGGAGTGTGCTGTTTGGTAAAAAAATTTAAAAGTGCTATGACATACCTGAGGTGTTTGGTAAAATGACCATAAATGGCATAAAACCCATTTTTAAAAAATTAATAAAAATAGGAAAAGTAGATCTATAATTAATTATCTTGAGATAGAGATTATATTGTGATAGTTTTTAATTTATTTTGTTAAAGTAACAAAATTAAATTAAATAAAAAAAAAGATGAGAGTGCAAACCGAAGCTTGGTTTGCTAGCCGGAGCAATTTGCTCCGGTGCGAGGCCATGCCCATTTCCTTGCTTTGCAAACTGGGATTCTTGAAAAGCTCAGTTTGCAATGGTGTTACCAAACACCAATTACTCCGTTCAAGGTTGGGAAAAAGTGGGTTGGTGGCCAACGCTATGTAAACCACAAGGTGAGCTGGTTGTTCATTTTGTAATCATGTCATGAATAATTTACAATCAAATTATTTGGTACATGAGATGTGGGCAGTTGCTTTCAAATATCATCTCCTACAACTTTGTTCTCCGCAATAACGTAAGTTTCACTGCCGGTCTACAGGTTCTCTACCTTTTAACATTAGTATTACACAAGAGCAAGGTCCGGAGCGAACTGGCCAGGAAAGCAAGGTCAATGCATCGCTCGACTCAGTTCTTCACTCCTACGAAGCACAAAGCCACTTCGGCTTGGGCCTGAAGCTCCTCCAAGACCTTCACAATCTTGTCACGGCTTAATGCAGATTCTTCATTCTCTGAGAGCATTTTCCTCACTCTATACACGACAGGATGAAAAATAGATAAATAAATTACTAAAGTAAAAAGAAAAAAAAAACAAGAAGCAAGAAGCAAGAAGCAAGTGCAAGAAAACTAATAGGATATAGGATTGAAAATTGCAATATAGATCTACATGGTTCCAATAAACCCCTTCATGTCAAAACCTACCATTTAGGATTTAGCATAGAAACCAGCTGGCCAAAAGCAGCCTGTTGAATTATTTTGTTTTAACTTATCTCCCATCACATCTATTTTTCCTTGACAAATTTACTTTCATACTGACAAACCCAATTGACAAATGCTTCAATGTGAGAGAACCTAACAAAACCGACTTATTTGTGGATTAAATAGGAAATAGAGTAACACAGAAAACTAAACGACTAAATTTCAGGACGAAAATTAGTGCAATGAAGCCAAATTGAATCATACTCTGTATGAAGATGTGTATAGTGTATATTTTCAAAGGTGCATAACCTTTATCCAAGAGGTTTTTATGTAGCAGAAATTGTTAACGGTCTTGGAGTACGATTCACTTTTTTCTCAAGAGTGGAATATACTTGAATAATTCAGGACAAAAATTGTCAAGGGCCCAGGATAGTGGCCTATTGGGCTGATGTTATTGTATAAATACAGAGACAGATTGTACCTATATAGAATCTACTCCAGTTAAGATAATCAATGAAATACCTAGTTTTTTAAAAAACAATCTTCCCTCAAATCCATTAGTTTCGAAGCCACCTTCATGCATGGTCACGAAGCTCTTCTTTTCACTTCTCAACTCTTGAAGCTCCTGTTGACTAAGGCGCCATACACAAAAGGGCTTCTTCTGCATTTCGTGATGCAATGAACCTAACTTGATATAGCTAGATTCAATTACGAAAAGAAGAAAGCCTCGAGGAAGAGCTACAAGAGATGAGAAGCCGGAAAACACACAACCACTCGTGCAGCTGGCTTGGAACACAATGGATGAGGAAAAGTTATTCAGCAAAACCAAGGGTATTTCATTGATTATCGTAACAGGATTAATTGGTATATAGTCACAATTTATTTTGCTATTTATACAATAACAGCAAACATCATCCCACTCTATCATGGGCCCATGACAAATTTGTTCAGACAAGGTATATCATTCTTCCAGCTAAACAAAGTAACTGCACCAACATTCTACACTTTTTAAGTCTAAAGATTAGACAATAACTGCAAGAACAGCCACCTCCACTGTTATGAATATTGAAGCAAAGCCCTTGAAATTAACATTTTCTATCATGCATTCATCAAAATGAGAAAACGCAAAAAAACTGACTCTTCTTCATAACTTAGCTAATCTTCCACAGTATGTATTCAAAACTGAAAGCATCAAATAATTTTTTTTACTGCAGGCAGAGCACCATGGGATCAATTAAATTGATGGACTCCAAGAACACAGACAAGTAATGTACCTGTGGACTGCTGCTGTATCACCATGTCCTGTGCAAATTATTAGCACTGTATTAGTTGGCAATGCAGAGTAGAGGCAGCGCACCCTATCATCCATGCGAGTTAGAATTTCCTTTAGCTCAGATGTCATACTGCACTTGATGCCCTTTCTATTGGCAGACTTCTTCTCACATGTAAGCAATGATATTGTTTCCGCAAGTCTCCCATTTAACTTCGCCTGGTTCTCTGCTTGTTTCTTGAAATAGCGATTCAACTCTGAAAATTGGGTCCATACAAATTGAACCCGATCATTCTTCACCTACAATCATCAATATCAAACAACTGTATCCACCAATAAGAGAAAGAAAGGTTAAAAGCACCACCAGAACTTACCTCCTTCCTAGCCTTCAAAAAGGCTTCATCATCAGAAGAAACAGGAAATGAATGGGATGACCCAGAAGCATATCGCTTTACTATAGCAACATCGTCAATGAACGAGGAGGTTTTACCACACTCACTCAAAACTGTGAGGAGCTTCTTCCGTGTAAAAGATTGAGGCTTACCAGAATCAGGTCCTAACAGAATAGCCAGAAACAGATGACTGAGAAATGCAATCATATGCCAGGAAATTAGCTAATGACAAATGTAAATGCTATTGCTGAAATGTTTATACTTGCCATTTTTAATCTTTAATAGTGCTAGGTCCATAGCAGCTCTTGCATCTTCAACACTATCATGTCCTACCACTGACTGTTGTATCTCCCTAGAAAGAAATCTCTTAGCAAGAACTCGAAGAGCCGTTTTATAGGATCCACCCCGTGGATGTTTGTATAATATGGCAGTATCAATCACCAGTTCATGTGATATCTTTAGAGCCAACAAATCATTCTCCAATGAATGCCCAACAAGGATGGTCTCTTTGTAAACCAGTTTTAAGAAATCTTCCTGAATTCAGGAAACAATATAAGCAAATCTATTAAAGAGAAATCAATGCTTAACATAAAATGCACCATCATCAGGCAGCTAGATAGAGTAAAATCCAAAGGGAAAAATACACGACCAATAAACCTGAACATCTTTAAGGCTTGTAGTAACACCATCCAGCATCTCACATGTAATCCCACTAAACCTGCAAACCCAACATAAGTTTTATAAGCAAAAATAAATAAACAAAATAAACAATAGTTTTTAGGTTGGAAGGAAAATTGAGCAAGGGAAATGTAATTGTCCAGGTTTTAAAACCCTCACCAGGCATAGACCCAGTGATGGAAGAGCTCAAGGGCTTGAGGGTCTAACCAGGATCACACTGGGGTTTTGAATGAATATAAATAACTTAAATTATTTATATTAAATTTACATACTTTTGAAGTTCTAATCAAAATTTAATTAGTTCTTATATATGTTAGGGAAAACATTATATACAATTAATAGTGTAAATGAAACAATTTAAAATTGGACCAAAAGTGTTGGATAAAAAGAATGAGGACTAAAATGAACATCAGTCAATATCCAGTTTAAATGGTGTTTTAGCTGATTTTTTACCAGTTTTCCAAGGCTTTGACCAAATTTGATCGGGTTAGAAAAAAAAATCTCGGTTTTCTAGGTCCAATGGAGCTGGGTCTTACAACATAGGTAACTGTTGTTTTGATGTTCAAGTAAATCACATAATTTCACTCATTAATGGGATTAGTATATTTTATTGTCGAATTGGAATTGGACAAGTAAAAGTTTCAACATTAAATAAACTCTACTGAAAGTATCAGCAACTTATAGTTGGTCAGGGACATAACGCAACCACCAAGAAAACGGCAGAGGACATACATGCACATTGCACCCACATGAGCGCCTCTTCAAATTTAAAGAACGAAAGGTAAAGCTCCCTTGAAATAAAAACATTAGCTGATTGTCCAGGTGGAAACATAATCAAACTAAAACTTCTCCTTCATGCACACACAAAACCAAAACAACACAGAAACTTAGCACTGTCCACATCACCCTCCTACCCAGTACCACCATGCAACTGCAAAAACTGGCCAAGCCTCACCATCCAACTTTCTCCCAATGCTAACACAACCGCTCTCACCATCACCCATCTCCTATGGTCAGCCACAAGCAAATCAGGAATAGCTGCACAGCAAAAACCAAAAGGCCACCATCCCAATCCACCTCATCCCAGGTGCAGAAGCAACACAGACCCCATTCACAAAAATTCTCTCTTGATCATCTCAATAGAAGAAAAATAAGTTAATCATACCCAGGAAAAGAGAAGCAATCAAGTGACACCACCTCTCCGCCAGGCGCCTACAAGATTTCACCATAAACACTTTGCTCCAACTCCTAACCTAAGGAAATATTTATTTTCAGAAAAAAAAATGGAAACAAACATGACCAAAGCTCCACGACCATCCACGCAACACCTCAGCTTTTCCCAAACCAAGAGACACACCTCAATTGACACACACACTCACCTCCTGTGCATTCCAAACCTAGAAACACTATGCACTCCACTACCAATTGACAGGAAATGGACAACCTCAGAAACAGTTATCCCTAAACTCCTCACCTCGAAAAAGCAAACAACACAAGAAACAACAAAAATTGAAGGCCCACTCAGGCGTCACTAAATTATACAAACAAATTACCAGTATAAAATTGTTGTCATCCATCCAAGGAAGAAACGCATCCATCGTTGTATCATACCCGTCCATCAATTCAATAATTCGATAGCATTGACAGTAAAGAAGAGGTAGAAGAGAAATAAAAATAAAAAAACTTCCCACAGAGAAGATCACCAAAGGGAAAAAGACAAAGGCAAAGAATAAGGGAAAAGAACAAGAAAAAGAATTATTCTTGTGATTTTTTGTTCTGGTTGGAAAAATATCTTATTCTCCCCTTCCTACATATGTTTAATACTGTTTCTAACACAATCTCAAAACACAGCCAAAAAATACATCTCATTTTTATCATTAATTGTGATGTAAATAATGAAATATACTAAAATAAAATGGCCATCAACCTTTCAAGAACTGAAAAGAAAACCAACCTCGTATTGTAATCAACTATGAGGTTGGATGGTTTGACCAATTTGTCCAACACCACCTGCAACAAGTTAGCCAAGGTTACACTATCCAATAGTAAGCTAGAATCTGAGATCAACAATTCATAGCATACGTGAGCACCAATAAAACAAAGACTCAGTAATTCTACTGGTTAATTTTTCTAGACATTCTACAAAAAATTGACAATAACACCAATGCTGGGTGAGATATAGATGTCTGGTGAAATTGAATAAACTTGTCATGGATACAATGACAGGAGACTGAGAATTAAAATGAGATGGTGATGGGGTAACCTCTCATCAATATAGGAATTTTTTAGCATTGAATAAAAATCATAAACCCCATCTAAATATAGCAAGAAATAGTGTTATCTGATTTTCAATGAGTATTGCAATGTCATACAATTGAAGGGAAAACACGAAAAAAATCAGCAAAGGTCCTATGCATGCTGATATACGACATGTCATTAATCAGGCCTCTCAGTCATCAAGGGCAGAGTATGGCAAAGAAGGAAAGGAAAATTCTGATTACAAGTTAAACTGCAAGTGTCCCCCCAAAACAAAATATGAAAACAGAATATTTTCCAGGGTAGACAAGAGCAAGAGCTTGTAGAGCATACCTGTCCTTTAATATCAACTAAAGTGACTCTTGTGAGCTCGAAACCCTCATTCGTGACACACTAACAGATCAAAGAGAAGAAACAAAGGGATCAAGTCAATACTAAAGCAATACAATCTTAATTGTATACGTCTGGAAGATCAAGCAAGTTGAGAACTTTAAACACTCTCACTCCCTGGTTAAACTTGCAATAAAAAAGGCCCAAAAGAAATGCCATAATATATTTTAAGTTGGAGTAACTTTAACTGGAAAAAATAAAGATTCGAAGTAAGTGAAAATGTTCACTAACCAAACCTAGAATTTAATTTGTAAGAAAAAATTAAAAGGTAGAATATAAAAGTTCAGAATCACAAAGAATTTAGTTATCACAAACAAACAAAAATCCAAATCAGGAATGTAAAATAAGAGTTTTTGACCAAGCAAACATTTTATTGCAAGTAGGAGACTAGGGAGCTAAAACTACACTATTAAAATATGGAACCAAAAGAGAAAAGTATGCAAGACTAAATGTGAAAGTCCCGTGAACAATGGCACAAAAACAAAATTCTGATGTGAAATGGGTCAATCTGCTAGATGAGTTTCAAAACATGGGTTTTCAACTAGTGGAATTGATTTTTTACCAGGTTTCAGGGGCTTTGACTCAGTTTAAGTTAAAAACAGTTCACAGAGCTGGCAACACCAGCCATATAGCTAATATCCAGGTCCTTCTGTTGCTTAGACTGGTTCAGCATTGGTTTGAAAATCTTGGTCAAAGTCTCATTCTTTAAGATAAAAAGTCATGGAGCACAGAAAAAGAGACGTTTAACTTAGGAAAGTGTAAAAAATCATTACACCTATCAATGACTTACGGAAAAAAAAACCAAGTAACTAACTATTCTCCACTCTCAAACCCTCCAAAATTGCTACTCATTGGCCAAGCATAACCCCAGTGTGTTTGATTTGCTAAAGAAATTCACTCAACTCATTTTTTCAGTTGTTGACTGAGTCGAACCTATATATATATATAAAACCTCATCCTCAATTGCTCTTAAATTCCCAAGAAAAAAGTATGACTAGCAATATTGCTATACAATATTTTAGCCCGTCAAATGACCCTATCAAATCACGCTCTCTTTTATCCTGTGTAAAGTTAGTTTACTGTATCTGACAGGAACTAGATGATTATACTTGCACATAAAAACGTTTTCCAACTTTCAACTTATAAATGTCATTAAACGTTTTCCAACTTTCAACTTATAAATGTCATCTTACCATTTCACAATCAAGTGCCAGCAAATCATAGAAAGAACCTGATGGTGCAGGAAGAGTACAAAGGAAACCTGCAAGAAATAAGTAGAAGAGTTACATAACTACCAATAATTCAGCTTAAACTAGGAAAAGGTTGGAAAGAAATAAATAAGGACCCAAAAACAAAGCATAAACCTGATTGATTGGTACAGTATCCATTGTCTTCCATTTGTTTATCAGACAGAGTGTAGTAGGTAGGCGGGAAAGGTAGATCCTTCAGGAGATCAGCTGATGATAATTTCTCCATACAAGAATTGTTGAATGATAATACTGTTTTGTTACATTGACAAGAAAAACAGCAGCAGGTCGATAAGAAACAAATGTCATTCACTCAACAATGCAATGTTTACAGAACCATAGAGACCATATGACAGATTGTTTAACAAGTATCAAATTCAATAGGCAGCACCCAGAAAGCCAGAAGATGATGAACCATAAAGGGAGGTAATATGATAACTATGTACAAGAAACTAGATAATGAGGAAAAGAAAAGACAAACTGAGATATTTATGTCGCGTAATTAATTGGTACAGTATCCATTGTCTTATACTCCCTCTGTCCTTTAATAATTGTCGTTTTTCTACAGATTCTTACTGTTCATAATACTTTTCATTTTATCTTTTTCGAGGTATATATTTTGTGCAAATGACAATTTTTTTTATGCATCAACCCAATTTGATGATGGTGTGGTAATTTGAGTGGAAATTAGGAGTAAAAATGAAACAATGTGGAATAAAATGAGATCAAAAATTATTGTTTTCAATTTTCTACTATTCTAAAACGTCAGTTAAAAAAGGACAGAGGGAGTAGTTGTTTAGCAATAAGAATCTGTGGGCATCTAGTTTGTAAGTAAGAAAGATTGTAAGTTGTTATAAGAATGAACAAAAAAATCCAAAAGAACCAATTTGGGATTCAACCACACTAATGGAACATTTCCTACAATGTTAAATCTGAAAAAGTGGAGCATCCCCATGTCACACATAAGCAAGATTAACTGGTCTTCTAAGTGTTAAGGAATAGGTTTCCCTACATGAAACATGCGCTACCAGTGTTTTGTTTGAGTGAAACAAAAGGAAGGTATATATTAGTTACCAGTATTTATTTCAGTGTCCCCACCCTTTCACTTCAACAGAAAACTACTCTGTATCGTGTATTTCACAGCATGTTCGCACTACACAACTAACTGAAAATACTTTCATTCGATTGAAGATTGCCACCCATGCATAGTGAGTAGTGTTAAAAAGTTGTTCTGGTTTTGCTTTTCTATCCGCAGAATTAGACTATAAATGCTCAGTGAAAATATTATTAAACTTTGTACTCTGCAAAACACCTAATTCAGTATGAAATGAAGTATCAGTAAAGTAATAAAATAATCTCAGGTGCTACGAATAATGATTGATAAATCAGGTCAAAAACCTTCCGCAGATGTCTGGGTATATTTCATTGTAACAGAATCAGCCTCATCTCTCTTTCTTTTCATCTTGCAAGTTAGAAGTGCATCCACTGTCTGCATTCCATCTGAAACACAGCTTTTAACAGAAACAGAAATTGTAAATCTGAACATTTGAAATTGAAGAATGCTACCCTGACGCTGTGAACGGCACATAAAGAGAAGGGTTATTGCCTACCTAAGACCTAAAAGTGCCATTGGATTGCCACAGGATTCTTTAAATGCCTTCAGTAACTTAGACTGTGAGATGTACAAAGCTGCATCCAGTCCGGGGACATAAAGCATAACCACTTTTGAAATCAAAGGCTTGTTCTGCAAAATGTAAATGCTATTTTATTATTTCAGAATGCAGAATTGACCAGTGAGGATGCAAGTTGCATGAAATACCATTCGAAAGAGATTACGGAAAGGCAAGAATTGAACATACAGTAATGCCTCAAAGGAAAAAGGCAGGAAGCATGAAAGGAAAGGTTGTGTACCTTAATAAATACCCAGGATGGCATGAACCCTTCAGCAAGTACCCAAGTTACAAGTCCCTGAACATCCTGTTTCAAAAGAAAAAAGGATTGTTCTTGATTAAAGATTAACGCAATAAAAACGAAAAAATAAAGAGAATAAGAAAGAAAGATGTGCACAAATTACTTGCAGACTAAGAGTGGCGTTAGAATCTGGCATATTGAATACAACTTCTGCTTTGGCCTGCAAAGAGGAACAGCATTGAGAAGCTTAACAAGCGTATCAAGCCCTAAATCGACATGCGAATGAAAAGCTGACAAACTAACAAACATAAATGAACGAAAGGGGAGAAGGCGAGAGGAGAGAAAAACATACTTCCGGTCCATAGATATCGTAGTAATTGATGGGACCATTGCCAGGGTCGCTCGGTTTCTCTCCTTGTGAAGAAGCTACACCTTCGCTATCACAGTCTCCAGTTCCCATATTTTTCTTTTCGTTTTAGTTGGTTCCCAGTCCAAAATGATGATAGTTCGTCACAGCGCTACCGCCTGCGGAAAAGCATCCATCCGGCAAAGACAAGTCCTTCAAAAGTATAGTTTTCGTTCTACCCTAACTAACGGTTAACAAATGCCACTGTTTTTACGGGGGTGGCGAAACGGGTTGCGAACCGACAGAGACCGGGCCTGGCCGACCCGAGTTGATTTGCTCTGTTTGACATTGTACAGTTTTTAGTCGCAAGCCCATGTGACGAAGTTGTAGACAAATCCACCAAATTCTTTTAGCAATTAATAATAATTAATCGTATAATATACCTTAATAAAAATGTCTACACATTAAAAAAATATATATTATATTTTTAGGAATTCAATTATGCTTGGAGCAAAATTCAATTGAAAGAAAGATCCAAGAGAGAAGACCATTCCATGTTTATACTTTTGCATTATTTAATAATACACCAACAAAAAAATATGAATTACGAACAAGATAGGCAAATAATTAGGTATGTTATTAAGATTAAATATTTTGAGGGTATTGGATATTGTGGTTTTAAGATAACACAAAAAAATATCACTTTTTTGGTGACCATATTTTATTTTTATAAGGCATCAATCGTTTCCAAAAAAAAAATATATGAAAAAAGTTAAGATTTAACAAGCAAATTTAACATAAGAGTCATAAATGATGAACATATACCATATAATATAATAAAATAAAATAAAGTTTGGGTGGGCTTAGGCTTTGTCGCCCTTGGTTGATTCACATAATTAAGAACGAATCAAAGATCCAGAATAAAACGCTTCCTGAAATTATGTTAAGGATTCTTAATGATGATATTAAATTCATTTAAGGGGCAAAAGAATGAAATCATTCAAATCCAGGTTTTACAATAAGGGTTGGAAACATGTATACACCACTATCCTAGGAAAAATGCAAACAAATGCACAATATCAAACGTGCTTAATTAGTATTAGCATGATTTGTGGATTTGAACAGCTTATGATGCATGACATTTGGCGCGTAAGGCTTGAAGGGCTTGGCTCACATAGAAGGCTCTTTGAGATACGTTTTGAGTCAACAAGAAAAAAGGAATCACCCAACTTTGATCATTGACCTACCTACCTTTACATACTCAAATAAAATCAACTTATTTTATGTACTTTGCCTCAAAGTGGACTAGCTTTCAGTCATTACCCAACTCGAGTGAGATCGACTATTCAAGTAATTTAGAATCTATCAAGCTATCTTATCCATCTGATACTGAAAAAATCCATCAATGAGTCAGACCAAGTCTTACAAAATCCAAATCATCAATCAAAAAATGTCACCAAAATGAGTTTTATTAAGAATAGTTATTTAATGTATAGTTAAGGTGTGATTAGTTAGTTACTTTTATGCCCTTAGTTATTATTCTGTGTACTATAAATACTTAGCTAACTTAATGTATTAGGTTAAGAAAAAAATATTGAATATAATTAGACTTTCTTCATTTGTTGTAATATGGTAGCGGAGCATTAAAATCTCCCTGATAGTTCCACTGCGCCTCTGTTCTCGTTGCCCCCACAGAAAGGAGCGGGAGCTCGTTTCTAGTCAAAGGGTGGTGGTCTGATGTCTGTCTAAGTAACGCATAGCCCTCACACCTTTGTCTTCGTCGCACTTCTTCATGCGTTAGCGCGCGTGTCTTGCCGGGATCCGCTTTATTCGCCTCGACATCCTTGACATGATTTTGTGGCTGCTTTGGTGTTTAGGCGATGTTTTCTATCTGAGAAAAGGGATAATCTGATTCTACCCTTTGGTTTGTTCTTTGTGATTGATTGATCTTATTGCCTCTGTTGTGTTTGCTACTTACGTGTACTGTGTTGATTTTGGCTCACTTGGTCACTTTATTATTCTGTGCTCTAACCTTGCTTGAACCTTGCTCATATTCCATCTACTCTACTGTTGTATATGTAAGAATGAAACAAAGTAAAGATGGAAAGGTAGTTGTTCCTATCACGTCTTCCACTGTTGTTGTCCTTATTGTGTCCAAAATTATGGAGCATAACTAAACCGTACTAATTTCCTAGAATGGAAAAAGACGATTAGGTTTTATCTCCGAAGTATTGGGTAAGGCAGCCATCTTACTGAAGAACCTCCAACATATGAAAGTCAAAAAACTTGGTTGAGGAAAGATGCTCAGCTATTCTTGAAAATTCAGAACTCGATTGATAGTTTTTTTCTCGGGTTAATTAATCATTGTGAATCTGTAAAATAACTCATAGAGTACTTAGAGTTCCTTTACTCCGGTTAAGGGGATGTGACTTGGATCTATGATCTGTGCAAGGCCTTCTATCGAGATGAGAAGTGATACGATCTTGGTTCCGGTTTGGAGCCCTTGCACGGATCTAGTCCTCTTTAGGAGGTTGGAGTGACGGTTAGATGGATAAATGGAGAAGATAACGTCGCAAGGAGATTGCGGAAGAGTGCAGCGGATTTATGGTTGAAGATAAAGGTGTATTGATGAAGAACAATAAACAAACTTGCATACACGGTAAACCCTTCTAGGGGCAATTCCTAGACAACCTTACCACAAGCATACAAGGATCTTTAATCCAAGAGGAGAAGAGGATAAAGGTTTCAAGAACCCTATTTAACTAACCTAAATTAAGTGGTCTTATAATGGAAATCATATTCAAAATCAAAGATAACTCTAAAATGAACCTATTGTTCACTATTTATACTACTAGTGATAAGATCCGGACTCCTATTGGAGGGCAAAAAGGGGAAGATGGCTTCTTGGAATTGTTGTTCACCACCGTCCGATGTACCTGCAAAGCGCCGGAGGGGGTCTCCGGTGTAGACACTCCGATGCTTAAGTCAGTAGTGAGAATAACAGAGTTTTGGCTAGCAATCCTAGGCTTACCTTTCTCTTTGATCTTAGGGGTATTTGTAGGCAGAAACTGGGTGTTACTTTGGAGAACCCCGTTATTTGTGGGTGATGACGGGTTTGACAGACGGTTGGGGTTCCCCGTTAATGAAGCACGTTATCTAGGGATGGGATAACGTCGTGTTGATGGAGAAACCCCCCCCCCCCCCCCGCCGCGTTGATGTCGACCATCCCTAGATCCTCGTATGAGGTGATGACTACAGTGATCATGCTGATAGCTACAGTACTCCGGTCCCCATCGCGTGGTTTATGGACAATAACGCCCTTGAAGTCTCATTTATAGTTATCACAAGCCCAACCGAAAACGAGCCCGAGTGTTTACCAAGGGTTGCCGCTTCATTTTCGACCTTGCCTGCCTTACAATCTTCAAGACAACGGGGTGACTTGATAACGCGTTCTTTCACACCATCATTCCTTGGGGCTTATAAATTGAACCTTCCTTTGCTTCGGCTTTTCACATTTTTCTGCATTTATCTCGGCATTTTCATCATGGATGATCTGACAAAGAACTTCTTGATCTCAAAGGCTCACACTTCAAAAAAACCTCAACTAGGCCGATGTGGGCTTTCTGGAAAATATGCTAACCAAAACCTCTGAGGATATTCTGGAGCTTCAGGGGATGATGACCCCTCTTTTGTCCAGACAAGGTGCAACTTTAATGGAGGATTTCAGTCCTCTGGAGAAGGTGTCTAAGTTGGCTGCTGCTGTTTCCCGCATCTAGGTGGTCATCACCATGCTGCAACAAAGGAAGGATATGATGGGATACTGCTTGAAGGGCATGAGGGTTTCCTCCTCCGAACTGACTTCGGTGACAGATGCCCTGAGGGAGATTCCCACTTTGCTAGAGGATGACGATGCTGGGTCCCATGCTTGACCGCAGCCGTCGTTATTTTGTTTTTTCTTTTTATGTCTTTGCTGTACGCGCTTAGGCGCTTAGGCCATTAAGGTCGTGAATAAATAAAAATGCCTTTTCTGTTATCTCCTTTGCTGTCTTCTGCTTCTGATGTCGTATGAATCGTCAGGCCAGTTGGGGTAGTTGCAAGCTCAACCGAGAATGAGTCCTCTGCGGGACGTATTCTCACAATACTCACGTTCCTTATCCGCCAATTGACAATAAATGTTTTACTCAACTGTTTCTTGTATTTGACTTTATGCTGCACTCCCAATGGTGAATGATTGGGCGGTTTTTCGGCGCTTCTTGATTAGCGCGACTTTCCAGCCGGTGCGATCACGCAAGATCGGATTCTGTAATTATGATAATTCTCCTCGAAATGCATTAATTATCCTGGTGCGAAAAGGCAGGAAAGTCCCTTCACCATGACTATTTAATGGGGTTTTCCTTTCTTTTTTCTGTTCATCTTCATTTCATTTCACTGTTGAAATTGCTTGCCATTTCATGGCTGACTCATATTCCATGGATGCTGCCGAACGTGACTCCCTACCAACTCCTCCAACTTCTCCAGATTCTGACGATCCTTCTCCCCCGTGCCTGAAAAGGCGGTTCTTTCATCGTAAGAATCGTAAGAGGTCGAAGAAGAAGATCTCCGAGACTGTTAACATGTCTTCTAACTTCTACGTCCCTTCTGTACGGAAGGGTGTGTCGCGCCCCGAAAATTTAAAAATTTGTGAGTGTGCAACGAACTTGAGACCTTACGATGCTCAGCGTAAACAGACGCCTCGCAACATGCAATGAAGTGGCCACCCTAATTTGGTTGCTAGGTTTAGGGAACCTTAATCGTCATGGCATAAGAAAATATAATAAATAAATAAATAAACTAAAGGCACAAAAAAAAAGGGTCTGGACCCCAGACAAAGGTTCGGGGTCGTATTATGGTCTCGGGAAGGTGTTAGGCACCCGAGTCACATCCGAAAATGGTTACCGGTTGATGAGAGAGGTGTTAAAAAGGTGTTTGATAAAATGCGTTTTGAAAAAGGGGGCCCTAAGAGGAATCGTCACTTTAGTCTTTTCCACAATCGGGACCGTTCAGGAATAATTGATCGTTGAACCGATCGATTATTCATGACCATAGTGATGGGACTGAATTTTCCGTAAGACTGAATGAGCACCCTTTATGTCATCATCGGGCCATGCATGATTAAATTAATTACTACGTGATTCTATCATGGATAGCTTAGCAGAGTACAAATTAAATGAAAGGTTTTTGAAATGATAAGCTTATGTGGGATCGAAAGTCCCCATGTACATGCAGTCAATACAAGCGAGAATTTAAAATCATATGAACATGGCATTTTAAGCAAATCGTTAAACACGTTGTTCATGTGAGTTGATTTTAGTTCTAGCAATTCTATATATCATGCGTACGATTGCTATTTACGAAAAGCGTTGAATAAATAAAAAGGAACGAAAGGCGTACTTTCGAGCGAAGCTTGAAATTAAAACCTACAAAATGAGAGTGTTAGTGATAGCTCGAAAAATAAATAAGCAATTTTATGAGTGCGAAAATTTAAATAATGACAGTTGATTACATGCGAGAAATGATGGATTTAACGCATACGAGAATTAAATGCTGATTTTGATAGGTGCAGGAAATTAAAGGATGACAGTTGATTGCATGCGAGAAATGATGGACTTGACGCATACGAAATTTAAATGCTGAGTTGATTGCATGCGAGAAATGATTGATTTAACGCATACGAAAATTAAATGCTGAGTTGATTGCATGCGAGAAATGATGGATTTAACGCATACGAAAAATTAAATGCTGAGTTGATTGCATGCGAGAAATGATGGATTTGATGCATACGAAATTTAAATGTTGAGTTGATTGCATGCGAGAAATGATGGATTTGACGCATACGAAAATTAAATGCTGAGTTGATTGCATGCGAGAAATGATTTATTTGACGCATACGAAAATTAAATGCTGAGTTGATTGCATGCGAGAAATGATTTATTTGACGCATACGAAATTTAAATGTTGAGTTGATAATTTGCAGAAAAATAAACAGCAGTTGATGATTTACAGAAAATTGACGATTTGCAGAAATTTTAATGATTGTTACTGCAGAAAATTAAAGCAATTGATATTGCAGAAAATTAAAACAATTGATATTACAGAAAATTAAAACAATTGATGTTGCAGAAGAATTTCCAGCAGCTTGCGAAAAATTAAAGCAGTTGATATTGTAAAAAATTAAAACAATTGATATTGCAGAAAATAAAACAGTTGATAAATTGCGGAAGAATTTCCAGCAGGTTGCGAAAAATTAAAACAGTTGATATTTGTAGAAAATAAAACAATTGATATTTGCAGAAAATGAAACAATTGATATTTGCGGAAGAATTTCCAGCAGCTTGCGAAAAATTAAAGCAGTTGATATTTACGAGAATTAAAATGCGACTGACCATGTAGGCGGTAAAATGAATGATTGAATTTAAATTAAATTGCCGAAAGTAAATTGCGGAAATTTAAAGTGCGACGAATTTAAACAGTTGATATTTGCAGACAATAAGCAGTTGATTTTTGCGACCGACCATGTAGGCGGTAAATTGAATTTAAATTGCCGAAAGTAAATTGCGGAAAATTAAAGTGCGAATAATGTAAACAGTTGATAGGTATAGAAAATTAAAGTGTTAGTACGAAAAATAATCATACGAAGCATACGAATATTTTACGAAAAAACACGATTACGAGAGAGAGAAATGACAATGGACTGGGCCCAAATTGAAAAAAATGCCAAGGAAATGGGCCAGGAATAGTACCTGGCCCATAAAAAAATGAAAGGACAAGCCCATCACCTTTCATACGTTGAATAGGCCAAAGGGGCACTATTCATTGTCTTCTCCCTTGGTCGTCGGCGCCACTGCCGGCGGCCAAGCTTCGGCCACAGGTGACTATTTCAAAAAATCTTCATACCGAGACGCTCGTCTCCTCGACGGCTTCCCGACCGTACTAACCTCGAATTTTAGCGAAAACCGTACAGAGTTTAATTTTGAAAAAATGACAAAACCGTTAATTATCGAAAACTAATTAATTCACACAATCTAGCTAACGATCTACATCATGCACATGAATTAATGGCATAAAAACAAGTAAGTCTCCTCGACGGCTTCCCGACCGTACTAACCTCGAATTTTAGCGAAAATCGTACGGAGTTTAATTTTGAAAAAATGACAAAACCGTTAATTATCGAAAACTAATTAATTCACACAATCTAGCTAACGATCTACATCATGCACATGAATTAATGGCATAAAAACAAGTAATTTATCTACTCAAAATCAAGCCAAACGAATTAAAGAAGAAAAATGCATAAAAATGAAAGAAAAGAAAGTTTGAAAAAGCTTACTGGAAAAGCTTGGAACTTGGCAACTGATGCTCTACATGAGCTATCAGTTAAGAGGGAGGAGGGGCAGAGCTTTCTCTTGCAAAATTGGTACCCCTTTTACGTTGAGAGGGAGGGGCCTTTTATAGGCTTGAGATCGCGTGGTCGGGAGGATGAGGGCTGTGCGTGGTGGCTGTGAGCATGCGCTAGCGGGGCTAGGGGAGGCGTGATGATGGCTGAACGGGACAGGAAGCGACAGGCTCGAGCTAGGAAGCGATGGGAGCAGGTAATTCAGTGGCCTGCTCCGCTGCATTCTCTTCGGCCTGTTCATGTGCACCATGCACATTTAATTGTCAACCGTTGATCTGGTTGACTTTTCTTGGTTGACCAGATCAACGGTTGTGATCAAATTGCCTTTTACCTTATTTAAATGGCCTCGAGCCAATTCCGGCGAGCAAATGTTCCGACTTTTCGAGCCGAAGGTACCAGCGCGTAGAGAAAAATACGACGGCTTTAACCATCTACAGCGAATGCCGAGAATTTTTCGTTTAACGCGTTTATTTTCTCATTCAACAACGTGAAACGTTCGAACGAAAAATAATGACGTTACGCCGAAAATTACACGAAACGCTGTAGACCGTTGGGAACGGAAAAAAAAGCTAGCAACTAGTTGATGGAAAACATTTCAAATTCAAGCTATTGTTCGAGCGAACTAACTCGGGTCCAATAAAAGCTCGAACGAAAATAATAATAAAAAATAAAAATACTAAAAAATGCGCTAAAATACTAAAAATCCTAAAAATCATGAGATGACCTAAAATGAAGAAAAACTAGCAAATGACTGCCGGATAGTCAAAAATGTGATTTTTAAGGCTAAAAATAATAATTATAATAATGATGAAAATACGTGACGAAAAATTAAAAATGCTATTTCGAACGCTGACGATGATAATGACGGTGCTAAAACGTGATGAAAATTTTAAAAATGCTAACGACAACAAATTAACTAAAAATGACAGTAAATTAAGTAAATAACAGAAATGCTAAAATCAATTAAAAATGACGTCAAAATTCGGGTATCAACAGTTGCCCCCTCTTTACTGTCTTATCGAAGTATTTGATAAGTAGCAAAGACGGTTGCCCCTACATATCCGAATTTTGGCGACACCGCAGGTCTTACCTCAAGCTTACAGTGATGATGTCACTCTGGGAGGAGATAGTTGGTCGGTGTCACTCTAGGAGGAGGTAGTTTTGATGATGTTATTCGTTGAGGTCACTCTAGGAGGAGATAGTTGGTTGATGTTACTCGGGGAGGAGGTAGATTCGTTGTTGTCACTCTGGGAGGAGAAAGGTTGATGATGCCACTCTGGGAGGAGATAGTGTTGTAGAGGTCACTCTGGGAGGAGATACATTGTAGCTGTCACTCTGGGAGGAGGTAGTCGGTGATGTCACTCTGGGAGGAGAAAGGTTTTGATCGGATGTCCTACAAAGGTATGAACTTAGATCTACTCAGACATTGAGAAAATAAGTTGCGGAAAACGTAAATGACAACTACTCTGGCAGGAGTGGAAGATAATTTTACGAAAATGTAAATGACGGCTCCACTGGGGGGGATGAGCATTTTAACATGTAACTGACGTTGCTTCGGGAGGATAATGCGCGATCCGCAGACACACGAATGATTTATCCTAATGATGTCACTCTAGGAGGAGATAATAATTATGCAGAAATGTAGAATTATATAAATGATGTCACTCTAGGAGGAGAAAAATGCATGCTATCACTCTAGGAGGAGGAAATACGTGTTGTTACTCTAGGAGGAGGAAATATAAAGCTGTCACTCTAGGAGGAGGAAATATAAAGCTATCACTCTAGGAGGAGGAAATATAAAATGCGGAAATTTAAATGACGTTAATCCCGTAGGAGAAGACGTGAGGTGCAGAAATAAACTAATCGTCACTTTAGGAGGACGAAACGTAGATGCTATCACTCTGGGAGGAGGGAATGTATGATGTCACTCTAGGAGGAGAAAAAAAATGCAAATGATCATTATAGGAGGAGAGAAATGCTTTTGTTACCAGCGGCCTTGATACGAACCTAGAATGCATCTGCATCCTGCTCAGGAGGTAACGACCTCAAGGACAAGACCTTCCCACGATTTGCAGCCGTAAGCAATCCTCACCTGATATTAGTGTTTGCACTCACGCTCTGAAACAAGGTTAAGTGTTTTACGCTCATAAAGATGCAACTAACATGATATATAATTTCCAATTCGCAATGTCAATTCGAGTGAATAGACTTCAAATGAAGATGCACATGCATGGGCATTCTAATAATCGATATGACTTTTACGGAAAAGAATGAAAGGACATGAAATGTCCGGAAGGAAGCTGGTTTTGGAAAAGATGTGCTTGATTTTTGATGAGTTGGAAGGTTTTTGATGAACGATGCTTCGTCGATTGGCCCTAATGAGGGCGAGGTACGCGAGTTCTTTCGCTTTTTGCTGGGGATGCTTTCTTAACAGAGTGCGTGAGCTCTGGGATTCTTGCTGGGGGTGCTTTTCGTTCGGCCAGGGGCCCTTTGCTCGAGTCTTCACTAGGGAGTGTCGTCGCTGTTCTTTTTGCGACTTTGCTACTTGAGTTGGCCTTGGGCCCTTTTATTTTCGAGTCCTTACTAGGGATGCTTGCTTTGAGATTTCTCGAGTTGGCCTTGAGCCCTTTTTCTCGAGTCTCTACTAGGGAATGTTTTCTTAGAGTTTTCTCAAGTTTAGTTGTCCCCGGGCTGTGCTTGCCTTGGCTCTTCGATTGTTTGTATTCTTCGAATGTCTCTGAGCATTTCTCTCTTTTCTTTTTTCCTTTTCCCCTCTCTCCTTTTTTCTTTTCTTTTCTTTTTTTATTCATTTTTTTTTCACTTTTCTCTTTTTCTCTACCCCCCCCTCCCCTTTTTGATTTGATTTGAAATGCATCGGAGCAGAGCAAGCACAACCTTTGTCTTGGTCTCTTCTCGTTCTGGCTTAAGGCTTCGACCTTCACATTTGGGTTTTTGGCCTTTCTTCGGTGATAGTCCCCAGCGATCTTCCGGTGACATTTTCTATCTCCTTCGTCGTGTACTTGAACTTGGCGTGCTTTTATTTCCGGCTGGCAATCTTAGCTGAGACTGCTCCTTGGCTCCCGGGGTATGAGTGATAGTGAAGGTTTTGGTAGGAGTGATGGCATATGGTGGAAAAAGGGAAGAAACGAAAAAAACGGAGAAGATCGTAAAAGTCCCACGTCATTTTATAGATATCTCATGTCTAATTGCACATGTACCCTGGATATTATGCGAACTCAACTAGTACCTAGGCAGGCTCTTACAATCATGAAGGATAAGGCGCGATGGCTCGAAAATGCTTACCGGGATTTGTCTATGACTGCTTACGTTGGAGCAAACCGCGGATATAAGAGCAAACAAGTAATATCATGCATGACATGTAGTTTAGATGGATGTTTTATTTAACAGAGGGATTGAACATTCCCGACCTATGCAATGCATGAAAATGCTTATGAGAGTAGTATGATTTTGTTTTAGCGGGGCTAAAAAGGGATTTTAATTGATTTTTGATTTTTGATTGATTGATGGTTTGATTGATTGATAGTTTGATTGATTGATAGTTTGATTGCTAGGATGTGGGGGTCGAATTATTTGCAAGGGTCTAACGAGAACCTAAGGTTTCCCCTAGTGGGCCAGACGACCGTACTCGACTTAAAGTTATAAAAGCGAGCAGGAATGAAAACAAATTTAATGAAAGGGGGAGAAAGATGAACTCCCTTTAAGTGAGCAGCGGGGCTGCAAGGGCATCTTCCACGAGCTTTATGCGGATGACAACGAGACGATCCGCATCCCTGCGAAATGAAGAGGGAACAACGGAGTAGAAGAGAAAGATTGACTTAAAGACAAAAATGACATAAGTTCAGGGATTCTCCCTTTCCTTAGCCTGGTTTTTTTTTAGGGTGCCTGCGGTGTGGTTTCACGTTCAAGAATGCTTTGCTTTGATTGGTTTCTTTTTCAGCTGCTTTGCGGGGACCGCCGATCCAAGTCGGAGTGAGGATGAGATCCGTATTCTGTCCGTTTGCTTACCGGTCCTTGTCGGACCTTCGTTGATTGGCTTCGTGATTGCTCGGGGATAAAAGGGAAAACCCTCTGTCTCCGAAATGTGCAGCGGGGCTGCAAGGGCGTATGCTTACCGTTCTTATGCAGGCAACGAATGGGGGTGACCCAGTCCCTGAAAAGGATATGGCGAGAACAAATGAGGAGTAAATGCAAGACAATTTTTAGCAAAAGTAACGTGATTGATGAGTGTTAAGCTCTCCCTTTTAGACGGGCTATCCGTGGGTCATTGCGGTGTGACTTGCATCGGATGTTGGTTGATGATATCTTTGCTTTAGATGCTTTGCCGCAGCTCTTGCCTTGGCGTAGGTGATACTTGCAGTCCGGCTGTCCCTCAATTGAAGGATTGATCTTCACCGTGTTGATCATGGTGCGGACGTTGGGAAACGTCTTGAACAAGACAGCATTAAGTATATTGATGATGGTTCTAGGAGGACAACTTTTTGTCGTACTTTTTCTAGGAGTTGTTGTTTGCATTCCGACGGCTCGGCCGACATGGGATGGGCTTTGTGACTTTGGTCCAGTGTTCGGTCCTTTGAGACCGGTTGTTTGCGATGCTGGTTGTGCTGGTAGTACTGTGAGGAAAAGAAATTTCGCTTTAGATGGTGATGGTTTGTCTTAAAATCTTTCCTGATTCGCTCTTGAAGGTAGCCTGCTGCGGCAATTCCAGAGCTGCTACGAGTGGAACTCCCTGGTTCTATCGCGATGACGGGATGAGGCGTGGGACCTTACATCCCTGCAAAACTTAAGATTGATTAGTGACGTGTCTTACGTCCCGAGCTACTCTTTGGGAGCCATCTATGCCATGCCTCCTTTTGTCATCTCACAAGTTTAAGAAAAAATGGGACAACAAATTTTTAAAATACTAAGCATCTCTTGAAAAAAAACATGTTTTATTAATTTCAGGACAAATGTTTGTGCTAGATTGTCATGATAAAACCCTATGTCTTTGGTCTGGCCGAACGCCCAGTTCGCGACACTTCAGGCGAAGTATATCTTGACTGCATCAGCGTTTACCGGTCTTGGTAGATCATCTCCATCCATGTTGGTTAGCATTAGGGCACCCCTCGAGAATGCACTTTTAACTAGATAAGGGCCCTCGTACCTTGGGGCCCACTTTCCTTGACTAGCCTCCTGATGAGGGAGATTTTCTTCAACACTAAATCCCCAGCCTCGAACTTACGAGGTCACACTTTCTTGTTATAAGCGTTGGCCATTCTTGGTTGATATAATTGTGCACGGCATATAGCGGCCAAGCGTTTTTCGGGAAGGAGGTTCAACTTCTCGTACCTCACTTTTGCCCAATCCGATTCTTCTACTTCGGACTCTGCTAGGATTCTGAGAGAAGGGATTTCTACCTCCAGAGGGATGACGACTTCCATGCCGTAAACTAATGAGTAGGGAGTTGCCCCTGTGGACGTCCGAGTTGCTATCCGGTAAGCATGCAGTGCGAAAGGAAGCATGTCATGCCAATCTTTGTGAGTGACTACCATTTTTGGATGATTTTCTTCAAGCTTTTGTTTGACAGGTTTAAACTCAGGCTTCAATGGGATACGATGCTCAACTATCCCGGGATCAAGACTTGGCACATCGGTGTGTGACCATGCAGACACGTCTGAGTAGTTTTTGAGGAGAGAAATCAACCTTTCTCTCTGAGTCGTATCCAGGGTAGTTCCGATCTTAACCAACTTCTGATTCTCATTGCTTGCCCCCAAATTTACTTCGTCCAATTCCTCCCGATGAGGAGTTATTTCCTTTTCTGAACTTTCTAGTAAACGGGTCAGTTTGTCGAAGATTTTGGCCTTGTCTTCTGTCGTAGCGATGATTTCTTCGCCAGTGAAGACATAGGTTTTATCAAGACAATCCGAATTAACATTCATCCTGAAATTAAAATGCGAAAAGAAGAGATGCGTAAAATGAAAATTGCATACATATTTGATTTTTAACAAAAGGGGAACGTGAGTTCCTACAAAAATGTTTTCGTGAGAAAACGTGCAAACATATATTTTTCTAAAAGGAGTAATTACGGAGAGACATCCGGAAGCATAGTGATGGTCCAGTTGCACATAGACTCCCCTGACTTCTTTATGAAAATGACTGAACCAGGCGACGATTCTTCTTCTCCTAGAGTGCAGATACGGAGGTCTGATACCCTGATTGGATTTTCATTGATGGTTTCAGTGGCGAAGGGGAACGTGGTTCTGATATGGGGGATTGGTATTTTGCCCTCTGGCGCAGAACGTCCAAATAACTTAGCCAGCTGCTTTTCTTTCTTTTCTTAGGTAATCCTGGCGAAATCGGCCTTGCTGGGTTGGTACCCTAACCCAAAGCGGTCTCCGAAGTTCTTCGGAGGTGCCCGGCCTTTTGATCCTTGTAACTCGGCCCCGAGCCGTTTTCCGAATTGGAAGCTTCCCTCTAGTATTGACTTAGTGGTTGTTTCGGCTATCCCAGATTTTGAGGCTTCGCAAATGGGGGATCCTTCCTCGATCCAATCTGCGTTGACGATTTCGAAGGCTTGGAAAGAACTCTCCAAGGTTTCAGCAGTTTTGATGTAAGGCACGGATGCATGCTTGGCCAAGATCAATGCTTCCTCTGCCTTTATTGTGACGAGGGCATTGTCCTTGACGTATTTGAGGCACTGATGCAGGAAAGAGGGGACGACTCCCGCTGAATGGATCCAAGGCCGTCTTAGAAGCATGGCTCTGCTACCATTTGTGAACTGGATCGTCTGGTTAGGTAAGTTCCATCATTTTCAGTACGTCTACGGAGATAAGTTCCATTATTTTGACGTATGTATAAATAAAGATTCATACCTTCTAAGTTAAGAAGTTGATGAGAAGTATAACTCATTCTAGGTATATTAGAATTTGGCTTTAGGTATGCAGGTTGAGAAGAAGAAGAAGGAGAAGAAGAAGAAAATCTAATATTGGTTGGTCTAAAGCGGGGAGGTTGATTAAATGGAGGTCTAATAGCGGCTCCTCGGGCGCGTGGTCTAAAAACATATTGATGATAATTAGTCCTATAAGCTGATGTCTGAACGAGTGAAGGTGCCTCCATTGCAGTATTCTGATCTCTATTTATCGTTTTATAAACTTTATCAATGGTTTTATTTGTGGCTATAATCATATTTCTTAATAATTCAATTTTAATTAAATCCTCACTCCATAATGGGGTTCTATCATATACAGGAATAGCATTATCATTTTCATCATTTCCATCTTCATTTAGATTTTGTACATATGCTTGTTCAACAAAATTAGCATGAGATATTAATTCTTTTCTAAGTCGTTCTAAGTCTATTAATCTATCTGTCCTTAATAATGCAAGACAAGATGCTAATTTATCATAAATAGACATGGTGTTGTATTTTAAAGGAATTTAAAAGCAATGCTCAAGAAAGATAATAATGAAAACGAAAAGCTTTTAAAAACTTACAAAGTGTAGAAATTCTAGGGAATTGATACTTGAGATTGCTGATTTTGAGAGAGTTTTTAATAATGCTGGTTTTAGTTTTATTTGCTCTGCCCTTCTTATGAGGGCTCAACGTGCTTATATAGAAGCATACAATCTAAAGAGTCCAAACGGACTTCAAACTAGATTACATTCTGAGAAAATAAAGGATACAATTTTTCTACTTTTTCTTTGGCCTGCCACTGACGATGTCGGCCATAAGCTTTCTGTAGTGGAGAAAGCTTTATCTTTTGTCTTCTTATGATGATTGTTCGCATTCTTTGTCTGGTGGAATCATGAGTCATCTTTCTTTTAGTGCATTGAGTCGTCACTGCATACGTTTTCTTTCTTCTAGTGCTTCTAGTCGTCATTCTTTGTCCAGTTGTCTTTGCATACGTCATTCTTTGTATTACACACTTTATTCTTTGTCTGGCTGTTTTTACATACGTCATACCTTGTCTTGCTATCATTGCATATGTCATTCTTCTAGAGGTTCTTCTGGAAGGAGGAAAAGGTTTTTTCCTCTTTAGTCCTTTAGACTGGTTTTCCATGGTATTTTCTTGAAAAGGAGTCATGTTTGCAGTATTCTCTCTTTTTTTTTTTTTTTTTTTTTATCTGAGCTCAGGGTAGAGCTCTGACATCATGCCTTCGTCATATTCTGGGTCCGAGTTTGCCTGTGTGTATCCTTCTCCTTCGTCTTCTGCATCTTCAAGCTTGGTCAGTTCAAGATGAGGCCATACTGGAATTAGCTTGAGGTATTTGTATTTTAGTTGGAGTGGTATTGTTGATGGTGTTTTCAGAGAGTATTTTGAGAACAGAGGATTTCGATCCTTTTTCCTGGGGGAAACCTTTCCACCATTTGATTTTCCATCGTCTAGCTAGTATTGGAGGTTCTGTCTCAGTACTATCTCTAATCTCAAATTCCCAATAGATTATCCATGGAAGATTGAGCATTAGTGCAAAAGATAGCGTCTTTGGATAATGGTTGGTTTGCTTGTATGTTTGTTCAAAGGCTTCAAATCCTCATTTGACAGTGTCTGGGAATGCTAATGCAGAGGCTCCGAAGTGTTGCCACCACCTTAAGAACCAATGGGGAAATACGCCTGAAATATATCTGTCAAAATGAAAGAACCATGAATGTTTGCCTTCTTCATACAGAAAAGCATTGTGCCACGCCTTCAAGTAGTCATGATAATTGTAGCCTTCTGGGACGAATGGTTGGGAAAAAGTCCTTTGAGTATACAGATTCATTTTCCAGTTCGCTGAAGTCAATACCTTTAGTATCCTGCATTTTGAGTATAGGTATTTTTCTGGGTATTCTGGTCTGGTGTGATGTGTGATTTCGACTGAATCAGAGTCTACTAAGACAAATTCATAGAATACTCTGGTTTTTTCTAGTGATTCTGGTATATACGTGAAGTCTTTTGGGAATACATGTGAAAGTACTGACCTGAGGTCAAATCTGAATTCTGGTTCTATGAATGCTATATTTTGGACGAATGGTTTGATGATTGGGTAATGCATTATGGGTCTGGTTTGAATTTGTTGTCTTGGTATGGTTCCTAGAATATTTGGTCTAGTAGTTATTGATGATGGGGCCTTATTGGGGTGGACTTGTAGTGCTTGGACATAATTTGAGGGTGTTCTTGGGCCTGGAGTTCTAGGTAAGAATAGTGAAGATGGGCTTACTGACCTAGGAGTTCTTGGGCTTGGTAATGCAAATGGGTTTGGTGAGGTAGGTATGTTGGGTACACTCATTGCATACGAGGCCTTAGTCTTTTTCTTTGGATCCTCCTTGCTGGTCATCCTTTTGTCCCTGTAAGAATTCTCTGGATAAAAAGTCTGGTAGGGAATTGCTTTCTCCTTTTATATGTTCAATACTGAAATCAAAACTTGAAAGTATAGCCTGCCATCTGGCAAAAATTTGCTTTGAAACAAGATTTTCAACATCCTTTTCTAAAATGTATTTTGCGCTTTGACAATCAATACGAAGTAAAAACCTTTTGTTGAACAAATCATCTTGAAATTTTGTTATCCATAAAACAATGGCTAAAACTTCCTTTTTTATAGTAGAATAATTCTTCTGAGCTCCTATCCACAATCCCGAACAGTACCTTATTAATTGTTCATTATTAGCAATTTGTTGTTTAAGAATACCTCCATATCCTAAATCAGAGGCATCTGTTTCTACAATTAGTTTTGCTGTGGGATCTGGAATGCCTAAACATGGTAGATTTTTTACCTTTTCTTTTATCATTTTTACTACAGAAGAGTGTTCTTCTGTCCATTCTTTTGGTTTCTTTTTTAACCTGTCGTATAATAGTGAACACATTGATCTTAAATTTTGTATAAAATCTGAGACATAGTTTAAACATCCTAAAAATCTTTGCAATTGTTTCTTGTCTTTTATTTCATTTGGGAATTTTGTTGCAAATTCTATAGATCTACTAATTGGTTTAAACATTCCTTGGTATATGTCAAATCCTAAAAATCGTATCTTAGTTTGGCATAATTTTAATTTGGAGGCTGAAACTACTAATCCATTTTCTTTTAATATTTTGAGATATTTGTTTAAGTGATTAAAATGTTCCGTGATGGTTTTTGAGAATACTAGTACATCATCTATGTATACTATAGTAAACTTAGTATAAGGATTTAGGATATCATTCATCATTTTTTGAAATTCTGATGGTGCATTTTTTAATCCAAAAGGCATTACATTCCATTCATAATGACCAAAGGGAACCGTAAAGGCTGTTTTGTACCGATCTTTTTCTATTATTTGTATTTGCCAAAATCCTGATTTCATATCAAATTTTGAGAATATGGTAGCCCTATTAAGTCGTTTAATAAGGTCTCTTTTATTGGGTATTGGATACCTAATCCATTGCAAGGCCTTATTAAGAGGTTTATATTTTATTACTAGTCTAGGAGCTCCTCTCTCTAATTCAGCATGATTTTGTACGTAAAAGGCTGCACATGACCAAGGTGATCTACTAGGTCTTATAAGTCTTTTTTCTAATAAAGAACCTATCTCTTTTTTACAGTATTCTAGTAATTCTTCATTCATTTGAATTGGTCTAGCTTTGGTAGGTATCTTTGCATCGTTAAAATTCTTTTCATATGGTAATTCGACTATATATTTTTTTCTATTCCAAAATGCATTTGGAACCTCTGCGCATACTTCCTTTTCAAAAAGTTTTTGGTATTCTTCTATTTTATTTTTGTTAAAAGTATTTTGTAGGTCTTCCTCTATTTTTCTAAAATTTACCTCTCGGGTTAAGAAGTGTAGATGTTTTTTCTTTTGTATGAGCATTATGTTTCTTGTTATACAATGATCTTTTACTATATTTATATCTTTTTGTCTGGGTCTATGTAGGAACCTAAAACATATCTCGGTTCCTTTGGCTGCAGTCCAAATTCCATCGTGGTCTGTTTTAAATGGGATTAATTGGGTTATAAAGGGGGTGCCTAATATTACGTTTTCACTTACATCCTTTGCTAATATGAATGAGTTTTTAAAACAGAACCCATTATTACAAACATAAGCATTCGATATTTTGTATTTTATGTCTAATCGATTCATATTGGCTCCATACAAATTTTCTTTAGTCTTTTCATAGTATTGTGTGGGTATAAGTCCTTCTTGTATATAGTTTTGATCTGCTCCTGAATCTATAAGAGCTGTTACTGTTATATGAAAAGTTTTTCCTATTTTTAATTCTATCTTTGTATACCATTTTTGATATATTACTCTTGAGATAATATTGAGGTAATTTTCTCCTGATAATCCTAGTGCTTCATTTTGAATTTCTTGATTTAACTCTTCAAATTCTTCTTTGGTGTTTTCCTTTTCTCCTAATAGGTCTAATCTAATATTTAGGAGTGTATTTTCTAATTGTAGTATTTTTATATCTTGTTTTATTTGCCTAATTTCTTCTTTTAGATCTTGAGTGGTGACTTCTATATTTTGCTTGGAAAATCTATTAATTATATTTTTTAGGGTATATGGTTCTATTTATTTTTGCTTTTTATTATTATTTATTAAAGTTCTTAATTTTTCTAGATATTCTCTCTGAGTATCGGGGTCTTCTATCTCTCCTATAATTTTTATAAGGAGCTCTTTTTCTTCTGTTATCACATTTATCTTTTTTATATGATCTTCGTAGATACATGCGCATAGATTATCTTCGTCATCCTCTTCTTCTGAACTACTAGTTAATTTTGAAGTGGTTTCCTGTATTCTATAGATTTTCTCATCTTCACTACTGAATTCTATTTCATTTTCTGATTATATATTGTCATATAGGTATAATAATTGATTTTTAATATCTTCTTCACAGCTAAGTGTTTTAATCTTATCTCTCATTTTGCATTCATTCTGATAATGTCCTACCTGTTTGCATTTGTAGCATACTGGTCGTCTTTTATTACTGGGACCATTTCTAAATTTCTTCTTATAATATTGTTTTTTATATGGTTTGTTAGGTGGTTTATCATAGGTTGATTTATTTGGCTTATATTTTTCTTTTGGAATTTTCCTTTGTTTTTTATATTTTCTTGAGGGTGCCATTATGGTTTCATAGCCATATTGAGCACAGAATGATCCTAATTCTTTTCTGTGTTCTAACTTATCATTTTTTAATTTAGCTTTAAGTTTTAGATCCGTACATAGTGTTAATCCTACATTATTAATGAATGCAATTATTTCTCCATATGTTAATTCTTGATAGGGGATTATTCCTTTGTATGTATCTTTTATTTTGGATCTAACTTTTTCTAAGAATAGTTTGGGTAATCCTGAAATAAATTTTTCTTTCCAGAAGGGGAGATTACAATCTTCTTTCAAGAATACTTTGGATAAATACATGTCTTTATACCATCTAAAGTCCTGTAATTTTGGACAAGTTAGATTCATAAGTATTTCTGTAGTCTTTTCTTGTAATTGTTCTGGCTCTCTTATAAAATGTTTAAGGATGGAGAATACTAATACGTTTGTTGCATCTTCTACTAATACTTCATTTTCTACTCTCATAGAATCCATAATAGCCATTTTATCCGTCATGGTGAGATAATTATCCCACCATCCTTTAAGTTGTCCAGAAAATCCTGACATGAGTATGTATACTACTTGTCTATCTGTACATCCTTTAGTTCTATGTGTTGTGGCTGCCATAAGCATAGATACTAGCATATCTATAATATTATGCTCACTTTGACCATCTAGATTCCATTCATCTATACTTGTTCCATCGTATTTGGCTTGTGCTCTGGTGTTCCTTTCTTCTGATTGTATATCAGGAAAGGAAGGTCTAGGATAATAATTCTTAACTCTTGGTTGTTGATATCTATTTCTCAATTTATTTATTTGTGGGTCAATGTCTTTAAAAATTTTAAGATTTTCAGATTTTCAGATTGTTAAATTGTTCGACCAATTCTTCTATTTCTTGATTTTCTTCTCTAGATAATACCGTGATTTTATTTCTTGAGGAGTTCTTTAATAAATCTATTTGTTTTTCTATTTTAGTTAAGAATTGTTCATGTGATGATCCTAATTTTATTTCGAATCCTGGCATAGTATTTGGTTTAAATACCGGTTGAGTGATTTTAATTGGAGTTTCTTCCAACTTTTTACTGCTTTCCCCTATTGTTGTGCTTTTATAATGTATTTCTGGTGGAGTATTTTCTTCTATAATACTCATTTGTTGGGCCATAGTATTTAGTAGGATATTAGTATAATTGTTTTGTGACTGGATATTTTTTATATCTTTAATGCTTATGTCTCTATTTTCATCTTTAATTTCTTTTATTGGGGAGGTTGTAATGTCGTGTTCTTGGTGTTTTATCGTGATTTCTTCTAATGGAGGATACGTTGATTTTATACTTCCATTTCTAGTGGTATTCCATGTATTTTTAGGGATTTTTAGCACATTTATACTTGAAAAATTATCATTTAACCATGTGAAGAAAGGAATATGGGTTCTTATTTCCTCTAAATGTGCATAGAACTGTTTTTGTATTTCATCTCTTTCTTCTTTGGTAAATCCTTTAAAAAATGTTTCTCTTAACCATCTTCTATTAGGATGGTAAAAATCCTTTTGTAATAACTCTTTGTCTATTTTGAATTCTTGTTTTAGCATATTTATCTGATTATTAGTATATCGCATATCACTTTCTGTGGGTGATGGTGATCTAAGGGTTTCTTGCTCACCAGTTTGAAAACTCTCTTGATCAGTATAAAAAGGTTGAGGAATATTTCTATTAAAGTCTACTCCGGTTAATACAGAATTTGACTGGCTTCTTATTAGTCTAGATCTGGGTTTTTTCATAGTGCTTGTGGATCTTCTAGAATCTATAATACTTGAGTTATTTGGTGGGGCCATTCTGGTTAGAGTTGGCAATGGAGCGGGTATGGAGCGGGTAAAGCACTATCCATACCCGCGTCCGCAAATCTGCGGGTAATCCATACCCGCACCCGTAGATCTGATACCCGCGACCCAATCCACCCAAATCAATCCCAAACCCAACCGAAACAAATCCCAATCGTTCACAGCCGCCGCACAGCCGCTCCCTCTCCCATCACCGCCGTTGCTGCACCCTCTCTCATTAAATCCAATCCATACACCAAATTAAACCCAACCCATACACTAAATTAAATCAATTCATCGACCAAAACCAAACCCAAATCCAGCATCAACCGCAGCCGAACCAAATCTCCTCCACTGCCACCACCGCTGCTCGCCATCGCGGCTGCCCACCGTCGTGCTTCCATCGCCACCGCTGTTCGCCGCTGGTGCCCGCCTGCCAACCGCCGCAGCCACCAGTTTCCCAGCCGCGCCACACCGCCTCTTGGCCGGAAAGAACAAAAGCAAAGAAAAAGAAACAAAGGAAAAGAAAAAGGAATAAAGAAATAAGGAGAAGGGCTGCGTTGCAGCCCTAAAATTAAAAAGGAGAAGGAATGAAATAAAAGAAAGAATGAAGGAAGGAAGGAGATAAGGGAAATAAGAGGGGTTGGGCCAAATAAAGGGGAGAATGGGTTGCGGCCCAACCAAAGAAAAGAAGGAAAATGGGCTGCGGCCCATGAGAAAAATAAAAGAAATGGGCTACGACCCAAGCCCTTTTAATAAAATCGTGTACTAACTTTTTCTTCGTTTTTTTTGCAGGTACCGAGTCCGCGATTACCATCCCGATTAAATGTTTCACCAACTTCGATATAAGTGACATTTTTCTAAACTCGAGCTTTAGAGCTCACTACTCCTTTATTAGAATTGTTGATTTAATTTATTGTCTATTCGTATGCATGTTATCTAGAATCGTTAGGAACGAGAAGGTATCGAACGCTTCCCCGACTTCAATATTGGTGACGATTTTACAATACAAAATATATATAAAAAAATAAAATGACTAGATATTAATAAATAATAAGTATTAATATATTGAAATGTAATGAGTACGTTTAACAAATATATAGCATACGATAAAAAAAGTGTCGAGTAAATATAAATATTAAAATATCGAATATGATTTACGAGCCTAACATATACACATGACGATTTTTTAAGTATAATCGTGCTTCATAGCAATACGATTAGATCTCTTACATCTAGAGCTTCAAAATTATCATTTTTACAATACAATACTTAATTAGTTATAATTAACTCAAGTAAATATTGATATTGAACATTTGAATTATACAATTAACTCAAGTAAATACTGATATTTTAGTATGATAAATCTTTACATGTTATGATACAAAAAGAGTATGTTTATTTTAGTACGTTTATTATAACATGTAAAATATTAAAATGACTATATATTAATAAATAATAAGTATTAGTATATTGAAAGATAAAGAGTACGTTTAACAAATATTAAAGTATGGAATATGACTTATGTTATGTGTATTGAACACTTACATTTAGAGTTTCAAAGTAAATTAGTTATCGCAAGCTCCGTTAGAACAATGTGTTTAATTTTAATTTTAATTGATAGTATAATGTTATGACTTATGCTTTTTTCCTTATTCTCCTCATTTAAAATGTTATGTAAAAAATTTTAATTTTAATTGATAGTTAATTGTTAGTATGTATTATTAATACATATAAATAGCTATTTATATAGTAGTTAATATATATTATTTATACTTATTATCTAAAAGACATTGTCTCCATAATTGTTAGTATGTATTATTAATACATATAAATAGCTATTTATACATCAATCTTATCATCATATTGTTAGTATTATTCAAAAATATGTTATTGTAAATTATAATAGCTATTTATCTAAACTAAACTTAATATGGCACATAGTCACATACTAGTAATAGCTATATTATTAATACTTATTATCTAAAATGTGTATATAATTATTATCTAAAAGACATTAATTTCTTGTTTTTAACTTCAAAAATCTTTATCATGATAAATAATGTAAAAAAAAAAATTATAAAAGAGCCTAATTTCCAAACACGACGCCGTTCCAAACTTCCAACTTTCATTAAACAGCCGGCCCTATGGCCTAATTTCCTAAAGCTCCTAATTTTCTAAACCCTAATTAATCCCTAAATCATCGCAGTCATCCTTCTCCTCTTCTCACCCGCTCGGCCGCTCCTTCTCTTCTCTCGCTGTCGCACGACGCCAGCTCGGCCGCTCCTTCTCCTCTCCTCGCTCTTGTCGCTGTCGCCGATCCTCTCCTCGTCCCTGTCGCCGTCGCCACTCCCGTCTCCTCGCTCCTGTCACCACCACAAGAAGAAAACCAAGAAGAATATGGATGCAATCGGTGAATCCATTAATGTAAGGATTCACTTTTTTTCTAGCTGCTCATTTTATGCATCTGTAGTCACATGAATGCTGTGATTTGTGAGGTTAATTATGTAGTCCATTAATGTGATTTGTAAGGTCTGTTTGGTCTGATTTAAAATAGGTGTGTTTGGTTAATTCTTTGTTTTTTAAGATTCTTTTTTGTTCTTCACAGATGCATATTAAGGGTATGTATATTTATTTTGCACGGGTATTATTACGGGTATCCATACCCGCATTTTGCGGGTATTTAGTGCGGGTTGTGGTGCGGGTAAGCACTATCCATACCCGCATCCATACCCGCACTTTGTGGGTGCGGGTAAATCCATACCCGCAAAATACCCACAATATGCGGGTAATACCCACCCGCAATTGCGGGTATCCGTCGGGTATCCATGGGTGCGGGCGCAAATTGCCATCCCTAATTCTGGTGATGTTTACACTCCTTCTATGGGGTTCAAATACTAACTTAAAATTTCCTTGATCATCTTCTTCTATTTTAGTGGGTTGTATTCTAGGGACTACTGTTGCGACTTCATTTAGATTTGGCAAAATCCATTATTCTGGAAAGGTTACTTCATTCCATTTTATGACTCTTGGTATTTGTATAGAAGCACGTTCCGTATTAATTTCTATTAAAAGTGTTTCTTGTTTTGGTGACTTTCTCAGGGCTCTTGGGTTTATATTGGTTGACATGACTTTATAATAAATTCTATATATTAGGGCAATATTTTTTGATCCTTCTATCATATTGTCGGGTGTCTTAATATTTAATGTTAGGACTCTGAGAATATTTGGATCTGTCAAGGATACTGTAAAATTTGGAAAGCAATTGAGGTATACTGGTCCTTTTACCAAATTGGAGCTAAACAAAGCTAATAACGAATCATTGAATGATTTAAATCTTGCATCTCTTAAACACATAAGTATGGGTGAATCTAATTCGGTCCTGTGAAGTGGCTTGACTGTTATCTGTATAAGTCCTATATGCATAAACTTGTATTTTTTCCTAAAAAGTCTTACTTGATTTTCTTCAATAAGTTATCTAGTATCTTCGCTTGGGTTTATAGGAAGGGTTCATTCTGTGGGTTCTATAACATAATCTTGGAATAGGTTGAATTTTCCCATTTCGTATATTTCTTCTTTCTTTACTGATGGTATAGTCCAATTTTGTAATCTTTGTTCTATTTCTGCTATTCTGGTTTCTTGCCTATTGTAGTCTTCTAATTCTAATTGCTCATCCATAAGTGACTCATTATCAGTTTCATGATTGACTTGGCTAGAACTACCAAAGAACCTCGCAATTATCTTCATGCTAACTGAGTTTAGATGCAATCGTTTGTTTTGAAGATAAGAATAAAGGTGTTTATATTCTTCCTTTCTTTTATTCCAAATGTCTGTTAGTAACTTAATCGGGACCACCACCAGGACAACCTCTTACGCTTCCTAGCTGGGCTGACCAAATGGATTTGACGGCTGACCAACGTTTAAATTACCTAAGATCGTTTGGGATAAAAGTCTGGATGAATTACAATACCCTTACCCTTACCCCCTCCGGAACGAGAGCTACCTGGCTCCGCTACCATTTGTTCGGTCCTTTGAGACCGGTTGTTTGCGATGCCGGTTGTGCTGGTAGTACTGTGAGGAAAAGAAATTTCACTTTAGATGGTGATGGTTTGTCTTAAAATCTTTCCTGATTCGCTCTTGAAGGTAGCCTGCTGCGGCAATTCCAGAGCTGCTATGAGCGAAACTCCCTGGTTCTATCGCGATGACGGGATAAGGCGTGGGACCTTACATCCCTACAAAACTTAAGATTGATTAGTGGCGTTAGTCTAAGTGACGTGTCTTACGTCCCGAGCAACTCCTTGGGAGCCATCTATACCATGCCTCCTTTTGTCATCTCACAAGTTTAAGAAAAAATGGGACAACAAATTTTTAAAATACTAAGCATCTCTTGAAAAAAAAACATGTTTTATTAATTTCAGGACAAATGTTTGTGCTAGATTGTCATGATAAAACCCTATGTCTTTGGTCTGGCCGAACGCCCAGTTCGCGACACTTCAGGCGAAGTATATCTTGACTGCATCGGCGTTTACCGGTCTTGGTAGATCATCTCCGTCCATGTTGGTTAGCATTAGGGCACCCCTCGAGAATGCACTTTTAACTAGATAAGGGCCCTCGTACCTTGGGGCCCACTTTCCTTGACTAGCCTCCTGATGAGGGAGAATTTTCTTCAACACTAAATCCCCAGCCTCGAACTTGCGAGGTCACACTTTCTTGTTATAAGCGTTGGCCATTCTTGGTTGATATAATTGTGCACGACATATAGCGGCCAAGCGCTTTTCGGGAAGGAGGTTCAACTGCTCGTACCTCACTTTTGCCCAATCCGATTCTTCTACTTCGGACTCTGCCAGGATTCTGAGAGAAGGGATTTCTACCTCCAGAGGGATGACGACTTCCATGCCGTAAACTAATGAGTAGGGAGTTGCCCCTGTGGACGTCCGAGTTGCTATCCGGTAAGCATGCAATGCGAAAGGAAGCATGTCATGCCAATCTTTGTGAGTGACTACCATTTTTGGATGATTTTCTTCAAGCTTTTGTTTGACAGGTTTAAACTCAGGCTTTAATGGGATACGATGCTCAACTATCCCGGGATCAAGACCTGGCACATCGGTGTGTGACCATGCAGACACGTCTGAGTAGTTTTTGAGGAGAGAAATCAACCTTTCTCTATGAGTCGTATCCAGGGTAGTTCCGATCTTAACCAGCTTCTGATTCTCATTGCTTGCCCCCAGATTTACTTCGTCCAATTCCTCCCGATGAGGAGATATTTCCTTTTCTGAACTTTCTAGTAAACGGGTCAGTTCGTCGGAGATTTTGGCCTTGTCTTCTGTCGTAGCGATGATTTCTTCGCCAGTAAAGACATAGGTTTTATCAAGACAATTCGAATTAACATTCATCCTGAAATTAAAATGCGAAAAGAAGAGATGCGTAAAATAAAAATTACATACATATTTGATTTTTAACAAAAGGGGAACGTGAGTTCCTACAAAAATGTTTTCGTGAGAAAACGTGCAAACATATATTTTTCTAAAAGGACTAATTACGGAGAGACATCCGGAAGCATAGTGATGGTCTAGTTGCACACAGACTCCCCTGACTTCTTTACGAAAATGACTGAACCAGGCGACGATTCTTCTTCTCCTAGAGTGCAGATACGGAGGTCTGATACCCTGATTGGATTTTCATTGATGGTTTCAGTGGCGAAGGGGAACGTGGTTCTGATATGGGGGATTGGCATTTTGCCCTCTGGCGCAGAACGTCTAAATAGCTTAGCTAGCTACTTTTCTTTCTTTTCTTAGGTAATCCTGGTGAAATCGGCCTTGCTGGGTTGGTACCCTAACCCAAAGCGGTCTCCGAAGTTCTTCGGAGGTGCCCAGCCTTTTGATCCTTGTAAGTCGGCCCCGAGCCATTTTCCCAATTTGAAGCTTCCCTCTAGTATTGACTTAGTGGTTGTTTCGGCTATCCCAGATTTTGAGGCTTCGCAAACGGGGGATCCTTCCTCGATCCAATCTGCGTTGACGATTTTGAAGGCTTGGAAAGAACTCTCCACGGTTTCAGCAGTTTCGATGTAAGGCACGGATGCATGCTTGGCCAAGATCAAGGCTTCCTCTGCCTTTATTGTGACGAGGGCATTGTCCTTGACGTATTTAAGGCACTGATGCAGGAAAGAGGGGACGGCTCCCGCTGAATGGATCCAAGGTCGTCCTAGAAGCATGCTGTAAGCGGGTTGGATTTCCATGATCTGGAACGTCAAGGCGAAAGTGTGGCGCCCGATGACCATATCTAACTCAAAGTTCCCGATGATCTCTCGAGTGGTGCCATCAAAAGCCCTAGCCATCATTCCGCTAGGTTTCATGTGAGAGAAATCGACCGGCAGTTGTTCGAGGACATGCCTGGGCATGACATTAAGTGCGGACCCATTGTCGATTAGGGCCTTTGCTATAACGTGTCCCTTACATTCTACCGTGATGTATAGGGCCTTGTTGTGATCTCTTCTCGAGGGGTCGATCTCTCCTTCAGAGAAGGAAATGCTGCTTAAGGCTTGAATTCTTCCGACGAGGTTTTCCACCCCTTCTGTGGTGATATCATTAGTCACGAAGGCTTGCTTCAAGACTTTTAAGAGAGCTTGGCGATGCGGCTCTGAAGTAAGGATCAACTCCATGATGGAGATGCGAGCCGGGGTTTTCTTTAGTTGTTCGATGATGCTGAACTCGCTCTGTTTCATGATCTTGAGGAACTCGGTTGTCTCGTCCTCGGTTACAGGTTTGCTCAAACCTTGCGTCTCTTCTACCGTTTCTTCGCGGATCACAGGATTTTTTCCTTTGGCCTGTTGTTGCTTTTGTACTTCCTCCGAGATGTAACATCTTCCGGTACGGGTCATGCCCCCGATATGAGAGGCTTCACCAATAACGAGTCCTATTGGTGTGACTGTAGGAGGGGTGGTGATCACCGTGTATCCGTAGTTGAATGGGACCGCGTGTAAGTCTCGGCTAGGAGTATTCACAACTAATGTGAACACTACTTTGCGTGGGGTCGTGGCCGTATCCCCTGTTTGGGCCACATATTCGAAGGAAGACGGTGCTGGAGGATTATCCTCAATGGCGTTGATTGCTCCTTGGGTTTTCTCTTCGGGTTGAATGATCCCGAATGCTGTGAGTTGCTTGACTTTCTGCCAAAAAAGTCTGCAATCTTGGATTTCGTGCTTGCTTTCCCCTTGGCAAAATAGGCATTGGGCCTGATTATTCCCCGGGAATGGCAGATATGCGTTGTTATCTAATACGAAGAACAGTTCTTCATTGGGTACTTCCTCCACTGAAGGGTGAGAATCGTCAATCTCTCCTACTGAGATGGCGTTCACCCCTCCCTTTCCTTGAGAATGATTGGGGAGAGGGTTGGTGGATGTGTTAGGTCCTTTTGCTAACCCTTCGAAAGATACCCATCCACTTTTGATCAAGTGATGGACTTTTGCTTTGAATGCAAAGCAATTTTCCAGAGTGTGACCTGGGGCTCCGGCGTGATATTCGCACCTTGCGTTGAGATCATACCACTTGGGGTAAGGAGGCAATTGAGGCTGAGCTGGAACCGGTAGGATCTATTCGGCCGCCAGGAGATGTTTGTAGATTTCTCCCGCAGGAAGAGGGAGAGGAGGCAAAGGCTCTCTGTTCCACCGACTGTTTGACGTGTTTTGGTTATTTGGGTCCTTTGGTGGGTTATATGGCTTGGGTTGTAGGGGTTGTGATGTTTGTACCGGAGGCGGTGAGAAATGTGTAGGATTTTGAGGCGCGATATTAGCAACGGGTGGCGAAGGGAAAGGAAAGAAAGTGGGTTGATATAGTGATGGCGAAGGGTAGGGCGGTGGCAATAAATAAGGCAGAGGTGGTGGAAATGGTTGCCCGTGATAAGGCAACAAATCCAACATTTCTTTTTACGACGGCTTTCTTTTCTAGATTTTGCAGGTCAGCGCGGTCTGACGCTACCTCCATGTTGAATTTATATTGCCTGTAGAAGGCATCGGACAGGTCTCTCCATGTCCTGATCCTGGCTCTGTCCAGACCCATATACCAAGTTAGGGCGTGCTTGGTCAAGCTTTCTTGGAATAAATGAATCAACAACGGCTCGTTGTGGATCATCTCTGCCATCTTGTTGCAGTATGCGCTGAGGTGGGTCTTCGGGCACTCTACCCCAATGTATTTTTTGAAGTCGGGGATCTTGTACTTTGGTGGTATAACGATCCCGGGGACCATACACATATCGGCGGGGCTAGTAGGGTCAAAGGGATCAGCCCCTTCAATCGCTCGGAGTCTTTCCTCGAGCAGATTCAGTCGGTCACTTTTCGGTTGCTCAGCCATGATGGGATTAGAACCGAAGGGCAGCAGAGGTTCCGACGAGAACTGAGGTTGTGCTGGGTTGAAAGCAAGAGGCTGAGTTCCCACAGGTCCGGGAACTGTACTTGGAGGAATGGGAGGGAGATACGAGGTCTCTAGGTGGGACTGGCTCTTGCTGGAGTCCACGACAGGGTTGGTTGAAAGGTGCTGAAGTGACGCAACAATCTCTTTGCCCGCCTTAACCATAGGATTTGCAGTGGTGAGTACAGTGAATGGACTAATCCATCTCCATTGGCCCTCAGGGCCAGAAAATGGCGGAGGTATAGAAGGTCCTACGACGGCGAGCGAAGAGGGAGGTCCTCCTGTTTGAGTGGGATAAAAACCCGGTGGTAGTTCGGTGACAGCTTCATCTCTTTCCTTTTCGGCCCTGACGACCCTTTCTGTAGTAATCCTAACTTGCTCCTCTAACTCTGCGATTTTAGCCGTTAGTACTTCATCAGCCTTAGCCTGTTCAGTCATTTTTCAATTTTGAAGTGTAGTTACAGGGAGCCTGTGCGGATTAGCGTGCTTCCGAGGAGCTATCGTGAACCTGAAAAAGGGAAAAACACATAAAAGAGTAAGTACAAGTGAGGATACGCAGGTGATGTGCAATCCTGAGGCCTCCACGTTGCTCATTCGCTCTTCCAGCTACACTTTCACTTGATATTTTCAGGGCGGTCGGAGAGGCGAGATATCCCAGCTATTGGCAAGATACGAAGGAAGCCTCTATTCATTCCAACGATGTGAAGCAGTCGGAGATGCTATCTGCGAAACCCAAATCAGCAGGGGCAAGGAAGATCTCTTTTACACTACGCTTTCAAACGATGCAGGGCCTGATGCCTGGTGAACCCAACCAAGGGGAGGGACGACGATCTATGCTATGAACTTGGAGTTTTTAGATAAGCTAAGAGGACATGGCCATGAGTGAGCAATACTCGAATTTTTTTTCCGAATGTTTGGTATGATTTTTTCGATTTTTTTGGTGAAATGATTGTGTTTATCCTGGAGGGATTTTCTCTTTCCTTTTTGCGATGGTCTTTTAAGTCATGTTGGATGGATAATTGACATGGAAAGTTAAGGCATTTTAATAAATATCCAAAAGAGTACGACTTTATTAAAAAGCGTTTACAAAATATGGTAAACTTGCCAACTACCTAAATTCATCAAAAATGGCTAAGATAGATGAAATCAGGGGTCCTAGTTACATGAGAAAAATGAAGGTTTGCTGATATTTGAGTCTCCCCATGAAGGTATCAACCCTAGACGTCAGAGTTCTCATGCTCCTGCCAAAGGTATTCCATCGAAGCCATCTCCCCTTTTTGCATTTCTATCTCGGCCTCTAAAGCGGTAATTCGGCTTTGAAGTGCCTGATCGTTGAAACTTCATTCCTCGAAAATATCAAGTGAAATTAGTGTAGGTGCCGACATATTGAATGCGCAAAACGGGTCCTGTGGGACAAAAATAAAATTTTAAATGCAAAGTAACCTGCACGTGTAAGAAATCCGCAGTTCGTATAACAGAAAAATCACGTCAATATGCCAACAAGACAAATAGAGCCACGACAAACAGGTATAATCATGATGCACGTGCTGGGGCTCTGATTCCAACATTTCTAACTGGCTTGAATGGTTCCCGGATGATACCATGAAAAGGTCCCTAAAGTGTCGTCCAGTGTCCCGATTTCTTGCGAAATTGTGTAACCTTTCGACTGGCTTTAGGGGTTCATCCGAGTTGGGATTGGTGAATACTACCCAGGACATGTGTCCTAGGGCGTCACTACTACCCTCCTAATTTGGTAATTGTCCCCTGGGTGTAGGGCGCTATGAAATGCATATGATAATTGATAAAGCAAATAAATGAACAGACCAGCAATTGATCAAAGCAAATAAAAAAATAAACAAATAAAACACCTCTCTAAAAAGATAAAACCGGCTCCGACCCTAAAGTCCCCAGTGAAGTGGCCAAACTGTCGCGCCCTGAAATTTTTAAAATTCGCAAGTGTGCAACGAACTTGAGACCTAACGATGCTCAGCGTAAACAGACGCCTCGCAACATGCAATGAAGTCGCCACCCTAATTTGGTTGCTAGGTTTAGGGAACCTTAATCGCAGTGGCGGATCCTGCTCATGATGTTTGGGGGGGGGCGAGATTAGTGACGGATTCAGGATTTGTATTTAGGTGGTGCGGGGGCGAAATTTTTTTGGGAGTATTTTAAAGGGAAGGCAAGCGAGCTAAACGAAAGATTAGAAAAATGCTTAAGAGTATTTGAATCCGTCACTAAATAACAAATATCTAGATAAACTTAACAAAAAGATAAATAAGAAGACAATATAGAAAAAAAATCATTATACATTAGAATTCATACAATATATGTATTTTTTACAATTGTTCTCTACTTTAGGATTGGAATTGAATGAGACATTGAGAGGGTGATCGATATGTGATGATTTGGTGTAGAAATTGAATTAAATGAAGGGATTGAATTTCGGCGGAGATTGAATTGGCTTTGGCACGAGTTTATTGGTAGTGATGATTTGGGAAATGAGGATTTGGGATTTAATTGAAAGGATTTTTCATCCCTTACTGTGTACTAATTATTTTTTAAAACTTTTATCTCTTATGTTCGAACTTTTATCGCTTACGAGTGAATTTTATCGAACTATAGAGCGGACTTTTCGTCCCTTACTGTGTACTAATTATTTTGCTTTATTTTATTCCATATTTCAGCAATTTCGGTTCAAATTTTTATTCATTTTTAGGTAAAATTGCTCGTATTATCGACTCGAACCGAACCAACAATGTATATATTATTAATTTTTTTTGAAAAGTTTGGGGGGGCTGCAAACAAGGCTCCGCCCCTGCTTAATCGTCATGGCATAAGAAAATATAATAAATAAATAAAAAACTAAAGGCATAAAAAAGGGGTCCGGACCCCAGACAAAGGTTCGGGGTCATATTATGGTCTCGGAGAGGTGTTAGGCACCCGAGTCACATCCGAAAACGGTTACCGGTTGATGAGAGAGGTGTTAAAAAGGTGTTTGATAAAATGCGTTTTGAAAAAGGGGGCCCTCAGAGGAATCGTCACTTTAGTCTTTTCCACAATCGGGACCGTTCAGGAATAATTGATCGTTGAATCGATCGATTATTCATGACCGTAGCGATGGGACTGAATTTTTCGTAAGACTAAATGAGTGCCCTTTATGTCATCATCGGGCCATGCATGATTAAATTAATTACTACGTGATTCTATCATGGATAGCTTAGCAGAGTACAGATTAAATGAAAGGTTTTTGAAATGATAAGCTGATGTGGGATCGAAAGTCCCCATGTACATGCAGTCAATACAAGCGAGAATTTAAAATCATATGAACATGGCATTTTAAGCAAATCTTTAAACATGTTGTTCATGTGAGTTGATTTTAGTTCTAGCAACTCTATATATCATGTGTACGATTGCTATTTAAGAAAAGCGTTGAATAAAGAAAAAGGAACGAAAGGCGTACTTTCGAGCGAAGCTTGAAATTAAAACCTACAAAATGAGAGTGTTAGTGATATCTCGAAAAATAAATAAGCAATTTTATGAGTGCAAAAATTTAAATAATGACAGTTGATTGCATGCGAGAAGTGATGGATTTAACGCATACGAGAATTAAATGCTGATTTTGATAAGTGCAGGAAATTAAAGGATGACAGTTGATTGCATGCGAGAAATGATAGATTTGACGCATACGAAATTTAAATGCTGAGTTGATTGCATGCGAGAAATGATTGATTTAACGCATACGAAAATTAAATGCTGAGTTAATTGCATGCGAGAAATGATTGATTTAACGCATACGAAAATTAAATGCTCAGTTGATTGCATGAGAGAAATGATGGATTTAACGCATACGAAAAATTAAATGCTGAGTTGATTGCATGCAAGAAATGATGGATTTAAAGCATACGAAATTTAAATCCTGAGTTGATTGCATGCGAGAAATGATGGATTTAACGCATACGAAAATTAAATGCTGAGTTGATTGCATGAGAGAAATGATGGATTTGACGCATACGAAATTTAAATGCTGAGTTGATTGCATGCGAGAAATGATGGATTTAACACATACAAAAATTAAATGCTGAGTTGATTGCATGCGAGAAATGATTTATTTGACGCATACGAAATTTAAATACTGAGTTGATAATTTGCAGAAAAATAAACAGCAGTTGATGATTTACAGAAAATTGACGATTTGCAGAAATTTTAATGATTGATACTGCAGAAAATTAAAGCAATTGATATTGCAGAAAATTAAAACAATTGATATTACAGAAAATTAAAACAGTTGATGTTGCGGAAGAATTTCCAGCAGCTTGCAAAAAATTAAAGCAGTTGATATTGCAGAAAATTAAAACAATTGATATTGCAGAAAATAAAATAGTTGATAAATTGCGGAAGAATTTCTAGCAGGTTGCGAAAAATTAAAGCAGTTGATATTTGCAGAAAATAAAACAATTGATATTTGCAGAAAATGAAACAATTGATATTTGCGGAAGAATTTCCATCAGTTTGCGAAAAATTAAAGCAGTTTATATTTACGAGAATTAAAATACGACCGACTATGTAGGCGGTAAAATGAATGATTGAATTTAAATTGCCGAAAGTAAATTTCGGAAATTTAAAGTGCGACGAATTTAAATAGTTGATATTTGCAGACAATAAGCAGTTGATTTTTGCAACCGACCATGTAGGCGGTAAATTGAATTTAAATTGCCGAAAGTAAATTGCGGAAAATTAAAGTGCGAATAATGCAAATAGTTGATAGGTATAAAAAATTAAAGTGTTAGTTTGAAAAATAATCATACGAAGCACTCGAATATTTTACGAAAAAAACACGATTACGAGAGAGAGAAATGACAATGGACTGGGCCCAAATTGAAAAAAATGCCAAGGAAATGGGCCAGGAATAGTGGCTGGCCTATAAAAAAAAATGAAAGGATGGCCC
This sequence comes from Viola odorata, assembly GCA_963691705.1. NCBI lineage: Eukaryota > Viridiplantae > Streptophyta > Magnoliopsida > Malpighiales > Violaceae > Viola > Viola odorata. The sequence continues at coordinate 24,661,824 of OY829542.1, forward strand.
ATCACCTTTCATACGTTGAATAGGCCAAAGAGGCACTATTCATTATCTTCTCCCTTTGTCGTCGGCGCCACTTCCGGCGGCCAAGCTCCGGCCACAGGTGATTATTTCAAAAATCTTCATACCGAGACGCTCGTCTCCTCGACGGCTTCCCGACCGTACTAACCTCGAATTTTAGCGAAAATCGTACGGAGTTTAATTTTGAAAAGACGACGAAACCGTTAATTATCGAAAACTAATTAATTCACACAATCTAGCTAACGATTTCTTAAATTGAAAATGGGTATTTAGTCTACATCATGCACATGAATTAATGGCATAAAAATAAATAATTTATCTACTCAAAATCAAGCCAAACGAATTAAAGAAGAAAAATGCATTAAAATGAAAGAAAAGAAAGTTTGAAAAAGCTTACTGGAAAAGCTTGGAACTTGGCAACTGATGCTCTACATGAGCTATCAGTTAAGAGGGAGGAGGGGCAGAGCTTTCTCTTGCAAAATTGGTACCCCTTTTACGTTGAGAGGGAGGGGCCTTTTATAGGCTTGAGATCGCGTGGTCGGGAGGACGAGGGCTACACGTGGTGGCCGTGAGCGTGCGCTGGTGGGGCTAGGGGAGGCGTGATGATGGCTGAACGGGACAGGAAGCGACGGGCTCTAGCTAAGAAGCGATGGGAGCGGGTAATTCAGTGGCCTGCTCCGCTGCATGCTCTTCAGCCTGTTCATGTGCACCATGCACATTTAATTGTCAACCGTTGATCTGGTTGACTTTTCTTGGTTGACCAGATCCACGGTTGTGATCAAATTGCCTTTTACCTTATTTAAATGGCCTCGAGCCGATTCCGACTTTTCGAGCCGAAGGTACCAGCGCGTAGAGAAAAATACGACGGGTTTAACCGTCCACAGCGAATGACAAGAATTTTTCATTTAACACGTTTATTTTCTCATTCAACAACGTGAAACGTTCGAACGGAAAAATAATGACGTTACGCCGAAAATTACACGAAACGCTGTAGACCGTCGTGAACGGAAAAAAAGCTAGCAACTAGTTGATGGAAAACATTTCAAATTCAAGCTATTGTCCGAGCGAACTTACTCGGGTCCAATAAAAGCTCGAACGAAAATAATAATAAAAAATAAAAAAACAAAAAAATGCGCTAAAATACTAAAAAGCCTAAAAATCATGAGATGACCTAAAATGAAAAAAAAACTAGTAAATGACTGCCGGATAGTCAAAAATGTGATTTTTAAGGCTAAAAATAATAATGATAATAATGATGAAAATACCTGACGAAAAATTAAAAATGCTATTTCGAACGCTGACGATGATAATGACGATGCTAAAACGCGATGAAAATTTTAAAAATGCTAACGACAACAAATTAACTAAAAATGACAGTAAATTATGTAAATAACAGAAATGCTAAAATCAATTAAAAATGGCGTCGAAATTCGGGTATCAACAGGGTGATGAACTATTTCCTCACATTAGTCGTTTCTTGGAAAGAGATTCTACTAGTGATATCAGTTCTGAAATTACGGCCTCTGCTGTCAAGGGGAATTCATGCACTATTCTTACAAAGGGGAAAAGTCCTTTGGAGGACCCCTCGTCAAAGCTAGGTTAAGAGAGAAGGGTTAACGAGCCTTTCCCTTTTGTCAATGATGGGCTACCATCTTCGGATGGAGATAATTTCTATTAGCCTTCTTATGAGCTTGACGAGGATTGGCCTATGTGTCAAACGCCCTGTAGATGTCGTATGGCTTTATGAATTATTTGCAACTATCCTTTATTACCGTTTTCGCGTTTTCTTCCTAATTTCTTTAATACTTAATGCGAACGCGTTAGTCATTTTGAAGTAACTATTCTGTAACCGTCTGACTCGGTCAAAAGTAACCGCCCCTCGAAAAGACGTGACAGTGGCTACTTCCTTTCTACACGTGTCTTCATATGATTGGCTGCTCAATTAATGTGGTGGCACTTAGTCCTTTAAGAGGAGACTACTTTCTCTTCCTTACTCTTTTTGCCCTCATTTTAAATTTCCTTTTTCCTTTTCCTTCTGCTTTATCATGAAGAATTTCTTGCTCGTCCACCGTCCATCACTGGCTCGCATGTAACTCTTTTCTTTCAAGGTATTTCACTCCATCTTTTTCAGGTTTTCTTTTCGCTGGTTCGTTATGTGTTTGACTAGAGCTCCTAGGGGTTTTCAGAGACCTTTAGATCCAGAAGTCGATAAAACACCCAGTATTTTTTCTTGTGAAATGGTTCTGAAGGCTGAATTAGAGAGTCATGGTATCTCTTTTCCCCCTGGTTATTCTGTTATCGTTCCTGAGGATGGTCTGCGGCTTCATGATCCATTATGGGGAAACTATAGAATGGTTTACTTTAAGATGTTCCTTTGTGGCTTTCGTTTCCCAGTTCATACTTCTGTAGAGAAATTGTTGCGCCAATATGATATTAATCCAGCTCAGATAACTCCTTCCTCCTGGTGTGGAATTTATGCCTTTCTTCGTGCTTGTGAGGTGAAGGGCATCTTTACTCCGTCCGTCAGTTTATTCTATAAATTCTTTAGTTTAAATTGTCGTAACTGTTTGGTTGATATTACCCCGAGGTGGGATGACGCGTTCGTGCAGTCGTTCTGGCAGAAGTTTCAGGGCTTTGAGGAGGCTGTGGCTGATTGGAAGAGCGGTTTCTTCATTATCGAACTGCCTTCCCGTTTGTGGCGTGAGGGTTTTAATCAGGAGATTACTAGTGCTGTCTGGGTAAAACCAGTAGTGTTGTCTAGAGACGAGTTGGCTCAGGCTAACGCCCTGTTAGAGATAGTTATGTCCTTCCGTATTCGGGAGTTCGCTTTGTATAGGCATCTGGAAGAGTGCGTTACGGGTGAGTTTTTCTCTTTTCGCGTTATCGCTTTGATTTGCTTGTTGTTCTAACATAGTTTATTGGCAGAAAACACTGAGGGTCAATCATCCGGAGGGAATAACGCTCCCTTGAACGTGGTGCCGCTAAACGCTGCTAGCTTCTCCACCATCTGGGGGCTCCAGTCGTCAGAATGTCCCGTTAAAGAAGAGGAGAACTAAGACAGTCACCGAAAGAGAGCAGGGTATTTCTGCTCAAGCCTCTCATTTTCTCAAAAATTGGTTACCAGTTCGGGGTAGAGGAGTAAATTTGGGCCCACCCATAACTAGGATAATTGACAGCGATAGCGAGGATATGGATATTAAAATAGATCTTCGTCATGCTTCCCCAACTCATCGAAAGAAACTCAGAGCAGAGAAAGATGGACAGGCTGCTAAGATTTCTTCTAGAAATGCTGACGAGGTCCCTACCGTGAGGGCTGACATTCCTACTGTGGCAAGTACTTCTCAAATGACCAAGGTTGCTGAGGCGTCAACTGTCGTTCCTCCGACTTCCACTGAAGTTTCGTCGGCGGTAGATTCACTTCCGCCGGTTAACGCCCCCGACTCTCCTATTTCTTGTTGCATTCCAGACGTGGCGACAACGACTTCCCATGTGAGTCCACTTTCTGAGTCGTCGCCCAAGGCCCCTCAACGGTTGTTTTTCACTTCTGTTACTAGAGCAAGTGATAGAGGTTCTTCTCCGGCCTTAATGGTCAATATTTCTTCTCAAGGCCCTAAGGGGGTCCCGTCCTATCGTCTAAATTTGGCAGGGCTTGGAATCGATGGTCTTCGCGCCGCAGGGGTGTTAGACCCTTTCTTAGGAGATGAATTAACGCCATCTTTGATAGGCAAGATGATGAGCTTTTCTGAAGAAAGAGAAAAGTTTCTACAACTTTCTCAAAAGGCTCGATATACGCGCGTTATGAATGATTCTTTAGACCCCTTCCGCTATCTGGACTATGCTGTCGAGGCTTATGATAGCCAATTGCAGGATTTTTCCAATGTGATGTATGCTCAAAAGGCGCAGCTTGACCAAGCGTTAAGCCAAGTGAAATTGATAACGCAACTTCAAAATGAAACGCAAAAGGAGTTGAGTAGAGAGAAATCCAAAGGGAAAGGAAAAGTCGAGGTTTTGGAGGCAGAGTTAGTGACAGAAAGGAAGAAGAACTTTCTTCTTCATGAAGAAATACTAGCTCGAGACGAGGAGCTTGCCAGGGTTCCGTTAAAGATAGAGTGGTGGAAGAAGAAGGCCATGCATGCCTTTAACTCTGGTTTTGCTGATTACCATAGGAGTAGTTCTTTCGATCCAGCTAAGATTGCAGATTATACCTCTACAATGATGGATAAAATTGATGGAAGTAAAGAAGGTCAACTTTCTTCAGAGGAGGAAGACGCAGGTGATAGCAATGGTGCTCGACGATTCCTATTATCGGACGATCCAAATGCCACTAGGGACTTATAGATCTTTGTCTCAAGCTTGATTTAATCCTCGCTTGTTTTTCCTTTATTTTTCCAAAGGTTGTAATGTAAAGCCACTTAACGCTATTTATTTGTAATAACGCGTATGTTGCGAAACCGTTATTTTCTTCTCGTAGATCTTGAGTCTTGGATTATTTTATTGTTAACGCTGATCATGTCTATTAACGCCTGCTCGCTCTTATAGCGTTATCGTTGGCGTTATCTCGAGCTTTCTCAGAGATCACGTGCTAAAAGCTAGCGCTGCTTTTCAGAGCATTAAATGCTAGAGATCCCCTCATTAATGTGATTGAAGAAGTCATGATGAGAAAGGACACGTGTCTTTCCTTTTGGGAGGCGTTTGAGGCAAGCGCCCCCTAGGGAGTAACAAGAACTGAAACGTCTTCCCCTTTTAAAAGGTTATATCCCTAGCGCGTGTCGTGTCTTTCTAACACGCCACCCTGCCATGTGTCGATTGCCCATTGGTCGCTTCTCTTAACCCCTTTAGGGTTATATATAACATTCTCCGCGCGTCCTATTTTCTTTTTTATCTCTTTTCCTACACAATACCATTTCCGAAAGCAACTTACATTGTTCTTTCTCCTTTATCTGGGATTCCTGGCATTTCTTGACGAAGGTACACTTATTTCTTTTTCTCTTTCTAATTTCTTATCTGTGTTTAATCATGGCAAAATCTCGTCGTTCTAAAAAAGTCATTGGGGAAGAAAAGATTGAAAACACCCCAACTTCTCTTTATTCTTTGCCCATACTCCAGCAGGGGTTAGATGAATTCAATGCACAATTTCCTGCTGGTTGCTCGATTCAGGTTGCTTCTGAGTCTTTTCGCCTTAACAGTGAATTACCCGATAACAGTAGGATATTGTATGCCAAAATGTTCAATTATGGGTTTCAGCTTCCTCTCGACCCATTAGTAGAATAATTGTTAACCAAATTTGACTTGAACCCTGCCCAACTGAGTCCCAACGCATTCTGCCCTGCCCAACTGAGTCCCAACACATTCTGCGTTGTCTATGCTTTCATAGCATTATGTGGATTTAAAGGAATTGAGTCTCCTTCTATTTTGTTGCTTCAAAATCTTTTTCAACTGTATTCCCGTAGAGGGGTAATAGCGATAACACCTCGTTACGACGATGAGTCATTAAAACCGTTCACCTGGAAACTCATGCACCTCGAGTCTTCCATTGCTAGTTGGAAAGAGGGATTTTTTGTTGTTGACCTACCCGGTCCCTGGTGGAGGACGGGTTTTAATCATGAGATTAAGGAAGGCGCCTGGGGTAGTAGAAAACCACTTTCTTCTCCAGAGGAGGGCTGGCTATAGAAACTACTCCAACTGGAATTTAGTGTCGATACCCGTGATGTAGCCAACGGGGTGGATATTCATGCGTGTAAAGTTGGTGAGTATTTAACCCACTTTCTTTATATTTCAGAGAAGTACTAACACTGATGTTATTTTGTGAATATGCAGTGCCTCCGCCCGGTTGAGAACCAGAATATATAAGAAGAAAAAAGAGAAGGGCCCGAAAGCAAAGAGAAAAAATCGTCACTACTGCCGCCATTGTCGCTGCTACCGTTGTTGCACCTTCTGAGGGAGGGGCTACTACTGTTAATTTGGTCCCATCGTCTTCTCAGGAGGTTGTTGTTACCCTTGACACTGCTCAAGCGTCTTCCTCACGAGTAGGTGTTGTGAGGAAAAAGAGAAATAGAAACATAGGCGGCGTACGTTCTGCTCTTTCTCAGGGTGCTACTCCCTTAGAAGTGACAGTTGCTGATACAGTTCTCACAGGAATTCCTCTAGTTTCTATATCTACTCAGGTACTTTCACTCATTGTCCCTATCATTTTTCTCTATTCCCTCGCTGTCTTCTTAGTGCGTTTTTGTTCCTTTAGGAAACTAGTACTGCTTTCACTCGTTCTCTTCCTAACGAGAATATGTCCTTCGCGAATTTTCTCGAGAATCGTAAAAAGAAGGCCCAACATGACTTTCAGAGTAGCCCGGCCAGTCAGACGTCGTCCAGTGCTAACTCTTCCCCAAGAGCTTCCATGGAAGGCGATTCGATTCCTGAATCATCTCGGGGTACTAACGTTGATGGTGATTTTCACCCTTTTGCTGAGTCCTCTCCTCTTCACTCTTCCTCCATCCCTATGGGTTTTTCTTCAGATGTGATGGGCCCCGATTTTGAAGTGTTCATTGCACCTGGGTCTTTTTTACCTGAAATGGGAGGTTCCTCTAATCACCCTCCTTCTCCGGCTACTTTGTTTCTTGTTCCTGGGTCTCCGCCTCCTGAGGAAAGGGACAACGCCGCTTTTGATGTGATGGTTAGTTTAAGTGCGTTCGCGCTCCTTCTGGGCCTGTTACCCACCAAGTTAATTTGGGTGGCCTTCGGGAGGAAACCTTCCAGATTTCAGGGACTGAGGGTGATGACAATGCCCTCACCTCTTCATCTCTTTTGGCGGCTCGCGTAATGTCACATCGAGAAGAAAGAGATGTGTTTTTGGCCAAGAATCGTCAAGAGCGTATAAGCCTCATCCGTTCTCGCCTATTTTCTTCATTTTTCAATCTTCATTATTGGGATGAGGATAATGCGAAGATAACAGCGGAGAAACAAGGAGAAATAGACAAATTGACGAATGAGCGTCAAGGACTATTAGACGCTGTGGCAGTTGCCAGGAAGGAAACAGAGGATGCCAGACTCGCACTGGACAATGAGAAACAGAAAGGGGTCGCTCTAAATACACGTCTTTCTGAAGAAGAGGCTAAAAACATTACCCTTAACGCCTAGCTAGAGGCGGAAAGGCGTAAAAACGCGAAGTTGTCCGTAAAGCTCAATCTTTCTGCAGAGAAGTGTCGTTGGTATATGCGGGAGGGAGCGGGACTTATGACAGATGCTTTCATGAAATTTTACGGGACAGAAGCCCTCCGAGTTAACGACCTTTCTGAGTACTACTTGGAGAAGGCCCAGAATGTAACCGACGAGGATTTCCATAAGGATAGGGTCCCGGAGCAGGAGAGAAATGATGCGACAACTCCTTCATAAGCGTTATGTTTCAACTCTTATTTTTTGTTGTTAGCACACCTTTTGCCCGTCCCTTGCGGATGTTTTGTAATATTGACAATGTCAAGATTGCCCTGGACAGTTGCTGCTCCTTTTTCTCAGAATTTTACTTGTTAATCTTATTCCGTGGTGCTTCTGTCACGATATGATTAGTAACATTATTAAGATCGAAATATTATAATTATCATACCTTATTCGAAGAATTAATCGTTGTGGCTTTAGTGACATAGTTTCGAGATAACACGCCGCATATGGAGGTGTTAAAAGATTTCTGCCTTTGAAGATACGCAGATATGATAAGATAATATCCTTTTGAAGACATGTCTCTAAGAAGAGAGGATGTTCCAGTGAACAAGTCTCTATGCTGACCATAAATTCACCATAGTGAATACCCATTGCAATAGATGGACCTCTTTCACGAACGATATAATAATGAGCCTTGATATCATCTCCTTTTGAGGAAGACATAACAATTTGATGCATTTACATATATATCCCAGAGAAGCGCCTCTCTTTTTTAGCTATCAACGCCTGGTTGGAAACAGATATTTTTCACCAAAACATATAGTGTTTGCTGAGGTAGGATTCTTCGCAATATCTTTATTTGCATTTCTCTTTAGCGAGAACTAGGAATTGATTTCTGCATATCGTATAGCTGACGCTCCTTTAATGCCATCCCTTTGACGTTGCTATGGAGGATAGATTAACATCATTCCTTTGGTGTTGCTAGGGAGATCACATTAACGTCACCCTTTGTTGCTAGGGGGGATCACATTAACACCATCCTTTGTTGCCAAGGGGATCACATTAGCGCCGCCCTTTTTTGCTAGGGGGATCACATTAACGCCGCCCTTTGTTGCTAGGGGGATCATTCAGCCTCGCTGAATCCGGCATTGCCAGGGCATTACTTTATCATTCAGCAAAGTCGGGGCATTACTTCGAGACATTACTCTGTCGTTCGACTTTACTGAATCCAGCCTCGCCGGGGCATTACTCTATGTTACTTTCCCTCCAAGCTCGTTGGATCCGGGCTTGCCGGGGCATTGCTTTTGCCATAGGGATATCTGTCCAGCCCCACTTCACCGGGTATTTGTCGTCCGGTTACTGGCTGGGATATCCGTTGTTGTTTCAAGTGCCTCGTCTTAGTGAGCCGTCTGATCAGGAGCGGTTGTCACAAGGATAAGATTTTCACTTCCAGGCGTTGATTTCTCACATCCCTGGAGCGTGCCTCATCTTAGTGTGTCGTTTGTATTAGCACGGTCGCCACAAGGATAGGATTTTCACTTCCATGGTGGAGTCTTCATTTCCCTGGGGTGTGCCTCGTCTTAGTGAGCCGTCAGATCAGGAGCGGTTGTCACAAGGATAGGATTTTCACTCCCGGCGTTGAATATTTACGTATGCCAGGGCGTTCCTCGTCTTAGTGAGCCGTCTGATCAGGAGCGGTTGTCACAAGGATAGGATTTTCACTCCTGGCACCCTTTATTATCTGCACATTATCAACCACAGAGTGCACAAGAAATATTCTCAATTCGCTTGTTAAAGCATGTTATTAATATTACCGCATAGAGGGAATATCAGACTCTAGCATGATATAATTTCAAACGAGCTATGTTCCAAGAATTTGGTAAGGGAGTACCGTCAAGTGTTTCCAAGTGATATGCTCCCTTTCTGATAACGCGGGTAACGCGGTATGGGTCATCCCAGTTTGGACTGAGTTTCCCCATGCATTGTCCAGCCGCTCGTTTATCCCTGAGCACTAGATCTCCTGTTTTGAGTAGTCGTTCTCTGACTCGTCTATTGTGATAACGTGCCATTTTTCTCTTATAATGCAGCGTTTTCAGAAGAGTTTCCTCTTGTAACTCTGGCAACGCGTTGAGGTTAGCCCGTAACCTCTTTATTTATCTCTTCTTTGAAGTATGCCACCCTCAAGCTCAAGGTGCCAATCTCTACTGGCGTGACGGCCTCGATGCCGAAAGCTAACGCGAAGGGGGTTTCTCCTGTGCTAGTTTTAACGGTCATGTGATACACCCACATCACGTATGGTAGCTCATCTGCCCATTTCTTCTTAGAACCTTCCAAGTTCTTCTTGATGCCGCTAAGGATGCTGCGGTTGGTTACCTCCGCTTGACCATTAGTCTGCGGGTGTGCTACGGAAGAGAACCTTTGTTCGATCTGAAATTCCGCGTACCGATCTTTAAAAAACTGACTCGTAAATTGTGTTCCGTTATCGCTGACTAATATGTGAGGTACATCGAATCGTATAATGACTTGGTGTTTAAAGAAATGCCAAATCTTTTCCGTGGTGATGTTAGCTACTGCTTTCACTTCTGCCCATTTCGTGAAGTGGTCCACTGCCACGATGATGGCGTGCTTGTCGAGGGCACGATCAAATAATTACAACTTATCACCTGCAACAAAAAGGATTGAAGACAGTGGCAAGAGGTTCGATCCACAGAGAAAGGTGAAGACATACACTAGACAGGTCCAGATATAAAGTAAAACAATAAAAGAAACAATGGGGGGGATTTGGTTGGTTAATCTAGTTAACCAAGATAGAGATGGGCTAACAAGCTAACTAATAAAAACAGTAATCTAGGGCACGAAAGTAAAACACAATCAAGGGCACGACATGCAAACAGATATCAAATAAAGAAATAAAGTCAGAAGAGAAGATATCTTAGCAAAGGACATTATCGGGTTGCTTCCAGGGCTAGAAAATCATCGGCGCAGAAATATTCTATTCCTATGCCATAGATATGCTATAGGGACCGCGTTTCCACACCGCATCCCCTGCTTACCTTCTTAGATAAAAGTCACCCCCCGTTTCCACATATGAGGTGACCTTGACGTTCAGCCATCCTCCCAGCTACCTCTCTTGTCATCAAAAGGCAGCCTTGACCGTCCGGCCTGTCACGGGCTCGAAGTAGGGAGGCTAAATTCAGAACGCCCATGAAGGGGAGGTAAGACAGATCTAGGGCGCGACAGCTCAGCTTGTCAGACTCGTATCACATACCCTAATCGGTTGTTTACCCCTAGGTGAGACCTCTCGCGCTGCCTCCCCTAGGTGTCTGCTAAAATTCCAGGGCTTCGCGTCAGGTATAACCCTGGAATATGACGGTAATCATCTAGGTCTAGATACTAGTTGGCTAGACTACTAATCTGGCCCTAGACGAATTAACAAGAAACCGATAAACAATCGAATACAACAATAAGAATATATTAAACACATTTAGGCCTCTTAACTACCCATGCAACCCTCAAAATACCTCTGCTAAGAAGGGGAAATCTAGCTACTCATACCACAAAACAAACAAACAAAATAGGAAAAGGAAGATTGCATAAAAGAAGAACAAGAAGAATAAAACTATTAAAATGTTACCGGCCGGAGCAAAGCTCCGGTTGAGTTCAATGGCTGCTGGAAATGGATGCCTCAGCCACCACCCAAAAGAGGGAGGAGAGAAAAGGAGGCGGCTCCTAAAAGAAGAAAGTGGAAAAATATTTACAAAGTGTGATGTTGTGTTCTTCCAAACCCTAAAACTAGAGGCTTATATAGTGTCTAGCCCACAAGAAGACAAATTCCAGCTAAGGGATTACAAAAGACAAATTCCAGCTAAGGGGAGAGAGTGACAGCACATGGAGCGTGCTGGAATATTCTGGGATCTTCTAGAAATACAAGGAATCCCGTGAGAATCTTTGGAGATTCGTCTCTTTGGCTTTGCAGAGATATCGCGGGCTAGAGACTGCTCACTGGTCTGGTTAGCTTTCGAGGGCTCGACGACATTCTGATCTTCTAGGCCTTGAAGCTTGAAATCCTCAGAATTCTTCCAAAAATACATCTTTTCGCACTTTTTCTCCTTTTGGAGCTGATCTGCAATAAAGATGGAAATAAAGGTCAAATAGCATAATCAAGCCCCCGAAAGGGCTAGAAAAGAAGGTAAAATCATGACCATGAAACATGCTATCAAACATCCCCACACTGCCCTAATGCTCGCCCTCGAGCATTCACAAAACTGAAAATCACCTCAAGAAACAGACAAACACAATTAATCGACACACAATTACAAACCGGCACCGAGCTAGACTTCGCACATACTCATCTTCACCTAGAAGACACCTGCATTAAATCAGAAGGGTAACGACCCTAAAGATTAAACTTTCCCATATCCAACCCTTAATCAGAAGTCCTCACGAAGTAATCAAATAGGAAAACTAGTAGTTGATCAGGCCCCTAATAAATCCTATATGAAATGGCACTCACACTCACAAACAAGGCTAGGTGTTTACGCTCAAAACTAAATGCACATAGCACAACACAAAGTCAAACTTGCACATCAATCCGAGTACTGTAGAACACATGCATGGGCAATCAACAATCGGAAAAAATAATGCATCAGCAAAAAGAAAGAAAAGGGATTGAATGAGCTAGAAATGTGGAAGAGAGAAACAGGATATGAACAGAAGAGAAATGAGGAGAGAAAAGAATGAAAGAAAAGAAAGGACCAGATATAACCTGGATGGATTCCCTGGCATAGGAAAAAGGCGAAGTGGCAAGGCAGCTTTCATTGAGGGCACAAGATGTTTCGGGGGCTAGACAGAGGTCTTCTTTCGAGGGCAGGAAAGCGATCTTGTTGAGGCTTCAGATGCGGATACTCTTTTTGCTTGCTTAATGCCCCCCTTCTTTTATTTTGAAATTTAAATGCTCTTTTTTTTTTCTTTTTTTTTCTTTTTTGTTTCTTTTCTATATATAAGAGATAGAAGAGGGGGCATGAAACTTTTGATTTTTCGTTCGGCGCTTGCCTTTGATCTGCCTCCAGCATCGATGGTGACTTCTTTTTCACTTCCCCACACTTGAACGTTTCTGGGGCTTGAATTGCTTGAATGATCTAGGGCTCGAAACTCTTTTGAGCTTTTGTTTTTTCTAGCCCTAGATCTCTGCTTGTTGCTTTCTGCTCTGAATTCTTTTACTTTCGTCTGCTTCCCCACACTTAAACTTGTCTGTGCGCTCTTCGGGTGTCTAGCCCTCGACGTTACCCTCAATAATTGCTACCTCACCTGCCAAGGAAAAAGATCAAGAAAATACAAATGGTCAGGAAAGAATATGAAAGGAAGGGGAATGTCGGGGGCTCAAAAAGAAAAGAGAGAGAGAGAGGGGGAGAAGAGAAAGAAAAAGACATTGATGCAAAGTTTTTCGTCACATTTAAGCTTTCCCATGTCTAACAGCGACTATACCCAGGGATATCATGCAAGATCAACCAGTGCCTAGCTAAAGCATCCTAATCATACAAGAAAGAAATAGGCATGAAAGCTCAAATGCTCACAGGGTGCTTTTGTGACTACTGATGTCGAGGCCTAGATATGGATATAAGGTTCAGCAGGCAAACATGAGAACAACTAGGTCTAGACAAGGTGCTGGTGGTTCATACTTGTGCACAAATGATCAAAAGTGTGTGTCCATTTACAAAGGTTTTAAAAACTGGGCAGTGCTGAAATAGCTAGCAAAATCCTAAAAATGAAAATCCGAAAAAGTTTTGAAAAATCCAAAAAATCATGCAATCATGCAACAAGCGGAAAATTAACCATGCAAACAAACACACAAATAAATCCCTCCCCACACTTAGGCAGCGCATTGTCCTCAATGAGAGAAGGGTACACACAAGAAAGTTCTGAAAAATAAAGAGTGAAGCAGAAATTAAAAAAAAAGAAAGAACATGGGTTGCCTCCCACGAAGCGCCTCTGTTATTGTCGAGGGCTCGACATTGGCTGTTCAAACTTCAACCAATCCTACTAAATGCTTTCCATACTCTTAGTTTGATGTGAATTATTGCATGAAGTGGATGTTCCATTAGCAAAGCAACCTGCAGGCAACAATAATATGATTCAAGTGTTAATTTGGGTTCCCGCAAAATAGAGGAAAAAATTGTAATGTGTAAAAGGTGATTCAAGAAAAGGATCAACATAATTAGAAAGTTTAGAAATCTCCCTTTCACACATAACAACTTTAGAGCTCCAGTCCTCAATTATCCCTTCCTCAATCTCTCTCAAATCCTCATTCTTTTCCTCCCCTGGCTTGAATTCTATGTCGAGGGCTTGACATTCCGACTTGTCGAGGGCATGAAACTCCTCACAAGATTTGATCTGCTGAAAAGCCTCAAAAGCCTCAATTTCTTGACCCACCAAAGTGTCAGAACAGTTATGGAGTAGACTTGGAAAATTTAGTTGAACAACGATTTCTGCCTCTAATTCTGCGTCTAGGGCTCGACGTTCGTCGAGGGCTAGATGCTCGTCGTAGGAATCTGGCAAATTTGCGTCGCTCAACATTGTGACTACACTGGCCTTGAACTCCACATTGGCTCCTGACTCTGAAAGAAGACATTCTGGGCCTTCCAAGTTTAGCTCATTCGGGGGCATGAAAAGGTCCTCTAACCTATAAGAATCCTCATCTGGGTCATAACACTCAGATGGCAACTCCCATAGAATGACGGTGGGAAAATTCTCCTCTTCACTTGAATAGTCGTCACTATCTAAGTGCTGCAAATGTTGTTCTATGGGGGTGATAGGATGATTTGTGGTGTGACTGGGCAGAAGTGTTGGAGCTAAAATTTGTGGTCCAGGTGCAGGGAAAATATCTAGGGCAGGATGGGTAGGTTCAGGTGGTCCAGCGTCAAGGGCAAGATCCATAGGCAGCCATACAAGGTTTCCTTCAATAGCCTCTTGGCGTCTCTGCTCCATAAGCTTATGCAAAGCTAATTGCATCTCCTTAAGTTGGTTCTGCATGTTAGCTATTGCAGCCAGATTTTTTTGAGACAACCTTTGGCCTTGTGGAGGTTGTGGAGGCGGATAATATTGACAGCTAGGTTTGACTTGCTCTCCATAGTTGAAATTTTCTTGATCCCACCACGGGGGGTTAGGAGTAAAATACTGAGGAAAAGAGGGTGAGTAAGAATAAGGGTCAAAATAAGACATTGAAGAAAGAAAAAATTAAAAGAAATAAAAATAAAATAAAATAAATCTGGAACTTTCTAGGGCACGAATTAACACCAATCCCCGGCAACGGCGCCAATTTGATGGCGTGCTTGTCTAGGGCACGATCAAATAATTACAACTTATCACCTGCAACAAAAAGGATTGAAGACAGTGGCAAGAGGTTCGATCCACAGAGAAAGGTGAAGACATACACTAGACAAGTCCAGATATAAAGTAAAACAATAAAAGAAACAATGGGGGGGATTTGGTTGGTTAATCTAGTTAACCAAGATAGAGATGGGCTAACAAGCTAACTAATAAAAACAGTAATCTAGGGCACGAAAGTAAAACACAATCAAGGGCACGAAAGTAAAACACAATCAAGGGCACGACATGCAAACAGAAATCAAATAAAGAAATAAAGTCAGAAGAGAAGATATCTTAGCAAAGGACATTATCGGGTTGCTTCCAGGGCTAGAAAATCATCGGCGCAGAAATATTCTATTCCTATGCCATAGATATGCTATAGGGACCGCGTTTCCACACCGCATCCCCTGCTTACCTTCTTAGATAAAAGTCACCCCCCGTTTCCACATATGAGGTGACCTTGACGTTCAGCCATCCTCCCAGCTACCTCTCTTGTCATCAAAAGGCAGCCTTGACCGTCCGGCCTGTCACGGGCTCGAAGTAGGGAGGCTAAATTCAGAACGCCCATGAAGGGGAGGTAAGACAGATCTAGGGCGCGACAGCTCAGCTTGTCAGACTCGTATCACATACCCTAATCGGTTGTTTACCCCTAGGTGAGACCTCTCGCGCTGCCTCCCCTAGGTGTCTGCTAAAATTCCAGGGCTTCGCGTCAGGTATAACCCTGGAATATGACGGTAATCATCTAGGTCTAGATACTAGTTGGCCAGACTACTAATCTGGCCCTAGACGAATTAACAAGAAACCGATAAACAATCGAATACAACAATAAGAATATATTAAACACATTTAGGCCTCTTAACTACCCATGCAACCCTCAAAATACCTCTGCTAAGAAGGGGAAATCTAGCTACTCATACCACAAAACAAACAAACAAAATAGGAAAAGGAAGATTGCATAAAAGAAGAACAAGAAGAATAAAACTATTAAAATGTTACCGGCCGGAGCAAAGCTCCGGTTGAGTTCAATGGCTGCTGGAAATGGATGCCTCAGCCACCACCCAAAAGTGGGAGGAGAGAAAAGGAGGCGGCTCCTAAAAGAAGAAAGTGGAAAAATATTTACAAAGTGTGATGTTGTGTTCTTCCAAACCCTAAAACTAGAGGCTTATATAGTGTCTAGCCCACAAGAAGACAAATTCCAGCTAAGGGATTACAAAAAGACAAATTCCAGCTAAGGGGAGAGAGTGACAGCACATGGAGCGTGCTGGAATATTCTGGGATCTTCTAGAAATACAAGGAATCCCGTGAGAATCTTTGGAGATTCGTCTCTTTGGCTTTGCAAAGATATCGCGGGCTAGAGACTGCTCACTGGTCTGGTTAGCTTTCGAGGGCTCGACGACATTCTGATCTTCTAGGCCTTGAAGCTTGAAATCCTCAGAATTCTTCCAAAAATACATCTTTTCGCTCTTTTTCTCCTTTTGGAGCTGATCTGCAATAAAGATGGAAATAAAGGTCAAATAGCATAATCAAGCCCCCGAAAGGGCTAGAAAAGAAGGTAAAATCATGACCATGAAACATGCTATCACACGACCACAAATTTTAGCTGAGACCTGGCTTTTGGAAACAGGCCTAAAATGTCAATTCCCCATTTAGCAAACGGGCAAGGAGCAACAATCTTGGAAATTTCCGTGGCAGGTCGTCGGGGAATCTTAGCAAATTCCTGACATTTCTGACAAGTTCGTACAAAGGTATCGTAGTCCCTACGAATGGTGGGCCAATAGAATCCCGTGCGAAAAACCTGCGCGGCCATAGTGCCACCAGACACATGCATGCCACATATCCCTTCGTGGATTTCTCGCAAAGTGTGGAGGCCTTCTTGCTCCGTTATGCACTTGGCGGCTGGATGAGAGAAGCATTTCTGAATCAGTTCTCCGTCATAATATGTGCATCGTGCTTCAAGACTTTTTTCTTTTCGGCGTTATCCGCAGGTAACTCGTCGTGCTTCAAGTATTTTATCACGGGGATTCACCAATCATTTTCAATTTCTTCGACGCAAAGCGACACTTGTTCTTCCATGAAAGAAGGCACAAATATTTCTCCATAGTACACGCCCTTAGATATGGACGCTTCCAGGTTTGCTGCGATTTTGGCGAGGTTGTCTGCCTCAGCGTTATCCTCTCAAGGGATATGCTCAAAGTTGACCTGTATGTCACTTTTCTTTATTTCTATCAACTCGTGTTTCACTTTAGAGAGATATTGAACCATGATGGGCTCTCTGGCTTGAGAGTTTCCCAAGACTTGGTCTATTATTAATTTGGAATCTCCACATATCTTTAGTCGCAAGTCTCCCATCATTCTAGTGTCATGTATGGTTTTAGTGGAGAAACTTCTTCCTATTCTGAGTCCAGCTAGCAACGCCTCATATTCTGCCGCGTTGTTAGATAATGGTTGTAAGATTCGGATGACATATCGTATCTGTATGCCGTGGGGCCCAGTCATAAAAATTTCAGCTCCAGCTAGCTCTTGATTCTTGGCCCCGTCCACATGGATAACCCATAGGTCAGTGTAGGTTTCCGGGAACGGAAGATCCAAGTCATCCTTTTCATCTTCTGGTAGGTCCGTCAATGGATCTTGCGTAAACGTGCATTCCGCTATGAAGTCTGCTAGCGCTTGAGCTTTTATAGATGGTTGGGCCTTATACTGTAATCCGTACTACTCAAGTTCAATGGACCAAATTAGCATCCTTCCTGAAGACTCAGGTTTTCTGAAAATCCTTTTCAAAGGTTGATCTGTAAGCACGATGATGAGGTAGGCCTGAAAGTACCGGTCAATTTTCTGCGTTGCCTGCACTAACGTAAATGCTATTTTTTCAATGCGAGCATATCGTAGCTCAACGTCTTTCAAAATATGACTAACGAAGAATACGGGGCGATGAACATGACTGTCATCTCATACGAGGACAGCACTGACCACCTCATCAGCGACGCCCAAATACAAATATATGGTATCACCTGGCTCTGGTCTTGTTAGCACCAGGTCAGAGGAAAGGTAGGCTTTTATGCCACCAAACGGTTCTTCACATTCTTCTGTCCATCCGATAGGAGCCTTTTTACGAATAACCTTGAAGAACGGTAAGCATCTCTTGCCTTGCTTAGAAATGAATCGCCCTAGAGCGATAACGCGCCCTGTGAGCTTTTGTACTTGTTTGACTGTTCGAGGAGATATCATATCGTGGATGGCTTTGATCTTTAACGGGTTGGGCTGGATGCCTTTTTTACTGACCACATAGCCTAGAAACTTACCCGTTTGAAATGCAAACATGCATTTATGGGGGTTGAGCTTTATTTGGTATTCTCTCATTACTTTGAATACTTCCTCCAAATTCGCTAAGTGGTCCTCGAAGCTTCGGCTTTTTATTAATACGTCATCCACATATGCCTCTACTTTCTTCCCAATTTACTTCTCGAAAACCTTATTTGCCATGTGCTGAAATGTGTCTCCAGTATTTTTTAGACCAAACGGCATCGCCGTATGACAGTATGTGACTTTTGGAGTGATAAAGGCGGTTTTTTCCTCATCTTTCATAGCCATGGGGATTTGGTGGTACCCGGAGTTGGCATCTAAGGAGCTTAGATATGCATACCCGACAGTCTGGTCGACCAACTGGTCGATTCGAGGAAGAGGGTAGCAATCCTTGGGACAGGCGTCGTTTAGATCAGTCAAATCAATACACATGCGTCAATCTCCGTTAGGTTTTGGAACTAGAACATGGTTAGCTAACTATGTCGGGTATTGAACCTCCCGAATAAAACCCGCATCCAGGAGTTTCGATATCACCTTCTCAATGGCTATTGCCTTTTCTGTAGAGAACGCTTGCCGTTTTTGTTGAAATGGCTTGACGTTAGGGTCAACGTTAAGTCGATGCTCTGCTACTTCTCGTGAAATTCCAGGCATATCCGCAAGCTTCCAAGTGAATTCTCCTTTGCACTTGTTTAATAATCGAGCTAACTGCGCGTTCTCTTCCGAGCTTAACTTTTCACTGACCAGGAAATTTGCTTCTCTGATTCCGCTAACGGGAACTGGCCCCATCTTATCCACCGGCTGGGTGCACTTTTCATCTTTCTGTTCAAAGGGGTCATCTGTCACACACACATAACGGTCGCAATTCTTTTGAGTCATGAGTAGGTAACATTTGACCGTTAGTTTATGGTCGCCTTTGATCGAGACTACTCCATCCCAGGAGGGATATTTCATCCTTAAGTGCCTTTGAGATATCGCTTCCCCAAAATGGTCATCCACGTATGGCGTTATAAGGCAAAGTTAAGTCTACGACCAAGAATAACAACTCCTCCGACCGCTTGGACGTATCTTCTCTAAAGTACACTGGCAACAATGTGACTCCAGTCACGGGGATTGGAACCGTCTACCCCCATTATTGGCTTCTTGCAAGGTGTCAGCTCGCTGTCAGGATGCTTCATGAGGTTGTACGCCTCTAATGAAAATAAATTTACCGCGCTTTCATTGTCAATAAGAGTTCTCCTAACTCCATGACTGCCGATAACGGCCGTAACCACTAACGCATCGTTATCTGGGAAGACGACACCTTTCTCGTCCTCCTCAGATAAGGACAATGCTTTCTCGTTTACGCTTCTCCCCTGAATTGGACGTTAACTGCACAGGCTCATCAAGATATGGCATGCCACCAGCAATAATATTGATGATGGGAATGTCGTCATCGTGGACTGTTAACGTCTCTCTCGCTCTTCCACCAGGGATATCATTGTTTCCAAGGGGGTGAGAGGGTGCTTGTCTGCTGTCCGACGCTTTAACTGTCGGGTTGCCTCTGACTTCTTCTCTCGCCTTAGTGGCAAACTCTCTGAGGTAACCTTCTTCCACTAAACACTCTATTGCTAACTTTAACTCTCTGCACACATCCGTAGAGTGTCCTTTGACTTTGTGGAATTTACAAAAAGCGTTTTCCCTTCCTCCCATAATTACTCCTGGTTTCACAGGAGCTGGATAACGGATAGGCAGGTTCCGTTGCTGGATGATCGCTAAGATTTCCGCTCTCGGAATTATGAGAGAAGGAAGGTCAGGGTCATAAACTCGGCCCTTTGGTGGATCCATTTGTCGTCTAGTAGGAGAATTACCAGGCCTTCCTCTCGAAAAATTACCCCTTTGCCGATTTGAGGCTCTAAGGATATGATCTTTTCGATGGTCGTAGTCGTCACTTGGACGAGTATCCGGGGTTGCGTTAGTATAGGAGTTAGGAGTAAGATGTGCGTCTTGTGGCGTGTTCGAATTCTATCTCTATTTTCTTCCTCCTCCATCCTCGCATAATTATGAGCTTTCAGCCTTAACGCACCCAGAGTCGGTGGGGGATCCACCATTAACGTATCTCCTAACTTCCCATAGCAATAATTGCATTTCAAGGCTTCCACAGCTAAATCAATGGTAACGCCTAGTGTTAAGGACATTTCGAGATCAAAGCGACTAAGGAAGTCCTTCAAGGACTCTTGAGGTTTTCGATGGATATCGAATAACGCCGCTGTGGATTTCTTGATAGGGACAGCCATGCTAAATCAGCTCCGAAAATTAGTTTCCAACTGTGGAAAACTATCGATCGACCCCGTTGGGAGTCCTTCAAACCAGAGACGTGTTACCCCTGACAGTGTCATGACAAATATCTAGTAAAACGCCGTGTCGCTATGAGTTTGAAACTGCACAAAGTCCTTCACCTTATTAAGGTGGGAGATGGGATCCTTCATGCCATCATACAACTCTGCAGGAAGTTTCACGTGCCGACTGACCCTATGGTGTCTTATGCGATAACTGAACGGGTGACCAACGTTATCATCGGGAATTCTACGAGGATGATGGGGAAGAGAAACTTCTAAATGATGCCTTTGACCTCGAGGGTTGTGTTCATGATGCCGCTTGGGGGACCGACTGCGACTCTTGGTTGTCCGGGTTCGATATCTTCTACTACTCGATCTTTCGCTGTGTCTGGGGGATATGTCCCTAAACATCTCATCTCGCCTGCCATCCCAACGATCTCTGTACTCGTCATGCCATCGTTCCTCTTGAGAAACAGGGATTTCTCGCGTGTGCTTTGCAGAAGGTTCCACTTGTCTATGAGCGAGTTGCATGAAATTGACAGGGGTCGTCATCACGGGCGAGGTCAGCGGGATGCTCCTACATTGTCGGGGTGATAGTGGCCGATCGGTGATAATAGATGGAGTAAAACCTACGTGAGAAGGAACTATCGCGCCCCACGAAAATTAACAAAAAGTTATTTGCGAGTGTGCAACGAAATTTGGGACCTTACAATGCTCAGCGTAAACAGACGCCTCGCAACATGCAATGAAGTCGCCACCCTAATTTGGTTGCTAGGTTTATGGAACCTTAATCGTCATGGCATAAGAAATATAATAAGTAAAAAAACTAAAGGCACAAAAAAGGGGTCTGGACCCCAGAAAAAAGGTTCGGGGTCGTATTATGGTCTCGGGAAGGTGTTAGGCACCCGAGTCACATCCGAAAATGGTTACCGGTTGATGAGAGAGGTGTTAAAAAGGTGTTTGATAAAATGCGTTTTGAAAAAAGGGGCCCTCAGAGGAATCGTCACTTTAGTCTTTTCTATGACCGTTCAGAAATAATTAATCATTGAACGGGGTTACCGTTTGAACGTCTTTCGGACGGGGTTACCGTTTATCAAGGCCGATTGATTATTCCTGACCGTAACGTGATGGGACTGAATTTTCTGTAAGACTGAATGAGCGCCCTCTATTTCATCATCGGGCCAATGCATGATTAAATTAATTACTATGTGATCCTATCATGGATAGCTTAGCAGAGTACAAATTTAGATGATAGATTTTGAAGTGAAAAACTGATGTGGGATCGAAAGTCCCCATGTGCATGCAGTCAATATAAGCGAGAATTTAAAATCACTTGAGCATGGCATTTTAAGCAAATCATTAAACACGTTGTTCATGTGGGTTGATTTTAATTCTAGCAGTTCTATATCATGCATACAATTGATATTTATGAAAAGCGTCGAATAAATAAAAGGGAATCGAAAGGCGTACTTTCGAGCGAAGCTTGAAATTAAAACCTACAAAGTGAGAGTGTTAGCGATAGCTTGAGAAACGAATAAGCAATTTTATGAGTGCAAAAATTTAAATGACAGTTGATTGTATACGAAAAATGATGAATTTTACGCATACGAGAATTTAAATGTTGAGTTTGATAAGTGCAGGAAAATAAATGATGACAGTTGATTGCATGCGAGAAATGATGGATTTAACGCATACGAAAATTAAATGCTGAGTTGATTGCATGCGAAAAATGATTTATTTGACACATGCGAAATTTAAATGCTGAGTTGATTGCATGCGAAAATGATTTATTTAACGCATACGAAAATTAAATGCTGAGTTGATTGCATGCGAAAAATGATTGATTTGACGCATACGAAAATTAAATGTTGTTTTGACAAGTGCAAAAATATTTAAATGTAGTTGACGATTTACAGGGAATTAAAACAGTTTGATGATTTGCAGAAAATAAAACAGGTTGATATTTGCGGAAGGATTTCCAGCAGTATGATAAGTGCAGAAATTAAAACAGTTGATATTTGCAGAAGATAAACAGCAGTATGATAAGTGCGGAAATTAAAACAATTGATATTTTGCAGAAAATAAACAGTTTGATATTTGCAGGAAATAAACAATTTGATATTTGCAGAAAATAAGACAATTGATATTTGCAGAAAATAAACAGTTGATATTGCGGAAGAATTTCCAGGAGTTTGCGAAAAATTAAAGTAGTTGATATTTACGAGAATTAAAATGCTACCGACCATGTAGTCGGTAAAATGAACAATTGAATTTAAATTGCCGAAAGTAAATTGCATAAATTTAAAGTGCGAATAATTTAAACAGTTGATAAGTACAGAAAATTAAACACTTGATAGTACGAAAAATAATCATACGAAGCATACGAATTATTTTTACGAAAAAGCGTGATCCAAAATCTCGGAAAGAATTGAAAATGGGCTGGGCCCGATTTAAAAAATGAAAGAAAAAGGGAAAATGGGCTAGGAATAGCGCCTGGCCTATGAAAATATAAAGAGGTGATGATGGGCCACGGACGGATGAACATGCCTTGCATGGCACTGTTCATCGTCTCTCTTCTTGCCCGTTTCTCGCGATCTTCGTACCAAGACGCTCGTCTCCTCGACGGCGTCTCGACCGTATGAAGCTCGAATTTTAATAAAGATCGTACCGAGTTTAATTTCGAAAAAATGACAAAACCGTTAATTATCGAAAACTAATTAATTCGCACAATCTAGCTAATGATTTTTAAAATTGAAAGCATGTATTTAATCTACATCATGCACATGAATTAATGGCACAAAAACAAGCAATTAATTCACTCTAAATTCGCCCAAACGAAATAAAGAAGAAAACAAGCTTAAAAACTGAAAATGCTTAGAGAGAGAAAGCTTACTCTTTCAAGCTTTAAACTGGATGATTGTCACTCTAAGTGAGCAAACTGATCAAGAGGGAGAATGAGCAAGGGTTTCTTGCAGATTTGGTGTCGTTTGAACGTTGAAGGATGCTTGGTATTTATAGGCCGAAATCGCGTGACGTTTGAAGCTCGAAGCTGCGCGTGGTGGCTGCTTTGTCGCGGTGGAGGAGCTACGGCTGTGTGAGGTTGCAGGTCTAGGGGCTGGTGATGATGATCGAAGGGACAGGAAACGGTGGAGGGGACGGGAGCGAGCAGCTCGGTGGCTCGCTCCTCTGTTGCTCCACGTCCACGCTGTTCATGTGCACCCTACACATTAACTCCCTTAATTTGTCAACCGTTGATCTGGTTGACTTTCCTTGGTTGACCAGATCAACGGTTGTGATCAACTTGGCCATTAATCCTATTTAAATGGTCTCGTGCCATTCTCGCGAGCAAGTGTTCTGAATTTTCGAGCTGATAGTACCTGCGCGTAGAGAAAAATACGATGAGTCTAACCCTCTACAGCGAATAATGAAAATTTTCCATTCAACGTGTTTATTTTCTCGTTCAAAAACATGAAACGTTCGGACGGAAAAATAATGACGTTACGCCAAAAATTACAAGAAACGCTATAGACCGTTGTGACCAGGAAAAAAGCTAGCAACTAGTTGATGGAAAACATTTTAAATTCAAGCTATTGTCCGAGCGAACTTACTCGGGTCCAATAAAAGCTCGAACGAAAATAATAATAAAATAATAAAAATACTAAAAAATGCGCAAAAATATAAAAAGTCCTAAAAATCATGTGATGACCTAAAATGAAGAAAAAACTAGCAAACGACTGCCGGATAATAAAAAATGTGACTTTTAAGGCTAAAAATAATAATGATAATAATAATGAAAATACGCGACGAAAACTTAAAAATGCGATTTCAAAAGTTGCCGATGCTAACGACGATGCTAAAACGCGATGAAAATTTTAAAAATGCTAATGACAGTAAATTAACTAAAAATGACTGTAAATTAACTAAATAACAGAAATGCTAAAATCAATTAAAAATGGCGTCAAAATTCGAGTATCAACAGTTGCCCCCTCTTTACTGTCTTATCGAAGTATTTGATAAGCAGTAAAGACGGTTGCCCCTACATATCCGAATTTTGGTGACACAGCAGGTCTTACCTCAAGGTTACAGTGATGACGTCGCTCTAGGAGGAGGTAGGTCGTTGCTGTCACTCTGGGAGGAGGTATGCTGTTGACGTCGCTCTAGGAGGAATAGATTTATTGGCGTTATTCGTGGATGTCATTCCGGGATGAGACAGGTCGTCGATGTTATTCGTTGATGTCACTCTAGGAGGACATATGTCTTAGATGTCACTCTGGGAGGAGATAAATTTGTTGAATGTCACTCTGGGAGGAGATATTGCTGTGGACGTCACTCTAGGAGGAGGTATATTTTTGGATGTCACTCTGGGAGGAGATAGTCGATTGATGTCATTCGTTGCTGCCACTCCGGGAGGAGGTATAGTGTAGATGTCACTCTGGGAGGAGGTATATTTGTTGAATGTCACTCTAGGAGGATATATTGTTGTGGATGTCACTCTGGGAGGAGGTAGTTTGTTGAATGTCGCTTTGGGAGGAGATGATCTATTTTTTGTTGTCACTCTAGGAGGAGGTATATTTTTGGATGTCACTCTGGGAGGAGATATGTCGTAGATGTCACTCTGGGAGGAGGTATAATCGTAGATGTCACTCTGGGAGGAGGTATAATTTTGATGATGTTATTCGTTGATGTCACTCTGGGAGGAGATATATATAGTTGATGTCACTCTGGGAGGAGGTAAGTTGATGTCACTCTGGGAGGAGGTATGCTTTTGATGGTGTTATTTGGTGATGAGGAAATTAATGCTGTCATTGGGGATTAAAAAGGTGTCTATAAAATTGATGATGTTGTTCATGGATGTCACTCTAGGAGGAGATAATTGGTTGATATCACTTTGGGAGGAGGTATGCTTTGATGTCACTCTGGGAGGAGGTAAGTTGGTGTCACTCTAGGAGGAGATAGACTGTTGCTGTCACTCTGGGAGGAGATATGGTAGATGTCACTCTGGGAGGAGGTATAATCGCCGATGTCCTGCAAAGATATAAACTTAGATCTATTCGGATATCGAGAGAAACATAATTTGTAGAAAAAGTAAATGACAACTACTCTACCAGGAATCGAAGGTAATTTTACGAAAACGTAAATGACGGCTCCACTGGGGGGGGATAATCGCTTGACATGTGACTGACGTTATTTCAGGAGGATAATGCGGGATTCGCAGAAGTACGAATGATTTGTCCTAATTATGTCACTCTAGGAGGAGGAAAATGCAAAGGATGTCACTCTAGGAGGAGGAAATGCCTAATGATGTCACTCTGGGAGGAGAAAAATGCATGATGCTGTCACTCTGGGAGGAGGAAATGCAGTACAGAGATGTAAACAACGTCGATTCCCATAGGAGAAGACGTGAAATGGGGAAATTAAGCTAAGGTCACTCTGGGAGGAGAAAAATGCTAATGCTGTCACTCTGGGAGAAGAAAAATGCATGATGTCACTCTGGGAGGAGGAAATGCAGTACAGAAACGTAAACAACGCCAATTCCCGTAGGAGAAAAATGCATGATGTCACTCTAGGAGGAGAAAAATGTTAATGCTGCCAGCGGCCTTGATACGAACCTAGAATGCGCCTGCATTCTGCTCAGGAGGTAACGACCCCAAGGACAAGACTTTCCCATGATTTACAGTCGTAAGCAGTCCTCGCCTGATATTTAGTGTTTGCACTCACACTCTGAAACAAGGCTAAGTGTTTTACGCTCATAAAGATGCAACTAACATGATACATAATTTTCAATTCGCAATGTCAATCCGAGTGAATAGACTTCAAATGAAGATGCACATGCATGGGCGTTCTAATAATCGATGGGACTTTTACGGAAAAGAATGAAAGGACATGAAATGTCCGGAAAGGAGCTTGTTTTGGAAAAGATTGCTTTGCTGATGAGTTGGAAGGTTTTCTGATGAGTGATGCTTTGTTGATTAGCCCTGATGAGGGCACGGTACGCGAGTTCCTTCGCCTTTTGCTGAGGATGCTTTCTTGATAGAGTGCATGAGCTCTTGGATCCTTGCTATGGCTGCTTTCCGGTCGGCCAGGGGCCCTTTGCTAGAGTCTTCACTGGGGAGCGTCATCGCTGTTCTTTTTGTGACTTGCTACTTGAGTTGGCCTTGGGCCTTTTTCTTCTCGTGTCCTTACTAGGGATGCTTGCTTTGAGATTTCTCGAGTTGGCTTTGGGCCCTTTTTCTCGAGTCTTTACTGGGATGTTTTCTTCGAGTTTTCTCGAGTTTAGTTGTCCCCGGCCTGTGCTTGCTTCGGCTCTTCGATTGTTTGTATTCTTCGAAGGTCTCTGAGCATTTCTCTCTTTTCTTTTCTTTTCCCTTTTCCCCTCTCTCTTTTCTTTTCTTCTTTTTTTTCCCTCTTTTTTTTTCTCTCTTTCTTTTTTCCCTTTTTTTTCCTCTTTTTTTTTTCTCTTTTTTTTTTCTCTCTTTTTTTTCTTTCTATTCCCCCCCTTTTTTATTTGATTTGAAATGCAACAGAGCAGAGAAAGAACAACCTTTGTCTTGATCTCTTCTCGTTTTGGCTAAATGCCTCGGCCTTCATCTTCGGGTTTTTGGTCTTTCTTCGGTGATGGCTCTCAACGATCTTTTGGTGACCTTTTCCGTCTCCTTCGTCGTGAACTTGAACTTGGCGTGCTTTTACTTCCGGCTGGCAGTCTTAGCTGAGACTGCTCCTTGGCTCCCGGGGTATGAGTGATAATGAAGGTTTTGGTATGAGTGATGGCGTATGTGGTGGAAAGAGGGAAGAAAACGAAAAAGATGAAGAAGATCGTAAAAGTCCCACGTCATTTTATAGTTATCCCATGTCTAATTGCGCATGTACCCTAGATATTATGCGAACTCAACTAGTATCTAGTCAGGCCCTTACACTCATGAAGGATACGACGCGATGGCTTAAAGATGCTTACCGGGATTTGTTTGTGACTGCTTACGTCGGAGCAAACCGCAGATATAAGAGCAAACAAGTAATATCATGCATGGCATGTAATTGGGATAGATGCGCTATTTGACAGAGGGATTGGACATTTCCGACCTATGCAATGCATGAAAAATACTTATGAGAGTAGTATGATTTTGTTTTAGCCGGGCTAAAAAGGGATTTTGATTGATTTTTGATTTTTGATTGATTGATGGGTTGATTGCTTGATAGTTTGATTGCTTGATAGTTTGATTGATTGATAGTTTAAAGCTAGGATGTGGGGGGATAACCTATTTGCAAGAAACCAACGAGAACCTAAAGGGTTGCCCCCAGTGGGCCAGACAACCGTACTCGACTTAAAGCTAACAAAGCGAGCAGGAATAAAAAAAATTTAAATAAAGGGAAAGAAAGATGGACTCCCCTGAAATGTGCAGCGGGGCTACAAGGGCGTCTTCCACAAGCTCCCTGCGGATAACAGTGATGCTTCAAGTCCCTGTGAGGTGCAGAGGAGACAACAGAGTAGAAAGGGAAATTAATCTAAAAAAGGAAAACGAGATAAGTTCAGGGATTCTCCCTTCCTTTAGCCTGGCCTTTCGAGGGTGCCTACGACGTGGTCCCAGTTCAGGAACGCCTTGCTTAGATGCTTTGATTGGTTTCTTTTTTAGCTGCTTCGCGGAAATCGCTGATCCAGGTCGGAGTGAGGACGAGATCCGCATTCTGTTCATTTGCTTACTGGTCCTTGCCGGACCTTCGTTGATTGGCTTCGTGATTGCTCGAGGATAAAGGGAAAAACCCTCTGTCCCCGAAATGTACAGCGGGGCTGCAAGGGCGTATGCTTACCCTTCTTATGCAGGCAACAAATGGGAGTGACCCCGATCCCTGAAAAAGATATGGCGAGAACAAATGAGGAGTAAATGCAAGACAATTTTTAGCAAAAGTAATGTGATTGATAAGTTTTAAGCTCTCCCTTTTGGACGGGCCATCCGTGAGTCACTGCAGTGTGACTTATGTCGGATGTTGGTTGATGATGGCTTTGTTTTTAGATGCTTTGCTGCAGCTCTTGCCTTGGCGTGGGTGATACTTGCAGCCTGGCTGTCCCTCAATTAAAGGATTGATCTTCACCGTGTTGATCATGGTGCGAATGTTGGGAAACTTCTTGAATAAGACCGCATTAAGTATGTTGATGGTGGTCCTAGGAGGATAGCTTTTTGTCGTGCTTTTTCTAGGAGTTGTTGCCTGCAAGGGTGCGCTAGGCGACCATGGCGTTTTGGTGATGAGCTCCTCCGAATAGGTGAACGAAGATGGGAGCCGATGTTGCTAGTATTCCGACAGCTCGGCCGGCGTAGGATGGGCTTTGTGACTTTGGTCCAGCATTTAGTCCTTTGAGACCGGTTGCTTGCGATGCCGGCTGTGCTAGTAGCACTGCGAGGAAAAGAATTTTCTCTTTAGATGGTGATGGTTTGTCTTAAAATCTTTCCTGATTCGCTCTTGAAGGTGGCCTGCTGCGGTAATTAAAAAGCTGCTACGAGCGGAACTCCCTGGTTCTATCGTGATGACGAGCTGAGGCGTGAGACCTTACGTCCCTACAAAACTTAAGATTGATTAGTGGCGTTAGTCTAAGTGACGTGTCTTACGTCTCGAGCTACTCCTGGGGAGCCATCTATTCCATGCCTCCTTTTGCCATCTCACAAGTTAAAGAAAAATGGATAACATGTTTTTAAAATAATACGCATCTCCTGAAAAAAACTTGTTTTATTAATTCCCAGATAAATGTTTGCACTAGATTGTCATGATAAAACCCTACGTCCTTAGTCTGGCCGAACACTCAGTTCGCGATGCTTCAGGCGAAGTATATCTTGACTGCATCAGCATTCACCGGTCTTGGGAGATCGTCTCCATCCATGTTGGTTAGCACTAGGGCACCCTCCTGAGAATGCACTTTTGACCAGATACGGGCCTCGTACCTGGGGGCCCATTTTCCTTGACTAGCCTCATGGTGAGGAAGAATCTTCTTTAACACTACATCCCCAGCCTCGAACTTACAAGGTCGTACTTTCTTGTTATAAGCGTTGGCCATTCTTTGCTAATATAATTGTGCATGGCAGATAGCGGCCAAACACTTTTCGGGAAGGAGGTTCAGCTGCTCGTACCTCACTCTTGCCCAATCTGACTCTTCTACTTCGGACTCTGCCCGGATTTTGAGAGAAGGGATTTCTACCTCAAGAGGAATCACGGCAAGCATGTAGTGCGAAGGGAAGCATGTCATGTCGATCTTTGTGAGCGACCACCATTTTGGATGATTTTCTTCAAGTTTTTTTTTGTTTGACAGGTTTAAACGCGGGCTTCAATGGGATACGATGCTTGACTGTCCCAGGATCAAGACCTAGCATATCGGCGTATGATCATACGAATACGTTCGAGTAGTTTTTGAGGAGAGAGATCAACCTTTCTCTCTGAGTCGTGTCCAGGGTGGTTCCGATCTTAACCGGCTTCTAATTCTCATTGCTTGCCCCCAAATTTACTTCGTCCAATTCCTCCCGATGAGGGGTTATTTCCTTTTTCCAAATTTGCTAGTAAACGGGCTATTTCGTCGAAGACTTCGGCCTTGTCTTCGATTGTGGTGACGATTTCTTCGCCAGTAAGGACATAGGTTTTATCATGACAATCCGAACTAACATTCATCCTGAAATTAAAAATGCGAAAAGAATAGATGCGTAAAATGAAAATTGCATATATATTTGATTTTTAACAAAAGGGGAACGTGAGTTCCTACAAAAATGTTTTCGTGAGAAAACGTGCAAACATATATATTTTTCTTCAAAAAGGAGTAATTTCGGAGAGACATTCGGAAGCATGGCGATGGTACAGTTGCACACAGACTCCCCTGACTTCTTTACGAAAAATGACTGAACCAGGCGACGATTCTTCTTCTCTCGGAGCATCAATGCAGGAATCTGAAGCTATACTGACCATGGTAGGATTTATATTGACGACTCCGACTGCGAGGGAGAATGTGGCTCTGATGTGGGGATACATTCGGCCTTCCATGTCATGCCCCAGTTTCAGCAAATTCACTTGTTACTGGCCCATCTTGAGACATATATTTGCGGGAACAAGGGGTGGGAGGACCGTTATTGACGGTGTCAACTGTCTCTACCTCACAAGTCTTCTTCTTAGCCTTTTCCATCGAAATAGCATTCATACCTTCACCACCTGAGGCGCAGTTCGAGAGAGGGTTGATGGCTGTGTCAGGTCCTTTGGCCAAGCCCTCGAAGGAGACCCATCCACTTTTGATTAGATGATTTACCTTCCTCTTAAAGGTAAAATAATCGTCTAGCGTATGGCCCGGTGTCCTAGCGTGATACTCGCATGTGGCGTTGTTATCGTACCAAATTGGGTATGGAGGTTGCTGAGGTCGGGCCGGGATTGGCACAATCTGCCCGGCTGCCAAGAGATGTTTGTAGATTTCTCCCATGGGGAGTGGGAGTGGCGGTACTGGTCCTCGATTTGGCGCCTTTGGTGGATTGGAGGGCCTAGGTTGTGCGGGTCTTTCGGCTAAATCCTCGAAAGAGATCCACCCACATCTGATCAATTGATAAACCTTTTTCTTAAATGCGCGACAGTCTTTTAGGGTGTGACCAAGAGCTTCAGCATGGTATTTGCATCTAGCATTAGGATCATACCAGTTTGGATAAGGAGGCTGTAAAGGTTGGATTGGGGTGGGTGCAATTTTTTTAGCTGCCAAAAGGTGCTCGTAAATCTCCCCCAAAGGAACGGGAAGCGGTGGCAGTGGCCTTCAATCCCAACGGTTATCTTGGTTTCTAGGTTTATTTGGTGGATTATATGGTCTAGGTTGTATAAGTTGCGATATTTGTGTTGGGGGTGATGGGAAATGTAGAGATGGTGTAGGGTTTTGGGGAGCCCTGTTAGCAACGAGCGTTGGTGGAAAAGAAAAAACTATGGGTCGATATAGTGATGGGGAAGGATATGGTGGTGGTGACAAATAAGAGGGAGGTGGCGGGTAAGGTCGTCTGTGATTAGGTTGGGGAGAGACAAAGCCAACATCTCCCCTGATGATAGGCATCGCCTCTGGCGTAGGAATGATGATCCTTCCGGAATTAATCTCTTGCTCTACTCTCTCAGCAATCCAGACCATGTCGAGGAAGCTACTCGACAGACCGAGGGTAAGATAAGCGTAGTAGGGAGCTTTGAAGGTATTCACAAAAATTGACAGGAGTTCCCTGTCATCCAAAGGAGAAGAAATCCTTGCGGCTAGTTCTGTCCATCTCTAAGCATAAGCTTTTACTGATTCCTCGGCCCTCTTCTCTAGATTTTGCAAATCAGAACGGTTAGGTGTGATTTCTACATCGAGCTTGTATCGTTCAGATATTTTGTTGTGGTGGATTTTGAGGCGAGTTTTGGGGCGTTCAATCCCCGGGCACCTCTCAGATTGTGGAATCTTGAACTTCCGAGGCGTCGTAATTCCTAGCATTATGCTTTTATCGGCGGGATCCCTAGGGTCATATCTTTCAATAGCCCTTAGCTTTTTCTCTAGTGGACTCAATCGATCAATACCGGCCCCTTTCGTACTAATGGTGCCAAAACCTATGGTCGGTGAATATTCAAGAGAGGATTGTGGCTGTGTCAGATCGCTTCCCGGAAGCTTAGTTTCTGGTGGTCCAAAAATCACAACTTAGGTAGAAAGGCCCTGAGATGGGTGGGGACACTGTCTGCTTGTACCTACTGCAGCTGTAGGGTTGGGACTAATGTAGGGATCCTGCCACTTCCACTGAACAGAAGATGGTTAGGTTGATGAAGGACCCCACTCCTTTTCAGTTTGCAAAGTTCGAACTTGTTCTTCCAGTTCTGCTATTCTGGTCGTTAGTGCTTCATTGGCCTTAGCCTGTTCAGTCATTTTCATTTTTGAAGTCTAGTTACAGGGAGCCTGTGCGGAGTAGCGTGCTTCCGAGGAGCTATTGTGAACCTGAAAAAGGGAAAAACACAGAAAGGAGTAAGTAAAAGTGAGGATACACAGGTGATGTGCAATCCTGAGGCCTCCACGTTTGCCCATTCGCTTTTCCGGCTTCCTTTCACTTGATATTTTCAGGGCGGTTGGAGAGGCGAGATATTCCGATTATCGACAAGATACAAAGGAAGCCTCTATTCATTCCAACGATGTGAAGCAATCGGAGAGGCTATCTGCGAAACCCAAATCAGCAGGGGCAATCAAAGCCGCCATGCTAGGAAGATCTCTTTTACACTACGCTTTCAATGATGCAGGGCCTGATGCCTGGTGAACCCAACCGAGGGGAGGGACGACTATCTATGCTAGGAACTCGGAGTTTCTTGTGAGAAACTAAGGGGATAAGGCCATGAGGGAGCAATGCTCGGCTATTTTTGAAAGTTTGGTCTGATTTTTTGATTTTTTTGGTGAAACGATTGCGTTTATCCCTGAGGGATTTTCTCTTTCTTTTTGCGATGGTTTTTTGATTTGCTTTGGATGGATAGTTGATATGAAAAGTTGAGGCGATTTAATAAATATCCGAAGAGTACGACTTTATTAAAAGTGTTTACAAAATATGGTAAACTTCCCAACTACCTAAATTCATCAAAAATGGCTAAGATAGATGAAATCAGGGGTCCTAACTACATAAAAGGAAAAGGGGTTGCCAATATTCGAGCCTTTCCATGAAGGTGTCAATCCTGGACGTCAGAGTTCTCCTGCCAAAGGTACTCCATTGAAGCCAACTCCCCTTTCTGCATCTCTATCTCAACCTCTAACGCGGTAATTCGGCTTTGCAGTGCCTGAATTTTCCTATCTCCCAAGTCTGTGCGAGTAGTCAAGATCCTTATCGTTGAATCCCTGTCTTCAATTATGGCACTCGACGCTTTTTTCTTGCGGGTTTCGCTGCTCAAGCGTTCCTTAAAGGCCCTGAGGGCCACCTTCTGTTTGACTGCTTGTACGCGGATAAAATCCTTGTTACGCCTGTCCAGTTCATTCATCTGGACTTCCAGGCCACACTGATGGGCTTCGGCGATATCTCTTTCCTCTGTCATCAGATCTCGCTCTTCTTGCGCTGCTCGCATTTGCTCTACTACTTGGGCGTAAGCCACGGCATCCATTCCTTCGCTCACTTGAGATTCCCCTTCCTCTTCTATCGGTTTCTGATTTTCTCGACGAGGTAGGACATTGCCGTTGACTCGCCTCAACCTCCACTGCGGATATTGTGGTATCGTTGCTGCAGGGGCAATGTGTCCTTTGAGACAAAAGGGTTTGGCCCAGTCTTGGGCGTACAACTAAATGTTCTGATTTTCTCCGGTGTGTGGCAGATCTGATCTCGTCATGCTGAATGTTACTGGGATGATTTGGGCGATGCAAAACTGCCTAAGTACGAGGGCAGGGCAATAGTGAGTACATCCCCATGCTCCGATTAAGGGAACCCAAGATAGGGGCCCACAGCAGACGATGGGGTCGGAGGTTCGCAGCCACTTGGCATGCCAACTGAAGTCCTCTTCTGAGAGGTTTATGAATCGGCCGATCCAGACATCCTTATTTTCCATCTCCCATTAATCCGTGGTCATTGCGTTGATAACTCTGAGTAGAGGACATGACCTTATGTAGCTTTCGAAGAAAATGGACTGATCAGGGATCTGTTTGAAGTGGCTAACCAGCCATACTGTCAGCAACTGAGTGCAACAGGTAAGCCTCCTTTTTCCCTCTTCTTCGGTAAGAGTCCAAGGAGCGAAAGGTTTCGGCCAAGATGGCTGTTGTAGGATTGATGGCATTTGTCTCCATCTCGTAAAAGATGTTGGCTGCTAAAAAGTCGATGGCGTTCCTCATCTTCAGAAAGAGGACAAATCCTACGATGGCGAAGGCTAGAATCCTTGAGCGCTTATTTCCGTTGGACAACTGAAACCGTGCCTCGATATCCGAACAACACCAGAAGTAGTCACCCTCTTTGACACGAGTAGTGATTCCTAATAGCTTGTCGAGCCTTATTTTTACACTCGAAGAGTCGAGTCGAACATTCTGGTATATGGATGATATAGGCGATGTGAAGCACATCAGAGCTGAGTACTCCTCGAGCGTGGGAGTCAAGTCTACTCCTTTGTCGAAAGAGAAGCAACGATAATAGGGATCCCAAAACTTCAGGGCTGCCCGGATGCAACCCCAATCAGTCTTGACGTCAACTAGGGTCAGTAGCTTTCCATAACTACCCTCAAACTGTGTCTCCTCATCTTCAGTTAGCTCATTTTTTAACATCCGAATCCTAGTTAAATCAACGTCTACAACCTCTACTTTGATCTTAGTGGTGATGTCAGGGGTGAATCCCTATTCTAACAGATCTCCTCGGGCAGCTTGATCATCGAAGCTTCGTCCCCCGAAAATATCAAGTGAAAGTAATGTAGGTCGAACATTCGAAATCCGCAGTTCGTATAACAGAAAAATCACGTCAGTATGCCAACAAGACAAATAGAGCCACGACAAACAGGTATAATCATGATGCACGTGCTGGGGCTCTGATTCCGACATTTCTAACTGGCTTGAATGGTTCCATGAAAAGGTCCCTAAAGTGTCGTCCAGTGTCCCGATTTCTTGCGAAATCGTGTAACCTTCCGACTGGCTTTAGGGGTTCATCCGAGTTGGGATTGGTGAACACTACCCAGGACACGTGTCCTAGGGCGTCACTACTACCCTCCTAATTTGGTAATTGTCCCCTGGGTGTAGGGTGCTATGAAATGCATATGACGATTGATAAAGCAAATAAATAAACAGGCCAACAATTGATCAAAGCAAATAAATAAATAAACAAATAAAACACCTCTCTAAAAAGATAAATCCGGCTCCGACCCTAAAGGTCCCCAGTGAAGTCGCCAAACTGTCGCGCCCCATGAAAATTAACAAAAATTTATTCGCGAGTGTGCAACGAAATTTGGGACCTTACAATACTCAGCGTAAACAGACGCCTCGCAACATGCAATGAAGTCGCCACCCTAATTTGGTTGCTAGGTTTAGGGAACCTTAATCGTCATGGCATAAGAAATATAATAAGTAAAAAAAACTAAAGGCACAAAAAATGGGTCTGGACCCCAGACAAAAGGTTCGGGGTCGTATTATGGTCTTAGGAAGGTGTTAGGCACCCGAGTCACATCCGAAAATGGTTACCGGTTGATGAGAGAGGTGTTAAAAAGGTGTTTGATAAAATGCGTTTTGAAAAAGGGGGCCCTTAGAGGAATCGTCAGTTTAGTCTTTTCTATGATCGTGACCGTTCAGAAATAATTAATCGTTGAACGGGGTTACCGTTTGAACATCTTTCGGACGGTGTTACCGTTTATCAAGACCGATTGATTATTCCTGATCGTAACGTGATGGGACTGAATTTTCTGTAAGACTGAATAGCGCCCTCTATTTCATCATCGGGCCAATGCATGATTAAATTAATTACTACGTGATCATATCATGGATAGCTTAGCAGAGTACAAATTTAGATGATAGATTTTGAAGTGAAAAACTGATGTGGGATCGAAAGTCCCCATGTACATGCAGTCAATATAAGCGAGAATTTAAAATCACATGAGCATGGCATTTTAAGCAAATCTTTAAACACGTTGTTCATGTGGGTTGATTTTAATTCTAGCAGTTCTATATCATGCATACAATTGATATTTAGGAAAAGCGTAGAATAAATAAAAGGGAATCGAAAGGCATACTTTCGAGCGAAGCTTGAAATTAAAACCTACAAAGTGAGAGTGTTAGCGATAGCTTGAGAAATGAATAAGCAATTTTATGAGTGCAAAAATTTAAATGACAGTTGATTGTATACGAAAAATGATGGATTTTACGCATACGAGAATTTAAATGCTAAGTCTGATAAGTGCAGGAAAATAAATGATGACAGTTGATTGCATGCGAGAAATGATGGATTTAACGCATACGAAAATTAAAATGCTGAGTTGATTGCATGCGAAAAATGATTTATTTGACGCATACGAAATTTAAATGTTGAGATGATTGCATGCAAAAAATGATTGATTTTACGCATACGAAATTTAAATGCTGAGTTGATTGCATGCGAAAATGATTTATTTAACCCATACGAAAATTAAATGCTGAGTTGATTGCATGCGAAAAATGATTGGTTTGACGCATACGAAATTTAAAATGATTTATTTAACGCATACGAAAATTAAATGCTGTTTTGACAAGTGCAGAAATATTTAAATGTAGTTGACGATTTACAGGGAATTAAAACAGTTTGATGATTTGCAGAAAATAAAATAGGTTGATATTTGCGGAAGGATTTCCAGCAGTATGATAAGTGCAGAAATTAAAACAGTTGATATTTGCAGAAGATAAACAGTTGATATTTGCGGAAGAATTTTCAGCAGTATGATAAGTGCGGAAATTAAAACAATTGATATTTTGCAGAAAATAAACAGTTTGATATTTGCAGGAAATAAACAGTTTGATATTTGCAGGAAATAAACAGTTTGATATTTGCAGAAAATAAGACAATTGATATTTGCAGATAATAAACAGTTGATATTGCGGAAAAATTTCCAGCAGTTTGCGAAAAATTAAAGCAGTTGATATTTACGAGAATTAAAATGCGACCGACCATGTAGGCGGTAAAATGAACAATTGAATTTAAATTGTCGAAAGTAAATTGCGAAAATTTAAAGTGCGAATAATTTAAACCGTTGATAAGTACAGAAAATTAAACAGTTGATAGTACGAAAAATAATCATACGAAGCATACGAATTATTTTTACGAAAAAGCGTGATCCGAAATCTCGGAAAGAATTGAAAATGGGTTGGGCCCAATTTAAAAAATGAAAGAAAAAGGGAAAATGGGCCAGGAATAGTGCTTGGCCCATGAAAATAGAAAGAGGTGATGATGGGCCAAGCCCATCATCACGGACGGATGAACAGGCCTTGCATGGCACTGTTCATCGTCTCTCTTCTTGGTCGCCGGCGCTACTGCCGGCGGCCAAGCTTCGGCTTGCCTTGCCCGTTTCTCGCGATCTTCGTACCGAGACCCTCGTCTCCTCGACGACGTCTCGACCGTACGAAGCTCGAATTTTAATTCGTACCGAGTTTAATTTCAACAAAATGACAAAATCTTTAATTATCGAAAACTAATTAATTCGCACAATCTAGCTAACGATTTTTAAAATTGAAAGCATGTATTTAATCTACATCATGCACATGAATTAATGGCAAAAAAACAAGCAATTAATCTACTCTAAATTCGGCCAAACGAATTAAAGAAGAAAACAAGCTTAAAAACTGAAAATGCTTAGAGAGAGAAAGCTTACTCTCTCAAGCTTTAAACTGGACGATTGTCGCTCTAAGTGAGCAAACTGATCAAGAGGGAGAAGGAGCAAGGGTTTCTTGCAGATTTGGTGCCGTTTGAACGTTGAAGGATGCTTGGTATTTATAGGCCGAAGTCGCGTGGCGTTTGAAGCTCAGGGCTGCGCGTGGTGGCTGCTTTGTCGCGGTGGAGGAGCTACGGCTATGTGAGGTGGCAGGTCTAGGGGCTGGTGATGATGATCGACGGGACAGGAAACGGTGGAGGGGACGGGAGCGAGCAGCTCGGTGGCTCGCTCCTCTGTTGCTCCACGTCCACGATGTTCATGTGCACCCTGCACATTAACTCCCTTAATTTGTCAACCGTTGATCTGGTTGACTTTCCTTGGTTGACCAGATCAACGGTTGTGATCAACTTGGCCATTAATCCTATTTAAATGGCCTCGTGCCATTCTCGCGAGCAAGTGTTATGAATTTTCGAGCCGACAATACCTGCGCGTAGAGAAAAATATGACGAGTCTAACCATCTACAACGAATAATGAAAATTTTCCGTTTAACGTGTTTATTTTCTCGTTCGAAAACATGAAACGTTCGGACGGAAAGATAATGACGTTACGCCGAAAATTACACGAAACGTTGTAGACTGTTGTGACCAGGAAAAAAGCTAGCAACTAGTTGATGGAATTTTTTATAAATTCAAGCTATTGTCCGAGCGAACTTACTCAGGTCCAATAAAAGCTCGAACGAAAATAATAATAAAATAATAAAAATACTAAAAAATGCGCAAAAATATAAAAAGTCCTAAAAATCATGTCATGACCTAAAATGAAGAAAAAACTAGCAAACGACTGCCGGATAATAAAAAATGTGACTTTTAAGGCTAAAAATAATAATGATAATAATAATGAAAATACGCGACGAAAACTTAAAAATGCAATTTCAAAAACTGCCGATGCTAACGACGATGCTAAAACGCGATGATAATTTTAAAAATGCTTATGACAGTAAATTAACTAAAAATGACTGTAAATTAACTAAATAACAGAAATGCTAAAATCAATTAAAAATGGCGTCAAAATTCGGGTATCAACAGGAACGCTAGGCCCTGAGATATTGGGCGTACACCCTGCGGCTAACTCAACCAAGTGGTCTAGCTGAGCACGAAGAGCTGATATTGAATTCACAAGAGGGTTGCTTGCACTCTCCATCGCGGATCCGCTTGAAAGAGGAGTGGAATAGCTAGATCCTACCATTTGAGAAAGAGGAGTATGCATCTGGGAAAAAGGTGTTCCCTTTGTTTGCCCAAAGGAGAAATCTAACGTTCCAAGAAAAACAAAGCTTAGCTATTAAGGACGCTCACTTAATAGAACCAAAGCTCTCAATGAAAGCACCAATTTGATAAGATCTGGACTCTTGTTAGAGGGCTAAAAAAGGAAGATGGCCTCTTGGAATTGTTGTTCACCACCGTCTAATGTACCTGCAAAGCGTCGAAGGGGGTCTCCGGCGTAGACACTCCGATGCTTAAGTCAGTAGTGAGAATAACAGAGTTTTGGCCAGCAATCCTAGGCTTACCTTTCTCTTTGATCTTAGGGGTATTTATAGGCAGAAACTGGGTGTTACCTTGGACAACCCTGTTATCTGAGGGTAATGACGGGTTTGACAGACGGTTGGGGTTCCCCGTTAATGAAGTACGTTATCGTTGCACGTTATCTAGGGATAGGACATAAGGTTTTCATGCTTGGGCGGTATGGGCTGAACTGAACGTTGGAAAGGCTTGAGCGGCATGGGCTGAACGTTGGAAAGGCTTGGGCTAGACACGTTCATGGGTTGCTAGGGCAAGACGCAGACGAGTCCATGGTTTGCGAGGGTTTGGTGCGTAGCTTGTCATGGTTTGCTCGGTCATCCCGTGAGGTGTGAGCAAGTGCCTTCGTGCTCGTATCACTAGGTGTCATACTCGTATCATCTCATCCGCCTTTGAGGAGATTCGACCTCGAATCTAGAGGGTCAATTCCTTGCTCGGCTAAACGGGTCTTAGCAAGCTCACGGCTGGTTACCACTCGAGGAACGCTCTTGACACTTCTCTCGGAAAAGATAGG
Organism: Viola odorata; assembly: GCA_963691705.1. NCBI lineage: Eukaryota > Viridiplantae > Streptophyta > Magnoliopsida > Malpighiales > Violaceae > Viola > Viola odorata. The sequence continues at coordinate 24,701,340 of OY829542.1, forward strand.
CCAAGCGGGAGGCCTTTCTTGAGCAAGGCATGTGGCCATAGACGGGGTCATGTTCGTACCAAACCCAAAAATATACAAAGTGTGGCCAAGATGGGGAATGGAGGCTATTGCTACCCGATTTTTGATTTTTCATCAAAGCTTTTTCACGTTTTAACATCAATTTTCTAAGATCATATTTCTATTTATTTTTCATCCAACTGATGTTTATTTTTACGCTTCATGTCATTTAGATTTTATTTCATACATTTTTCGCGTTTTTATCACTTTTTCCGTTCGAACCCGTATCGGTTTCAAGTAGAATTCTTGAAAGCAAGGGTCGAACATTTTCTCTCATTAGTCACTTACTTTTATTATTATTTTAACTCGCGTCATTTCGTTGTATTTTACTCAATTTATAGTTTTAAGCATTTTTTCTGTTCGAACTCTTATCACTTACAAACGAATTTTTATTTGGTCTTAGAATGAATTTTTCGCAGCTCACTGATTATTATTTATTTCGTTTCATTTTTAGTAGCTTTGGGGTTCAAGTTTTATTTATCTTTAGCGAAATTTTCTCGTACCAAAAGCTCGAGCCAAAAATAATTTGCTCGTATGCATTAATGAAACATTAATGCAACATTAATGCATCTCTGAAAATTTGGCCACCCTCTCCCCCAGTCCCTACGGCTCTCTCGATTCTTCCCCGGCCAAGATCAACATAAGGTCATGTCAATTCACTGTGCATCAAGGAGGTTTTGACTCTTCCCAACTCTCACCACAGGAGGTTTTAGGTAGCGTTCGGCGTTGGTCAGCCGTTAAATCCGTTGGTTTAGCCGTAAAGCCCAGTGAGGTAGGTGGTCCCAGTGGTGGTCCCGACGAATTCGCCTAAAAACTACTGTAGTAAGAGGAAAAAGAAGAATATAAACAATTTTACCTTTGTCTCCAAAAGAAAGATAGATATTAATCTCTGAAATCATGGAAAGAATTGGAAATCTTTTTGGAAGTTCCAGCAATAATAATAAAAATGAAGAGGATTTAGATGATTATAACAGACAAGAAGTTCATATTGCATAAATAGAACAAAAACTTAGAAATTGGTCAATACCTGAAGAAAAGGTAAAAGACATACGAAATTGGATCTTTTAAACTATTTCACGATTACGTTATAGAAATGACAGAACGTACAATTCCAGTAAATCCTTTGCAAAAGACAATTCAATTAATTGAAGAAAAACAAATCAGAAAATTCAGAAAGAAATACAAATTTTTACATATTGGATTAATACAGATAGCAGCCAAACCGTTATATAGACTAGGAATGGATACACCCATCCTAATGTGTTTAAGAGACGCAAGATTTAAGAGGTTCAACGATTCCTTGCTAGCTATATTTCAGTCAAATCTAACACAAGGACCAGTATACCTAAACTGCTATCCAAACTTTACAGTTTCTTTAACAGATCCCAACATACTAAAGGTTTTAGAATTAAACATCGACACTTTAGACAACATGATTGAAGGATCTAAGAGTGTGGCAATGATATACAGAATTTATTACAAAGTCATGTCCACAAATATAAATCCAAGAGCTTTGAGACATTCTCCAAAAAATGAATCCCTTTTAATAGAAGCTAATACTGAACATGCTATGATACAAACTCCGAAACTCTTACAATGGAATCAAGTAACTTTTCCAGACGAATGGATATTGCCTAAAATAAATGAGTCTCGAGCGCTAGTACCGAGAACCCAACCTGCAAGGACAGAAGAAGACGATGAGGGAAACATTAGACTAATATTTGAACCACATAGATGAAGTATTAATATAACTGAATTCAGACCATTAGAATCCTCAACTATCGCAAGAACGGCTAGTAGTCTCGAAATACCGAGGTCTAGATTAACTAGGAGTCAATCTAACTCTGTTTTAACAGGAATAAATTTAGCAGGAGTTGATTTTAACCGAACCATACCTAGACCAATATACACAGATCAAAATAGTTTTCAAACCTGCGAACAAGAAACGGTAAGGACACCGTCACCCACAGAAAGTGACATGAGATATACAAATCAGATTAACATGATCACAAGGAAATATGAAATAGACAAAGAAAGATTAAGAAAAGAATTTGATCATCCTTCCAATAATAATATAAGAACTCATTTCTTTAATTATTATACGAAAGAACAAAAAGACAGTATAAGAGAACAATTTTATACATATCTAAATGAGGTAAAGATACATGTACCCTTTTTTACCTGGTTTAAAAAACATAAAGAATTATTAGACACGGACAATATAAATGTTATCAAAACACCAGTTCAAAATTGGAAAACAGCCACTAATGATGAAATCAAAGCGGTATATCCACCATTTGAAGAAATTAAGATAAAACATCATAATATAGATATATCTGCATCACCTTTAAAGGATGTGAAAGAAGAAAATAGAGATGTTAAAATAAAAGACATAAAAAATATACAATCCCAGAATAATTATACAAATATCTTATTAAATACCATGGCACAACAACTTAATACGATAGAAGAAAATACTCCCCCTAAAGTGCATTATACAGGACATACATATGTAGGAGAAGGAAGTAAGACTCCAATAGGAAAACCATTAAAGATTAGTAATCCGTTAATCAAACCAAATACCATGCCAGGATTTAAAGAAAACTTCAAACTCTCAAGAGAGGACGCACTCCTACAAAAGATCAGTCAAGAATTGGATAAGATAAATACAAAATCAAAGAACCAAATTTCAGTTTTAACCAAAGAAAGTCTAGAAACAATAGCAGATCAGTTCAAAGAACTAGAGATAAATAGAATAAAACGAACAAGTTATCAAAGACCAGATATCAAACATTTTTATCCAAGACCCTCTTTTCCAGATATGCAATCAGAAAACAAAAATACTAGACAGCAGAATAAATATGATGGTTTAAGTATAGATGAATGGAATTTAGATGGACAAAGTAAACACGAAATATTGAGTATGTTAGCAGCCATGCTAATGGCAGCTACATCCCACAGAACAAGAAGTAATACTGACAAACAAGTAGCATATATACTAATGGCTGGATTTTCTGGAATGCTTAAAGGATGGTGGGATAATTATCTCACTCCAGCAAAAAAATTAGCCATAATGAACGCCACTAGAATGGAAGAAAATGAAGAAATAGAAGACACTACAAATGTTTTAATATTTTCTATTCTAAAACATTTTATTGGAAAACCAGAACAAATTCAAGAAGAAACCACAGAAATACTAATCAACCTAACTTGTCCAAAATTACAAGACTTTTTATGGTATAAAGACATGTTTTTATCCAAGGTATTTTTAAAAGATGACTGTAGTCTTCCCTTTTGGAAAGAAAAGTTTATATCCGGACTACCTAGATTATTTGCAGAAAAGGTTAGAACTAAAATAAAAGAAGCTAATCAAGGAATAATACCCTACGAAGATTTAACATACGGAGAGCTAATAGCTCATATAAATACAGTAGGATTATCCCTATGTACAGACTTAAAATTAAAGGCAAAACTAAAGAGTGATAAACTATTAGGCAGAAAAGAATTAGGATCTTTCTGCTCTCAATACGGTTATGAAACCATTAGAGCCCCATCAAGAAGTCATAAAAAACAAAGTAAGCAATACAGGAGACCGTATAAGTCTAAGTACCAAGAAAAGCACAAAGAAAGATCTTTTAGACCATACAAAAAGACATATCACAGGAAAAAGTATAATAATTATAAAGGAAAGAGAAAAACAAACACTGGACAACCCACTTGTTATAAGTGTGGGAAAGTAGGTCATTACAAAAATGAATGTAAAATGAAAGAAAAAATACAAGCTTTAGAATGTGAAGAAGAGTTCAAAGAAGAACTCGTACAATTATTAAATGAAACAGAAACTGATGAAGAAATTATAAGCAGTAATAATGAAGTTGTATATGGAATACAAGAAAATACTTCTGAAGAAGAGATAAACTCAGAAGAAGAAGAAGAAGATAACATATGCGTTTGCTCATATAAACAAATCAATGTTATCACTAAAGAAACAAATTTATTAATGGAATTAATTGGTAAAGTTGATGATGCAGAAACTCAAAAAGAATATTTAGAAAAACTTCAAGAGGCTATTAATAGTGACAAAAAGGCAAAGGCCATAAAACCTTATACTATGAAAGATATCGTAAGTAGATTCTCTAAACAAGAATCAGTAGTAACAATCCAAGACCTAAAGGAAGAAATTAGAAAAATCAAGGCAGAAATAAGAACTTTACAAACAGAAAATATCCAATTAAATTTAAGAATGGATATGATAGAAAACAAGAACATTGAAGAATTTATAGAAGAAAATCAAGAGAAAGAAGTTGACTTAAATCAAGAAATTAAAAATGAGGCTTTAGGAATAGTTGATGAAGAACATTACTTAAATGTGATATCTAGAGTAGAATTTCAAAAATGGCATGTTAATATAGAATTAAAGTTAGACAATAATTTTCATATCAATGTAATAGCCCTAGTAGACTCTGGTGCTGACCAGAACTGTATACAAGAAGGACTAATACCAACACGGTACTATGAAAAAACTAGAGAACGATTATACGTAGCAAATTGGGAAAAATTAGATATCAAATATAAACTATCAAAGGCATACATTTGTAAAGAAGGATTTTGTTTTAGACAATCTTTCATACTGGCTAAAGACTTAGGGCAAAAAGTAATATTAGGAACGCCATTCCTAACACAAATTTGTCTATTTAGAGTAGAAAATGAAGGAATCTGGACCAAAGAAAAAGTTACAAACATCGGCTTCAAGTTTATAGAAAAACCTAGACAAAAAGATCTAAATGTTATAAGAGATTACTCTATAACTAAGAATATCATGCTCATACAAAAAAGAAAACATATGCATTTTCTTACCAAAGAAATAAATTATAAAAGAGTAGAAGAAGAAATCCAAACACCCTTTAATCAAAATAGAGTTAAAGAATTTCAAGAAAGATTTGAAAAAGAAGTTTGTGCAGAAGTTCCAAATGCCTTTTGGAATAGAAAGAAATACGTAATAGATTTACCATATGAAAAAGACTTTAATGAGAAAGATATACCTACTAGAGCTAGACCCATTCAGATGAACAAAGAATTAATGGAATATTGTAAAGAAGAAATACAATCTTTGCTAAACAAGAAACTAATAAGACCTAGCAAATCTCCATGGTCGTGTGCAGCCTTTTATGTACAGAACCATGCAGAGCTTGAAAGAGGAGCTCCTAGACTTGTAATAAATTACAAACCTCTTAATAAAGCACTCAGATGGATTAGATACCATATACCTAATAAAAGAGACTTAATAAAAAGACTACATAGAGCAACGATATTTTCTAAATTTGACATGAAATCTGGATTCTGGCAAATCCAAATCAAAGAGGAAGATAGATATAAGACAACATTCACGGTTCCATTAGGACATTACGAATGGAATGTAATGCCTTTTGGTTTAAAGAACGCACCTTCAGAGTTTCAAAAGATGATGAATGACATCTTAAACCCATACACCAAATTTACCATAGTATACATTGATGATGTACTAGTTTTCTCAAAATCAGTAACCGAGCACTTCCATCATCTCAACAAATTCTTGAAAATATTAAAAGAGAATGGACTTGTAGTATCAGCCTCAAAACTGAAACTGTCAGACTAATATAAGATTTTTAGGATTCAACATCCATCAAGGAATGTTTAGTCCTATAAGAAGATCAATAGACTTTGCTAGCAAATTCCCAGACAAAATAAAAGACAAAACACAACTTCAAAGATTCCTTGGATGCTTAAATTACGTCTCAGATTTTATAAAAGATCTTAGATCAACCTATTCAATTTTATACGCCAGATTAAAAAAGACTCCTACTGAGTGGACAGAAGAACACACTGCAGTGGTAAAATTAATCAAAGAAAAGGTTAAAAATCTCCCATGCTTAGGAATTCCAGACCCTTTAGCAAAGCTAATAGTAGAGACAGACGCGTCAAACATAGGATACGGAGGAATATTAAAACAGGAAATTGAAGGAAAAGAGCAATTAATTAGATATTATTAGGGATTATGGATAGAGTCTCAAAAGAATTATTCAACAATAAAGAAAGAAATATTAGCCATTGTTTTATGCATCAACAAATTTCAAGATGATGTTTTCAACAAAAAAATTCTTTTAAGAATAGATTGTCAAAGTGCAAAATTTGTTTTAGAAAAAGACGTGAAAAACCTTGTTGCAAAACAGATTTTTGCCAGATGGCAAGCTTTACTTTCAAATTTTGATTTTGAAATACAATACATCTCAGGAAAAGACAACTCTTTACCAGACTTTCTATCAAGAGAGTTTCTACAGGGGAAGAAAAATGACGACCAAAGTGGATTCAAAGAAAAAGACAAAGGCATCATACGCAATGACGATAGCAGGCATACCAGACTCCCCAAACAGATTCGACAACCTAAGACCACAAACATCAAGACCACAGACGCCTACCTCAAAGACATTAGACCTAAACCTATTCCTACAAGGAATGACAAGCCCAAGAACTCCTCCTAGACTCATACCAGCCCTACAAGTCCAACCACCAAAATCACCAGCCTCAATAACCCAAAGATCAACAGTATTAGGCAATATACCAAGACCATAAAACCAGACATACCCGACAAAAGCCCAAGACAGATCAGGCCCAATACTCAAACCTTTTGCCAAAAACATTGGGTATATTGAACCTGAATATGGATCAGATTTGAGATCCATCACCTCAAACCTGTTTCTAAAAGACTTTCACTACATCCCAACAGACTTAGAAAAAACCAGAAACTTTTATGAGTTTATTTTGGTAGACACTGATTCGGTAGAAATCACTCATGAATCTACTGAGGCAAGGCCAGACAGATATTCCTATTCGAAATGTAGAATTCTTAGAGTCCTAACCCCAACAGACTGGAAAATGAACCCATATACAAAAAGAATGTTTTCACAACCTTTTATTCCTAAAGGTTTTGATTACCATGACTACCAGATGGCATGGCACCATGCGTTCTTATACTCAACAGGAGGACACTCATGGTTCTTCCACTTTGACAGAAACATTTCGGTTAATTTTCCGATATGGTTCCATAGATGGTGGCATCATTTTGGTGCTCATGAAATATGTTTTCCAGACTCAATTCTAGAAGGTTATGGAGCCTTTGTTCAGAAATACCCAGACTTATATCTACCAAAGACAATGAGTTTCGCTCTTATGTTTCATATCCCATGGATCATATATTGGGAGTATGAAATAACAGACAAAACAAAGCAGGATCAACATCCAATACTTATCAGACGATTCAAGGTGAAATGGTGGAAAAGATTTCCACAAGAACAGGCTTCGAGATTCGCAGTCCTAAAGACATTATCAGAATCTACTATTGATAATCCACCACCTAGAGGACAATCAAAGTTTCAAACAGACCCAGCTCAAGCAGAGTCATCGGCAAGACCAGCCAGACGGAAGATGAAGGAAGAACTCCTAGAAAGACTATCCCACTTCTCAGACGATGAAGATGGAGGAGAATCCTATACACAGGCAAACTCAGACCCAGACTATGACAACGACATGATGGCAGAACTCTATCCAGAGCTTGGAAGAAAAAGAAAAAAAAAGAGAGAGAGAAAAGAAAATACTGCAAACATGACTCCTATTGCAAAAGATGAAACTAGACGGGGACAAAAAAGAAAAAGAAACTTTTACCCTGAATTCTATACTCAAGGTAAATTCTCAGAAAGAAGAATAATGATCATTAAAAGACGACAAGGAGAATCAATTATCCAAAGAATAAGACACGCGTGGCAGACTAGAAGACGACAGAGATTTAGACTACAAAGACGTTTGAAGATTTCAACTATTCAGACAAAACAGACGTGGCAGACATCAATTATGAAAAGAAGACAAGACCCTTTGCCGACACCAGCTAGCAAGGCACCAAGACGATCATGGCAGACAGCTTTTAGAAAGAAAAGAAGAATTGTAAAAGAGATAAGATCGTTATCTCTTAGTTTAGAGAATTGTAATCTATTTTGAAATCCGCTAGACATGTAATCCCTATATAAAGGGAAGAAGTCCTCAGTTATGAGGCAGAATCAGAAATAAAATTTCCAAAATTACAAAAACCTTTGAGAAAAGCTTTCAAATATCTTGAGCAACATCACTGTAAGTTTAATACGCTTAATTTTCATACAACGTTTCAATTATACTTTAAAGCTTTCTTAAATGTTTTAAATTTCTGTTTTCTCATCATACATGCATCATGTCTATTTGGGATAAATTAGTCACATGTTTAGTTGTACTAAGAACAGATAGACTGTCAGATTTAGAACATCTTAAACAAGAATTAGTATCACACCTAACATTTATGCACAATGCTTATATTGAAGATCTTAACCCAGATAGTAATGACGAAAGAGATAATGTTGTTCCATTATCAACAGATAGAACTCCATTATGGAATGAAGATTTAATTAAAATAGAGCTTTTAAGAAACATGGTAATAGCAACAAACAAAACTATAGACAAAGTTTTTAAAACCATAAATAGAAATCAAAATACACCTTCAGCCAGCCATGCTCCAGCATATAGAACTAATTATCATCAATATGTATTTAGACCAAGAGCACGAGGAGCTGCAATAAGACCATCTTTTAATCAACCTCTCAACTTTAGACCTACTATCTCTAGACCTTCATCTTCTCAATCAACCAGACCTTTCCCAAGAAGACCTAATATAATTCATGATTCTCCAAACTCACCATCTTCATCATACTTAAAACCAGATTCTAATATACCTGGAAAAAGCTATACTCCTCATCAACTTCTTAATTTAGAAGGAATGAATCTCGACTTATACATACCGCAGAATGATGGAACTTATCTTCGTAGACGTACTGAAAATGACTCAACTTTCCTACAAAGACGATCCGGTTCAGATTTGCAGAAGATAAACAGTTGATATTTGCGGAAGAATTTTCAGCAGTATGATAAGTGCGGAAATTAAAACAATTGATATTTTGCAGAAAATAAACAGTTTGATATTTGCAGGAAATAAACAGTTTGATATTTGTAGGAAATAAACAGTTTGATATTTGCAGAAAATAAGACAATTTATATTTGCAGAAAATAAACAGTTGATATTGCGGAAGAATTTCCAGCAGTTTGCGAAAAATTAAAGCAGTTGATATTTACGAGAATTAAAATACGACCAACCATGTAGGCGGTAAAATGAACAATTGAATTTAAATTTTCGAAAGTAAATTGCGAAAATTTAAAGTGCGAATAATTTAAACTGTTGATAAGTACAGAAAATTAAACAGTTGATAGTACGAAAAATTATCATACGAAGCATACGAATTATTTTTACGAAAAAGCGTGATCCGAAATCTCGGAAAGAATTGAAAATGGGCTGGGCCCAATTTAAAAAATGAAAGAAAAAGGGAAAATGGGCCAGGAATAGTGCCTGGCCCATGAAAATAGAAAGAGGTGATGATGGGCCAAGCCCATCATCACGGACGGATGAACAGGCCTTGCATGGCACTGTTCATCGTCTCTCTTCTTGGTCGCCGGCGCTACTGCCGGCGGCCAAGCTTCGGCTTGCCTTACCCGTTTCTCGCGATCTTCGTACCGAGACCCTCGTCTCCTCGACGACGTCTCGACCGTACGAAGCTCGAATTTTAATTCGTACCGAGTTTAATTTCAAAAAAATGACAAAATCGTTAATTATCGAAAACTAATTAATTCGCACAATCTAGCTAACGATTTTTAAAATTGAAAGCATGTATTTAATCTACATCATGCACATGAATTAATGGCAAAAAAACAAGCAATTAATCTACTCTAAATTCGGCCAAACGAATTAAAGAAGAAAACAAGCTTAAAAACTGAAAATGCTTAGAGAGAGAAAGCTTACTCTCTCAAGCTTTAAACTGGACGATTGTCGCTCTAAGTGAGCAAACTGATCAAGAGGGAGAAGGAGCAAGGGTTTCTTGCAGATTTGGTGCCGTTTGAACGTTGAAGGATGCTTGGTATTTATAGGCCGAAGTCGCGTGGCGTTTGAAGCTCAGGGCTGCGCGTGGTGGCTGCTTTGTTGTGGTGGAGGAGCTACGGCTATGTGAGGTGGCAGGTCTAGGGGCTGGTGATGATGATCGACGGGACAGGAAACGGTGGAGGGGATGGGAGCGAGCAGCTCGGTGGCTCGCTCCTCTGTTGCTCCACGTCCACGCTGTTCATGTGCACCCTGCACATTAACTCCCTTAATTTGTCAATCGTTGATCTGGTTGACTTTCCTTGGTTGACCAGATCAACGGTTGTGATCAACTTGGCCATTAATCCTATTTAAATGGCCTCGTGCCATTCTCGCGAGCAAGTGTTCTGAATTTTCGAGCCGACAGTACCTGCGCATAGAGAAAAATACGACGAGTCTAACCGTCTACAACGAATAATGAAAATTTTCCGTTTAACGTGTTTATTTTCTCGTTCAAAAACATGAAACGTTCGGACGGAAAGATAATGACGTTACGCCGAAAATTACACGAAACGCTGTAGACCGTTGTGACCAGAAAAAAGCTAGCAACTAGTTGATGGAAAACATTTTAAATTCAAGCTATTATCCGAGCGAACTTACTCAGGTCCAATAAAAGCTCGTACGAAAATAATAATAAAATAATAAAAATACTAAAAAATGCGCAAAAATATAAAAAGTCCTAAAAATCATGTGATGACATAAAATGAAGAAAAAACTAGCAAACGACTGCCGGATAATAAAAAATGTGACTTTTAAGGCTAAAAATAATAATGATAATAATAATGAAAATACGCGACGAAAACTTAAAAATGTGATTTCAAAAGCTGCCGATGCTAACGACGATGCTAAAACGCGATGATAATTTTAAAAATGCTTATGACAGTAAATTAACTAAAAATGACTGTAAATTAACTAAATAACAGAAATGCTAAAATCAATTAAAAATGGCGTCAAAATTCGGGTATCAACAGGAACGCTAGGCCCTGAGATATTGGGCGTACACCCTGCGGCTAACTCAACCAAGTAGTCTAGCTGAGCACGAAGAGCTGATATTGAATTCACAAGAGGGTTGCTTGCACTCTCCATCGCGGATCCGCTTGAAAGGGGAGTGGAATAGCTAGATCCTGCCATTTGAGAAAGAGGAGTATGCATCTGGGAAAAAGGTGTTCCCTTTGTTTGCCCAAAGGAGAAATCTAACGTTCCAAGAAAAACAAAGCTTGGCTATTAAGGACGCTCACTTAATAGAACCAAAGCTCTCAATGAAAGCACCAATTTGATGAGATCTGGACTCTTGTTGGAGGGCAAAAAAAGGAAGATGGCTTCTTGAAATTGTTGTTCACCACCGTCTAATGTACCTGCAAAGCGTCGAAGGGGGTCTCCGGCGTAGACACTCCGATGCTTAAGTCAGTAGTGAGAATAACAGAGTTTTGGCCAGCAATCCTAGGCTTACCTTTCTCTTTGATCTTAGGGGTATTTATAGGCAGAAACTGGGTGTTACCTTGGAGAACCCTGTTATCTGAGGGTAATGACAGGTTTGACAGACGGTTGGGGTTCCCCGTTAATGAAGTACGTTATCGTTGCACGTTATCTAGGGATAGGACATAAGGTTTTCATGCTTGGGCGGCATGGGCTGAACTGAACGTTGGAAAGGCTTGAGCGGCATGGGCTGAACGTTGGAAAGGCTTGGGCTAGACACGTTCATGGGTTGCTAGGGCAAGACGCAGACGAGTCCATGGTTTGCGAGGGTTTGATGCGTAGCTTGTCATGGTTTTCTCGGTCATCGCATGAGGTGTGAGCAAGTGCCTTCGTGCTCGTATCACTAGGTGCCATACTCGTATCATCTCATCCGCCTTTGAGGAGATTCGACCTCGAATCTAGAGGGTCAATTCCTTGCTCGGCTAAACGGGTCTTAGCAAGCTCACGGCTGGTTGCCACTCGAGGAACGCTCTTGACACTTCTCTCGGAAAAGATAGGCCAAGCGGGAGGCCTTTCTTGAGCAAGACATGTGGCCATAGACGGGGTCATGTTCGTACCAAACCCAAAAACATACAAAGTGTGGCCAAGATGGGGAATAGAGGCTGTTGCAACCCGATTTTTGATTTTTCATCAAAGCTTTTTCACGTCTTAACATCAATTTTCTAAGATCATATTTCTATTTATTTTTCATCCAACTGATGTTTATTTTTATGCTTCATGTCATTTAGATTTTATTTCATACATTTTTCGCGTTTTTATCACTTTTTCCGTTCGAACCCGTATCGGTTTCAAGTAGAATTCTTGAAAGCAAGGGTCGAACATTTTCTCTCATTAGTCACTTATTTTTATTATTATTTTAACTCGCGCCATTTCGTTGTATTTTACTCAATTTATAGTTTTAAGCATTTTTTCTGTTCGAACTCTTATCACTTACAATCGAATTTTTATTTGGTCTTAGAATGAATTTTTCGCAGCTCACTGATTATTATTTATTTCGTTTCATTTTTAGTAGCTTTGGGGTTCAAGTTTTATTTATCTTTAGCGAAATTTTCTCGTACCTAAAGCTCGAGCCAAAAATAATTTGCTCGTATGCATTAATTTGCATTAATGCAACATTAATGCATCTCTGAAAATTTGGCCACCCTCTCCCCCAGTCCCTACGGCTCTCTCGGTTCTTCCCCTGCCAAGATCAACATAAGGTCATGTCAATTCACTGTGCATCAAGGCCACCTCATCCTTCTCCACCGCCTCAAGCCTGCTATAAATAACATGGATCATGTTTTCTTCGTGGGGGGTTTTTCCGGCTCTCTCTCGGCAAAAGAAGGCAAGTAATTTCTCATCCCATTCGTTCTTCTAATTCATTTAATTTATTCTGTGCGTTGGCTTGCTCTCTCCCTGATTTTTGTTATGTTTTTTTTCCTTGCTTTTGCCTGCTGTTTGGTGTCGAGTGGTGGAAGACGAAGCTGCTGCTACGTCGCCACCGTTCGCCGCTGCCGGACTGCTACTTTGGCCGCTGCTGCTCGGCTGCTTCCGCCGGATCTGATGCTGTTCTGCTGTCGTCGCTGCTCTGTTGTTGCCTGTCCGTCGCTGTGCTCCATCACCGCTGCACCTGCTGTCCCGCCCGAGGAAGACGAGTTGATGGTCTGTCGCCGCGCCACTGTCACTGCCGCGCGCAGCCGGTGCTGCCGCCGTGCGAGTTGCCGCAGCCTAGCCTGACCTCTGTCGTGCCTCGTCATCGCAAGCTGCCTTGCTGTCTTGGTTGCAGGAGAAGACAGACGCAGACAAGGGAGGGAGATGATGAATAGTGAAGGGGGGTTGTTTTATTTTTAATTTGGTTGATGGGCTTGGTTTGTGCCAAGCCCAAATTGGAATAAAAAGAAGGGTGGGCTGGCTGGCTGCTCAGGCCCAAATGGGAAGGAAAGAAAATAGAGGGGGCTGGTCTAATGAGTCCAACTGGTGGGCCCGACTAGTGGGCCCAATGTCTAGGCCTAGTGGGCCTAGTCCAAATTTTCGGTCCATCACATTTATTTCTCGTAATTCTCCGTATGCTTGTACTTGTTTATTTAGTTTTCCGTATGCTTGTACTGTTTATTTACTTTCTGCACTTGTACTATTTATTTAATTTTCATACGCTTGCGTGTTTAATTTTTGTATACTTGTACTGTTTATTTAATTTTCGTACGCTGGCATGTTCAATTTTCGTATGCTTGTATGCTTAATTATTATTTTCATATGCCTGTATATTTAATTATTACCTTCGTATGCTTTTGCATGTTTAATTATTCTGCTTACGCATAATCGTCAAAAATAATTATTTCACCTGCGTACGACAATGTTGATTCTGATTATTCGTATGCTCACACTTTTTAATTGCATGCTTTCGAATGCTTAAATAATTATTCCGCTCGCATTTAATTCCTAAATTAATTATGTCTCTCGCGATAAGTCATCTGTTTTTCGATTATCATTTTCCCAAACTAATAATTTCAACTTTGCAGGGCAAATCAATCGAGGCCCTTCACAAATACGCCTCATAACTTCGTTCGAAAACGGTTTATCCGCCCGATACCCTTCACAAGTAAACGTTTCTTACCCTTTTTATTTATTCCAACACTTTTTCACATTTACGCTCGTATGCATGATTATTTAAAATTGTTATAATTTATCTATTGGGCATGGTCACTTAAATTAGGACTTTTTATTTTTAAAACATGATTAAACACCTCTTTCTCAGGTAACTTTTTAGGATGTGTCTCGGGTGCCTAACACCTTCCCGAGTCCATAATACGACCCCGAACCGTTGTTCTCGGGTTCAGACCCACTTTGCCTTAGCTTTTTATTTTTGTGCATGACAATTAGGTTACCTAAACCTAAAAACAAATTAGGGTGGCGACTTCTTTGCATCATGTGAGATAAACCCAATTTCGTCTCACATCTAGTCCCAAAACCGCGTCGCATTAGGAAAAATCCAAAAAGGGGGTGCGACAGTTTGGCGACTTCATTGGGGAATAATAGGGCCGAAGTCGGATTTTTTTTTGAGATGTTTGTTTTTTTTATATGATTCTTGTACATGATTATTTGTTTTTCATGTATTTGATTGATATGATAAATTGTTGTATTATCACATGATTCTTTATGCATGATTAATTGCTTTTATTCGCTTTGATAAATTGTTTATACATGATTTGTTGCTATATGTTACTCGCTTTGATAAACTGTCATTGCATATGCATCTCACGCATAATGCCCTACTGCCGGGCCTTTTCCAAATAAGATTAGGAGGTTAGTAGTGAGGGTAGTTTTCACGAACCCCAAACTCGGACTCGAACCCCTAAATGGGTGAGCGCCTAGAACTTTTGATGGTTCGACAGGCAATCACGTATCCATTTACTGAGGGACCACTTCTATGGTATCATCCGGGAGCCTTCCAGCTAGAATAGAAATAGTTGGTGTCACCCCAGCATATGCATCATGTTGAAATGCGTACACTGTGGCTGTGTTTCACTTTTTTCCACTGATTTCTCAAAAAAAAAAAACCATTTACAACTATTTTCTCAAAATTTCCACAAATAATTCCCCAAATTTTTCCATGTTTTACAAATGATTTCTCAATTTTTCCACATTTTACAATATGATTTTTTGTAAAATTTTCCGCATTGGAAACCTTTTTCAGCAAACTTTTCCCGTTGGCAACTTTTTCCATAAAAAATTCCCGTATTGGCAAATCTTTTCGTAAAATTGTCACATTTTGTAAAATTTTCAATTTCTCCATATTTGCAAGTTTTCCCACAATTTCTTAATATCTATAAATTCTTCCGCAATTTTTCACATATACAATTGTTCCATAATTTTTCCACGTGTGCAATTTCTCCGCAAATTGCTCCACGGGTACAAGCTTTCCTGCAATTTTTCACATTGACAAGTTTTTTCGAAGATTTTTCCATGTGATTCTTCCGTAATTTTTTCATGTATACAAAAAAAAAATTTGCAATTTTTTCACATGCAAATTTTTTCAGGATTTTTCCATGTTTATAATTTTGTCTCAATTATTTTCGTAATTCTCCATGCCTGCGATTTTTTATGGTGCCTACATTATTGCTATTATTGTACTTACCCCTCTCTTTCTCTCGCAGCATGGAGAACTCGGGATACCATTTCACATACATATCAGGGTTAAGACTCATGATTATTTCCTTTCAGGTTAAAAATGGCTCCTGAAAAGCAAATGGCTCCCTCCCCACATGCTCCCTATAACTAGACTTCGAATACGAAAGATGGTCGAAAAGGTTCAGGCATTAGAAGCAAGGGTGGAGAAACTCGAGGAATATATTTAGGTAGCCATGGAAAGCACCACACCGGCTAAAGAAAGAACAAGACAAGGAATTCTATGGCAGCGGCAGGATCCTTCCGGTAGTTCCACGCTCACCTCAGGCTGTGATCAGACAAAGTGCAAACACTCCAGATGGTGCACCTCTTAATCCTTCGCTGGCTGAACCCACTCTTAATCTTGGCAAGCAGAAGATCTACTCAGAACCCCAATATTTTTCTAAGCTCCTGGGGGCAATCAGATACAACCACATATTTTTTGGGTATTCATCAGCTACTAGTTTTGCCACCAATAAAACAGAAAGGCCAAGTATCGACAGGTTGAGTCTGTTAGAAGAGAATGAGGGTTCCCTTCGACCCAACAGCTCATGCGGATATGTGTATGGTACCAGGGATTACCATACCTCAGAAATTTAAGATTTCAGAATTTGAGAAGTACAATGAGATTGTGTGCCCCAATACTCACCTCAACAATTACTGCAATGAGATGTCGGAGGTGATACATAATGAACCTTTGTTGATCCATTTATTCAGGGAAAGTCTGGCCAAACACGCCTTGACTGGATACATGAGGATGGATAAGATCAAGATCATAACCTAGAGAAGAGGACCGGTGAATCGGTGATGACTTATGCTCTGAAATGGAGAGAGTTAGCCGCTGGAATCTCTCCTCCTTTGAGCGACAAAGAATTCATTTTCTACAAGCACCTTCCAAGCTCCTTACAACACTTATCTTATCTCTAATCCGTCCACCAGTTTCCCTGACATGGTCCTAGTGGCAGAAAAAGTGGAACGAGGAATCAAATTCGGAAGGATCATTGTTTCCACGCCAAAGGAAACACTCAAGAGATCGCCTATCACGGAGAGAGATGTCAGCTTTGCCACCCACCGACCAGGATACAGGCAACCTTTTCCATCGCCTCAACCGCCACCTCTTCCCGTTCCTTTCGGAGAGATTTACAAGCATCTATGGGTAGCGGAGCAAATCGCACCCACTCAAACTTATACGACCTCCTTATTCAAAATGGTATGATCTTAATGCAAGATGCGAGTACCATGCTAAAGCTCAAGGCCACACAAAAGGAAACTGTTTCCCCCTTGAAGGAAAGGTCAATCATTTGATCAAGAGCAGATGCATCTCTTTTGAAGGGTTAGCCGAAAAACCCTACAGCTCTTGAATAAATGCTTTCCAGGCCCACGATGGACCCATTCAGCTTATTCCTTTAGCAAGAATATTTTCGATATTTTTGTCGAGCCTACGACTATAAACAAGGGCGCTCCGTGGGAGGCAACCCATATGTTCTTCTCAAATATTTCAATTTTTGTTAGTTTTAATTTTTAATTTTGGGATATCCTTCCCTCCAAATTTACTATTTAATTCCCCTTTTTATTTTAGGTGCAATGCGACTTATGAACTGGGGGGCAAGCAGTTGAAATGACGACCAGAATAAGGTGTCAGGAAGCATTAAAGGTTGAATGCATTTTTACCGGGGGCAAGGCATAGGGATCGGTAATTTGCCACAAAGAGCTCGTTATGTCCATCCTTCCCTTGCATTCAGATCATCACTATTCAGCGAAAAAGAGAAGACCTTTGCTATCACCAAATGCCCTTTGCCAATAATTCTTCATTTTGGTGAAGAAACATAACAATGATAGATGTGTGTTCTTCAGGGACCCCAATCCACATACTTAATGCATTCCGACTCTATGCTACAATGATATTTACGCCCTACACTGCCCTCAACTGCAAATTCAAAATTCAAACATGGTCAAAATTTCCATGTTCTGAATTTGATCACCACAATCATTCTCTGCAAGATCTCTCCGTGTACAGGCACCATGATCGTACGGTGGAGATCATACCTCTAATATGTGGGCTAGATTATGTTCAAGCCATACTTCATCACATCAGCAATCAGTCATCCCCAACGCAAAGGATGTCTCCTCGTCTAGAGCAGTCAAGGAGCGAATCTGGAAAGATTTTAAAACTGTCACTACAATGAGTTGGCTTCTTTGCAGAATATCTTGCATCTGCAAAAAACCAGTCTCAAGGTTTATTTTGAACTCATCTTTCCTTGGCAATCTGACCAAGTCCAGAAGCGATTTAGCTATTTCAAAGGCTAAATCCACATGAGAAGACTACGCATGCAATCCCGAGCAAGGAGTTATCATCTGATTATCCAGAAAACTGTCTAAGCTCAGAATACTAGTCAAGAACTTAATGGTCATTCATTCGAAATGCTGCGATTAGCTATGTTTATAGCAATACTATTATCCAGTTTGAATACAAAAGATGTGGGATCAAAGTCACCAAGCCTATTCCGCACTAACAAGCTTGTTTGGGGGTGTAAGTTGCCGAAGCTTTTCTCTCCATGTGCCTCCTCGGGAAATTCTACCATCAAGACACTACCGTCGCCAGGTGCCTTTTACAAGCAGGACCCTTGACCTTACAGAAACATAGAGAATGGGTGTTCCCCTAGGGTCCCGATCAACATACTTAAATCGGTCATGTTCTGCGACATATGGACATTTACTCCCCGCCATGCTCCAAACTACGAACTCAAATTCAATCAAGGTCAAATCTTTCATTGTCGAATTTGATCTTGTTCTGAAGCAAACACCGACGTCTCTCTTCCAAAGCAGTTGATCATGATCGAACGGGTATTAATCCTTTCATGAGTGGGTAGCTTCTCAAGGATGACTATTACCCATGATCGAATGACCTTCTCTTCATTATCACTCTGAGGGAATGAATAAAAGTTTCCCTTTGTATCTCAGTCAAGCTCACCAGCCTAGTGGTTCAAAGGGGTTGTCATCTCCTCAGCCATCACGATTCTAAGAAGAAATGTCCAGCAAAAGTCCAACGACGACCAAACAAGCAGAAGCCACAGGATAACATGTCGATCTCGTCATGATCATCACCTAAGAAGGTGCCACCAAGTCGAAGCTTCATAGCCAAACAAGATCGTGGGTATCAAAACTCATCATGAGCAGAATCAGAAGGCCTTGGGTCGTTGACACTACATCACATTTTCAATCTTCTATAATTGGGGGCAAGCAAATCGGATGAGGGAGCCTTCGGAGAAGCCATCTCGTTTGTCCGCCTCGCGCCTTGATCATGTCACGTACTAAATGGGCGTCATTCAAAGTTTGGCATTGTGACATTGATCCACGCAAAGGCCCAACTAAAGCGCCAAACCTTCAAAGGAGCATTCTCTAAAATGTGGTGCATGGTCTTCGTTTTCTGGATCTACCATAACAGTTGCGAACCCTCATTAAAGGGGTTTCCCATCCCTTCGAAAGGTGAAGCAATGTCTTTCCCCGAGGATGACATCGAAAGTCAAACCTGAACCGGTGCATTCCCAGAAGCAACCCACACAATTAAATCAGCTAAGAAAAGATTGGTCACACTAAGTCCGGAACACCAATATGCATTTCCGCAAAGTGTCCGACTAACTCCATTAACGT
This sequence comes from Viola odorata, assembly GCA_963691705.1. NCBI lineage: Eukaryota > Viridiplantae > Streptophyta > Magnoliopsida > Malpighiales > Violaceae > Viola > Viola odorata. Next base: position 24,720,688 of record OY829542.1, read on the forward strand.
CCTTCTGCTTGTCTTATCCAGGACCGCGAGTGCTACTCTTGTCTGGATATGAAGATTTCAGCACCAACATCCCAGTGGGCAGCAGCGCCCGAGGGGATCCTTCATTCCAAGTCCAGCACCAACATCCCAATGGGCAGCAACGCTTGAGTGGATTCTTCATCCCAGGGGGTAGCGGTGCCCAAACGGATTTTTCTTTCCGCATCAACCTTCCTGCGGCCAGCAACGCCCAAATAGAACTTTCATTTTTGTTCCCCATCAAAATTTCAATGGTTGGTAACATCCAAACATAATTCCGTAAAGCATGAATGGGTCTCGACATCTGATTAGAATCATGACGTGCTTGCCAATAAGCCTCACTAGAAAAGGGAGAGTTTAAAACCTATTGATTACATTGTCCATTTTCCTAAATCGCCCTTCAGTCCTACCCATTGTTTCTCCCTTATCTTTGCAGGAACTCGAATCCTACTATGGTTACTTGCATAGTGCTCAGCGAGACTGAGGAATCCTCCTCTTATCAACTCTTGAATGACAATTTTGTGTACTTTCACTACCCTGCCGCGCGTATCAGGGAAGTCCATTATGCATTCTACACCGGGGGCAACCTTTTGGAAACACCCCACTTTCGTCCATTGCGGCAGCTCAGTTCCCCCTATTTTCATCCATTGCGGCACCCCGCCCTAGTCTCAATCTACATGAACATTGCAGTGGGCATCAACGTCAAAATGAGGTTTACATTCATATTTCCGCAACAGCGCCTTGTGCCGACCTCAACACTTTTACTGCACATCCAGAGAAGTCCATTCATCTCTCTACCTCTTTAATTTTTGTACAATCATTCATTCTCGCATTGGGGGCAATTCTTTTTAATTATTCATAAATTTTCGAGAGTGGTCATACCCTCACATGTTTTTGTAAAAATTGCAAAAACTGTGAAGATTTGTTATAAACTGTGCATAAAATTCTTTGAATAAAATCCACACTACCCTCAAAATTTTCAAACCTTTCGTAGATTGAACATGTTCAACATGTTACTGCATCATGGATAACTTGCGCATCCATTGGAAATTATATGACGTGCATGATCTTGCCTGCTAGTTCTTATATCTGCAGCATGCTTAGATGCAAGCAATCACAAACGCATCCATGTGAGCATTTTGGGCCTCCACGCCTTATTTCTTTCATGTGTGTAAATGCCAAACTAAGTGCTAGTTGGATTTGCATAATATCTAGGGTACATGCACCATTAGACATGGGATAGTAGTAAAATGACATTGGATTTTGCTCTTTCTTCCATTTTTATTTTTTTAATAAGACAATGAGCCGTGCTTGATTGAGATGGCTAACTAGAGGAAAGGTGCACATCAAACTTGGCTCGCACAAGAAGGGATGCGAAAGCTCTAAGGATTGTTGATGGCCAGCGCTGGAAGAAAGCCGAACAAAAACAAGAGACGAAGGCCTCGGCCTTAAACCAAAACTGAGGAAAGCCAGCACGAAACCTGTACTTGCTTTGCTTGATGATGTGTTTTGAGAAAAAGGAAAAGAAAAAAAAGGGAAAAAAAAAGAAAAAAAGAGAAAGGAAAAAGAAAAAGAAAAAAAAAGAAAAAAAGAAAAAAAAGAAAAAGAAAAAGAAAAAGAAAAAAAAAGAAGAAAAAAGAAAAATCAAAAGTGTTCAAAGAACACAACAAAACAAAAGCAGAAGCAAGCGCAAAAAGGGCCCCAGGGTCAGCTCATAAAAAAAACTCCATCGAGAAATCACCCCGTGAAGATTCAAAAACTTGGGCATAATCCCCTCAAAGCAATCAAGAAGGGGCATCCTCAATGAAGATCAAAGAACTGGGGCGCCTTGTCCTTAGAAAAGATCAAAAAGAAAAGCATCTCCAGTAAGGATCCAAGAATCTACGCGCTACACCCTCCAAGTGGTCGCAGGAAGAAGCATCCCTAGCAAAGACTGAAGGACTTGTGCACGTTATTCCCGCTGTGGCCAATCAACATGCTCTGTTCATTGAGAAAAATATTCACTTCTCCTCCCCCAGCAAAGTCCTTTCGATTATATGAAGGCCCATGCATGTGGATCTTCATATGAAGTTTATTCACTCAGATTGACATTGCAAATCTGACTTTGTGCTATGTTTGTTTCATTTTTATGAGTGTAAACATGTAGCCTTATTTCTGAGAATGAGCGTAAACACCAATATTCGATGAGGATTGCTTACGTCTACATGTTGTGGGAAAGTCTTGTCCTTGAGGTCGTTATCTCTTGGGCAAGATGTAGATGTTTTTCTAGGCTTGTATCAAGCATGCTTATATGATAGAAACTGGATGACATGTTCTCCAGAAATGCATAAACTTGTTGAACCTTCTCTTGATAGGGGAGTTGTTTTATAAAATGCTGGGGGCAAATCTTAGGGTAGTGTGGGAATACTTTCATACACAACATACATGATTTGTTCTCGTTATTTCCCCATTTATCATTTGCTCTCCTTTTTTTCCATCCACTGCTGCTTCGTGTTTGTTTCCTCTCTATTTGCAGGATACAGATATGCGTCAGTGAAATCTCACACTATGATCAATCTCCGCTAATAAATCCATCCAACATTCAAATGGAGTACGTTACCACTCCTCAATAAACTTTGTGTGGCGGCCCATCTTCCCCACCGTCCAATGAGCATTCGAATGGAGTATGTTACCACTCCTCAATCAATTTTGTGTGGCGACCCATCTTCCTCACCATCCAATGAGCATTCGAATGGATTACGTTACCACTCCTCAATCAATTTCGTGTGGCGGCCCATCTTCCACACCATCCAATGAGCATTCGAATGGAGTACGTTACCACTCCTCAGTCAACTTTCATATGGCGGCCCATCTTCCCCACCATCATCGACATCTGAATGGAGATACGTTACCACTCCCCTCTCAAAATTTTGTGTGGCGGTTCAAAACCCCACATTTCAAACTTTTGTGTGGCGGTTCAAAACCTCACCTTTCAAACTTTCGTGTGGCGATTCAAAACCCCACCTTTCAAAATTTCGAGTGGCAGTTCAAAACCCCACCTTTCAAACTTTTGTGTGGTGGTTCAAAACCCCACCTTTCAAACTTTCGTGTGGCGGTTCAAAACCCCACCATTCAAACTTTTGTTTTAGTGTGGCGGTTCAAAACCCCACCTTTCAAAATTTCGAGTGGCGGTTCAAAACCCCACTTTTCAAAATTTCGAGTGGCGGTTCAAAACCCCACCTTTCAAAATTTTGTATGGCGGTTCAAAACCCCACTTTCCAAGTTTTCTGTGGTGGTTTAAAACCCCACCTTTCAAGTTTTGTGTGGCGGTTCAAAGCCCCACTTTCCATGTTTTGTGTGGCGGTCCACACTAATGTCTGGAGAGGGATGGTATCGCACGGACGTGCATTTACATCTCCGGCACCCACCTCCAACGGGCAACAGCGTCCGAGAGGAATTCAGCATTGACATCCAACTAGCAGCAGCGTCCGAAAGGATTTCGCATCAACCTCCAACAGGCAGCAGCATTTTCCATTTCAATTTTCACATCAAGCATATCATTCTGCATCAATCAGCGACGGCCTACGAATACGACCCTCGACGTAGCTGAGTTTACTTTTCTGCATCAATCAGCGACGGCCTACTAGTACGACCCTCGACGTAGCTGAGTTTACTTTTTTGCATCAATCAGCCACGACCTACGAGTACGACCCTCGACGTAGCTGAGTTTACTTTTCTTCATCAATCAGCGACGGACTACGAGTGCGACCCTCGATGTAGCTGAGTTTACTTTTCTGCATCAATCAGCCACGACCTACGAGTACGACCCTCGACGTAGCTGAGTTTACTTTTCAGCATCAATCAGCGACGGCCTACGAGTACGACCCTCGACGTAGCTGAGTTTACTTTTCTGCATCAATCAGCCACGACTTAGGAGTACGACCCTCGACGTAGCTGAGTTTACTTTCTGCATCAATCAGCCACGACCTAGGAGTATGACCCTCGACGTAGCTGAGTTTACTTTTCAGCATCAATCAGCGATGGCCTACGAGTACGACCCTCGACGTAGCTGAGTTTACTTTTCCGCATCGACATCTGAGAATTGCGGTGTGATCGCGTGTCAAGCGCGTCAAATAAAAGTGTATAATAGATATGAAAAAGGGGTAGAAATACAACTTATCACTTGTCCACAAGGAACTTGTAGATGTGAGTTTACTTTTCTGCATCAATCAGCCACGACCTACGAGTACGACCGTCGACGTAGCTGAGTTTACTTTTCTGCATCAATCAGCCACGACCTACGAGTACAACCCTCGACGTAGCTGTGTTTACTTTTCTGCATCAATCAGCCACGACCTACAAGTACGATCCTCAACGTAGCTGGGTTTACTTTTCTGCATCAATTAGCGACGGCCTACGAGTACGACCCTCGACGTAGCTGAGTTTACTTTTCTGCATCAATCAGCGACGGACTACGAGTACGACCCTCGACGTAGCTGAGTTTACTTTTCTGCATCAATCAGCCACGACCTACGAGTACGACCCTCGACGTAGCTGAGTTTACTTTTCAGCATCAATCAGTGACGGCCTACGAGTACGACCCTCGACGTAGTTGAGTTTACTTTTCTGCATCAATCAGCCATGGGCTACGAGTACGACCCTTGACGTAGTTGAGTTTACTTTTCTGCATCAATCAGCCATGGGCTACGAGTACGACCCTCGACGTAGCTGAGTTTACTTTTCTGCATCAATCAGCCACGACCTACGAGTACGACCCTCGACGTAGCTGTGTTTACTTTTCTGCATCAATCAGCCACGACCTACAAGTACGATCCTCAACGTAGCTGGGTTTACTTTTCTGCATCAATTAGCGACGGCCTACGAGTACGACCCTCGACGTAGCTGAGTTTACTTTTCTGCATCAATCAGCGACGGACTACGAGTACGACCCTCGACGTAGCTGAGTTTACTTTTCTGCATCAATCAGCGACGGACTACGAGTACGACCCTCGACGTAGCTGAGTTTACTTTTCTGCATCAATCAGCCACGACCTACGAGTACGACCCTCGACGTAGCTGAGTTTACTTTTCAGCATCAATCAGCGACGGCCTACGAGTACGACCCTCGACGTAGTTGAGTTTACTTTTCTGCATCAATCAGCCATGGGCTACGAGTACGACCCTCGACGTAGCTGAGTTTACTTTTCTGCATCAATCAGCCAAGACCTACGAGTACGACCCTCGACGTAGCTGAGTTTACGTTTCTGCATCAATCAGCCACGACCTACGAGTACGACCCTCAACGTAGCTGAGTTTACTTTTCTGCATCAATCAGCCACGACCTACGAGTACGACCCTCAACGTAGCTGAGTTTACTTTTCTGCATCAATCAGCGACGGACTACGAGTACGACCCTCGACGTAGCTGAGTTTACTTTTATGCATCAATCAGCCACGACCTACGAGTACGACCCTCGACGTAGCTGAGTTTACTTTTAATCAGCCTCGGCGTACGAGTACGACCCTCGACATAGCTGAGTTTAATTTTCTGCATCAATCAGCCACGGCCTACGAGTACGACCCTCGACGTAGCTGAGTTTACTTTTCTGCATCGACATCTGAGAATTGCGGTGTGATCGCGTGTCGAGCGCGTCAAATATAAGTGTATAATAGATATGAAAAAGGGGTAGAAATACAACTTATCACTTGTCCACAAGGAACTTGTAGATGGTGGTAAGAGGATCGTCCACAGAGACTTTGGGGGATTTGTAGTTCTTGGTTGACTTCCTCGTCACTGAGTTTGGTTGGTTGATTCTGAAAATTAAAACAAAAGCAAAAGCAATTAAATAGTTCAAAACAGTCTTGGTCAAAGGTTTGGCCAAGACAGGGGGTCAAGATTGAAAACAGTAAAAAGAAGGTTCCCGGTAAGAGCATGAACGGGCTATGTTCTTATGATTCGATCACTGATTCAATGGTGTTCATCTCTATATTTGCAGCGTTGCTGTGGATAAGACAACACCCAACTCAAGTTTACCCTCGGTTGTCAGTCGAGGCCCACGGTTGTCAATTGGGTCTGAGTTGTATTATTCATTTAACTGGGTCTCCCAAGGTAAAATCTGAATTGTCAGTTCTAAACTTAAACAAGGAAGTAAAGAAACCAGAAAATAAATAATTACAAAAATAGAGATTATTAAGAGTAATTAGATCTCACGAAATATAAGAAACATAGCTCTCAAGATCTTACAAAGAATGGTGATTAGCTAGATGTACTCATGAATGAATTATAAAAATACTTGCTTGCATAAATAAAATAAATCCGTGGATTCAAAGAATTAAATCCCGGAGCAAAAGTATATCAATGTCGAATTGGGGAAGAAGAAGAGAGCGTCTGAAGAGGAGGACAAGTTCAGCTAAAAGTAAGCTAAAACTCCTCTATCCTTCTCCAACTCAATCTCCTAAATAATCTCCTAAAATATTATCCTGATTTGTTTTGAATAAAAATAAAAATTTAAAATACATAAAGATGGAAGGAGATCCTTGATAGGATTCTTAAATAAATATCTTCTTGATCCTTCTCTTTCTTGCTGGACAGCTGTGATTTTCCAGCTCGTAAAGCCCAACGCCACTGCTCATGATTCTTCTCTCACGAATCAGTCTTGGCCAGAGTCTTGGCCAAGACGATCTGGTGGTGCGACACGTTGAATGCGAAGGAGTCTTGGCCAAGCGTTAGGCCAAGACTCGGGAAAACAGCTTCAGTGCTCCACAAGTCATATTCTTCTATAAATTGCCTCTAGACCAGAACTGCTAAGATATGGGAAATACAAGGATAAATCAGTAGGTTTACTGCCCAAATAATAAGTAAATGGATAGTAAAAACGTGATGAAATGCAATGTAATCAAATTCCCCACACTTAAACTATGCTTGCCCCCAAGCATACAGACTCAAAGACTCAAAAATAAAAATAAAAACACAACAAAACAGAACAGACACCATGACCCCCAGAGTTCTCCTTCCGGCTGCTCACCTCACCACTGAATTCACCAAGACACTTCCCTAAGCGACCCAATGCTAGACTAACATGGACAAATCAATACCCTAAACAAACCTCATCCAAATGGTATCAAGACATCCTGCTAGATTTTGTTTATAATGTATAGGGGTCAAAACTCACCACAGATTTGAGTCCCACCGAAGTGATATTCTATCCAAACGTGCCTAAAGACTAGTGCCATTTAAATCACTTATCAGCAGATATCTCTTTTTTTTCTATGCCCTTGTATTTTTACAGACATATAGCGTGCCCTTTGCATTTTTACAGGCATCAAATATAGATAGAGCTTGTTCTTTTTGGGCACCCAGAACTTCCACCTTTGCTATATTCTGCTATGACATTCCAGCACCTTTTTATGTCTCACACTCAAACAGATATAACAGCACACTCAAATCAGACGCAGTGAGCCTAGATACCCTAATGCTCGTTAAGGTTTAAGCTAGACGTCCTTTAGACCATATGGATAGTGTTTTTTTGGGTGACATTAGATAATATGCCCCTTAGGCATGATCAAGTTACGCTCATTCGCTTCCCTGTTACTAAAGCATTGTTCCGCCTAGACAAGTGTCTACTTGCAATTTCAGTGGTTGACTAAACAGCCTAAGTTAAAAACTGGGGGCGGTGTACACTCATCAAGACAGACTCAAACAAACATAAAAAGAAAAGAAAAAAAATTCATACAAAACAGACTCAAGACTGGGCATACTTATGCAAAAAGAAAAAAGAAAAAACGCAAAAACTGACTCAAAAATATCAAAAAATATCAATCAATATTCACAACAAAACACAAAACAGACTCTCACAACTGACACCCTCCCCACACTTGAAAGACACAATGTCCTCATTGTGTGGAGAGACAAATAAAAACAGAAAGGAAAAAGGAAGGGAAACGACACGACCTGGGGGTAGATCAAGGTGCTGGAATGTTAGGATCTTGGCCTGATGCTTGGCCTAGATCCGCAACTGGAGGGGCTGCTTGGCTGGTTCTGGAAAAATGTCTTGGTCAAGAGCTTGGCCAAGACAACCGCCGAAGCTAAATTTTTCCTCTGATATGAATGCCTTTCTTGAGCTGCAGCAACCCTGGAAACAAGCATAAAGAATGAAAGGTGGATCAACAAAATACCTCTGAACTTTATTCACGAAGAATTAAAATAAAAAAAATGGAAATAAAAACATGGGTTGCCTCCCACGCAGCGCCCTTATTTATTGTCTTGGGCTCGACATTGCCATGGATTTCTTATCAAGAAACTTTCCCAAATTCGCTCCATGCTCTAAGCTTGACAGGACCTTTGGGTGGCATTCCTTGGACATCCTCTAAAGGTATAAATTTGAATGGGTCGGGAGGTTGTTCCAGCTCATAATTCTGTTGTCCCTGCATCACAAAAGGTGAGTTTTGGCTAATGTGGACAGTAGGAAACATCTTGAGAAGATGGTCAGTCCACCAGTCCATGGCTTTGGGTGGGCTAGCTGGCAGAGATGAATCTTGGCCTACGGCTTGGCCAAGCTCGAGGCCAAGACTGCTTTTAAGCTCAATTTCTGGTTCCTGCACACTTGAAGGTGGAAGGTTAGGATAAACTTTTGGTAATTCATGGCTGTTATAAATATCAGTATTTGGTTCAAAAAATTCAAGATCAGAAACAATGTCTTGCAAACCATCATTAGCCACAAATTCTTCTTCCTTCAACTTTTCATCCGAATTTCCCCTGCTAAGAACACCATCAGAAGGGTTAGTTGCATTTGATTCATAACTCTTATCAGTATCATGTCCAAGGTTGTCCACAAAGTTGTCACTATGCGTTTTATTAGGATTTTTGTTGGCATCATGCATGTCAAACTTTATTGTTGTACCACAATATTCTAAGGTAATACGTCCATGATACACATCAATTTTGGCTCTTGCTGTTCTTAGGAATGGCCTTCCTAGCAGCACATCCGTCAAGTTGGAAGGTAGGTTAGTGTTCATCTCCACAATATAAAAGTCTACAGGATAAATAAAATCATTCACCTGCACCAATACATTTTTCACAATTCCTTTAGGGAGTATAATAGATCCGTCAACAAGTTGAATTACTACCCTAGTTTCTTTCATGATACCAATGTTCAATTTTTTATAATTAGAAAAAGACATCACATTGATACCTGCTCCCAAGTCGCATAAAGCTTTTTCCACTTGTTGGTTACCTATTTTGCATGGAATTGTAAAAGTGCCTTGATCCTCGTATTTTTCTGGAAGTTTTGCCTGTAGGATTGCGGATACATTCTGAGTCACATTTATTCTCCCTTCTCCTGCAAGTTTCTTCCTGCTGCTGCACAATTTTTTAAGGTATTTAGCATAACTAGGAACTTTAGCAATTAAATCAAGCATAGGAATATTGACAACAATTTTTCCAAAAATGTTCATAAATTCCTGTTGCATTTTCTCCCTTTTAGTCTTTGCAAACCTAGGAGGGAAAGGAGGTGGAATTTCTATCTCTTCTTCTTGAGATACGACTTTCTTACCTGGCTTGGCCAAGGGCTTGGCCAAGACTGGTTCTTTCTTTGCTGTTTTTTCTGGAATGTTGAGCTTGGCCAAGATCGGTTCTGTTTGGATTTCCTCATCCTCCTCATCTTCTTCCTCATCGTCTAACTTCTTTATCACACTTCCACTTCTGAGATGCATAGCACTCACACTGTGCATGGATAATCTGCCTTGGTTAGGCTGCTGGTTTTGTGACAATTGAGCGATCTGTTTCTGCATCTCTACTAGGCTGGACTGGGTTGTCATCATGAACTTTTAGAGAGTCTCTTCCATAGATAGACCAGCAATCTGTAAAGGTTGAGGGGCAGGCGGTAGCTGCGGCACAGGAGCTTGACCAGGAGCTTGGCTAAGACGTAGGCCAAGATTCTGTTGTGGAAGGTGTGGCATAGAATGTTGGAAATTAATGGGGAATTGTTGCCCCTGGTTGTATCCGTATGCTGCATTGACCTGGACTGGATCACCTGGATGTTGTACCATGTAGCAATTGTGGGTTAGGTGATCCTACTGTTGGCATATTCCACAAACCATGGCTACCTGTTCTGGAACTCCTGTTGGCTTTGTACCTATAATGTTAACAGAAATATTTTTAACCATGTCAGTTAATTCATTCAACCTTTGTTCAACATTAATAGCATTAAGAGTGGAAGGAATAGAATTTTTTTCTGAAACGAGATTGTTTTGGCAATTATCTGCCATTGTTTGAAGTAACAGTTTGGCCCTTGTAACAGTCAGGTCTTGCAACGCTCCACCAGCTGTTGCATCCACTTTTTCTTTGCTGCTCAGAAGCATCCCATCATAAAAATACTGGATCATCGTTTGATCTGCAACTCCGTGGGTGGGAAAAACCTCTTGCAACTCACGAAACCTTTGGTGATATTCACTGAAACTCTCGTTGCTTCTTTGCAAAACAGCAGCTATGTTCTTCCTGGCTGTCCCTGCCTTTGTCGCATTCCAAAATTTGTTAAGGAATATATTAGACATCTCAGCCCACGTGTTGACGGTGTTGTGCGGCAAGCTGTAAAACCAATTTTGGGCTGCCCCTTCAAGAGAACATGAGAAGGCCTTCAGTTTTGCTCTTTGTATGCTCACTGCAGCAGGTTTCATGATATCACATTGAACATGTAAATTCCTTAGATGGTTGAACGGATTTTCATTGGAATGGCCATAGAATTTAGGGAGATTGGCCACCATATTAGTCTTTATAGACCAATCATTCGCTACAGCTAGTAAGTTAATACAGGAAAAGGTTTCCTGTTCTGCTGTCCTATTCAATTCCCTCATGGTTGGCTCTTGTTGATTTTCTGCCATGTTTGGATCCTGTGGTTCAACTTGGCCTACGACTTGGGCAAGCTCGTGGCCAAGACTGCAAAACTAAAAAATAAAAACACAAAAACAAAACCAAAAACTACAAAACTGTTAGAAGTCCCCGGCAACGGCGCCAAAATTTGATCGCGTGTCGAGCATGTCAAATATAAGTGTATAATAGATATGAAAAAGGGGTAGAAATACAACTTATCACTTATCCACAAGGAACTTGTAGATGGTGGTAAGAGGATCGTCCACAGAGACTTCGGGGGATTTGTAGTTCTTGGTTGACTTCCTCGTCACTGAGTTTGGTTGGTTGATTCTGAAAATTAAAACAAAAGCAAAAGTAATTAAATAGTTCAAAACAGTCTTGGTCAAAGGTTTGGCCAAGACAGGGGTCAAGATTGAAAACAGTAAAAAGAAGGTTCCCGGTAAGAGCATGAACGGGCTATGTTCTTATGATTCGATCACTGATTCAATGGTGTTCATCTCTATATTTGCAGCGCTGCTGTGGATAAGACAACACCCAACTCAAGTTTACCCTCGGTTGTCAGTTGAGGCCCACGGTTGTCAATCGGGTCTGAGTTGTATTATTCATTTAACTGGGTCTCCCAAGGTAAAATCTGAATTGTCAGTTCTAAACTTAAACAAGGAAGTAAAGAAACCAGAAAATAAATAATTACAAAAATAGAGATTATTAAGAGTAATTAGATCTCACGAAATATAAGAAACATAGCTCTCAAGCTCTTACCAAGAATGGTGATTAGCTAGATGTACTCATGAATGAATTATAAAAATACTTGCTTGCATAAATAAAATAAATCCGTGGATTCAAAGAATTAAATCCCGGAGCAAAACTATATCAATGTCGAATTGGGGAAGAAGAAGAGAGCGTCCGAAGGGGAGGACAAGTTCAGCTATAAGTAAGCTAAAACTCCTCTGTCCTTCTCCAACTCAATCTCCTAAATAATCTCCTAAATAATCTCCTAAAATATTATCCTGATTTGTTTTGAATAAAAATAGGAATTTAAAATACATAAAGATGGAAGGAGATCCTTGATAGGATTCTTAAATAAATATCTTCTTGATCCTTCTCTTTCTTGCTGGACAGCTGTGATTTTCCAGCTCGCAAGGCCCAATGCCGCTGCTCATGATTCTTCTCTCGCGAATCAGTCTTGGCCGGAGTCTTGGCCAAGACGATCTGGTGGTGCGACACGTTGAATGCGAAGGAGTCTTGGCCAAGCGCTAGGCCAAGACTCGGTAAAACAGCTTCAGTGCTCCACAAGTCATATTCTTCTATAAATTGCCTCCATACCAGAACTGCTAAGATATGGGAAATACAAGGATAAATCAGTAGGTTTACTGCCCAAATAATAAGTAAATGGATAGTAAAAATATGATGAAATGCAATGTAATCACGGTGTCCCCATTCAGATGTCAAGTTTCATTTCCTGCATAGAGGTTTGACAATTGCGGTGTCCCCGCTCGGATCTCAAGTTATATTTCTGCAATCTACCCAGGTCAAAATTCTCCAATCACCCATTTCACTTTTCAGTTGTGTCGTGGTGACTTGGTCCCCCGTGTTGCTATGACGACTTGGTCATCCACTTTTCAGTGGTGTCGCAGTGACTTGGTCACCCATTTCTCATTTGTTGTGTCATGGTGACTTGGTCACCCGTGTTGCTGTGACGACTTGGTCGTCCACTTTTCAGTCATATCGTGCGGTGACTTGATCACCCACTTGCCAACATGGCTTTTCAAGGGTGTGAAAGGTCGCGTCCCTCATATCATGTCTTTTTAAGTGTTGTAAGAGGTCACGTCCCCATACACATGTCTTTTCAAAGGTGTGAAAGGGCGCGTCCCTCACATCATGTCTTTTTTAATTGGTCACGTCCCCACAGCACGTCTTTTTAAAGGTATGAAAGGTCACGTCCCTCACATCATGTCTTTTTAAATGTTGTGATTGGTCATGTCCCCACAACTTGTCTTTTAAAAGGTGTGATTGGTCACGTCCCCACACCCTGTCTGTTACGCTTATCTCTCAAGATAGTTTTTGTTTCGATGATTCATCCCCTTCAGTAATGTTTCCCAACATATCGTGCATGCATCTACTTTTCCGCACCAAGGTATGGGCTGCGAGTGCTACCCTCGCCCTACCTGATTTACTTTTCTGCACCAAGGTATGGACTGCGAGTGCTACCCTCGCCCTACCTGATTTACTTTTCCGCACAAAGGTATGGACTGCGAGTGCTACCCTCGCCCTACCTGATTTACTTTTCCGCAATTTACTTTTCTGCACCAAGGTATGGACTGCGAGTGCTACCCTCGCCCTACCTGATTTATTTTTCCGCACAAAGGTATGGACTGCGAGTGCTACCCTTGCCCTACCCGATTTACGTTTCCGCAATTTACTTTCCTGCACCAAGGTATGGACTGCGAGTGCTACCCTCGCCCTACCTGATTTACTTTTCCGCAATTTACTTTCCTGCACCAAGGTATGGACTGCGAGTGCTACCCTTGCCCCACCTGATTTACTTTCCTGCACCAAGGTATGGACTGCGAGTGCTACCCTCGCCCTACCTGATTTACATTTCATCTACATTTTACCCCACTATCAGGGAAGTCGTCATTTACAGTTCTGCAATTTACTTTTCATCCTATTATCAGGGACAAGTCATTTACTCTTTTGCATCTACTTTTTATCCCACTCTAAGGTAAGCCTGCATTTACATTTTGCATTTTTCAAACCATTACTAGTTCGAGAGCAACCATTTTTACTCCTCATCAAAAATCTCGATTACATCAAATTTTTGATAAGACAGTAAAGAAGGGGCAACTATTGCTACCCGATTTTTGATTTTTCATCAAATCTTTTTCACGTTTTAACATCAATTTTCTAAGATCGTATTTCTATTTATTTTTCGTCCACTGATGTTTATTTTTACGCTTCATGTCATTTAGATTTTATTTCATACATTTTTCGCGTTTTTATCACTTTTTCTGTTCGAACCCGTATCGGTTTCAAGTAAAATTCTTGAAACTAAGGGTCAAACATTTTCTCTCATTAGTCACTTATTTTTATTATTATTTTAACTCGCGCCATTTCTTTGTATTTAACTCAATTTATATTTTTAAGCATTTTTTCTGTTCGAACTCTTATCACTTACAAATGAATTTTTATTTAGTCTTAGAATGAATTTTTTGCAGCTCACTGATTATTATTTATTTCGTTTCATTTTTAATAGCTTTGGGGTTCAAATTTTATTTATCTTTAGCGAAATTTTCTCATACCAAAAGCTCGAGCCAAAAATAATTTGCTCGTATGCATTAATTTGCTTTAATGCAACATTAATGCATCTCTGCAAATTTGGCCACCCTCTCCCCTAGTCCCTACGGCTCTCTCGATTCTTCCCCGGCCAAGATCAACATAAGGTCATGTCAATTCACTGTGCATCAAGGCCACCTCATCCTTCTCCACCGCCTCAAGCCTGCTATAAATAGCATGGATCATGTTTTCTTCGTAGGGGGGTTTTTCCGGCTCTCTCTCGGCAAAATAAGGCAAGCAATTTCTCATCCCATTCGTTCTTCTAATTCATTTAATTTATTCTGTGCGTTCGCTTGCTCTCTCCCTGATTTTTGTTATGTTTTTTTGCCTTGCTTTTGCCTTGCTTTTGCCTGTTGTTTGGTGTCGAGTGGAGGAAGAGGAAGCTGCTGCTACGTCGCCACCGTTCGCCGCTGCCGGACTGCTACTTTGGCCGCTGCTGCTCGGCTGATTCCGCCGGATCTGCTGCTGTTCTTCTGTCGCCGCTGCTCTGTTGTTGCCTGTCCGTCGCTGTGCTCCATCACCGCTGCACCTGCTGTCCCGCCCGAGGAAGACGAGCTGTTGGTCTGTCGACGCGCCACTGCCACTGCCACTGCCGCGCGCCGCCGCTGATGCCGCCGCGCGAGTTGCCGCAGCCTCGCCTGACCGCTGTCGTGCCTCGTCATTGCAAGCTGCCTTGCTGTCTTGGTTGCAGGAGAAGACAGACGCAGACAAGGGAGGGAGATGATGAATAGTGAAGGGGGGTTGTTTTATTTTTAATTTGGTTGATGGGCTTGGTTTGTGCCAAGCCCAAATTGGAATAAAAAGAAGGGTGGGCTGGCTGGTCAGGCCCAAACGGGAAGGAAAGAAAATAGAGGGGGCTGGTCTAATGGGCCCAACTTGTAGGCCCGACTAGTGGGCCCAATGTCTAGGCCCAGTGGGCCTAGTCCAAATTTTCGATCCATCGCATTTATTTTTCGTAATTCTCCGTATGCTTGTACTTGTTTATTTAATTTTCCGTATGCTTGTACTGTTTATTTACTTTCTGCACTTGTATTGTTTATTTAATTTCCGTACGCTTGCGTGTTTAATTTTTGTGTACTTGTACTATTTATTTAATTTTCGTACGCTGGCATGTTCAATTTTGGTATGCTTGTATGCTTAATTATTATTTTCGTATGCCTGTATATTTAATTATTACCTTCGTATGCTTTTGCATGTTTAATTATTCTGCTTACGTATAATCGTCAAAAATAATTATTTCGCCTGCGTACGATAATTTTGATTCTGATTATTCGTATGCTCACAGTTTTTAATTGCATGCTTTCGAATGCTTGAATAATTATTCCGCTCACATTTAATTCCTAAATTAATTATGTCTCTCGCAATAAGTCATCTGTTTTTCGATTATCATTTTCCCAAACTAATAATCTCAACTTTGCAGGGCAAATCAATCGAGGCCCTTCACAAATACGCCTCAAAATTTCGTTCGAAAAGGGTATATCCGCCCGATACCCTTCACAAGTAAACGTTTCTTACCCTTTTATTTATTCCAACACTTTTTCACATTTACGCTCGTATGCATAATTATTTAAAATTGTTATAATTTTATCTATTGGGCATGGTCACTTAAATTAGGACTTTTTATTTTTAAAACATGATTAAACACCTCTTTCTCTGGTAACCTTTTAGGATGTGTCTCGGGTGCCTAACACCTTCCCGAGTCCATAATACGACCCCGAATCGTTGTTCTCAGGTTCAGACCAACTTTGCCTTAGCTTTTTATTTTTATGCATGACAATTAGGTTCCCTAAACCTAAAAATAAATTAGGGTGGCGACTTCTTTGCATCATGTGAGATAAACCCAATTTCATCTCACATCTAGTCCCAAACCCGCGTCGCATTAGGAAAAATCCAAAAAGGGGGTGCGACAGAGGCGACTCGGCCCAAGTGAGGGAACCTAGTAGTGAGCGAGGAGGCGTAGACACTACGGACAACCAAAGGAGTGGCGGAAAGTATCCAGGCGAAGTGTGGGACTGTGGAGCCATTTGAAGGCGCTGGAAACTGAAGGAAGGGTGCGCAGTCAATATGCCTAAAACCATAAAGAAACGGATCCGTGAAGCTATGTGTAGGCACGTTCGGGATGATGGAAAATTCACTACCAAGAGACCGAAAGGTGCGATGTTGTGCAAGACAAAGGATGGCCTTCTCGTGGCTGCCCGAAGAGATCTCCTTAGCCACACTTGTACTCTTTTCGCTTCCCAACTCCACAACATCACTATCCGAAGGGGCATCAAGTAACTCCTCCTCAGTTGAGGCCAAATGTTCCTCAATAGGATGCGATCCGGATGAAAACACCTCATCCTCAAGAAGTAACGGTGGATCGGTCAAAACAACACTAGAACGAACCCCATTCTCCTCACGCCTCGCCTCAACCAACGTCTCTCCACTAAGTCGCTTGAGCTCTTGCTCTATGTGAGAAGCTTCCAGTTGACGCGCGTCCTTTTCTATGAGGGCCTTAAGTGACGCAATAGCCGAGTCCACTCACATAGGAAGTGACACGGCTATATGAGCTCGGAGGTGGCCTACGGACATGGTGTGAAGGTGGCTCTGTGTGGTAAGGTGGGGAGTGGCGCGAAGGCGCACTAGTGGCCGGCGAGACAAAGAGGCGTTGAGGGGATCTCAGGTCCGAGACATAGCTAGAGGTGCCACGGCTAGATGAGCTCTGAAGAGGTCTGCGGTCATGGCGTGATGATGGCACCTCGTGATGAGATGGGGCGCAACGAGGAGGTGCACTAGAGGCATAGGTAGAGGCGCCACGACTTTGGTAGGAAGAAAGGCTTTGGCCATGGTGTGGGAAAAATAACGCCTTGGTATAGAAGTCATGGCCGTGACTCCCATGCCGAGATGACCCATCAACGTAGTCTTCTTGCCCATAATACTCATCCCTTCTATCCGTATAAGAGCCATATACATGGGATTGCCGTGAGGGTCCAAGATGATCACAATCCACCCAAGGAGGGGATGCGGCACAAGGGGCATACACATAAGATGGCCGAGAGGGCTTAGGAAGACCAAAATCCAACCGAGAAGAAGATGCGGCACAATGGTGATCTTGGGTGTCTACCTCATAAGGATAAGACCCATACCGTGCCTCATGCTCCACTAAGTAACTCTCCTCATAACACAATCCGTGACCATCACTAGCAACCGGGGGGTAGGTGACACCCTCACAATAAGAACTAGCCCCATACGGCGTCTCTAACTCACCCAAGTAGCTCATGTCATAACAAGAGGAGAAACGATCACTAGCCACCATGGGGCCTTCGGTGCTAGAACAACAAGATTCCTCCTCCCAAGAGGACCTAACATCCTCACAATACGAAGACATAGGAAATTACCTACAAAAGAAAACAAACACAATTGCTAATAAAAACGTTAGTCTCTCCCTCACGTGTTTGCACTCGTGTTTCACACTCTAATAAGCTCACAATTTCACTCACTCTAATTTCCAACACAAACCAAACACTTAGGCTAGCAATGACTCTAACGAAAGCACAAGGAAAGCAGAGAAAATAAGGCTAGCCAAGGAAAGCAAGGGAGGCCGAAATAGTGATCAAAGAAGAGAAATTGATTTTGATCACTAAATTGACTTAGAGTGGAGTATGTATGTGCGGAACAAAGAAGGAGATACCAAGACACAAGCTACACAAGAAGAGACTCAAGGAAACGAGAAAAGAAAATTACAATTGAAAACAAAAGGAAAACCGAAAGTTTAAACACTAAAGGCAAACCGAAACTCAGCAAATGCACACCTAAAAATGAACTACTACACTTCCAATGTAATCATACACACTAGTAGTCTCTTGCTTTTGACTCAATTGCAATTCCTTTTTTTTTTTTAAATTTGGAACTTGATCACTTTTTTTTTTTATCCTTGTTTTAGTTCCTTCTTCTTTTTTCTTTGCAATGAGTGAAGAGAGTTCACTTGTGTGACATGTATCCTTAAAGAAAAAGAAGTGAAAGAGAAGTAGTTTTACTCTTTGAAAAAATTTCACTAGATGCCAAATATTTGATGAGGTGGCTTAATGTGTGAGGTGGCAAGTGTAAGGATGCTAAATCTAGGGCCGGCTATGTGAGGAGAAGTGTGGTGAGCAAGCTGAAATGCTTGCCTCACAATGCATGTAAATACTAGGCTCACAATAGGGGTGATGTGGTCGGCTAGGAGTGGAGCACAAAATTTGGCACTTCGCTAAGCAACAAGCAAGTCTACATGGCTCTCATGACCACCATAGGAAGCTCCCATAATCAGCCAACAATTACCACAGATAAGAGGAGAAATAAACCACACAAACACCAAGTTTTTGGAATTTTTGGTTCCCACAAGATCAAACACAAAAAGCAAATCGGAATGCAAGATGAACACAAAGAACACCAAGAAGACTTTCGCCTTCTGATCACAAGGTATAGAAAACGTGGATCAAAAATTATTAAAATCAACATACAGACTCATAAGCCAAAGATCTACAACTTTGTAGAATAAAGAAAAACACGATTCCAAGCGGAAGAGACTCATAATAGACGCACAACACAAGACTGTTTTTCTCGAGCAATTTCTGCACACTTTTCTTCAGAGGTCAAAAAGTGTGGAAAAATCACAGAGTCAGTAGCCGACTCCAAAATAACATTTTCTCTAATCAGAAAGATCTTTCAGAACACAAAGTTTCAGATTTTTATGGTCAAGAAAACTGACACAAAATAGAAAAGAAAACAGACTAAAAAATGACTCCTAGACAAACATTCTGACCAGTACAA
The DNA here is from genome assembly GCA_963691705.1 of Viola odorata. Taxonomy (NCBI): domain Eukaryota; kingdom Viridiplantae; phylum Streptophyta; class Magnoliopsida; order Malpighiales; family Violaceae; genus Viola; species Viola odorata. Next base: position 24,739,672 of record OY829542.1, read on the forward strand.
ACGAATAAAAGTTGATATGGGGAAGCGATTTTAATGGAGGAAAGGATGAGAGGAACAAAGAAAACCAACCTAGAGAACAGCTAGAGCTCCGCTACCAAATGATACGATCATGGTTCCGATTTGGAGCCCTTACACGGATCTAGTCCTCTTTGGGAGGTTGGAGTGACGGTTAGATGGATAAATGGAGAAGATAACGTCGCAAGGAGATTGTGGAAGAGTGCAGTGGATTTATGGTTGAAGATGAAGGTGTATTGATGAAGAACAATAAACAAACTTGCATACACGGTAAACCCTTCTAGGGGAAATTCCTAGACAACCTTACCACAAGCATACAAGGATCTCTAATCCAAGAGGAGAAGAGGATAAAGGTTTCAAGAACCCTATTTAACTAGCCTAAATTAAGTGGTCTTATGATGGAAATCATATTCAAAATCAAAGACAACTCTAAAATGTATCTATTATTCACTATTTATACTACTAGCTTATTACATGGGGAAAACCCCTAAATACCTTTAGGACATAAGGTCGTCATGCTTGGGCTTGAGCGGCATGGGCTGAACGTTGGAAAGGCTTGGGCTAGACACGTTCATGGGTTGCTAGGGCAAGACGCGGACGAGTCCATGGTTTGCGACGGTTTGGTGCGTAGCTTGTCATGGTTTGCTCGGTCATCCTGTGAGGTGTGAGCGAGCGCCTTCGTGCTCGTATCACTAGGTGTCATGCTCGTATCAAGAAGGAAGGAAAGTCACTCATGGACTATTTCATGGAGTTCAAGAAAACTTATGGGGAACTCAACATGCTCTTACCCTTCAGTACAGACATCAAGGTGCTACAGGCTTAGAGAGAGCAAATGGCCACAATGAGTTTTCTTGCAGGCCTGCCTTCAGAATTTGAAACTGCTAAATCTCATATTCTGTCAAGTGGTGATATCCCTTCTCTTCAAGATACTTTCAGTAGGGTGCTGTGTATTGAAAGTACTACATTACATTAAGATGCTACTATTCTTACAGCCAAAACTGAGTACAGAGATGAAAATCGTGATGGTAATTTTAAGGGACGAGGTAGTGACTTCAAATGTGGTGACCCGAGCTCCTTCTTTTGCTTCTACTGCAAGGAGACCAGTCACACAAAGCAGTTTTGTAAGATTACAGAATCAAAATCAAACAATGAAGTCTACTAATTTAGTCATTGCACCTAGTTCCTCCTCTAACCAAACTGTGATTATTTCAGCAGAAGAGTTTGCTAGACTCTCTATGTTTTAGGAGTCCGTGAAGGCAACCTCTTGTATTGGTTCAGATGAATTAGGCAAAACATGTCTTGTTTCCACTTCCAACAAATGGGTTGTTGACTCTGGTGCAAATGAGCACATAACAGGTAATCCCAATGCTTTCTCCAGTATCCAAGAATTCACAACACCAACATTTGCCACTATTGTTTATGGTATCATTCGTAATGTTGTGGGTTTGGGTACAGTAAAGCCAACCCCTGGTATTACTATGTCTTCTGTGCTCAATCTACCTGAGTTAGTTTTTAATCTGATGTCAGTGAGTAAGATTACCAAAGAGTTGAATTGCTTCATCTCATTCTTCCCTAATTACTGTCTATTTCAGGATCTGGTGACAAAGCGAGTTTTGGTAGGGGACATGTATCTAGTGGCCTATAGATCCTTGATCCAGGGGTTCCAAAGCTAGTAGTTTGCCTCAGTACTACCTCTCTGTTTGAAGCCTATTGTCGATTGGGACATCCGTGTATACAAAACTTAAGACAATTGTGTCCACAATTAAAGTCTGCCACTTCTCTTAATTATGAATCAATGTCATTTTGCAAAGCATCATCACACCTCTTTGGGTCCACGTACTAATAATCGTGCAAACTCAGTTTTTGTGTTAGTCCATTTAGACGTTTAGGGTCCTTGTCCTGTAATCCCTAAACCAGGGTTAAGATACTTTATTACTTTTGTAGATGATTACTCTAGAATAACTTGGGTGTATTTTATGAAAAATCATTCTCAGGTATCTTCTCATATTTGTGCTTTCTATAATGAGATCAAAACTCAGTTTGGTACGTCTTTTCGTATCCTATGAAGTGATAATGCTAAGGAATATATGTCTAAATCTGTTTAGAACTTTATGACTCGACATGGCGTTCTGCATCAGTCTTGTGTTGACACACCGACCCAAAATGGTGTGGTGGAGAGAAAGAATAGACACATTCTGGAGACTGCCCATGCTCTCTTGTTTCAGAACAAGGTTCCTAAGCATTTTTGGGTTGATGTTGTTTCTACAACATGTTTCCTTATCAACCGTATGCCTTCTACAGTGCTTGATGATGTCATTCCGTATACTATGCTAGCTCCAGGGAGGCCTTTATTCCCCATTGAACTGAAGATTTTTTGCAGCACCTACTATGTCTGGAATGTTTGCCCTCATATCACCAAGCTAGACCCTAAAGTTTTGAAGTGTGTCTTCTTGGGATACTCTTAGCTTCATAAGGGCGCTGCTTCTCCCCAGTCTTATAGAAGTACCTAGTGTCCACCGATGTTATTTTCTCAGAAAAAATACCATTCTTCTCACCAATTCCTACTCCTACTCATTCAGAGGAGGATGATGATGGAGATTGACTTGTTTATCCTACGACTTCTTTTATGGGCTCTTCGGGCTCGTCTATGTCACTTTCTCAAGATATAGTACTAAGTCAGCTCAACTCTTCAAGTACTTCTAAGCAGATGCCCGTAAAGAGTGCTCTTGTTCAGCACCCTACTCTGTCGGTGATGGAAGATTATCCTTGCAACGACCCCTCCCCCCGTTTCATTTGTCCATTCTTCATCATTCGCAACACCAAGTGATACATGTCCTCCACTAGATTCCTCGTCATTGGATCCTTCTACGAACCTGGACCTAACCATCAGTCTTCGCAAAGGTAAATGACAAAGAAAATCTATCTACTCCATGGCTAATGTTGTCTCTTATGATCACTTATCTACCTCAATATATGTTTTGATCTCTTCTCTAATTCTGTTATTGTTCTCAAAACAGTGGAGGAAATATTAAGTCATCCTAGTTGGATGAATGCCATGCTCAAGGAAATTACAGCTCTAGATGCTAATCAGACTTGAGATTTGGTGAATTTGCCTAAAGACAAGAAAGTTGTGGGCTGCAAATGGGTTTTTGCAGAGAAAGTCAATCTTGATGGTTCTATGGCACAACTTAAAGCACGACTTGTTGCCAAAGGGATTGCCCAGACATATGGGGTGGATTATTGTGACACTTTCTCTCCTGTAGCCAAATTATCTTCTATGAGACTGTTCATTTCTCTGGTCACTTCTCGGGATTGGCCTCTACATCAGTTGGACATCAAAAATGCTTTCCTTCATGGTGATCTACAAAAGGAGGTCTATATGGAGCAACCACCTGGGTTTGTTGCTTACGGGGAGTATGGGAAAGTTTGTCATTTTAAGAAGGCTCTGTAATGCCTTAAATAGAGTCCTCGTGCCTGGAAGTCAAGCCTAGTAGCACCCCGATGGCCCCTAATGTCCATCTCTTTAAAGATTATGGTGACCCGTTCAATGATCCCGAGAGATACAGAAGATTAGTTGGGAAACTAAACTACCTCATAGTGACACGTCCTGGCATCACTTTTCTAGTCAGTGTTGTTAGTAAATTCATGTCTGCTCCAACTGACAAACACTAGGCAACTTTGGAGCACATTTTGTGTTACTTAAAAGCAACTCTAGGCCTCAGAATTTTGTATGGTAACCACGGGCACACTCAAGTTGAGTGCTTTGCTGATGCCGATTGAGTAGGATCTAAGGTTGATAGAAGATCAATAACCGGGTATTGTGTTTTTGTAGGTGAAAATTCTCATGGAGGAGCAAGAAACAGAATGTGGTGTCAGGATCTAGTGCAGAATCAGAATACATAGCAATGACACAATCCTCTTGCGAGATAATATGGTTACGACAACTTCTAACTAAAATTGGTATAGAGATTGCCTCACAATCTAAACTTTGGTGTGTTGCTCTTCATATCACGTGTAATTCAGTTTATCATGAGAGAACCAAGCACAATGAAGTGGATTGCCACTTTTTATCTATGTGAATAGTTATTTAATGTATAGTTAAGGTGTAATTAGTTAGTTAGTTTTATGCCCTTAGTTACTATTCTGTGTACTATAAATACTTAGCTAACTTAATGTATTAGGTTAAGAAAGAAGTGTTGAATATAGTCAGACTTTCCTCATTAGTTGTAAAAAGTTCCTAGGGTGTTGGAGGAATCACAATTGTTCCACTTAAGACCCAACTACCTTACACTATCGGTTGATTTTGAAAAGCATTCACTTGTATAGTTTCTTAGACTTATACGGTTGAACTATTAGGTTCACTAATCATATTTTTTATTATTACAATTAACAAATTAAATTATTATTAATGCAATTTTTATGAGAGTATTTTTAGGTCTTGAAGTCCATTTTATAGAGGTTAAAGAATGATTACTTTGAGATCATTTAAGTAGTTAATTCTTTGAAATTATTGGTTGTAAGTATATTTCAATTTGTATTCCAATTTAAGTTACAATTTAGCCTATAACACAAAGTGGTATTTTTTAGAGTACATTTTTCGGATATTCAAAAGGCATGAGCAAATATTTTTTGGCCAATTTTTAGTACCGAGTAGTTTAGGGGGGGCGGTGCACTTGGAGGCAAACCTGACCTTTCTTGGAAATTGGGGAAAAGTTTTAAGCCTAGGGTGATGCACTGCTCTATCCGGGCGGTGTACTAAAACTGGATCAGTCCTGTTTGACCGGTCACTGCCGACGCTCTTAAAAATTATTTTCTTCCTGATTTAGAATCCCTATTAAGCTCCACTTGTGTAAAACGACCATAAACACTCTCTAACCTATAAATACCAAATTTTTAACCCTTTAGAGACTTAAGAAAATAAATATTTGAATTGGGCTTCATCTTCCATATCTTTCTTAAGAAAACTCAGGCATTAAAGTAGATTTGTAGTCGCTCCAACCTTACCTGGATGGAATCACCCTATCTAATAAGATTGGACATCTAGGATATTATCAACTACAAGCACCATAATTTTACCTCTTTACATGGGACGAAAAATAAATTTTATTACATGCAGGAAAATTAACTAATTCGATCCAAACTTCACAATTTTGCTTATGATTTTCATCCCTTTTAATACATTCATGAATTCTTAAAGTATGTAAGATCTATTAGAAATGATGAGAAGGAACAAAATAACACAAAACACTAAAAAAAGAACATAAAAAAAATCATCAACCTTATAAACTAGGGTTGTTCACGGTAATAAAACCTAGCTATTGGACATTTCAGCTCAGTTAACCTCATTGATTTGTTTATGTTTTGATGCGTTGACTTTTCGAGCTAGTCAAATTAGATATCTGTCAGTTCGGATTCGTTAATCAGTTTGCTAGTTCTAATTTTCAACTTGAAAATTTGATTTTTTTTCTTTAGTGTAACTGATTAGTGAGACAATTTTTCTTTCCAATAGATTTTGGAAAAAAGCCATAAAATCCCCTCATGTTTGTACCAAATGTCTGAAAAATACCACGTTTGTAATTGAGTCAAATAGAACCCCACGTTTGTCAACTTTAATAGATCACACCCTATTTTTAAAATTGTCTTAAAACTTGTTTGGCTCTTCCAAAAATTGACCTGACGTGAAAAAATTTTTACTAAAAAAATGACTTGGAAATTTTGTCATCTCTCCTTACACTAGATAGACAGTAACATGCCATAATCCAATAAAAGTGAAAAAAATATAAATTGAAAGAATATCTCCCCCGTCCTTTTTTCCCCCTCCTCTCCCAAATTAAAAGAATGATTTTGCGTTTAATATCTTTTTTTATTTTTTATTGGGTTATGTCACGTCAACATTTATCTGGTGTAAGGAGAGAAGAAAAAATTTCCATGTCAATTTTTTAATAAGTAAATTTTCTTTTTTAGAGACAAACTTATAATTATGAAAATAGGGTGTGGTATGTTAAAATTGACAAATATTGAATTGTATTTGACTCAATTACAAACGTGAGGTGATTTTATAACTTTTTTCCATATATTTTCTTTCAATGAAAATCTTGAATTTTTGTGTGTTAAAGTATCATATATATATATGGTAAATAACTTTTATAATATGTGAAAATTACCATACATGTATGTGGTGTTAGTTAAAAAATAAAGTGGTGTTAGTAAACAAAATTAGAATACCATTATTCAAACATATGACTATTTTCTATGTTTAAAGAAATGTTTTTATTTTTAAAAAATAAAAAATATTTTCAAGTTAAGATTAACTATTTACAAATTTTGAAGTTAAACTTCACTATTTAGCAATTATTTTTCCCCATAAATTATTAAGTGTGTTATATGTTTTTTTCCTGTACACAACAATCTTGTAATTTTGGAATTTTTTTTATTTTTTTTGGAGTTTTAAAAAAAATGTAGATCAAAATACTGTAGGTATTTAAAAAGGAGAAAGGGAAATAATTAATTTTAAAATATTTTGGAATGTTAATGTAGAAAAAATTTAAAAACATTTTGGGTGTTAATCTAGATTGGTTTGTTCGTAGAGAAATGCTAAACCAGTCTCCCAAACTTATTTGATTTATTACAAAATTGCCATTGTACAGAATGACAAAAATGCACTCGAATGATAATACTCTTACCTCCTCCTTCCTTGCTCACCTAGGTTTAGCAATTCTCTGCCTTCTTTTTCCTCTACTCCTCACACCTCACGCCGTTCCTCCCCCCCTCTCCGTATCCGCGCCATTGATGTCGCCCAACCTTACGACTACGAATCCCACCTCCGCAAGCAGATCCCAATCGCTAAAGATCGCCATTCTTGGGTTAGTCAACTTCGGTCAGTTCATTTCCAAAACTTTCTCTCTCTAGGGGCATACGGTACTGGCCCATTCTCGCACCAATTATTCCTCTGTAGATCTATTAGCTTAACATGTTGTAATCATTATTGAAGAAATCATGATCCTCTTATGAAAACTGAATTTATCCCTTGGCTATTTTCTTCTCTTTTTGTTCTGAACAAGTTTATCTGAGAACAATGATGCATCTTTTCTGTTTGGTGTACTTGTTATTTGAAGTAATGATATATAGGTAGAAATTAAAAAGATAAAATAAAGATACTGCTATAATACTTGGAAAGATAAATAAAGATACTGGTATAAAACTGGATAGTGTTGTCTTATATTAGTCATTTCTATTCTCATGAAGATGAAGTTTTATAGTGGTAAGGTGGTGGGTCTTTGATTGCAGGGGAATAAGTGATGAGGCTCTGGCATTGTCATATTTGCATTGCAGCATTCCAATGAAAAGGCATGCTAGACTCTTTCAATGTTTCGGTTGTTGTAAGCATCCTTATGCACCATGTTGTTTGTGACAGAATATCCCGCCTGGTATTGACTCTTGTTCTATGTTCTATGGCACTAGGGAAAACCTATTTGCGTATATATGATACTATGATTATTTTCTTTTTTGTGGGATCACTTAGGTTGATAAGATATCATGGTTTTGTTGAAAACATTATTGAATGCATTTATAATCGCAGGGTTGCCATGGAGATTTGACATTTGAAGAAAGTCAGATTTTGCAGAGTACTCGTTGCGTCACAGCAAAAGTGCTATAAGCATTGCTCATGAGTAGGGGTGGCAAAAATCTACCCATACCCAACTAATTTAAGTGGGTATGGGTATTAAATGGGTTAGTGCAATTTTTAAATGGGTATAAATGGATATATACCCATTTAAACTAAAATAAATGGGTTTAATTGGGTTTGGGTATGGGTACCCATTGGGTACCAATTAAACCCAAACAATTTTCTCCTCTCCCTCTGCTTGCCCAAATCATTTTCTCCTCTACCTCTCGCTCAAACCTAATCTGTCAGCCGCCGCCGCCTCCTCCTCGCAATCCCAACACCACCACCTCCATCACTTCTCTGTTCGTCTCTTTCGTCGTCGTCTTCTTCTTCTTCAGCAAAATTGAGACTGCTGCTTTGAAGCTCACTTCCTAGCAAAATTGAAGCTCAAGTTGCTGGTTAGTCACCATTTTATTGTTGTCGTTTTGCACAATATGATCTAATACTATTTTTCTGCCACTATTTTTCTGCTCACTCAGGTTTTCATGTTGAACTTTTCGGACACTTGTGCTGTCAATATTTATTGTGTTATACATTCTGCATACCTTCCACTTATACGTTTAGGTAGTTTGATTAAATCAAAAACACACTCAGGATTTCATGCCACATAAGGCCTCATAGGTCCTGCTGCAATATTTATATAGTATTTAGAGTAAATAAGCTAACTTAAGGTGAAATTTAGTTGAAGGATTGCAATTTTTGTGGGAAAATAATTCACATGAAAGCTATATTGTTTTTTTAATTATTGGATGATTGTTCTTTGATATCATTTAGAATCTAGTCAAGATAATTCTTGTAACCTTGGGAGTATTTAATGAAACACAAAAGGTTGCAGAGTAAAGGAACGTTGTTTGCTTTGCTTGCCCTTTCTAAATTTCTATCTCTAATAATCAGTCTTTCAGGTCACAGGCTCCAGGCTCCAATGATCAAACAAATGATCCAATCTCGGGCCACACCACAATACCCCCTTTGACTTTCCATCTAATACTCCCATTGCCCTCCCCACGTCCCGCTTAGTTCCACTCCCACCAGATACTGTATTATTATATCCCCATTTCCATCTAATCATTCTTAAGTACGTATGAGTTCCAAACAGCTGTGGGAGGATAGGTCGTTGGTTCTACCTCTACCATTCTTTGTCTTCCTTATGAAAGCACCACATTTTTCACCCAACTCATTATCCTTTTCTTTGGAATTGGATATACGTACTTCATTTACCATTTGTTTTGTTATACTTGTCCTGTGGGATATATTAATTTCCTTGTGCTGCAAAAAAAAGGGATGAAACTAGAAACATTGTTTTCATATTATGGAGCAGACACCAACATGATAGCTACAAGACAACAATACTTAAATTATATACATACAATTATTTTCCAATCAAACAAAACTCTATATAATACTTCATTTATAAACCTCTTTGCTCTAGTGACTAGTCTAGTTCTCAATACCATCTTGTCTACTTGTTGTGTACATATTTCCCTCTTTGTTTCAAAACAATGGTAGTTTGAAATGATTAAATGTAGTAGTTAGCATTTTTTTTTGGTATTTAGTTGTCTGGACTCTGGAGCATATTGAGATATTTATTTGGTAATTCAAAGTTGTTATTCCATTGGCATTTTGGGTCTTCATTTAATATTCCTACAAGAATTTAGTTTTCCTATCCTTCAGTCTTTTCAGCTCTGTAAATGACTTCCTAGTTTGACATTCAAGGTAGCACCATTGTTATTTATTCATCTCATAAAATGGATTTCATTCTCGTGTTTACTTCATTTTTTTGTTGGAGTTTTATGTGATGACTTTGTTCCAAATATCATGCACCGTAAGTAGACAGAAATAATAAGTGATATTATTGTGGAATGAAAACAACTTAAATTCTTATAGTGAGAATTTTATTTAGAAGAGAAATTGATTTGAATTTTCATAATCTTTTGCAGGGATTATTATGGAATTGGAGATAGAGCATACCGATGAAGTTGCACAAAGTGATTCGACTACCTCAAAGAGGAGGAGAAAAACTACTTCTCAAGTATGGGATGAGTTTGATAAGTTAGGTACTACAGAAAATAGAAGGCTAGAAGTGAGATGTAAGTGGTGTTTTCATTCATATAATATTGTGGGTTCTCATGGTACAAAGAATTTATTGCGTCATCTTAATAGTTGTGATAAGCGAGAAGTCCAAGAGGTTGAGTTATCACATTCTAAGATAGAACAAGAGGTTTATCACGAAAAAATTGCTATGGCCATAATTAGGCATGATTATCCCTTTACATTTGCAGAACATGAAGGTATTAGAGATGTGCACACATACTTGAATCCTACTGTGAAAAGTATTTCTAGAAATAGTATTAAGTCAGATATGGTTAGGGTGTATAAAAAAGAAAAAGAGAAAGTTGTTCAATCCATATTGTCTAATGCTAGTAGGATTTGCTTGACATCAGAGTTGTAGTCATCTATCACCACAGATCATTACATGACTGTTACTGCACATTTTATAAATGGGAATTGGGAATTGTAGAAGAAAGTTTTGTATTTTTCTTATGTCCCTCCTCCCTATAATGGTGCTGTGTTGGCGGAGAAATTGTTTAGTTTGCTAAAAGAATGGGGAATTGAGACAAAAATATTTACCATTACTTTAGATAACGCATCATACAACAAAGTAATGGTGGATATTTTAAAAAGACATGATTTTTTGGGGAAACATCTACCTTGTATGGGTGACTTCTTTCATGTGCGTTGTGGGGCTCATATTCTTAATTTGATTGTCCATGAGGGGCTTTTGACTACTTGTCGGACAGTGGATAAAATTAGACAGTGTGTCAAGTATGTAAGAGGATCCCATGGAAGAAAAGTAAAGTTCGTTGAGTGCATTGTACAATGTTCTTTGTCGTCTAGATTTGTATGTCAAGACGTGCCAACTAGATGGAACTCTACATATTTGATGATTGAAAGTGTATTTTCTCTCCGTACTGCATTTGAACATTTGGCTATTATCGATTCAAACTTTTTGACATGTCCCACCTTAGAAGATTGGAATCAAGCAGACAGGTTGATGAAGTTGTTGAAGCCATTTTATGATATTTCCACTCTCTTTTGCGATACTAAATATCCTACTGCTAAACTATATTTTCTTAGTGTGTGGAAGATTGGTTTGCATTTAGCAGAAGAAGAGGAAAGTGCAGATGAGGTCATTTCTGAGATGGCAAAGAAAATGAAAAAAAAGTATCTGAAATACTGGAGATGTTATAGTGTAGTGCTCTCAATGGCATTTATTGAGTTCTCTTTTGCCAAATTATATGGCTCTGAATCATCAAAAGAGCGTGTAATTCGAGTCCGAAGAAAACTATATAAGTTGTTTGAGGAGTATTTGCAAGTGTCTAATGTGCGCACATCTTTATTTGATTCAAGCGTTGAGATTTATGGTTTTGGTAGTCAGGAGAGAGATGATGCTGATGGTTTTGATGATTTTGAGAGTGAACTTTGTAGTTCGATTAAAAAATCTCAACTAGATTTATATTTAGAAGAGCCTAGGCTTAACAGGAACAAGTATGCTGACTTGGATGTCCTTGCTTATTGGAAGGGTAGTTCTGCTAGATTTCCAGTTATTTCACTGATGGCTCGAGATATTCTTAGCATTCCTATCACTACAGTCGCATCTGAATCTGCTTTTAGCATTGGTGGTAGAATCCTTAGCAAATATAGGAGTTCTCTTTTACCACAAAATGCAGAAGCTCTGTTGAGTACTCGAGATTGGTTATGTGAGATGCCTCTTGAGGTAGATGATCAGGATGGAAATCTGCTTGTTGAAGATTTAAGCGATTTGTGTGGTACTTTACTATTTGCAACCCTCTTATCTAATGAATTATATCTTTTATTCATTTTTTGTTTGTGACCCTCTTATCTTTTATGCAGGTACAGTTTTAGCGTCGAAGTAAGCTACCCGTATTTCGTAAGTTCTAGAATTGTATCCTATAATTATAATTATAATTAAATTTTATGATTTTAGAGTGTTTGTTGATTTCCGTTTTTTTATCAACAAATTTATCAGCTGAAGCTGCCAAGTGGGAGAAGATAACTTGGCCACTGCTGCCTTCTGCTCTTGTTGCTCTGATTCCTGGGATTCTACAATCAACTTGTGGCGGACAAGTGACTCGGATGCAGACGGTGATTTAGTGTCAATTAAGAGGAGAAAAGTAAAAAATTAAGCTGAGGAAGCGCAGTTGGAGGTATTGTTAAGTCATCTGATTTGCCTTTTGTGAGCATATAAATTTAAAGAGTTAATTGCTATTTTAACTTTTATTTGGAGTCAGAAACAACAATATGGTCTTAAGTTTGTGTGCATGTATGCACTGTTGCTGCGTTTTATGTTGTTTTATTTGTGATCCTAAATATGAGGAAAGACATTTCTTCTGTAGCAGAAAAGAATAGACATGTTTTCAATAGTATGGTTTGTGATTGATTAGTGGTTATCCTTTGTAGTGCCCCCTTATTTTGGAATAGCAGTTTCTTCTTGGAATGGTTCAAGAACCTTTTTTGTCCTTATAAGTAGAATTTTATTAAAAGTCTATTGAATCCTGCAGATTGAATCCTCCTACAACATAGAGTGCTTCATTTACTGCACAATGACATTAAAGATGTATAGAAGTATCAAGTATTTTTTTTTTTTGCAAACAAATGTTTAAATATTGAAAATCAAATATATATAATAAAAATCGAGCCTAAACGATAAAACTCGAGCCTAAACGGTCAAACTCGAGCCTAAATGGTCAAACCCGAGTCTAAATGGTCAAACCCGAGCCTAAATGGTTAAAGATAGTATTTTTAATTTTACTTAATAAAAAATTATATTTATTAAGTGTGTATGATTTAAATGGGTATAAATGGGTGTAAATGGGTGGGTATGATTAAATGAGTATAAATGGGTATGGGTACCCATTTAAAAAATTATATGGGTAATAAATGGGTATGATACCCATACCCACCCATACCCATTTAGTCATTACCCATACCCACCCATACCCACCCATTTGTCACCCCTACTCATGAGTATGCAAAGCGAAAGGTAGTCATACCCAAGCCAAGGCTTTGGTAGAGGAAGTACAAAAAGATGCGCATTCTTCTCTTTTACGTGATAGTGAATTGTGGTTACTCAGGTCACTTCGCATTTCAAGACTTTAGATCGGTGCTGGCACAATAGAGTATATCAGTTGTAAGCAAATAGTTGAAGTAGTGAACCTATGACTTCTTTGCTACGAAAATGCCTCGAATAGAGATGTATTTGAGCTGACAATGTCAATGTCAATGTCAACTAGGATTGTGTAATTTTTCGATAGATGGCATCTTCATAATGTTGTTTTGTACTATACGTTTATGATTTCTTCGTTATATGGCTATGAAACATAGTAACAGTTTTGATAGTCCTGGAAAGCCATCACTCGTATGCGTTTATCGCCTATAAGCGCAAATGCTCTACATTTCTTTTGGATAGAGAAATTACCTATCGAATATCTAATGGACCAATCCGATGTAAACTAATAGTCAGTCCATTGACCTGACGTGAAATGTTTTTTACTAAAAAAATTACTTGGAAATTTTGTCATCTCTCCTTACACTAGATAGACAGTGACATGCCATAATCCAATAAAAGTGAAAAAAATATAAATTGAAAGAATATCTCCCCTGTCCTTTTTTCCCCTCCTCTCCCAAATTAAAAGAATAATTTTGTGTTTAATATCTTTTTTTATTTTTTATTGGATTATGTCTTGTCAGCGTTTATCTAGTGTAAGGAAAGAGAAGAAAAAATTTCCACGTCAATTTTTTAATAAATAAATTTTCTTTTTTAGAGACACTTATAATTATGAAAATAGGGTGTGATATGTTAAAATTGACAAACATTGAATTCTATTTGACTCAATTACAAACGTGAGGTGATTTTATAACTTTTTTCCATATATTTTCTTTCAATGAAAATCTTGAATTTTTTGTGTTAAAGTATCATATATGTTGATACTTATAAGTATTTACAAAAAATATTTTCAAGTTAAGATTAACTATTTACAAATTTTGAAGTTAAACTTCACTATTTAGCAATTATTTTTCCCATAAATTATTAAGTGTGTTATATGTTTTTTTCCTGTACACAACAATCTTGTAATTTTGGAATTTGATTTTTATTTTTTTTTTTAGTTTAAAAAAAAATGTAGATCAAAATACTGTGTGTGTTTGAAAAGGAGAAAGGGAAATAATTAATTTTAAAATATTTTGGAATGTTAATATAAAAAAAATTTAAAAACATTTTGGGTGTTAATCTAGAGCGGTTTGTTCGTAATCCAAACACCAAAGTCCAACCTACCTAACTCCCTCGTCAGCCAAGGCTCCAAGCTTTCGTTAAATGTATTAGAAAATATCCCATAAAGAAGTATACTTACCTTTTTTCGCTTTTGGTTATGGTCAAAGCCCTTCATTTCTCTCTTTCCTTCAAAGCCAATCTTGAGGTTTATCATTAATTCTCAGAATTCGTTGCTCGTATCATAATCATCTCTTCCTCTTCCGTCCAATCTCCTGCATCAGGTTCATCTCTTTTTCAATCTCTTGTTAATTTTACTTTTCCAATTCATTTTTTGTAGATTGTTTCTTCTGTGGATTTTCATGAATTACTGCTCCTCAATCGATGCCTGTTTATATATATGTATATTTATTTGTTTGTTGCATCAGTGTATGTGATGGCTGCGCCCATAGTATAAGAATCCAAGACTTGTTCTCTTGTTTGTTTCGGAGTCTAATTGGAAATAGGAAGTCTTGTTACCCTAGGTCTTTGCTTAACGTTTCAAGATGTTGCAGTGAACTAAGTCTAATTTCAGCTTGTGATTCAAGCCCTTAATGAAATCAACCCCATAAATCCATCATTTCCTCAATTGGTTCCTTATAAAGTATATGCATGAACTCTCTAAATAGTTTCCTTGTTTTATGATGTCTAAAATTCAGACTTTGGTTTAACCTAACACTCTTATGCGTGCGTGGTCCAGCATAGATGCACACAGAAACTGCATGTTAATGGTTTTTTGTCGTCATGTTGTTTAGGTTTCTGTACCAGTCGTCAATAATTGTTCACCCTCTCCATTTCTCGTGGCTAACTGCAGGAACCCCTTAAAGCTTGAAAGATATTCGATTCTCAGCGGCTAGTTTACAGGTTCTTGTTCTGTTTGTTTGTTAGTTTTTGTGATTTACTGAAATATGAAATAGCTTTTCCTTTCACATCTGTTTTACTGACAGAGGCCTAACTGTATATGACAGATAGTTCCTAGCTAAAAGCAGAGATACCCTAGTGATCATGTCGTTAGTTAGACCAGCTGAGCTCCCTGCTGGAAATCATAAGCTCTACACACTTAAAGGGGGAAATGAAAACTCAGGCTTGCCCTCCCAGTTACTTGGCCCTGATAAACGCAAGATCATGTACCTTTCAGATTCTTATTCCAGCGAGAGTTATGAAAAGTACTTCCAGGACTCCTCTTCGGAAGAATTATTGCTGCCATCTAGTTCTGACATTTCAGGCAATTCATTTGAAATCCTAGATGCAGTAGACTGCGATGAGTATACTTTAAAGCTAAAGCTTCAAGAACTGGAGAGAGTGTTACTAGGTGATAATGAAGATGACAACGAGGATGATACTTTTGAAAATAGTCAAAGTATGGATGTTGATGGTGATTGGACAGGGGCTGCCCAGGATGTGATGCTTCATGACTCACCCAAGGAGTCATCATCTTCTGATTCTAACCTGAGTAGTACAAGTACCAACAAAGAAGTCTCACAATTGTCTGCTCGTACTCCGAAACAAATGCTTCTTGATTGTGCTAATTTACTCTCAGAGGGAAGTATTGATGAGGCATCGTCTTTAATAAACCAGCTCCGTCAGATTGTCTCAATTCAAGGAGATCCTTCTCAGAGGATTGCAGCATACATGGTCGAAGGTCTCGCTGCTCGTATGGCTGCCTCTGGAAAGTTCCTGTATAAAGCTCTCAAATGCAAGGAGCCCCCTTCTTCTGATAGGCTTGCAGCTATGCAAATACTCTTTGAGGTTTGCCCTTGTTTTAAATTTGGATTTTTGGCAGCAAACGGTGCAATTATTGATGCAGTCAAAGGGGAAAAGAGAATTCATATAATAGATTTTGACATAAGCCAAGGAAGTCAGTACATAACACTGATGCAAACAATTGCAAATCTGTCGGGTAAACCACCATATTTGAGGTTAACTGGGGTTGATGACCCTGAGTCAGTTCAACGTCCTGTTGGTGGGCTGAATCACATAGGCCAAAGGCTTGAGAAGCTGGCGGAGGTGCTTAAGATACCATTTGAGTTTCGTGCAGTGGCGTCAAAGACATCAATAGTTAGTCCATCATTGCTGAACTGCAAGCCTGGGGAGGCACTTGTAGTAAATTTTGCTTTCCAATTGCACCACATGCCTGATGAGAGTGTTTCTACAGTAAATGAGCGAGACCAGCTTCTCCGGATGGTGAAGAGCCTCAATCCAAAACTTGTTACTGTAGTTGAACAAAATGTAAACACTAATACTGCGCCCTTTATCCCAAGGTTTGTTGAAGCATACAGTTACTATTCTACAGTATTCGAGTCCCTTGATGCGACTCTTCCAAGGGAGAGTCAGGACAGGATGAATGTTGAAAAGCAGTGTCTGGCTCGGGACATCGTAAACATTGTAGCGTGCGAGGGAGAGGAAAGGATTGAACGATATGAAGTTGCAGGGAAATGGAGAGCAAGAATGTTGATGGCTGGTTTTACTTCATGTCCAATGGGTCCTAATGTGATTGATATGATACGAAAGCTTATAAAACAGTACTCTGATAGATACACAGTGAATGAGGAAATGTGTGCACTTCATTTTGGGTGGGAAGACAAAGGCTTGATTGTTGCTTCAGCATGGAGGTGAAAGGTACTATTTTGTTTTACCGGTAGAAGTGCTGCAGCATTTGGTTGGTGTAACTTGGCATAATTAGTGTGTTAAATAAGTAAATATATTTTGGTGTGTGATCAAATGTGTGCTGATATATGATCGTATTTAGGAAAATGAGGACTTAATCCTGTTATCCAAAGTTGACAAGAATCGTATGTGGAACGTGCTAATTATCTAACATATGAAGTTTTCCTTTTCTAGTTGTCTGGCATCAGTTTCGTCTTGTATTGAATTATCACCCTTATTTGTGGGTAACATTTTGTATAAAAGCCGACTGTTTCTTGATGTTCGTGATTAGGGTTTCTGCATGCCTTACCTCTTGCTGGTCTTCTAACAAGATGTTGCAGTACTTTGTATGCACATCCTCTACCATCATGAACTGCAAAACCTTTTAGATGCATTCTTGTGCTCTACTTCTGTTACTGGTTCAAGTGGTTGTTTTATGAGATCTGATATTTAGACATTATGCCCTTTTTCATGTCATTTCTAGGATTTAAGCCTCTCTTTTTGTGTGTAAAAGATTTAAGCCTCTTGTAACCAAAAAAAGCAGCGTCATGATCTAGCTTTCTCGGCTGCTGATGAAATCTTGCAATGCGTACAATGTTTTCGTAGCTATGTTAAACGAATTCGACCAAGAACTAACTAATGACCGGTTTTTCGTACAAAAAAAACTAAATATTTACGTGTAATTTGTAGTTTTAGCTTTTCTTAATATAAAAGTACATACCCAAGTTCAACAAATTAGTGAGTATTTAACTCTTTACATGACCCAAATAATAAAATATCCAAATCATTTAGCACCCTATTTGGAACCAAATAAAGATGAAATCATCTCAATGAATTATTATGTTTGGATTCTCAAATGAAAATAATATATTTCAATTCATTTCATTTGTTTGGTACCTAATAGAAATGAATTCATATGTTATGTAATAGAAATGAATTCATATAACACCACTTGACTAAAATGTCCCAATTAAAATATATTATCATGTCAAAACTCTATTGTAAGCAAATAAGACTTCTCATTGATCTTTATGGATCACGCCTTTAAACCGTAAGTTACCATTTTGCATTGTTTCATAGTTGTAGTTTTCTTCTGAAAATCTGGATAACACAACTTAGCATATATGTGGGATCAAACGTGTGAATCATTGGAGGTAGAATATTGTTGAGCTGATTGCAAAAATATTCAGTGCAGGTCATCTAAAAAAAAGTAATCAGAACAAGCACAAAAAATGAAGTTTAAAGGCACTTGTATATTGGAAGAAAAGCAAGTTCTGGCATAAGTCAACCAACTATGCAGGCTGTAAAATTTGCATTTTAATACATTATTGAGTGGAAAAGAGAATCCAACAAAGGAAAAATCAAAGAAATAAGCTTGCAAGCACCAAAAGGCTGCAAGCAAAATAGTTCATTCAATTTACTGTTATTAAATATAATTTATGACCTAATTTACTTGTAAAAATGAATGAAAATAGTAATTCAAATAAATTAAAAAGTGAAAGTATTGTACACACAAATTTCCTCCGTAACAGGAGAAAATTATACGTGTCAAATTATAAATGTTGAATGTATGATAAAGTGGTTCTTCTTCTCTTGATTCCTCTGGTTACTGAATCGGTCTTCACTCCGGATTTAAATTTGGACTTGAGTTTGGTGAATGATGGACTGGCCTTGAATCGGCTTGTGGTTCACGGTTGATTTGAGAAGAAACCGGCCTTGAATCAGCTTGTGGCTCCTCCTTGATTTGATTTGATTTACTTGAGAGAAAAACTGGCATTGAATTGGCTTATAGTTTTCCTCCTTCTTTCTTGAGGATGATCTGCTTTAGTTCTTGATCTCTGCAGCAATTTTTGTCTCCAAAAATCTCCTCCCTTCACCTTCTGATGAGGCCTCTATTTATAGGCTCATAAGGGTGGTTCTGAATTGGAAAGATGACATATGTCTTCATCTCATTGATCTGAATATTAATTAATTTGATATTTAACCAAATTAGTAAGCTCTAGTTGCTGTGGCATGTTTGCGAGCTCTATAAGTTCTGAATTTCTAGATCATGAGCTCTAATTGCGAGCTCTTCGAATGTGCGTGGCATGTATGCTTGCAAATTATAAAGCAGTCCCCACTTCATGCCTTGAACACACATGTCAATTGAAGATGACTCACTGATCCTTTCCTTGCAATTAAGCACCAAGTTTCTCCATCTTTCGATGAATTCAGTGATAGGTTCATCTTTCCTTTGTTTCGTTCCAGCCAATTCAGGCAGACCGACAATCCGTCGAGTGCTGTAAAAGCGAGTTAGGAAGTCTCTTTCCAGTTGGTCCTAACTATCAATAGATATCAGTGAACCATTCAAAGGCCACACTTTTCAATGACCGAACGAATTATTTCACCATCAGATCCCTATAACTTCCTGCATTATTGCAGATCTCTATGAAATGTGCAATGTGTTGCTTCGGGTTCCCTTTCCCCTCGAATTGTTAGAATTTTGGAGGCTGATACCCCACAGGCAATAGCAGTTCGTCTATGCGCCTTGAGTACGACTTCGAGTAACCGAGAGAAGATTGCGAACCTCCTCCGTATTGAGCACGGATAGTGTCAGCAATCATCCTCTGGAGTTACTAAACTGTCATATTTGCGACAGGTATTGTGGTGTTACTGCTATTGTTATTCAGATTATTCACCATGATGAAGTCTTCATGGTATTTTCTCTGTCATTCTTACTCAACATTCTCATCACCAATAGAGCCTCCACTAGAGTTGGATTATTTGATGAGCTTGGCTGACTTGCCAACTTAGCTGTCAAGGAAGCTATTTGGGTATTTTCTCTATCGTTCTTGCTCAACATTCTCATCACCAATAGAGCCTCCGCTAAAGTTTGGATTATTTAATGAGCTTGGCTGACTTGCCAACTTAGCTGTCAAGGAAGCTATTTGGGCATCTTTAGCTGTCATTAGGGGTGTCAAAACGGGTTTGCAGGCCGGACCCGACCGGACCCGAAGACACCCGGGTTGGGACCAGAACGGGTCCCGACTAAAAATGGGACCAATTTCTGGTCCCGGTCCCGGCCCGTATAAGAAGTCGGGTCCTCGGGTCCAGACCCGGGAAAAAAGTTACCTTTTAAAAAAAAAAAAAAAGGAATTAATGGAAAAGTACTTAAAAATATGCAACATACCAAGTCTTAAAAATGATGCAAGGATAGAAGAATGACGAATGCCGTGTTGTCGAAACACCTCAAAAGTAATATAAATATCTTGTAACAAATTCACAATTAAACTATGTATAGTGGTACAGAGTTGATCCACAGAGACTAAGGTAGACACTGTCTTGTGTTGTGCAACTAGGGCAAACAGTTCAAAATGGTAACAAGTAATGAGGGGTTTCAAGAGTTGGTTTGATTAATAACTATGAAAACAGTAATAAATAGAAATAAAATGTAATGAGAGATCAATAGATAGAAAAGTCCCTAGTAGGATTCTATCTCCGGTTGCTTTCAAAGTCGGCCGATCATTGGTGCAATGATCTTCTACCCCTCACTGATAAACGCGCTATAGGGACCAGATACGTTTAGGTCCCCTGCTTCCTTTCGTACGAGAAACTACTCCAAGGTACGTTTATGGAGTAGTCTTGACGTTTTGCCGTCCCCCAAAGTACGTTTATGGGGGCACTACCTAAAGGCCCATGAAGATGAAGGAAGACGCGTCCAGGGCGAGATACTCAGTACGTTCGAGGCTCTACCCTAATTACTTACTTAACCCAATTAGATGGGATCAGCGACATGATGAATCTGATTGGTCGTCTACTTTACCCTGTAGCTTCGCGTTAGTTATAACCATAGTGATGACTTTAATTGCCTAGGGCAAACAACTAGTTGATCATGCTAGAAGTAGTCCTAGTAGAATTGACAAGAAAATATTAAGTAAATAAATATAAACCAGTAATATAATGGTTTCAATTCGACCTTACAACCTTCCTAAGCAACCTTTAATGATCCCACCAAGAACAAATGAGCTTAGCCGCGCATAAAGAAAAGAGAAGATGAAGAATTGGCTGGAGTAAATATCTGATTTATTGAATAGAGAAGAAGAGTGCCAGCGTCAGAGATGAAGTTCCAAAATCCGAAAGTGGAAGAAGAAGTCTTAACCCTACAAACTAAAAAGGGTTTTAAAAGAGAAAATTACAAAAAGGGAAAATCCCAAAATAGAAATTAATAAAAGGGAAATCCTAAATTAATTGGAGTTGATCTCAGGATCTCTTCTTGCCAAAATGGGAGAGATTGGAATTGATTAGAACAGATCAGTTGAGTCCCTTAAAAAGGAAGTTTTCTTGTTCGTGCTTGAGTCCTTTGCTACCACGTGCGTACATATGCAGGGGCAAGTTGCTGCCTGCATACTGTTTGCCAACTGCTGCAAGGCCTCACTGCTCAAATCCGTCCAGAATCCATGAAAAATGCATCTTTTCGATACAATGATTTTCTTTATGCCTCCCACAATCAACCACATACACACACACTACATCATCTATTGTTATACTTGTATCCGCAATATTTGTGGCAATAATGACCAAGACAGCAGTACCAAATCAAGACAGCTTCCAAGTCATTGTGTATTTTCCATCCACATCAAACATAAACAAAATCCTCAATAGATACCAGGCATTATACTTATACAGTATACCAATTCGACATGTGGAATTTGAAGCTCATTTTTTGAGCCTTACCACATTTATTTCCTTTTTTTATTCCTTATCTGTTCTTATAATTACATCTAAAGGAGCAAACACCATAGTAGCAAACCAAACAATCAAAGATAGAGAGACCCTCTATGAAATGGGTTTTTTCAGCATTCAAAATTCCACTAGTCTTCGCTACTTTGGGATATTGATACGATCCTAGTTGCTTAGGATGCGTAGCACCAAATCTGATCGTTGTTCAAAGATGGATTTCAATGCGGAAGAAGATAACTCACTTAGACAACGTAAGCCCGCTGAACGCTAAGCAACAGCCAACCTAAGTCCGAAGAAAAGAGGATCCTTGTCGAATCACTAAGCCTATATCCCTTGTGGATATCAACCTAGGGCAGACGAGAAGTAGGATGCAATTTTGGGTTTTACTTGTTGACTACTCGAGTATTGCGGACTGGAGGAGAAACAAGGTTCAATTGATGAACAATGGGCAGAGATTTGAAGAGAGAAGTCTCAATTTTATCAAAATAACAGCCAACCTTCAAAAGGAGGCAAAACCGTGTCTTTATACAAGAAACCCTAATCTGATTTCAAGTAGGAGTTCTAAATAAGGTAATTGACTTAATTAGCTAATTAATTAAATAAACTAATTAACTAATTAATTAAATAAATGGAAACAGAAGTTGCTGCCATTATTTAACTAATTAATTAAATAAACTAATTAACTAATTAATTAAATAAATGGAAACATAAGTTGCTGCCATTATTTAACTAATTAATTAATAACTAATTAATTAATTAATTAAATAAATGGAAACATAAGTCATTGCCCAAATCAGCAAAGGGAAACGCCAAAGGACAAGGAGTCCTAGCGCACGGAGGACAAGGAGTCCTCGAGCCGCAAGGACTCGCGCACCGCGCACCCCAAACTAGGGTTTAGGCTATCTTCTAAACGCCTCGAGCTTTTCCCATGAAACCTGGGCCCGTGCTCCTTGACATGTTGCAGTACATGTCAATCTTGGTAGATGGGAAAGGCCGATCCATCTACGCGTCGATCTGCTGCCCAGTAGAAACAACGTCATACGCCGTGATGGTGAGTAGATTGACCATGCGTGGGTCTTCTCTCGAAGTGCAGCCTCCTCACTTGTCATCTCACACTCCAGCTCCTTGTGAATGAGAGATGACAACTTGTCTTGAAGCTTTCTAGCTCGTGCTCGCGTCATCGGACCAGTCGGTGGCAAAGGCATGTCGATGCGTGTGTTCGCATCATTCCCTCCCCCTTCGAAAGGATTCGCCCTCGAATCCGAATCAGCATCGCCATCAAGTCCATAATCGTCCCCTACATCAAACAAAACCAGGCCAGAAATGTTGAAAGTAGAGCTAATGGAACCATACTCACTAGGCAAGGCAAGCTTGTAAGCATTGTTGTTGATCTTCTCAACAATCTGAAATGGTCCATTGCCTCTTGGAGAGAGCTTGCCATGGAGTTGTGCTGGAAAATGCTCCTTGCGCATGTGCAGCCACACCCAATCTCCTACATTGAACGCCACCAGCTTTCTCCCTTCGTTTCATTTATGTGCAAGCTTCTCATTCATGCGCTCAATGTTCTGTTTCGCTTTAGCATGTAATTGCTTGACAAAATCAGCCTTCTGTGCTCCATCTAAACTCACAACATCACTCAATGGTAGAGGATTTAAATCCAAAACAGTCCTAGGATTAAATCCATAAACAAGTTCAAAAGGAGAGTAATGAGTAGTTGAATGGACAGAACGGTTGTAAGCAAATTCAATAAATGGAAAATGATCAACCCAAGTAGAAACATGCTTACAAACTAAGGTACGCAATAGTGAACCAAGTGTGCGATTCACCACCTCGGTTTGACCATCAGTTTGTGGGTGATAAGATGTGGAATACAACAATTTGGTACCAAGTTTCTTCCATAAAACACGCCAAAAATGGCTAAGAAACTTGGTATCTCTATCACTCACAATAGACAAAGGAATACCACGTAAACGAACTACTTCAAGAAAGAATAAATCAGCAACTTGAGTAGCATCATAAGTAGTTGAGCACGGAATAAAATGTGACATTTTCGAAAATCTGTCAACCACAACAAATACACTATCCTTCCCATTTTTGGAGTTAGGCAGCCCCATGACAAAGTCCATGGAGAGGTTGGTCCAAGGATAGGAAGGTGCGGGTAAAGGAATGTACTCACCATGACCAGCAGACTTAGATTTAGCTCTACGACAAATTAAACATCGAGCAACAATGCGCACCACATCGCGCTTCATATGAGGCCAATAAAAGTGATCATGCAACACATCTAAGGTCTTAGTCACGCCAAAGTGGCCCATCAGACAACCACTATGTGATTCATGCACAAGTAAGTCACGCAAAGAGCAATGAGGGATATATAACCGTTTATGCTTAAATAAATAACCATCATGCTTATAAAATTTAGAACCAGCACTGGACACACCATGTTTGTATATATCACCAAAATCAGCATCGAGAGGGTATAGCTCAATTATATGCGAAAATCCAAGCAATTTTACATTAAGTGAAGTGATTAGCGCGTACCTTCGTGAAAGTGCATCAGCAACAACATTCTCTTTACCTTGCTTGTAATGGATGTGAAAAGGAAATGCCTCAATGAATTCCATCCAAGTGGCATGGCGTCGGTTGAGCTTGCCTTGTCCCTTGAGGTACTTCAGGCTCAAGTGGTCTGTGTGTATGATGAACTCACGCGGCATGAGGTAATGCTGCCAAGTCTCAAGCGCGCGCACAAGGGCATAGAATTCCTTGTCATAGGTCGGATACCTCAGTTGCGCGTCCTTGAGCTTCTCGCTGAAGTAGGCGATGGGGTGCTTCTCCTGCATAAGAACAACACCAATTCCAATCCCACTCGCGTCGCATTCGATTTCGAACGCCTTACTGAAATCCAGGAGGGCTATCACCGGGGCCGAACACAAGCGCTCCTTGAGTGTGGTGAACGCCTCCTCTTGCGGCTGCTCCCAACTGAAAACAACATTCTTTTTGGTCAGCTCATTAAGTGGTACCACAATAGTGCTAAAATCCTTGGCAAATCGCCGGTAAAAGCTCGCCAATCCATGGAACGAACGCACGTCACTTGCGTTCTTAGGTGCTGGCCACTCTTTGATCGCTCGGATCTTTTCCTCATCCACTTTCACGCCATCTACACTCACAATAAAACCAAGAAAATCAACCTGTTCCATTGGGAATGAACACTTACTAGGCTTAGCATATAATTGTTGTTCACGAAGTGTTAGAAATACTTCTTTAAGATGGGAAACGTGCTCATCAAGTGACTTGCTACAGATCAAAATATCATCAAAGCAAACAACAACAAATCTGCCAATAAAGTGTCTAAGAACGTGGTTCATTAATCTCATGAAAGTGCTAGGAGCATTAGTTAGGCCGAATGGCATAACCATCCATTCATACAAACCATACTTAGTTTTAAATGCTGTTTTCCATTCATCACCTTCTTTTATACGAATCTGGTGGTAACCACTCATCAAATAAATTTTAGAAAATATCATTCTACCACTTAATTCATCTAACATGTCATCTAAACGAGGTATAGGGTGACGATACTTTACAGTGATTTTGTTGACAGCTCGACAATCAACGCACATGCGCCAAGTACCATCTTTCTTTGGCACTAGGATCACAGGAACGACACATGGGGACAGACTTTCCCTCACATATCCACGGCTAAGCAACTCGTCCACTTGCCGCTGCAATTCTTTTGTCTCCTCCGGATTACACCTATAGGCTGGTCGGTGAGGGATGGTGGATCCGGGCAGAAAGTCGACTTGGTGTTCTATGCCTCGAATTGGAGGCAATCCGGGAGGCATCTCCACGGGTAGAACATCCTTGAATTTCTGCAAAAGAGATGAGATACCACTAGGAACAGAGTTCAAAGGATTAGAGTTAGAGCCATTTAAACAAGAAGAACAAAAACGAAGTAGAAGAAGAGAGCGGCTTGCGCCAAAACAATTTTTTTGAAAAATCAGTGCTCTCCTCACTTCGCTCCCCTTGCCATATACACTCAATTTCTTTTTATTTGCCTCTCCTTTTCTCTCAATGCCACTCTCAGCACGCTTACTCTTTTCGTGCAAATGTTTACACTCACCCTCTGCATGCTTGCTGTTTTCATGCGAATGTTTTTCTTGCTCACACTCACCCTTTGCATGCTTACTCTTTTCATGCGAATGTTTATCACTTTCACACTCAGTTTCGCTCTCTTTCTTTTTGACACTCAATCCTTCTTTTTCTCTCTCAATTCGTTTAGTGATCTCATATTCAGCATATGACTTAGCTAGCCATTGCTGATCCTCAAACACTTCAGCTGGTGTCAAAGGCGCTAATGTGAATTTTCTGCCATCCTTTACCAACTTATAGTGATTGCTCTTCCCATCATGATTAGCCTCTCTATCAAACTGCCAAGGCCTACCAAGGAGGATATGACTTGCTTGCATAGGCACTACATCACAAAGTACCTCATCTTTGTACTTGCTAATGCTGAAATTAACAAGTACTTGCCAATTTACCTTGATTCCAGTACCATCTGTCATCCAATGTAGCTGATACGGCTTCGAATGCTTCATGGTTGGCAAACCCAGCTTGTCTACTATCAACCAACTCGAACAATTGGTGCAGCTCCCATTGTCAATTATGATGGAGCAACCCTTCTTGTCAATTACACTACGAGTGTGGAACAAATTGTCTCGCTGCTCCTCATCACACACTTCCTCTTTTGCTTGTGCACTCAAATTCTGACGCACAACAAGTAAACTAACCCATTCACCCCTCTGAAATTCCTCATCCGAATCAGCACTACTTTCCTCCTCACGTTCGGACCCCTCACGATCATCATCCGACTCTTGATCACCATTTTGCCTTAAAATGAAAACTCTCTTATTGGGACATTCGGATTTCTTATGCCCCCTACCATTGCACTTGAAGCAAATGATATCCTTAGTGGCTGGTCGGTCAGTAGGTGGAGTATAGGGCTTGTTACTAACCGGTTTTGGAGCTGTAGCCGTACTAGATGTACTCTTTGAGGTGTAGGGTAACGCCTTTGGTGCAGCAGCCGCACCCTTGTCATCCTTAACCCAAGTTGACTTCTTCCAAGTGGACGAACTCGTAGAATTCGTATAGGAACTCTTTGCCTTCCTATGTTTCTCAATTTTTAAGGCCATGTGCAGCATCTCCTCAAGCGTATTGTATTGTGTTAATTCCAATGAGTCGGCAATTTCACGATTCAACCCTTCAATAAACCGTGCCATAGTTGCGTCTGCCTCCCGCAGTGATCCGTGCCCGAGCAAGAGCTATTTCCAACTCGTTAAAATACACCCCAACTCCCTTGCTGCCTTGTGTTAAAGTCTGGAGCCGTTGATGAAGCTCACAGCCAAAGTGCGTAGGAACAAACCGCTACCGCATCACTCATTTCATCTCACCCCAATCATCAATCAGATCCACATAGATAGCCGCTCTTTTCAGATTAAGTTGCTCCCACCAATGACTCGCATACCCACTGAACTCTACGGTTGCCAACTTAACCTTCTTATTTTCAGAATAGTTATGGCATAAGAAAATGGATTCGACCTTCCTCTCCCATACCAAATAAGCATCGGGGTCATCACTACCTTCGAAATGAGGTATTTTCATTTTGATGCTGCCGATATTAGCATCCAATCGATCCTCCTCCCTATCTCTTCTACCTCCCCGTGCATCTCGCCTCTCCCTTTGCTGCCCATCCCTAGCATTTATCCAACCCTCTCCCCCATCCGACTCCTCATTCCATTTAGCACGTGGTATTCGTGGAGGGATTGGAGAAAGGAAAGCCGATTCGAAAACAGAAATGACATAAGTTTTGGATTCTCCCTTTCCTTAGCCCGGCTTTTCGAGGGTGCCTACGATGTGGTCCCAGTTCAGGAGTGCTTTGCTTAGAGGCTGATTGATTGGTTTCTTTTTCAGATGTTTTGCAGGAACCGCAGATCTAGGTCTGAGTGAGGATGAGATCCGCATTTTTTGTTCATTTACTTACTGGCCATTGCTGGACTTTTGCTGATTTGCTCCGTGATTTCTCTGGGATAAGGGGAAAATCTTCTGTCCCCGAAATATACAGTGGGGCTGCGAGGGCGCCTTCTACGAGTCTCATGTAGGCAACAATGGGGTGATCCAGTTCCTGAAAAAATGAGGAGAGAAGAATGAGGAGTAAATGAAAGGCGATTTTTAGAAAGAGTAATACGATTGATAAGTTTTAAGCTCTCCCTTTTGGAAGGGCCATCCGTGGGTCGCCACGGCGTGACTTGCAACGGATGTTGGTTGATGATAGCTTTTCCTTAGATGCTTTGCCGCAATTTCCGTCTTGGCGCGGGTGATAATTATAGTCCGACTGTCCCTCTTCAGAGAGGAGTTCTGACACTTTTTGCAGCAAGAGATTGTGGATAAAATAAGTGAATGCGATCACTGTCAGTCAGCAGTTAGTGGTCTACAAATTAAAGGATTGATCTTCATCGTGTTGATCATGGTGCAGACGTTGAGAAACTTCTTTAATAAGACCGCATTAAGTATGTTGATTGTGGTCCTGGGAGGATAGCTTTTCGTCGTGCTTCTTCTCTAGGAGTTCCGCCTGCAAAAGGCGCATTGGTGATCGCAATGTCTTGATGGTGAACTCCTACGAATAGGCGAATGGAGATGGGAACTCATGCTACTAGCATTCCGACAGCTCAACCGACATAGGATGGGCTTTGTGACTTTGGTCCAGCGTTCAGTCCTTGCTCAAACTGGATAATAGTATTGCTGCGAAATTCTGATGGTGCCCCACGAATTCTTGATGGATGGCCCTTAAGTTCTTGAATAGTGTTACAGGTTCAGACAATCCTCTCGATGATCGGATGATAGCTTTGCGGGGTGATCTTGCTTTATGCATTCGGTCCTTTGAGACTGGTTGTAGGATGTGCTAGTAGTACTGCGAGGAAAAAGAATTTTTCAATTTAGACAGTGACTGGTTTTTAAAATCTTTCCTGATTTGCTCTTTAAAGCGGCCTGCTGCGGCAATTCAGGAGCAGCTACGAGGGGGATTCCCTGGTCCTATCGCGATGATGAGATGAGGCGTGAGACATTATGTTCCTGCAAAACTTAAGATTGATTAGTGGCGTTAGTCTAAAAGCTGCGTCTTGTGTCTCGAACTACTCCTTGGGAGCCGCCAATACCATGCCTCATTTTTTCATCTCACAAGTTTAAGAAAAAGCTTTAAATAACAAGTATTTCCTGAAAAAACTCATTTTATTAATTTCGAATAAAGATTTGGGTGGTATTGTCATGATAAAACTCTATGTCTTTGATTTGACGAGATGCACAGTCCGCGAACCCTTAGGCAAAATACATCTTGACGGCATCGACATTTACTGGTCTTGGCAGGTCATCCCCATCCATATTGGTTAGCATTAGGGCACCCCCCGAGAATGCACTTTTAACTAAATACGGACCCTCATACTTCGGGGCCCACTTTCCTTGACTAGCCTCCTGATGAAGGAGAATCTTTTTCAACACTAAATCCCCGGTCTTGAACTTGCGAGGTCGCACTTTCTTGTTATAAGTGTTGGCCATCCTTTGCTGATACAATTACGCATGGCAGATAGCGGCCAAGCATTTCTCAGGAATGAGGTTTAACTGCCCATACCTCACCCTTGCCCAATCTGATTCTTCTACTTCTGATTCTGCCAGAATTCTGAGGGAAGGGATTTCTACCTCAAGAGGAATTACGGCTTCCATGCCGTAGACTAAAGAGTAGGGAGTTGCCCCTGTGGACGTACGAGTTGCTATTCGATAAGCATGCAGTGCGAAGGGAATAATGTCATGACAGTCTCTGTGAGTGACCACCATTTTTTGGATGATTTTCTTCAAGTTTATGTTTGCCGCTTCGACTGTGCCATTCATTTTTGGACGATATGGTGATGAGTTTCGGTGCTTCACCTTCCAACGTTGGCAAAGACCGCCGATCATTTTTCCATTCAGATTAGTGTCGTTGTCTGTGATGATCATTTCTGGGACCCCATGACGGCAAATGATGTTCTTCTCAATGAATCGCATGGTTGTTTTCTGGGTGATGTTGGAGTAAGAGGTGACTTCCACCCACTTGGTGAAGCGATGGCCATTAGAGGCTTTCAGATGAATTTGGCCGATGATGTCAATTCCTCACATCGTGAAAGGCCAAGGCGATGTCATCCTGAAGAGAGGGGCCGGAGGGACATGGAGATGGTCCGCGTAAATCTGACATTTGTGGCATTTTCGAAAGTAGTCGATGCAATCTCGTTCGACGGTGAGCCAAAAATAACCTTGTCTCATTATTTCTTGCCATCATATGCCCACTTGCGTGTATGGAACAAACCCCTTCGTGGATCTCCATTATGATTTTCTTAGCCTCAACCATGGTGACACAATGAAGTAAAGCTCCATCAGCTCTCCTTTTATACAAAACCTCACCGTCGAGTTAGAAGTCTAAAGCCAAGCGTTGGAGGGTCCTTTTGCTAACTCGGCTTGCCCCAGTGGATACTCCTGGTTTCTGATAAATTATACTAAGTCGTGGATACTCCCGGTGACACAGCATGTTGGTGTTTCCTTTACTTCTACTCTCAATGGTTGAAGCATTACTCCGCATTCTAACTTGAACATCGAGGCCAACATGGCTAACGCGTCTGCGAATCGGTTCTTTTCTCTATCAACTCAGTCGAATTTGGTTTCTTTGAATTCCCTCATGAGTTGGGTGAGTAACCTCTGATAAGGGATGAGCTTGGAATCCTGTGTCTGCCATAAATCCTGGGCTTGGTATATGACAAGGGCCTAATCGCTGAAGATTTTGAGTTTTTTTACTTTTAAGTCGATTGCTGCCGTCAGACCGCTGATGCATGCCTCGTACTCGGTGATGTTATTGGTGCATGGGAAGTTCAACTTACATGCTATGGGGCTATGACCACGACTCCTACTTCCTTGCCTGAGAGGTTTACCGCACCGTCGAAGAACATGGTCCACCAATTACCTTCTCTAAGATCTTCTGTGATCTCATCATTAATCAACACGATGTCCTAATCCAGGAAGTCAAAACTCAATGACTCATATTCGTCCAAGGCGTGATCAGCCAAGTGATCGGCGAGAGCGCTTACCTTAACCGCCTTCCGCGTTACATATATGATCTCGTACTCGGCCAATAAGACTTGCCATCTACAAATGCGACTTGACAGATACGGCTTCTCGAAGATGTATTTCAAGGGATCCATGTGGGAGATTAACCATGTCGTGTAATACAACATGTACTGTCGGAGCCTTCGGGCGCACCATGCTAGGGCGCAACAAGTTCATTCCAATATGGAGTAGCGCATTTCGCATTCGTTGAATTTTTTACGGAGATAGTAGATGGCTTGTTCACGCCTCCCTGACTCATCGTGCTGTCCCAAAACACAGCCCATGGTGCTAGCCGTGACTGTCATAGACATGAGCAAGGGACGTCCTGGCGTCGGGGGAACTAGTACAGGTGGGCTTTGCAGATATGTCTTGATTTTCTCAAAGGCTTTCTGGCAATCTTCATCCCATTCTGCATCTCCATGTTTTCTTAACATTTTGAACATCGGTTCACAGGTAAGTGTTAACTGGCGGATAAAGGGACGATGTAGTTGATGCGTCCTAAGAAGCTTCGTACTTCTTTTTTGGTGCTGGGAGCGGGTAGCTCTTTAATTGCCTTTATCTTATCAGGACCCACTTCTATGCCTTTGTTGTTAACGATGAATCCTAACAACTTTCCGGAGGTCACTCCAAAGGTACACTTAGCTGGGTTTAGCCGTAGCTGAAATTGTCTCAACCTTTCGAATACCTTTTTTAGGATGTCTATATGATCTTACGTCCCACGAGATTTGGCTATCATGTCATCGACATATATTTCTAATTCTTTATGCATCATGTCATGGAAAAGGGTGACGGCAGCATGTTGGTAAGTGGCTCCTGCGTTCTTTAATTCGAAGGGCATTACTTTGTAGCAGAAGGTTCCCCAGGGTGTGATGAAGGTCGTCTTTTCACTGTCTTCGGGTGCCATATTGATCTGATTGTATCCAAAAAATCCATCCATAAAGGAGAACATGTTGTTACTGGCGGCACTATCCACCAAGATGTTGATATGGGGAAGTGGGAAGTCATCCTTAGGGTTGGCTCGATTAAGATCCCGAAAGTCCATGCACATGCTGACTTTCCCATCTTTCTTAGGCACTGGCACTATGTTGGCAATCCATTCTGGGTATTCGGCAACTCTTAAGAAACCCGCATCTAGTTGCTTGGTAACTTCTTTGATTTTCAAAAGGATGTCTGGATGCATCCTCCGGAGTTTTTGTTTGACAGGTTTAAACCCAGGCTTCAACGGGATGCGATGCTCAACTATCCCGGGATCAAGACCTGGCATATCTGCGTATGACCATGCGAACACGTTCGAGTAGTTTTTGGGGAGGGAAATCAACCTCTCTCTCTGAGTCGTGTCCAGGGTAGTTCCGATCTTAACCAACTTCTGGTTCTCATTGTTTGCCCCCAAATTTACTTCTTCCAATTCCTCCCGATGAGGGGTTATTTCCTTTTCCGTACTTTCCAGTAAACGGGCCAATTCACAGGGGATTTCGACCTCGTCTTCAGTTGCAGCGACAATTTCTTCACTAGTAAAGACATAGGTTTTATCAAAGACAATCTGAACTAATATTCATCCTGAAAATAACATGCGAAAAAGAAGAGATATTTAGAATAAAAATTGCATATATTGATATTTAACAAAGGGGAACGTGAGTCCCTACAAAAATATTTTCGTAAGAAAACGTGCACACATTATTTTTATTATTATTATTTTTTCTTAAAAGGTGTAATTACGGAGAGACATCCGGAAGCATGGTGGTGGTCCAGTTGCACACAGACTCCCCTGACTTCTTTACGAAAATGACTGAACTAGGCGACGATTCTTCTTCTCCTAGAGTGCAAATACGGAGGTCCGATACCCTGATCGGGCTTTCATTGATGGTTTCAGCTGTGAAGGGGAATGTGGTTCTGATATGGGGGATTTAAATTTTACCAATTGATGCAAAACGTCCAAATAGCTTAGCCAGCTGCTTTTCTTTCTTTTCTTGGGCAATTTTGGCAAAATCGGCCTCACTGGGTTGGTACCCTAAACCAAAGCTGTCTTCGAAGCTCTTTAGAGATGCCAAGCCTTTTAACCCTTGTAAATTGGCCCTGAGCCTTTTTCCCAGTTGGAAATTTCCCCCTGGTATTAACTTAGCGGTTGTTTCGGCCACTTCAGAATTCGAGGCTTCAAAAACGGGGGATCTTTCCTCGATCCAATCTGCGTTGACGATTTTGAAGGCTTGAAAAGAACTCTCCAAGGTTTTAGCAGTCTCGATGTAAGGCACGGAAGAATGTTTGGCCAGGATTAAGGCTTCCTCTGCCTTTATTGTGACGAGGGCATTGTCTTTGACGTACTTGAGGCACTGATGTAGGTAAGAGGGGACGACTCCTGCCGAATGATTCCATGGCCGTCCTAGAAGCATGCTGTAAGCGGGTTGGATTTCCATGATCTGAAATGTCAAGGTGAAAGTATGGGGCCTGATGACTATATCCAATTCAAAATTCCCGATGATCTCTCGAGTGGTGCCATCGAAAGCCCTTGCCATTATCCCGCTGGGCTTTATGTGAGAAAGATCGACCGGTAGTTGTTCGAGGACATGCTTGGGCATGACATTCAGTGCAGACCCATTATCAATCAGAGCCTTCGCTATGACATGTCCTTTGCATTCTACCGTGATATACAAGGCTTTGTTGTGACCTCTTCCTGCGGGGTCGATTTCTCCTTGGGAGAAGGAAATGCTAATTAGGGCTTTAATTCTTCCGACGAGGTTCTTCACCCCTTCCGTGGTGATATCCTTGGTTACGAAGGCCTATTTTAAGACTTGGCGATGAGGTTCTGAAGTAAGGATTAGCTCCATGATGGAAATACAAGCTGGGGTTTTCTTTAGCTGTTCAATGATGCCGAACTCGCTATGTTTCATGATTTTGAGGAAATCAACTGTCTCGTCCTCGGTTATAGGTTTGTTCAACCTTTGTGTCTCTTCTACTACCTTTTCGTGGACCAAAGGATTTTTCCTTTGGCTTGTCGTTGTTTCTCTACTTCCTCCGATATGTAACACCTTCCGGTGTGGGTCATGCCCCCGATATGAGAGGTTTCGCCGATAGCGAGCCCTGTTGTTGCGGCGATAGGAGGAGTGGTGACCACCGTGTATCCGTAGTTAAATGGGACCGCGTGTAAGTCTTGGCTAGGAGTATTTACAGCGAATGTGAACACCACTTTGCGTGGGGTCGTAGCCATATTCCCCATTTGGGCCACATATTCGAAGGAATAAGGTGTTGGAGAATTGTCCTCGATGGTGTTGATTGCTCTTCTGGTTTTCCATTCGTTTCGAATGATCCCGAATGTTGTAAGTTGCTTGACTTTCTGCCAAAAAAGTCTGCAATCCTGGATTTTGTGCTTGCTTTCCCCTTGGCAGAATAGGCAAAGGGCTAGATTATTCTCTGGGTATGGCAGGTGTCCACTTTTAGCCAACGCAAAGAAAAGTTCTTCTTTGGGCGCTTTCCTCACTGATGGGAGAGAATCGTCGATTTCCTCGGTAAAAATGTCATTCGCCCTCGGATTATGGTGCGGCGGAGGATTGGTTGCCACGTCAGGACCTTTTACTAAACCTTTGGAAGAGATTTCGTCCACGTTTGGTCAAATGATCAACCTTTTCTCTAAAGATGAAACAGTCTTCCAGAGAGTGTCCTCGGGCTCCGGCGTGATATTCGCAGCTAACCTTTGGATCATACCAACTAGGGTAAGGAGTTGGTTGAGGTGAGAGTGGGGATGGCGTAATCTGCCCATCTGCCAGGAGACTTGCGTAGATTTCCTTCAAAGGAAACGGGGGAGGTGACCACGTCGGTGAAGGGTACGATTCAGAATCTGGGGTTTCCCAAGAGGATGGAAATGACACTGCAATAGAGTAGAAGGGTGGTGCAGAATACCTGACAAGATAGTCAAATTTCCCGAAAGGCTGACCCATGGTCGCCCTCATCGCGGCGCGTGGAGAACTGTTTGTATGACGAGGTCGACCTTTTCTTTTGGATGATTTGGAGTGGGGGTGGGGTTCCTTTGGAGTTATACAAATTCGGGATAGGAAATTCACCTCCGATGGCATTAATGGATCCTTCCATGTGGGTCGCTTTCTAGGTTTGTATTACTCCGAAACCTAAGAGTTGTCTCACCTTTCCTACAAATAACTTGCAGCCTTGGATCTCATGGCCGTTGTTTCCCTTGCAGTACACACAATGACTTGGATTGCTTTTCGAATATGGTATATATCTTCCTCGAGCTAAGGCCAAGAAAAGTTGTTCTTGTGGCCAACTTGATACCAATGAAGAAGGGTCATCGCTTTCTCCTACTAAGATGGCGTTTACCCCTCCATTTCCTTGAGAATGATTAGGGAGAGGGTTGGTGGATATGTTGGGTCCTTTAGCTAACCCTTCGAAAGAGACCCATCCACTTTTGATCAGGTGATGAACTTTTACTTTGAAGGCGAAGCAGTTTTCCAAAGTGTGACCCGGGGCTCCAGCATGGTATTCGCATCTTGCGTTGAGATCATACCATTTCAGGTAAGGAGGCAATTGGGGATGAGCTGGAACTGGGACGATCTGTCCGGCTGCCAAGAGATGTTTGTAGATTTCTCCCGAGGGAAGAGGAAGAGGAGGCAATGGCTCTCGGTTCCACCGATTGTTTGACGTTTTTTGGTTATTTGGGTCCTTTGGTGGGTTATATGGCTTAGGTTGCATGGGTTGTAATGTTTGTGCTGGAGGTGGTGGGAAATGCAGAGGTGGTGTAGGATTTTGAGGCGCGATATTAGCAACGGGTGGTGAGGCAAACAGAAAGAAGGTGGGTTGATATAGCGGTGGCGAATGATAGAGCGGTGGCGATAGATAAGGCAAAGGTGGTTGATTACATTGCATTTCATCATGTTTTGTTGTCCATTTACTTGTTAAATTGGGCAGTAAACCTACTGATTTATCCTTGTATTTCCCATATCTTAGCAGTTCTGGTCTGGAGGTAGATTATTGAAGATTCTGATTTGTGAAGAGCTTAAGCTATTTTCCCGAGTCTTGGTCTGGAGCTTGGCCAAGACACATTCGCATTCAAAGCAGCGCGCATCAGATCATCTTGGCCAAGCCTGCGGCCAAGAAACTTTTGCGATAGAGGCAGAAGCATGGATCACTTGGGCCGCTTCCCGCATTAGGGCTTTGCAAGTTGGCAAGTCGCAGCTGTCCAGCAAATCTAGAGGGATCTGAAGCATATCTTTTGAAGAATCCCGCAAGGGATCTCCCTCTTTTGTTTTTGCGATTTAATTTCCATTTTAGAACAATTTATTGTGGCAATCTTTTAGAGATTTTCGAGGGATTAGAGTTGGAATAGGACAGAGGAGTTTGAGGGCTATTTAGCTAAACATTGTTCCTCCTCTGTCCAGATCGAAACCTTTCTTCTTTTTTCTCCTTCTTTGACATTGATACAATTTGCTCCGGATTTAATTATTTAAATCTCGGATTTAATTTATTTATGCAATCAAATATTTTATCTTTTTATCTATGAGTATGAATAGCTAAACACCCATTCTTGGTAAGGGTTGATGAGCTGAAGTTCTTATGCATTCGTGAGATCTATCAGTACTTAATAATCTCTTCTCTCGTATTTATTTATTTCTTGAACTTAATCTATCGCTTACTCACTAGAGACAAGGTTTGATCATCCTTGTACTCTAGTAGAGAAGAGTTGCAGCCGGTCTAGAAGGAAAGGGAGTACCCGTCGGCTAGACAAAGTAGGTGACTAGTCTCGCGCCAGACTAGAAGAAATAAGTAATCTAGGTCAATACCAGATTGACAACCTACGGTTTCCACAGGGAAACACCTTGCCCTAGGTACTGTCTTCCCCTATACCATTGAGGAAGCGAACAACCATTCAAGACAGCAGTCAAACGGATAAACCCTTTAACCAGCAAAGTGTCCCTTGGCTAGGATTATCAGGAAAGGGAGCACCCGCTAGGTAATTTGAAGAGGAGGGAAGATAGGAGTGAACAGGAGTACCTCCACTCTATAGCAGTACTATGAATCAAGAGATGAATACCCTTGAGTCTATGATCGAAGCATAAGAACAGAAGCTCTCATATCGCCCTTACCTGGAATTCCACTTTTACTAGATTTATTCCAATCTTGACCCCTGTCTTGGCCAAGCCTTTGGCCAATACTATTTTGAACTATTTTTACCTCTTTCTGTTTTGTCTTTGTTTTCAGATTCTACCAAACCAAATCCAGTGACGAGGAAGTCAAACCAAGAATTACATTTCCTAGAGGTCTCTATGGACGATCCTCTTACCATAATCTACAAACTCTTGTAGACAGTGATAAGTTGTATTTCTACCCCCAATTCCATACCTATTTCACTATTATATTTGACGTGTTCGACGCGTGATCAGTGGTGGAAATGATTTCCTGTGATTAGCTTGGGGAGCGACAAATCCAACATCTCTTTTCACGACAGACTCTAGTGCCGAAGTTAGGATTCGTCTGGACTTAATCCCTTGCTTGACTCTTTCGGCAATTAGGACCATGTCGGAGAAACTGTTTGACGGATTCAAGATCAGGTAGGTGTAGTAGGGAGCTTTGAAGGTATGCACAAAAATTGACAAGAGTTCCTTGTCACTTAAAGGAGGAGAGATTCTGGAAGCCAACTCTCTCCATCTCTGAGCATAGGTTTTCACGGACTCACCGATTTTCTTTTCCAAATCTTGCAGGTCGGCGCGGTCGGGAGCTACCTCCATGTTGAATTTGTATTTTTTGAAGAAGGCATCAGACCGGTCTCTCCACGTCCTGATCCTGGCTCTATCTAGACCTATATACCAAGTTAGGGCGTGTTTGGCTAAGCTTTCTAGAAACAGATGAATCAACAATGGCTCGCTGTGGATCATCTCTGCCATCTTATTGCAATATGCTATGAGGTGGGTCTTTGGGCACTCGACCCCAGTATACTTTTCAAAGTCGAGGATCTTGTACTTCGGTAGTATAATGATCCCGGGGACCATGCACATATCGGCGGGACCAGTAGGGTCAAACGGATCAGCCCCTTCGATCGCTCTGAGTCTTTCTTTGAGCAGATTCAGTCTGTCACTTTTCGGTTTCTCGACCATAATGGGGTTATAACCGAAGGGTAGTAGAGGTTCCAGCGAGAACTGAGGTTGTACTAGGTAGGAAGCAGGAGGCTGAATTCCCACAGGTCCGGGAACTGTGCTTGGAGTAAAATGACTTGGAAGTGGAGGGAGATAAGAGGCTTCTAGGTGGGCCTGACTTTTACCGGAGTCAACGATAGGGTTGGTCGAAAGGCGTTGAAGCGATGTGGCGATTTCTTCACCCGTGTTAACCATAGGGTTTGTACGGGTGGGCACAGTGAAGGGATTAATCCATTTCCAATAGCCCCCGGGACCAGAAAGTGGCTGGGATACTGAAGGTCCAGCGACGACGAGTAAAGAGGGAGGTCCTGTTGTTTGAGTGGGATAAAAACCCGGTGGGAATTCGGCGGTAGCTTCATCTCTCTCCTTTTCGGCCATGGCTGCCCTTTCTGTAGTAATCTTAACTTGTTCCTCTAACTCTACGATTCTGGCTGTTAGTACTTCATCGGCCTTAGCCTGTTCATTCATTTTTCATTTTTGAAGTCTAGTTACGGGGAGCCTGTGCGTAGTAGCTTACTTTCGAGGAGCTATCGTGAACTTGAAAAAAGAAAAAAAAAAGGAGTAAGTACAGATGATGATATGCAGGTGATGTGCAATCCCGAGGCCTCCACGTTGCTCATTCGCTTTTCCGGCTATACTTTCACTTGATACTTTCAGGGCGGCTTGAGAGGTGAGACATCCCAGTTATTGACAAGATACGAAGGAAGCTGCTATTCATTCCAAACGCCATGAAGCAATCTGGGATGCTATCAGTGAAAAGAAAATCACGAAAAATACAGTTCGTATAAAAGAAAAATTACAAAAAATGGAAATCATAGTAACAAGATAAATAGAGCCACGACAAAGCAGATATGATCATGATGCATGTGTTGGGGCTCTAATTCTGACTTTTCTAACTGGCTTGAACGGTTCCCGGATGATACCATGAAAAGGTCCTTAAAGTGTCGTCCAGTGTCAACCGATTTCTTGCGGAATCAGGCAACCTTTCGACTATCATTACGGGTTCATCCGAGTTGGGATTGGTGAACACTACCTAGGACATGTGACCTAGGGCGTCACTACTACCCTCCTAATTTGGTAATTGTCCCCGGGGTGTAGGGCGCTATGAAATGCATATGATGATTGATATCAAAGCGAATAAATAAACAAATCAGCAATTTATCAAAGTGGGTAAATAAACAGATAAACACCTCAAAAAAATAAAACTGGCTCCGACCCATAGTCCCTAGTGAAGTCGCCAAACTATCGCGCCCCCCAAAAATAATAAAAATTCGCGAGTATACGACGAATCTGAGACCTTACGATGCTCGACGTAAAAGGACGCCTCGCAACATGCAATGAAGTCACCACCCTAATTTTTGTCTCTGGGTTTAGGGAACCTAATCGTCATGGCATAAAAAATAAAAATAAAAAACTAAAGGCACAAAAAAGAGAGGTCTAAACCCAAGAACAAAGGTTCCAGGTCGTATTATGGACTCGGGAAGGTGTTAGGCACCCGAGTCACATCGGAAAATGGTTACCGGTTGATAAGAGAGGTGTTTAAAAGATGTTTGATAAAAATGTGTTTTAAAAGGGGGTCCTCAGAGGAATCGTCACTTTAGTCTTTTCCGTAGGGACCATTCGGGAATAATCAATCGTTGGACGAGGTTATCGTTTTAAAAATCTTTTCGGACGGAGTTACCATTTTCAAGACCGATCGATTATTCCTGACCGCAACGTGATGGGACTGAATTTTCCGTAAGACTGAATGAGCGCCCTCTTTTTCATCATCGGGCCATGCATGATTAAATCTGATTACTACGTGATTCTATCATGGATAGCTAACAAAGTACAGATTTCCATGAGAAGTATTTTGAAAATGATGAGTCGATGTGGGATCGAAGCCACCAAATACATGCAGTCAATATAAGCGAAATTTAAAATCAAATAAACATGGCATTTTAAGCAAGTCTTTAAACAAGTTGTTCATATGGATTGATTTTAATTCTAGCAATTCTATATATCATGAATACGATTAATATTTATGGAAAGCATTGAATAATTAAAAGGGAAAGAAAGGCATACTTTCGAGCGAAGCTTAAATTTTACCTACAAAATGAGAGTGTTAGTGATAGCTTGAAAAATAAATGAGCAGTTTATGCATGCGAGAATTTAAGTAAACAGTTGATATATACGAAAAAATAAACAATGATTTTGACACTTACGAAAATTTAAATGATGATTTGACGCATACGAAAATTTAAATGATGATTTGATAAGTGCAGGAAAATATAAATGATGATTTGACGCATACAAAAATTTAAATGATGATTCGACGAGTGCGAGAAATTTAAATGATGACAGTTGATAAGTGCGAGAAATTTAAATGATGATTTGATGCATACGAAAATTTAAATGATGATAATTGCGAAAAATTAAAGATTTTATGATTTGTAGAAAATTTAAGCAGTTGATGATTTGCAGAAAAATTAAACAGTTGATGATTTGCAGAAAATTTTAAGTAGTTGATGATTTGCAGAAATTTTAAACAATTGATAATTTGCACAAATTTAAAGTGCGACCGACCATATAGGCGGTAAATTAAATGACTGAATTTTAAATTGCGGAAAATAAATTGTGAAAATTTAAACAGTTGATATTTTGCAAAAAATTAAACAGTTAATGATTTACGGAAAATAAAGCAGTTTACGAAGATAAAATTAACTAGTCATGCGTACAAATAAATAAACAATTAGTTGAATAAATAAATATTTATAACAAAACGACACACGAATAATTATGACACGAAAAAGAAATCGACGAAAAAAACGCGGGCCGGGCTCGTTGGGCTGGGCCTAAGGCAGTGGGGTCCAGCTTGGAAATTAAGCCCAAGGAAATTATAAAAATGGTGATGGGCTTGCCTTTCTTTCTTCTCTCCCGCCAACCAAGCCCATACTACTCATCATCCTCTTCCTTGTGTCGTCGACGCTACTGTCGGCGACCAAGGTTCGCCCACCCGTGGTCGGAACCAAAAAAATCTTCGTACCGAGATGCTCGTCTCCTCGACGGCTTCCCGACCGTATAAACCTCGACTCTCAGTTTAAATCATACCGAATTTAATTTCAAAAAAATGACAAAAATGGTAATTAACGAAAAACAATTAATTCGCAAAATTTACCTAACAATTAAGCAAACTAAAAATATATATTTAATCTATAGCATATGTAGGATTTAATGGCATAAAAACAAGAAATTTATTTGATCAAAACCTCATCCTAAAAATTAATACCGAAAATGGCCGGAAAAAGCAAGAAAAAAAGGCTTACCAACAAAGCTTGAAACTGTGGCAACTAACGCTCTAAATGAGCAGTCGGTTAAGAGGGAGAAGGAGCAAGGTAGCTCTTGGTGAATTCGTATTGAAAACTGAAGGAGAGGGCCTCGTATTTATAGGCTTTTTGGCGATTGAGGTCGAGGCGCGGCGCTACGCGTGGAGGGGCAGCTCGTGCGCTGGCAAAGCTACGTCGTTGCGCTGGCAAGGCTAGGGATAATGGCGGACGGGACAAGATGCGGTGGATGAGATGAGGAGGGGACGGGAGCAAGCAGCTCGGTGGCTTGCTCCGTTGCTGCTCGTCGCCACTGTGCATGCGTACCATGCATGCTTAATTTGTGAGTCGTTGATCGGGTTGACTTTCCTTGGTCAACTAGATCTACGGTGATGATCAAGAGTTTTTGTATAATTTATTTAAATAGCTTCGAGCCATCTTTGCGACCAAATATTTTGAAAACTCGTGCCGAAAGTGTCAGCGCGTAGAGAAAAATAAGACGAGCGAATTGATATACAATGTGCAACAAAAGTTCATCCCGAGCCTCGATAAAAAAAATCATTTGCGAACGAGGAAGGTTCGAACGGGAAAATAATAGGGAATTAATTTTACGAAATAAAAAGAGGTGGCGCGATCTAGAAAAATAATAAAAAATAACTAGCCGATAAGAAAAGATGTTCGAGCCTTTTCTCCGAGAAATTTCACTCGGGAACAAAAATGAGCTCGAACGGGATATTTGACTCGGGTAGTGGTACGAGCGAACTCGCTTGACATAAGAGAGCTCAAAAATCCGAGGTGACCAAGTTGTAGAGAAAAATGAGACGGAGTAACTAGTCGACAGGGAATGAAGAAAAAAATTATTTTAACGTGTTTATTTTCTCGTTCGGAAACATGAATATATTCGAATGAAAAATAAATGACGTTATGACGAAAATTGCACGAAATGAAGTTGACTGGGGTGAATGAAAAAAGGAGTAGGTAATTTTCAACTGAAGAAATAACACGTCCGATCAATGGTCCGAGCGAACGTACTCGGGTCCAATAAAAGCTCGAACAAAAATAATAATAAAATAAAAAATGCTAAAAAAAATGATAAAATACTATAAATCCTAAATTTTATGCGATGACCTTAAACGAAAAAATAAATAGGAAATGACTAACGGATAATTAAAAATAGCATTTTTAAGGCTAAAAATATTAATAATAATAATAATGAAAATATTGTGGCAAAAAATTAAAAATGTGATTTATGATGCCGAGGACAATAATAACGATGATAAAATGTGACGAGAATTAAAAAATAAACTAACGATAGTAAATTAATTAAGAATGACAGTAAGTTTAAGTAAAATGATAAATTTAATTTAAATAGCGTCAAAATTCAGGTATCAACAGATAGTGAGACTACTTCCAACCCTACTGGAACTTAATGTCAAACTCACACCTTTAGATGGAACCCCCCTTGATGATCCCACTTTATACCGCCAACTAGTTGGATGTCTTGTTTACCTTACTATTACCCGTCCAGACATTGCCTATGCGGTACACTTGGTTAGTCAATTCACGACAACCCCCTATAGTTCTCATTTTGCTGCAATTCTTCGAATTCTCCGTTACATTAAAGGGATGCTTCTACATGGTCCCCACTTCTTATTTCATTCCTCCTTAATCTTATTTGGATATTCAGATGTTGACTGGGCAGGCGATCCAATAGATCGTCGTTCTACTACTGTTTATTGTTTCTTTTTGGGAGATTCTCTCATTTCCAGAAACAATATGTCATTACTCGATCTAGTATAGAAGTTGAATATCGTGCTATTGCAGACGCCACATCAGAATTATTGTGGCTTCGTTGGTTGCTCACTAGGGTATTATTTATTCATCTACCACTATTCTTCATAGTGATAACAAAAGTGCTATTTAGATTGCCCACAATGACGTCTTCCATGAGCGCACCAAACATAGAGATTGACTGTCATTTTCTCCGACATCATATTACTCAAGGGACTCTTCACTTGTGTTTGGTTGCTTTTACAGATCCGACCGCTGATATATTTACAGAAAACTCATGCGCCTAGTCGATTTCATGATCTATTCTACAAACTCAAGTTGTAATCTACGATCCCAGTTCGAGTTTGAGAGGGGTGTTAGCATGATTTATGGAGCCAGATTGCAACTATTTTAGCTTGATTTAGGAAACTTGATTCAGGCCTACTTTGGCAAGTGTATAGAAGTGATTAAAAGGATTATAGGAAGCATTATTAGGATATTATTCTCCTTCTTTTTTCTTATCTTCCATGATATATAAATACGGCAAAAAGGGGTTAGAGGACCCTGGACTTTAATGTTTTATTTAATGGGAACCCTCAACTATTTTTTTGTTTAATCACCTCCCTAAACTATTTCATTTTGTTTAATCATAACCCTACCGTCACATTTTACTGATATGGCACCGTTATGTGCCACGTCATGTACTCTCTCGATGCCACATCAACAAGACACGTCATTAAAATAACCAGCAGTGCCCTAAATGTATCTTCTTCCTCCTCCTAGCCAATGCAGCCAATAACCACACACCCAAACCCAATCCATCCAACCTCCTTCTCTAATATGAATTTCCTGTAAATCCAACACAAAAACCAGCAGCAAGGCAGCAACAAAGCAAGGAAAGGAAGAGAAAGTGCAGCAAATGGAATTTCTAATCAAGGTAAATGATCAACAGAAAAAAGGGATGATGATGCTTAAATGCTCAAAAATAGAAGAAGGGCGTTACTCTTTTCTTCTTGCTGGCGTGGTGATGATTTGGGTTTGGGTTTGGGTTTGACGGTGGCGATTGGGCAGTGGCGGTCGGGTGGTCGGCGATGAAAATGAGGGTGAGGAGATTTTGGTCAGATCTAGTGTGATGGGAGATGAGTTTGGTGGTTGGCTGGAGGGCGGATGGGTGGATGGTTGATGGGAGATGGTTGGTTTGGATTGTGGCAGTGA
Organism: Viola odorata; assembly: GCA_963691705.1. Classification (NCBI taxonomy): domain Eukaryota; kingdom Viridiplantae; phylum Streptophyta; class Magnoliopsida; order Malpighiales; family Violaceae; genus Viola; species Viola odorata. The sequence goes on from OY829542.1 coordinate 24,783,640, forward strand.
GGTTGGGTTTGGATTTGGGTTTGATGGTTCTTGGTGATTGGGTGTGTGTGACGGGGTTGCGGTTGTGGTTGGTGGTGATGGGTGGTTGATGGAGGAGTATTGGCGGTGGCAATTTTGAGGAGATGGCAGTGACGATTGATGATGATTGGTGCGATGATGGAGGAGGAGGAGGAGGAGGCCGAGAGTGAGGGAGAGGAGGTTTTTGTGTTTTCTTTTGTTTTGTTGGAGCCAAGTCTGTGTTGGTGAGGAGAGGGTGATGGGATGATGTAGCAAGTTACTGATGTGTCTTGTTGCCGTGACATCGAGTGAGTACATGATGTGGCACATAACGGTGCCATATCAGTAAAACGTGACGGTAGGGTTGTGATTAAACAAAATGAAATAGCTTAGAGGGGTGATTAAACAAAAAAATAGTTGAGGGTTCCCATTAAATAAAATATTAAAATCCAGGGTCCTCTAACCCCTTTTTACCATACTGAAATATACTCAATGCTTTCCAATTAACAATGTTGATGATAGTAGGTGAGGATGGTGAATGAGCGATCAGAAATTAAACTGGTGGATGCAATTTGTTTGGAATTTGTTTGGAAGATAATAGATTAAAATGTATTAATTAGTTTGTTTAAGGGTATTTCATTAGAGGAAAAAAAAATGAGGGAGTAGAAATACGTAATATATAACACAAAAAAAGAAAATCTTAATCTGCAATTTTTCATATTTTTAATAACTTTTTGAAGTTTCTTAATAATTTATTATTTTTTTATTTATTTTTAAAATTATTTTAATATGATAAAATAAGATTATTTTTTTATCCATGTCATTAAAGTCACGTTTGCCTTGAATGTGTGATGTCAACACATAATTTGTCGGGAAATAAAAACCTACCAATCTCTACATGAAATGTAATTGTTTGCACGATTTTTTCAAAAAAATTATTTAATTAGAAGATTAATTTCTTTTATATTAATTTCTTAATTCTTTTTATCTTTCTGATGTGAGATTTTGAGTCACAAATTTCAACAATTTTATTCTTGAACTATATAACAAAGGGCTCACATTTTGAGCTCTATCAATCTCCCCACAAATTAAGTACCACCAAACCCACCCCTAGGGCCCAACAATCCCTCTAGAATTATGTACTATAGAGCCCGCGGTGCGAGGAGACTCACCGAGTATACTTTCCTGCTCGACCTAGAGATTCACCGTATTTCTTCTTATTCAGATTAGAGTAACCACCATACTTTTTCCATATCGTCTTGGAGATTCACTATGTGTTATCCACATCAAACTTTATTGTGTAGGCCCAACAGAACCGATGGTTCTACTACCACTTGTTTGGGTAAAAAAAGCCTCACCGATCTCTACATGAAATGATATTGTCCGTTTTGCACCCAAACCCCTACGGTTTTTCCAAAATGCCTCATTCCATTAGAAGATCAACTCATTTTATATTTACTTTTTATTTATCTTTCTTTTTTACGTAGGATTTTGATTCGTACACCTCAATACATTACTCCCATATTTATTTATGAAAAAATGATAAGAAGATTATTCGTCACATAATTTTACATGAACGGAAAACACTAATAAATGGTATGGTCTGCTTGATTGAAAAAATTGAAGAAGTTAATGAGGAAATATTTAAAATTATTTGAAAATGCAAAAAAGAAGAAGAAATAAAATCAATTTTGTTTATTATTTTAGGCTCTAATATATTTATTATATAAAAACTCCAGTTTTAATATTTTCTTTTTTAAAATTTTTACTATATTGTTTTAAATTTTAACAATTAAAAAAGTATATAATATTTTATTTAGGAAACCATAAGGTTAAGATTTCAAATTTTAGCTTCGTTTGATGGAGTCCCGCTCTAGTGTACAATGAATATATTGGAAACCTTAGGATTTTTTTATGTTGTTTACTCAATTTAAATTAAAAATAAAATAAAAAATCAACACTAATTGTGATCAAATGGTAACATATTTATCTATCTTTAATCTAAATTTTAAGTTAAAAAGTGGGGAATGAAGAAAAATTATACTGTAAGAGTCATTACACTTAAAATGAGACAGTGGTCAAATAAAATTAATCTCCTACCGAAATGACAAATAAAAGACATTAAAATAAAAAAAAAAAATATATAATTATTTGAAAAAGTCCTTACAATGCAATATAGTCTAGTATTTTTAATTCGTTGTTTGAATATTTAAGAAGGATTCAGATTTTTTATTTAAAATCTCTTATATTATGTAGTTTAAAAATGTGAATGTAACTTGTCAGTAAAATTTGGAAACTTAGAAAAAATTAACATAGAAAAAATTACAGTAAATAATAAATAAATGTATGAAAACTAGAATTATATATAATATTAAATTACCTTTTACGTCCTCTGGATTTGTTTTAGCTCACCAATTTGGGCTAAATTGTTTTTTCTTTTTTAGATGTCTCTTTTTACTCTTTTTATATTTTTCAATATTTGTGTCATCAATATTACCCGATGAACTATATATATTTTTAACATTTCAACAATTGCAATAATTTTTATCTTTCTCATTATTTTTAACAAAAATAAATCATTATCTTAGTATTTGAAATTTTAATTAAATTATCATCTGAAAAAACCGAAGGGAGTATTAAATAAAAAAACACACAAAAGGTTAAAACTCAAATGATATTTAAAAAAATATATATGAAATTTCATTTTACGTGGGGAAATTTCCACCTTTTGCAAATTAGCTATTAGGTGGGCTTTTAAGTTTCTCTTTGCCCAAAAAAGTATCAAAATTTTGTCCACTACCCTCTTTCCCAACCACGCAGCCGCACTTTCAAAGAGAAAATATGGCAATTTTTTTCATTTGCGAACAGTAAAATCCCTCGATTGCCAAGCCAATGCCACCGTTTTCAACCTCATCAGCGCTGTTTTTTTGGTTTCTTCCAATTAATTTTGGACTATTAGATTTTTGTTAGTCTGTGATAACATAATTAGAGCGCTGATATACTGTAGGAAAAGTTAGGCGGATTACAGTATTTCTACAAAGACTGCCACTGTCAAAATTTACAAAATTAAGAAGATTAATTTACTCATCTACTCTTCCAGTCGACGTTCCTCTCCTTCCTCCAAAACTCCAAAATCTTGATTCGAACATTACCCGAGCCATCGCGACCACAACGCAGGTAAGATCGCCGCCGTTCACCACCACCGCTGTCCACGTTCCTCTCCTTCCTCCAAAACTCCAAAACCTAGATTCGAACATTACCCGAGTCATCGCGACCACAGCGCAGGCGAGATTGCCGCCGTTCACCACCACCGCCGTCCTCGGCTTGTATTTCTTGTGAGTTTGTTTCTGATTTTTAAAACATATTGTTGCTTCCCTTGAATCTGGTCAGAATCACCAAATTGTCTTTTTTGTATTTCATTACCAGCACTGCTATTTGGTCCATTAATGGCTTGGCTGATTTTATTTAGTAATAGTGCAGATGCTAATTATGTGGATGCTAAATATAGTAATAGTGCAGTGCAAATTTCTTTTATTTAGTAATAGTGCAAATGTTAATTATGTGGATGGTTGAATTAGTTTTGCTGGGATTTTGTTAGTGGTGTACAAACACGGTCATAATTTTGGTTATAGTTCTGATTGAAAAAGCTGGGAATTTCACACCTTTTTATTTCATATCCTTATAAATATAACACTGATATATTTATTCTTTATGAAAATGAAGGCACTTCTCTTCTTGATGCCCAAGTTTTGTCCTGTTAAATTGAACTTGTGAATGATATCGATTAAATTAAATTGCACTTCTAGTTGATAAAAATCTTGCGAGTTATTTTAGGGTACAAAGTGATAGACAATTGATGCATATTACTTACAAACTTTGTATTAATTAAGATTATAAATATGCAGCACAATGCAAGCTTGAGTACACTCTAATTAAATTACATGTCCAAAATCCCTCCTTAATCATACGCTCTAATAGTTGCAGTGACAACAATGGAGTTTTTTTCCTGAAAGTGATGGGCCTCAACGGGAGTGTTGGCCTGAAAGTGACGAGCCTCAAAGTGATGAGCCTCTGACGGAACCTGATGATAAATTGATTCCGAAGTCAAGTATGGTCTTCAAATCTGAATAAGAAGTTTATAATTTTTATCTTGAGTATGCTCGTGAAGTGAGATTCGGTATTAGGAGAAAAAATATGAAGAAAGATGTTAATGGGAAGCTGAAGTATTATTTTGTTAAGTGTGTTAGAGGAGGTACTTGGAAATCCATAGCAAAACATATTTTGTATCCAAGGCCATCAAAGAAAACTAATTGTAAGGCTAACATCAATGTTGTTGCTAATGATGAAGGAGAGTTAACTATTTCTCATGTTAATCTTGACCATAATCATGTGTTGAGTCCTAGAAAAATACATTTTTTTAATTGCAATAAAAATATTTATGCATATACGAAGAGGAGGCTTGAAATAAATGACCAAGTAGGCATACGTTTGAGTAACAAATTTCAATCTTTGGCTATGGAAGCAGGGGGGTATGAGAACTTGACTTTTACTGAGAGAGATTGTAGAAATCATATGCATAAAGTAAGACAAATTAGGCTTGGAGTTGGAGATGCAACATCACTTAGCTAGTATTTTGCATGCATGCAAAAGAGGAATCCTAGTTTCTTTTATTTGCTGGATATAGATGATGACAGTCGATTGAAAAATATGTTTTGGCCAAATGCACGATCTATAGCAGCCTATGAAACTTTTGGTGATGTCATATCATTTGATACAACGTATTTAACTAATAGATATGACATGCCTTTTGCACCATTTGTTGGTGTTAATCACCATGGACAGACTATATTATTTGTATATGGTTTACTGTCAAATGAAGAAGCAGATACATACATTTGGTTGTTTAAAGCTTAGTTGATGTGCATGTCTACTGCTCCTAATGCAATAATTACTGACCAATGCAAGTCCATTCAAAAAGCAGTAAAATATGTTTTTCCTAATTCTCACTATCATCTTAGCCTGTGGCACATTATGAAGAAGTTGCTTAAGAAGCTTGGATCACGACATGATTACAAGCTTATTAAAAAAGTTTTGAAAAAAGTTGTCTATGAATCAATTGAGGTTCAAGATTTTGAGGAGATTTGGTGTAACATGATTAATGATTTTGATCTTAGCACAAATTCATGGTTAAGTGGTTTATATGAAGATCGTCATCGTTGGGTTCCAGTGTTTGTAAAAGGAACATTTTGGGCTGGAATGTCTACAACCCAAAGAAGTAAAAGTATAAATACATTCTTTGATGGGTACGTTGGTCCCAAGACATCTTTAAAGCAGTTTGTAGAGCAGTATGATAATGCATTGAAGAGTAAGATCGCGAAAGAAAACAAAGTAGATTTTATTTCGTTCAATTCCTCTATTCCTATGATAACTGATTTTGGATTTGTGAAGGCCTTTCAAGATGCCTACACAAATGCACTGTTTCGGTTATTTTAGGATGAGTTGCGGGGTTTGGTGTACTGCAATCTTACCTTACTTGACAGGTACGAATCAATTTCGTTTATATTGATTTTAAATTATGATCTGATATTAACTCTAATTTTGTTTATATGTTGTAAATCATAAATTGACAGGCCCGAACCAATTTTGATATTTCAAATAACTGACCTATTGACTTATAAAGAGGGTGTAATAAGAGGAGAAGTTGCTTATATTGTTCATTATGATGAGAGGGTCTTGAATGTAAGTGTTCATGTCGTCTGTTTGAGTTTAAAGGAATTATTTGCAGATATATTGTGAAGGTGTTTATTGTCGAAAGGATATTTTATGTTCCCTGTCAATATATCTTGAATCGCTGGAGGAAGGATGTCAGACACAAACATTCATATGTCAAGAATTGTTATGATGACGACATGGATGATGAATGGAGAGTGAGATACAATAGTTTGAATTCACAATGGTCAAAGGTTATAGAGACTGGAGTTGACTCTGTAGAGAATCATAACTTTCTAATGAGAAGCTTAGAGGAGGCAGCTTTAAAAGTCTCACTCAGTGATTTGATTAAGTGGAAGAAGCAGTCCGCAGAGGCCTCCTCATCGATCATGGCAGAAGACTATCAAAAGTTCTCGAGTCCTTTGAAGGTGCGAACAAAAGGACGTCCTCCATCCAAAAGGAAAATGTCAACATTAGAATAAAAAATGAACAAAAAAAAGGTATCCAAAGATTTTATAAATTATTTTTTTCCTCTATTGATTGTGATATTTGTATATGATGTCTGACTTATTATTAATATACTTTTTTTAATAGAATGCTCAATCAAGCAAAAGCAAGAAAGACCATGCATCATAAAATCAATTTGGAACTCAAGAGAGCCAATTTGGACTATCTGAACCATCAAATGTAACTCAATCCGGAACTCAAGAGCTGTCGGGGCAAGTGTCCACCCTTGATGCAAAGAATGCCGTGCTGGAAGGAGAGAAGTCATCCTTGGCAAGGGAGAAAGCGGCCTTGGAGGAAGAGAGAGCCGCTCTGACGGAGGAATCAGCCGATAAGAGCTTGTGGCACGTCGAGCGGACGGCCACTATCTTGGTTGAATGCTTTGAAGAGGTCCATGGAGCAGATGCGTACAAAGGTGACGAGGTCACAGAGGCCTTCAAACAGAAGTCTGTTGACCTTAATGAAGCGGGTTTTCGCCGAGCTAAGGCGGAGGGTTGGAAACGGAGGAACCCCGAAGGTTGACACATTCCCAAGCTTTGCCGCCTCTTCTGCAGCCATCGGGCTTTTTGTTTTTTGCTTCCAAGGCATTATTGTTTTGGTCTTTGGAACTTGTGACCTTTCTAAGGCACTTTTTGCATTTAAACAGTTTATATCTTTGCTTCTGCCTTTTCCCTTTCTTTAGCTTTCACTTTCTGAAACTCCCAGGGCGTTGCTACCATCCTGGCGACATAATATGTTTACTTTCTCGAGCAGACTCGTAGCGTTTCAGTAACAGATATCGCTGAGGTCAGTATCGGGTTAGCTCCTTATAGTATCGCCGCTTGGGCAGTCGTCAATCTTTTCGCTGCTCGAAAGGTATTCTGCACATTCTCAATTGTAAACCATCAGTAGCATAACGGGTTACAAGAGATAGTAATTACCCATAGGAGCCTTTCCGCTGCCGTCATAGGGCATTAGTATGGAAGCCGCATGAATCGCTTTTTCCGTCAGCTCTACTTCACTAGGGATTACGCATCTAGTTACTAGCTGGAATTTCACGATTTTTTGCGTTTCCATCTTTCCACGATCGGCCTGGAAAGTGCCCTCACTTAGTGAGCCGTCGGATCGGGACGGGTCGTCACAAGGATAGGACTTTTCACTTTCAGGCGTTGTCCTCGCCTCTAGAATCATAAATGAATCAGTACTAACACTGCTGCGGGAGCACAACCTTAATCCTACCCAGATAACTCCCTCTTCTTGGTGTGCGGTTTATGCTTTTCTTCGCGCTTGCGAGTTGAAGAACATTTTCACCCCATCTCTCAATTTATTTCGAAAATTCTTTAGTATGAATTGTCATAATTGTTTAATCGAAATCACTCCTCGATGGGATGACGCGTTCGTGCAGTCGTTCTGGTGGCGGTTTCGCGGCTTTGAGAAGGGTGTGGCTGATTGGAAAAGTAGTTTCTTTGTTCTCGAGCTACCATCCCGTTTGTGGCGCATTAATTTCAACCAGGAGGTCATAGGCCCCGTTTGGACGAATCCCGTGATACTGACTAGAGTTGAGCTGGATCAGGCTAACGCTTTGTTAGACGAGGACACCTGCTATCGCATCCGAAATTTCGCATTGTTCAAGCCTCTGGAGGAGTGTGTTATGGGTAGGTCCGTCTCTTTTCATACTTTCTTTCTTTCTTTTTCACTCATTTTTTGCACATTTTATAGAGGATGCTAACGGTCGATTTCCAAGTGATACTGGCACTCCTTTGAATGTAGCACCGCTCCGAACTTTACCAGCTTCTCCTCCCGCTGAAGGCTCTAATCAGGAAAGCGTTCAACCCCCTAGGAGGAGAACCAAAACTGTTGCCCGGGGAGGGCGAAGGCTCGGCGGCTCTATCCGAGCTTCTCGTTTCGTGGAAAATTGGCTACCAGATCATCGCAAGGGAACAGACTCTAGTCGAACCGCAACAAGGGTGATTGATAGTGACGACGAGGATATGAATGCTAAGCCAGACCTTTGCCATTCGCGTCGGAAAAAACTTCGAGTGGATGTCAGCGAACAGGCTACTGGGGCATCTTCTGCTAATGCGGCGACTGCTTCTACACCTATCGTTTCTCCTGAGGCAAGGACCTCTCAGCCAGTGAAGATTACTGAGGTGCTGGCTGCTACCTGCTCTACCGAGGCGGAGGCCCCTCCGACAGCATGTCCTCTTCCTACAGCTGACGCTCCTGATTCCCCGATTTCTCACTGTATCCCTGACGTGGTGACCACATCTTCTGCTGCAGACTCGGCTGCTGGGCTGCCGCCTAAAGCCCTTCCAGAGCTGTTTTTCACTCCTATCACGAATGTGTTTACTAAGGATTCTTCTACCATTTCGTCAATCAATCTTTCTTATGGTGACCCTAACGGGACCCCGGCCTATCGTATGAACTCGGCAGGATTCTGCTTTGATGCTCTCCACGCTGTCGGGGTTCCCCAACCCTTTTCCAGAGATGAGTTTACCGCGCCCTTGATAGGGGAGATGATGGGCTCCCGGGCAGAGAAAGAGAAATTTCTTCAGCTTCCTCCAACGGCTCGTCTCTGGCATGTTATGAATGACTCTCTGGATACCTTCCGTTATCTGAACTATTTGTTCGAAATTCATGATCGCGAGTCACGAAATTTCTCTAGCGCGATGTGTGCTCAGAAGACGCAGCTTCAAAAATCGGCGGACCATGTGAGACTGCTAACGCGTCTTCATGACGAGTCACAAAAGGAACTGAACCGAGAGAGGTCTGCCGGGAAAGCGAAAATAGAGTTTCTGGAGGCAGAGTTGGCGTTGGAAAAGGAGAGAAATCTCCTTCTCCGCGAAGAGATGCTGGCTCGAGATGAGGAGTCTGCCAGGGCACCGTTAAAGGAGGAGTTGTGGAAAAAGAAGGACTTGGAGGCCTTTACTTCTGGATTTGCCGCCCATTTCAGGGGTAATTCTTCTAGTCCAGCCCAGGTTGCTGACTATATCTCTACCGTTATAGATGGGGTTAGCAAAGGTGGGAACGGTTCTTCTGCCCAGAGGGGGAAAGGGGTTGACGATAACGTTGGTGGGTGAATTTTCCCTTCGACGGGTGCCTCAAATTCCACCATGGATTTCTGGGCCCTCCTTTGTTGCTATTCTCATTGTTATCTGTTTTCTTTTATTCTTTCTTGAAGATCATTTGACATTATTTCTTCTGTAATAATGCTGACATTATGTAACCCTTATTGCGTCGTTTGATTCATTGTGACGCTATCGTTGCTTCTTCATTATCTTCCTTGTATCGTCGCGTCATACCGTTTGGTTAGGCTAGCATTGCTTTTTAGGTCATTAAATGCCGCAGTCCCCCCATTTGATGTGATTTGAAAAGTAATGATGAAGTGGGACACGTGTCCTTTCATGGAGAGGCATTTGAATCAAGCATCTTCTAGAAAGACGCGAATGCTGAAGCGTTTCATCATTGTTTTAAAACTTAACCTTCTCGCGCGTGCCTTTCTTTTTGACGCGCTGCTTCGCCATGTGTCAGTTGCTGATTGGTCGTCCCCTTTCAGGGTTATATATAATGTTTTCCCTACCTTCTCTTTCTTTTTTAACCTCCTTTCTTACACGCTGTTGTTTTCTAGACAAATAACCCGCGCCGTTTCTTCTTTCCTGGTCTGAGACTCCTGGTGTTCTCTTTTGCCAAGGTACACACCCTTTTCTTTCCTCCTCCTTTCTCCTTTGTTAGTTATGGCTACAACTCATTCTGAGAAATCTGTCGAGGAGGGGGATCCTCACAGGTCTGTTGGGGAAGAAAAAATTGATAGTACCCCCACTTCCCTTTACACATTGCCCTTAGTTCATCGCAAGCTTGCCGGGTGTAAGGGTCGATTTCCCCAAGATTATCCCATGCGTGCTACTTCTGAATCACTTCGCCTGAACAACGTTTTGCCTGATAATAGTAGAATGTTGTATGCTAAGTTATTTGATTACGGGTTTTGTCTTCCCCTTGACCCGCTAGTAAAATTGCTGTTAGCTGATTCTGACTTGGCTCCTGCTCAGTTGAGCCCCAACGCGATTTGGGTTGTTAGCGCATTTGCCGCTTTGTGCCGTTTCAAAGGGATTGCTTCTCCCACTTTGGCATTGCTTCATGATATTTTCCAGTTATTTTCTCGCAAGGGGGTTATATCAATATCCCCCCGTTATGAAAATGACTCATTGAAGCCCTTTACTTGGAAACTCATGGGCATCGAGTCTTTTGTTCCTCACTGGAAAGAAGATTTTTTTATAGTTGATCTGTCTGAGCCTTTGTGGAGGGCCGGCTTTAAGGAGGAGATCAAAGATGGGGCTTGGGGTAGTCGGAAACCCCTTTCTGGCCCGGAGGACGGCTGGTTGAAGACGCTGCTTCAACTAGATTTCAGTGTTGACGCTCGTAAATTAGCTAACGGGTTGGACATGGAGAAGTGTAAAAAGGGTGAGCGTTTGACCTTTCCTTTTGTGTTGCCAAGAAGTGCTAACGCTAACGTTTTGTACTTGCGCAGTGCCTCCGCCTGGTTGGGAGCCTGAATATTTCTGAAGGAAAAGGAAACGGGAGCAAAAGAAGAGGGCTGAAGCCGAGGCCAGAGCCGCCGCGGCCGCTGCTGCTGCTACTGCTGAAGGAGAGACCAGTGCTATCGCTCCGGACATTGCTCGACCGCCTCCTCGTACTCGTGTTGCGAAGAAGAGAAGGGCTAGGCAAACGCGTGTTGCGTATCCCGTTTCTCCCCAGACTGCAGTCTCTTCGGAGACAACACCTAACCCGATTCCCACTGGAATTCCTCTAGCTTCTTTAGGCGCCCGGGTGTGTATTTTTCTACTTTTATGGTTTTCTTTCTTTTCTCGCACCTTTCTTATTCTGTTTTTGTATTGTCTAGGAGGCCACCACTGTCTCTGCTCATTCGTCCTCTCAAGACGACATGTCTATGGCGGAAACCCTTCGAGAGCGTCAGAAGAAAGCCCGCTATGAGCTTCAACATAGCCCCTCATCGTCTGCTGCTAATCCTTCTTCTGTGGCCCCTGGGGGTGGGAGTATGCCTGTTGAGCAGTTGCAAAGTGCTGATTTCGGCGGTGCTCCTCATATTTTGAGCGATTCTCCGATTTATTCTCACCCAAATGTCCTTAACCTTAAAGCACTTGGGGGAGACGGGTCCTCTGTCCCTAACGCGGAAGGTAGCAGCAGTCGACCCGGTTCTCCTGCTACTTTGCTTTTTGTTCCTGCGTCTCCTCCTGCTGCCGCGAGAGGTGGCCCTATCCCCAGCTTGATGGCCCACGCCTCTTCATATACTCCCCCCTCCTACCGACTCACCGGCTCAGCTTGCGCTCCTTCCGGGATAACTATTTACAGTTTCCAGCAGATGCTGATCCTGATGTTGTCCTCGCGTCTACCTCTCTTTTGGCAGCCGAGACTATGTCTCTTCAGAGGGAGAGGGATGCCTTCGTGGCTAAGAGCCCGCAGGAACGCATAAACTTTCTCCGCTCCCAAGCGTTTTCTTCGTTCTGCCATCTTCATTATATGGATGAGGAGAACGCCAGGGTGGAGGCCAACGGGCAGGGGGAGCTGAATAGGCTACTGTCTGAGCATCAGGGTTACGTGGATGCCCTTGCTGCTGCCAATCGGGAATCGGAGACTGCCAGGCAGGAGGCTGCAGTTGCTGCGCAGGAGGCAATAACTGTTAAGCAGGAGATGGAGGCTATCAGGCTTGCTCTGGAGGAAGAGAAACAGAAAAGTGCTGTCCTGAGCGAACGCCTTTCTCAAGAGGAGAACGAGCTTCGTCAGGAAAGACAGAGAAATGCTGAGCTGTCTGCCGAGCTTGCTCTTTCTGCTGAGAAGAGTCGTTGGTATTTGAAGGAAGGTGGGGCCATCATGTCGGACGGTTTTATGCATAAGCATGGGATAGATAACCTTGACGTTGATTTTCTTGCTAGGTATTTTGATGAGAGGGCCTCCGACGCCACTGATGAGGGCTTCTTCCGCTAGCGATCTGCTCAGCAGGGAGGAGGCAATGCACCACCCGATCCTTAGATATCATTCTTTATATGTTTTTTGATTTTTGTGGCCGATGTGCTCCCCTTTATTTTGTAATATTGACAATGTTACTTCTTTTCTTGATCAAGCCGCTGTTTTTGAATGGACTTTCGTTATCTGCCTTGTTTCATAATACTGCTTGTGCACATGTTCACCCATGGTGTTTGCTGCGTTACTTCTGCCCGTGTTGCGCTCAACTTCATGCCACCCTTTGTTGTTGGGGGAAACCTCTAGCCTTGTTAGGCCTGTCGTGACGGTGTTATTGCGGTATGGATACCTTTCCACCTTCACTTCACCGGGTATCAACCGCTTGGTTACTAGCTGGGGTATCCTTTCTTTCCGTACGTCAAAGATTGGCTTGGGGCGTGCCTCGTCTTAGTGAGCTGTCTGATCAGGACCGGACATCACAAGGATATGATTTTCACTCCCAAGCGTTGTAACCTCGCGTCTCTGGATCGTGCCTCGTCTTAATGGGCCGTCTATGCGAGCACGGTTACCATAAGGATAGGATTTTCACTTCCAGGACGAAGTTGGTCTCTCCTTGGGGCGTGCCTCATCTTACTGGGTCGTCTATGTGAGCACGGTTACCATAAGGATAGGATTTTCACTCCCAAGGATACCGGGGCGTGCCTCATCTTAATGGGCCGTCTATGTGAGCACGGTTGCCACACGGATAGGATTTTCACTCCCGGGGGCGTTGGGGTCGTGCCTCATCTTAATGGGCCGTCTATGTGAGCACGGTTACCACAAGGATAGGATTTTCACTCCCAACGCTTCGTTATGCCAGGGCGTGCCTCGTCTTAGTGAGCTACCTGATCAGGACCAGCCATCACAAGGATAGGATTTTCACTCCTGGCATTCTTCACTACCTGCATATTTTCAACAGCAAATGCACGGAGAACATATTTAAATCATCTGTTAGCAAAGCGTTGATATTACCAGATTGGATAGGCTAGTTTCGAGCGTGATATAGCTTCAGCCGAGCTATGTTCCAGGAATTCTGCAGGGGCGTTCCTTCGAGTGTTTCCAAATGGTAGGCTCCTCTCCCCACAACACGGGTGATGCGATATGGTCCATCCCAGTTTGGGCTAAGTTTTCCCATACGTTGCCCTGCCGCTCGCTTATTTCTTAGCACTAAATCTCCGGCTTTAAGCAATCGTTCTCTCACCTGCCTGTTATGGTATTGTGCCATTTTCCTTTTGTAGTGCAGGGTTTTTAGGAGGATTTCCTCGTGTTTTTCTGGTAGTGCATCAAGGTTAGCGCGTAACCTTTCTTCATTAGTTTCTTCTTTGAAATGAGCCACCCGAAGGCTAACGGTGCCGATTTCTACCGGTGTGACAACTTCTGTTCCGAAGGCCAATGCGAAAGGAGTCTCTCCCGTGCTGACTTTGACAGTCATACGGTAGACCCATAATACATATGGTAGTTCGTCTGGCCATTTCTTTTTGGAACCTTCCAGGTTTGTTTTGATGCCACTAAGAATGCTACGGTTGGTCACTTCGGCCTGGCCATTAGTTTGGGGGTGTGCCACAGAAGAGAACCTTTGTTCAATCTGAAATTCCGCGAACTGATCCCTGAAGAATTGGCTGGTAAATTGTGTCCCATTATCGCTAACCAGTATGCGTGGTACCCCGAATAGCATAATGACCTGGTGTTTGTAGAAATGCCAGATTTTCTCGATGGTGATGGTGGCTAACGCCTCGGCTTCAGCCCATTTTGTGAAATAATCTACCGCCACGACCACGAATTTTAACTGGGATCTGGCCTTCGGAAACGGGCCCAAAATGTCGATGCCCCATTTAGCAAACGGGCATGGAGCGACTATCTTTGAAATCTGCACGGCCAGTTTCCGCGGGATCTTAGCATATTCTTAACATTTGTGACAGGTTTTCATGAAGTTATGGCAATCTCTCCGAATGGTGGGCCAGTAGAACCCTGACCGAAAGACTTGAGATGCCAAAGTGTCGCTAGCGATGTGCATGCCACATATTACTTCATGAATTTCTCGTAGTACATGCAGGCCTTCTTGTTCCGTTATGCACTTAGCAGCAGGATGGGAGAAACATCTCCGTATTAACTCTCCATTGTAATATGTGCATCGCGCCGCCCATTTCAGGATTTTCCTCCTTTCCGCGTTCTCCTCCGGTAGCTTATCATGTTTCAGATATTCTATCACTGGGGTTCTCCAGTCGCCTTCTATTTCTTCCACACAAAGCGATGCTTATTCTTCCATGAAAGAAGGTGTGGGTAATTCTCCGTAGCACACGTCATTGGGTATGGGGGCTTCTAAATTGGCTGCCATCTTGGCGAGACTGTCGGCCTCTTCGTTGCTTTCCCTGGGGATGTGTTCAAAGGTGACCTGAGTGCCTTTTTCCTGCATCTTCGACAGCTCACGCTTTACTTTGGCCAAGTATTGAACCATGATGAGTTCTCTGGCTTGAGAGTTCCCCAGAACCTGATCCATTACTAGTTTAGAGTCCCCCCGTATCTTTAAGCGCAGGCCGCGTTCCGCTTCCGAGACGGGTGTAGCTTCAATAGAGAAGTTGTTTCCTATTTTGAGTCCTGCTAACAATGCTTCATATTCCGCTGCATTGTTGGACAAGGGTTGCAGGATTCTGATGGCGTATCGTATCTCCATGCCGTTTGGTCCGACTAGGAAAACACCTGCGCCTGCTAATTCTTGATTTTTCTCTCCATCCACGTGGATAACCCATGAATCTGCGTACGTTTCCTGGGACGGGAGACATAAATCCTCTGATTCTTCTTCTGACAATTCTGTCAATGCGACTTTTGTGAATGTGCATTCTGCTATGAAGTCTGCCAACGCTTGGGCTTTAATAGCCGGTCTAGCTTTGTACTGCAGCCCATATTGTTCGAGCTCAATTGCCCAAATCAACATTCTCCCCAAGGACTCTGGTTTTCTAAAGATTTTTCTCAACGGCTGATCAGTGAGTACAGTGACGGGGTGGGCTTGGAAGCATCGGTCCATCTTTCGCATTGCCTGTATTCGGGCAAGCGTTATCTTCTCTATGCGGGCGTATCGCAGCTCAGCGTCTTTCAATATGTGGCTGACGAAAAATACCGGACGATGTATGTGCCCTTCACTTCGTACAAGGACGGCACTGACTACCTCGTCAGCGACGCCCAGGTATAGGTATAGCTCATCGCCAAATTCAGGCCTCGTTAATACTAGATCGGATGACAGGTAAGCTTTTAGTCCCGCAAACGCTTTCTCACATTCCTCTGTCCATCCGAAGGGGGGCTTTGTTTCGAATGACTTTGAAGAAAGGTAAGCATCTCTCACCCTATTTAGATATGAACCGTCCTAACGCGATGATGCGCCCAGTGAGCTTCTGTATTTCGTTGACAGTTCGAGGGGGTATCATATCCTGGATGGCCTTTATCTTTGACGGGTTTGGGCTGGATACCTTTCCGGCTGACCACGTATCCCAAGAATTTGCCCGTTTGGAACGCGAACATGCATTTCCTCGGATTCAGCTTCATTTTGTATTCTTTCATCACCCTGAAGACTTCTTCCAGGTCGGTTAGGTGGTCCTTAAAGCTTTGACTTTAGACTAGGATGTCATCCACGTAAGCTTCTACATTTCTCCCGATTTGCTTTTGGAAAACCTTATTCGCCATGCGTTGGAATGTTGCCCCTGTATTTTTCAGCCCGAACGGCATTGCAGTGTAGCAGTAAGTAGCCCTCGGGGTGATGAAGGCGGTTTTTTCTTCATCTTCTATGGCCATGGGAATTTGATGATACCCAGAGTTAGCATCTAGGGAGCTTAGGTAGGCGTATCCAGTGGTTTGGTCGACCAACTAATCGATTCGAGGAAGAGGATAGCAATCTTTGGGGCAGGCGTTGTTCAGGTCAGTGAAATCGATGCACATGCGCCAATCCCCGTTAGGCTTTGGAACCAACACAGGGTTAGCTAGCCAGGTTGGGTATTGGACTTCTCGGACGAACCCCGCGTCTGTGAGCTTTAGTAGCTCTTTCTCGATGGCTGCTATCTTTTCCGGTGAGAAAGCGCGCCGCTTTTGTTGAATAGGCTTAGCGTCAGGGCTAACGTTTAATCGGTGTTCCGCGACTTCTCGTTAAATTCCAGGCATGTCTGCCGGTTTCCACGCGAATTCTCCTTTGCATTTTCTTAGCAGTCGGGTTAATTGCGCGTTCTCTTCGGGACTTAGCTTCTCACTGACCAAGAGGTTCGCGTCACTGTCTTCACTGATAGGTATTGACCTCATCTGATCCAGCGGCTGAGTGCGCTTTTCTTCTTTATCATCGAAGGGGTCATCTGCTACGCATACGTACCGGTCGCAACTCCTTTGAGTCATGAGCAGGTAGCATTCAACGGCTAGCTTCTGGTCTCCTTTGATTGAGACCACGCCGTCCCATGAGGGATATTTCATCCGCAGGTATTTTTGGGATATTACAGCTCCAAAGTGATTGAGGAACGGTTGCCCAAGTATGGCATTGTAAGGCAGCGTTAGGTCTACGACCAGAAATAATAGCTCTTCAGAGCGTTTGGATGTGTCTTCTCAAAAATATACTGACAATGATGTGATTCCCGCTACCGGGATCGGTACCCCATCAATCCCAACAATTGGTCTTTTGCAAGGCGCCAGCTCGCCATCAGGTCGTTTCATCAGATTATATGCTTCTAGTGAAAATAAATTTACCGCGCTCCCGTTATCGACGAGGGTTCTTCTTACTCCGTGGCTGCCGATGACGGGTGTTACCACCAACGCGTCATTGTGCGGGAAAACAATGCCTTTTTCATCTTCCTCTGAGAAGGACAATACCATCCGGTCTAAAGTGCTTATGGCCTCAATTTTCACCTGCGCGCTTTCTCGTTTGCGTTTTTCCCCGGGACTGGGGGTTTGTTGCATAGTTTCCTCAAAGTAAGGCGTTCCTCCTGCTATGATATTAATCATAGGCATCTGATCGTTGTGAACAGTGAGAGCTTCTCTATTTTGCCCGAGGGGGATGGCGTTAGCACCCGTTGCGCGGGAAGGCGTTTGCCTATGATCCGTTACCACTTCAGTTGGGTTATTCCTAGCTCCTTCTCTTATCTTGGTGGCAAATTCTCCGAGGTAGCCTTCCTCAACTAACCGTTCTATGGCCAGCTTTAGTTCTCTACACACATCGGTCGAGTGTCCTTTGACCTTGTGGAACTTGCAATATGCATTCTCTCTTCCTCCCATGACTACTCCGGGTTTCACAGGAGCTGGGTAACGGATGGGCAGGTTTCGCTGCTGAACTATCGCTAGGATTTCCGCCCTTGGGAGTATGAGGGAAGGAAGGTCAGGGTCATATATACGGCCCTTTGGTGGATCTGCCTGTTTCCGGGTGGGGGACCCTCCGAGTTTCCCTTTCGAAAAATTATCTCTCTGCCGATTAGAGGTCTTAGCGGTGTGCTCTTTCCGTTGGCTATAATCATCATTGGGCCGCGCGTCGGGGGTGCTACTATACGAAGCGTTAGGGGCCAGGTATGGGTCTGCCGGTAGGTCCCGCATCCGTTCTCTATTTTCCTCCTCTTCCATCCTCGAATAATTATGCGCTTTTAGTCTTAGCGCATCCAAGGTCGATGGTGGGTCCACCGTTAATGCGTCTCTCAATTTCCCGTAACGGCAGTTACGCTTAAGGGCTTCTACTGCGAAATCGATGGTTACTTCCGGTGTCAAAGATATTTCGAGATCAAATCGACCTAAGAATCCATTCAATTATTCCTGCGGTCCCCGATGGATATGAAATAGCGCAACCGCTGACTTTCTGATAGGGATTGCGATGCTGAACCGACTTCTGAACTTCTTTTCTAGCTGGGAGAAGTTATCAATGGATCCAGCTAGGAGTCCCTTGAACCAGAGACGTGCCACCCCTGATAGTGTCATGACGAAGATCTGGCATAGCGCTGCATCGCTACGAGTTTAGAATTGCACAAAATCTTTCACCTTATTAAGGTGAGAAATAGGGTCTCTCGTGCCATCATACGATTCGGCAGGGAGTTTTACATGTCGATGGACCCTGTGATGTCGCACACGATAACTGAACGGGTGGCCAGCATTGCCATCGGGGACTCTACGAGGGTGATGCGGGTGTGGAATTTCGACATCATATCTGGGGTTCTGGGGGTCATATTCGTGATGCCGCCTGGGAGATCGGCTGCGGCTTCTCGGAGTTCGAGTTCATCGTCCTCTGCTACTGGATCTCTCACTGTATCTAGGGGATGGTTCTCTGAACATTTCGTCGCGCCTATCATCCCAATGCTCTCTATATTCGTTGCGTCGGCGACCTTCTTCATGGATGGGGACTTCTCCCCTGTATTGCCCAGGGAGGTCCACAGGTCCGTGTGCAAGCTGTGAGACGTTCATGGGGGGCGATGACAAGGGTTGGGAAAACGGGAGCCCTCTTGATTGTCGGGGCGACAACGGTCGCTCATGGACAATAGATGGAGTGAAAACTATCTGGGAGGACACGCCAGGTCCTGAGGCGTGAGGTGTAAACCCAGCAGCCAACTCTATCAACTGATCCAGTTGGGCTTGAAGGGCCGCTATAGAGTTCGCGAAAGGGTTGTCTGCATCAGCGACCACAGATCCCCTTGCTTGGGGAGTAGAATAGCTGGTTCCCGCTATGTGGGAAAAAGGGGAACAAATCTGGAATACTGTTGCTTCTGTCCTTGGCCCAGAGGGAGGATCTGATCCTCCCGCAGTGACTTCTTGCGCTGAGGTGGAGATGTCGGAGGTAGCAAAAGCGAAAAGTCGTCGGCGAGTGTTGTACGGAATGCTGGAGGCTTGGGACAGCGCGGGATCTGACTCTGAAGCCATAATCCTCCTAGCTTCGGGAAGAATGGAGCTTGGTTATTAAGGATGCTCACTTAATAGAACCAAAGCTCTCAATGAAAGCACCAATTTGATAAGAATTTGTCTTCGGCCGAAGGGTAGAAAGGGAAAATGCATCTCCAGTTCAGTATCCTCGGTGGTCTGTTGTACCTGGAAGGCGCCGGAGGGGGCCTTCGGCGGAAACACTCCGATGCTTAAGTTAGTATGAGTGGTGAAATTGGCAGAGCTTGGGCCAGTGAATTCTGCTTACCTTCCTCCTTCGTGGGGGAGGTATTTATAGACGAAATAAGCCTGTCTGTGCGAGTGGGATCGCTAGGGAGCAACCGGTCCCGTCAGGGGCTGTGGTTTGCCCGTGTTATGATGTACCGTCATGGCGGTAGGTATGGGGTAGTTGTTACCCCGGTAAGGTAACGGTTAGTGCGTTTCCCTTGAGGTGGGATAGCACCTTTGGTCGTCTAGAAGCTCCATGCGGGGACCCCCAACGAGACGTCAGCCCTCCTGGCATTAGTCCCGTAGAGGGGAATGGCAACCTTGACCCTACCGTGGCGGTAGGAACAGTGATTCTTCCTTTCCATATGGGGTAAACAGACGAAAAGGCCCTTGTCGTTAGATGGATTGTTATCAACTGGAGTGGATCTTCTTAATGGAATGAGGCCTTTTGTGAAAATCGTGCGGGCTCAGTCCCAAAGCGGACAGTATCATTCCATTAAGAGAGACTCGCGTGGATCTTTATTTCTCCAACAACGCTCACGGCGCCTTCTCAACTAAATCCTCAAGGTTGGATGTGTCTCTATTCCTTTTCTTCTCTCTGCCAACGGTTGCAGCTTGTAGAGAGCTTGAGTGTATTCTTTTATTTCTTTCGCATGAGTTGGGATTCATATGGGTTTTTTTACCATTTTCCTCGTACTTGTGTTATGTACAATACTATGTCGGGCCTCTTTTCTTTGAAGCATGGTTGGTTTCACGAGTTTGTTTAGTCTATCCCAAGGGTGAGGACTTGACCCCCCCTGATTTTTCTGTGGACTTTCCTAATAATTAGTCATCTCTAGATTTGATAGTTTGTGAAGAGTCCTTAGCCTATTCTGTGATGAGGACTTGGCAATTACTCAAAATTTTCGCTCAGCCGCCTTTGCACATATTTTCCCTAGCCAAAGGATATGTTTTTTCATATTGTAGGCAGGAGCTGATTATTTGTTGTTTTTAGATTAATGTGAATGATCTTTTCCTCGGTCTTCCTCCTCAATCTGTTCTCTCGGTGTGGTTATGCACCCTAAGCGCATGGTTTCTTCCGGGGCCCTACTTAATCGTCTGCATAACAACTTTCCGTGCTTTTCCTCTCATTTCTTCTCATATCCCTTATGATGGGTTGGATCTCTTGTCGCCTCCAAAATCACCCAATCTTTTGTCAGTGTCTGCATCTTCCTTTTCCAAGGGTCTGGTTCCCTCTCTTCCCCATCTTGTGGTTGGGTCGTCCTCATTTCCTAATGTTTTGTTTCACGAGTAGAAGCTCCCCTACCTTCGGTAATGGTGCCAACCCCTATTGGCCATAGTTCACTAATCCTAAATTTAATATTACAATTAACAAATTAAATTATTTTAATGCAATTTTTATGACCTTATTTTTAGGTCCTGAACTCCATTTTATGGAACTTAAAAAATTAACAACCTCAAAATCATTTAAGTGGATAATTTCTTGGAATTATTTATCTAAGTATGTCATTTTAAAATTCAATTTTAATTGCATTTTAGTCTAAACAATATAGCACAAAAATGGTATTTTTTAAAGAATATTTTTTGATATTAAAAAATACAAGAAAACCAAAATCTCAGGGTTGATACCCTAGGTAACTCTCCAACACCTATGTGTGAACGGGGAGATGTTGAAATTTGGGCTCGGTCGACCGACAAAGGGTGCCTATAAATTTTTCAGTAAACAGTTAACCCTAATATATAACTATAATTATGTGTGTGATAAGTGATTGGGAAAAACAAAAAAGAATACATAATACCAGTGTTTTAAAAACCGGACCAACCCGACGGTCGGACCGGTAAACCGGTGACACAAGGAGAATTTCGGGTTGGTTCAGCCTTTGGACCAGACCTGCAATCGAACCGGAAAAACCGATCGACCCGGCCGGTTTTTATAAAACCGGTGACCTGGTCGACCCACTATCGACCCAGCTGGGTCGATCTCAAACCAAAACGACGCCTTTTTGGATTTTTAAAATTTAAAAAATTTTTTATTTTTTTATTTTTTTAATATAGAAAATTTGATGGGCCGGCCCATTACAGGCATGGACCGGCCCATTATAGACACTGGTTCAATCCGGTTTTATCCGGTTCAATCATCTAAGCTCGAACGGTTCGCTGAGTGAACGGTTCACACTGTACCAATGGGTCAATCCGGTCGAACCCTGGTTGAATCCGGTTCAACGGGTCAGCCGGGTCGGTTTTTAAAACACTGCATAATACATTAGTTACAAACGATAATTTAATTCTTCCTAAGATCTTTGCCGAAACCAAAGAGGATTTAAACGGTGAGAGAAAAAATTCATCCATCCAATGAAGATTCCTACGACCAATTAATATGGTTGCAGTTCCAACAATTTTACTTCCGTTGAGGAGAACCGTAAATCTCCTACCTATTTAATTACATGTTAATAATAATATATATCGATGTATATTCCTAGACCACAAACCAAATTTACCACTCATTCAATTTAGTTTCTAGGCGTAGAAATCTCTAATGACACTTTTGTTCTAAAATAAAAAATATCTTAATTCTAGAAAAATTAGTCCCTAAATTAGGGATTACAATTGGAAGGATATGGGCGGGTATGGGCGGTATGGGTAAATACTCAACTCATACTCAAAATTAAATATCCGTTATAACCCATACTCAATATGCTCAATATCCAATTGAGTATGTAATAGATATCCAATTACACTTACTTATTTATTATTTCATTTAATAAAATTATTTCACCAAATTATTTTATTTTTTTCTATTTTCTTTTTTCACAAGTACAAAGACTCCATACCACCATCCCACCACCACCATCGACACACTACTGACACTTCCACTACCACCGTGCCTCCGACCACCGGTCAAACTCACACTACCATCACCACCACCCCCACAACAACTCCGACCACCACCGTCGCCACTTGACTCTGACCACCACCTCCACCACTCCGACTACCACTCTGGGTACCATCATTAAGATAGTTTTTTTCATTTTTTTTAAATTAAGTCACTCACTTACATTATTACACCTCCCGACCACCACCCGACCCATGCACCCCATCATCCATCACCACTGTCCATTAAATGAATACTCACTGCCACCACCTACACCATGCCAGATCCCCATACCTATATATACATACAGATCTAGATACCGACACCCATACCCAAACCTAAACCCTTCAGATCTAAGAAAGAAACCTCCAAAATTTGAAGTACCAAATTGTCCTAGTACGCATGGTAAACTAGATTTTCCTTGCCTCCAGACCTTCAAGCTAGATGTGCTAAGACCTAGTAAAGCACCTCCAAATAAAATTTTGGCACCTAGAGTCGCAGAGTTTCTCGAGAAAATGAACCCAATAAATCGCTGGTTGTGAAAAGACGAGGAAGACGAAGACGCTATAGTGGTTATGTAGCTCGCCGGAGATGGTGCTGCGTGCGTGGCGTACTGAATTGAGGATGGAAGGGATAGAGTGAATCGGCAGCGGTGCAGGTGGAGCTTGTGGCGGGAGATGGAAGAGAAGGAAGAAAGTTAAGGCCGGTGGAGAGGATGAAGGCATGGAATTGATGGATGTGTTTGAGACTGGAACAGAAAGAGACATGGCTATTTTTTTCCATACCCATTCGGGTATTTTGCGGGTAGCATACCCAATTATACCCGCAATTATAAATGCGGGTATTATCTATACCCAAATTATACTCAATTAAAGTGTGTATTACCCGGTTAAGCGGGTATGATTATTGGCGGGTATGCGTACCCATTACCATCCCTACCCTAAGCTAGTCCAGTTTTGCAAAATTCTTGATTCTAAGCTAATAGCAGGAAACAAAAATCACTGAAATGAATCACAATTTTTAAACTTAAATTGGACATAATTATTGACAACATATCTTAAATTAAATACAAAACAGTAGTGTTGTTAACTGTATGACTGATGGCCTCAAACCAATAAGGCATTCCAGATCGCATAGAACTCGCGTAAGTGACTTGTTGTTAAAGAATTTCGTATCTTTGAACCCAAGACTCTCTCACCCCATACTTCTTCATGACCCCATGTCCGATATATCCAACAAAAACTCGCTCGGCAGATGAAACCGCTAAATTGAAGATGAAAACAATACTCCAAATTTCAGTTGTCGTAAACTAGCAGATTTCAGCTTTGGGTTCAAATTTTAATAATTTTCCAAATCCGTGTTTCCCAATCTTCAAACTTGATTCTTTTTGTCGTAGAATTTGGTGAAGTCCGTGTTTTTTTAATTTTCCAAATAGAGAATTGTTATTTAATTTACTCCACCTCTTTCCCTCTTCTTGCTCTCTAATCTTAATATCCATTGGGTTGGTGTTGAAACAGTCACGTCATGCAAACTCATTCAAAAGTCAATTACAAAAATTTGAATAAGCATCGAAAGGTCTTGATGGAACGAACACTCAAAATTTAGTTTGGCATGAAAAGTCAAGTAAAATCCAATTTTAATAAGGTATTAGCTCGCGTTTCACACGACATTATAATAAATTTTATTTATTATTTTATTGTATTTTGGTTTAAAAAAAAGTAATTGAGTTTACTAATGAAATTAAATTAAATTTTTATAACTATAATTACTGAATTTATTTTTTTATAATTAGGTAAAATTAATTATTTTTTGGATCAATTAAAGAAATTTTGTGAGTTATCTCATGTATTGTAACTTTCTTTTATTTCCCTAATTCTTTAATTGTCCACTCTCTTTTACTCTTTTGCCTATTATTATTTTACACAAAACTAAGGTATATTAAAATACATTCCATAACCTAGAAAAGTTAAATATTTAACCTTTAGACACTAATAATCATTTACCCAACTCCTTATTTCTTTAAAAAAATATAGAAATTATTCTTGCAGCATGAATTTATCATTACAATATTTTTTTTTCACTCGTACAAATTATTCTAATTCTGAAACAACAATGTTATTTATATAAGTATTTTTGTTCTTACATTATTTTATAACATGACTTCACATGACTTTAGCAGTAATATATATTTTCCTAGTTGAAATAAATTATTTCTCACAATATAGCGCGAACCACTTCCCGTCATTTATTCTCTAATCTTTGTCATTGTTTCTTATCAGGTTTTCTGTCATTTTTCTCATCTATGATTTATTTTATATTTTTTTCTATTTTTTACTTTCTCTTTTATCTATTATTTATACACAGTTATACTATATTAGAAAATATTTCATTACCTCAATTATAAAAAAGTATTTATCTAACCCTTTAAATATTTTTAATCATTTGTATGAATATTTTTTTAAAATAAAAATTGTTCTTTCATCTAAATTTTTCTCCCATATTTTTATTTTTTATTTTTCTATTTCTATTTCTTTGATTCTTATTTTTCTCTGCATTTTATTTTTATATTCTAAATCATCACACTCCATGCTTTAGTGTTATGACTCTTTAAAATTATAGTCATTCGTACTCTAACTACATTCATACTCAATTTGATCTTAGCACATGACTTTCGTAGATTTTTTATGTTTCTTTTTTACATGTTATGTATACATATTGCTAAGTTATATTACTAAAAATATAAGCATTTCATTTTAAAAAATTTAGTTATCTAGTTATTTTAAATATCATTTGAGAATATATTTAACAATATTTTTACAAATTATTATTGCAACAAAATTTTAGTAGTAATATAAATTTTACTTATTAAAGTAAATTGTTTCTATTGCGTGCGGTGCAAGTCCAATTCCTCTACTTATTTCCCCATGTTAATTTTTTATTTATTTTATTATTTTCTCATCTCTTTCTTTTTCTTATTTTATCTCCTTACTTATTCACTTTTTATTTTTCTTTTACCTATTATTTATACATATAGATAAGTTAAATTAAAATTATTCAATTACCTCATTTAGAAATTTAAGAAAGCACCACTTTGATATAGAAGGCCTGGCAATTCCCCCACTCGACGACAAGCGGAGCCACCCAAGGGCAGGATTTATGATCCTGATCTCCCTTCCCTCATACTTCCGAGAGCGGAAATTTTAGCAATCGTCCAACAACGAAAATTGCCCATCCGTTACCCAGCCCCGTGAAACCTGGGGTAATCATGGGAGGAAGAGAAAATGCTTATGATTGAGCGCTAAAATGTCTTTTATTCATCATCCTTTTACATCTATTTTAGGATGATGATACTACTAATTCTTGGGTTTTCCAATCCTTTGTGCATATTATGTTGCTGAGAAGCAAAACATTCATTAGGAGCTGAAATCGCCAAGTTTAGAGTTGTTTTGCACCAAAAGCTTCCTTGCCCCAGACCTGGGACAAGGAGATCCGAATTTGTCAAGCGTGAGCCAGCTGTCTTTTTCTTCTAGAAGAATTCTTTCCACTGATTTCCTATTCCAGCTAGAAGTCCTAATTGACAGAGCAAACTCCTATTATTTAGGAGATTAAAATAATTTCTTTTAATTTAGATATTATCTTTTCTAGGTCTTTTGAATTTTAAAAACACTTAGGGCTACTTAAACTCTTGGAAAGAGAGGGTTGCGCCTCTCTTTTCTCTTCTTCTTTCCCGAATATTTCTTCTTCTTCTCTGAAACAGCAGCCATAGCTGGAGCTTGAACGTTGTTTGCTATTCTTTCTCTTTAATTAATTAATTCTAGTTTATGCTGTCATCTATTTTATTTATTTATTTCTTATGATGATCGGCTAAGCCCTTCTATTCCTTGTGAGGATTCATCGTCATGCTTAATTGATTGTGAGATCTAAACGTTGTTATTAAATCCCATCTTGCATCTCTAATTCTTTTAATTAAATGTCAATTTATGCATACTTCTATTGAAGCTTGATCAACTGCACTAGGATTTGCATGATTACTGTCTTCTCTTGATACCTTGGAGTCTACACTGTAGAAGGAGATACGAAGGTGACCAACTGATCGACGGATCAGATTGGAAAACAATTAGAGTCTGGTTTACAGGAGTAGACACTTCTCTCTCCTGGACCTGGGAAGGTCTCTCACAGTAGAATTATTTGGTTATTTTATTAGACCTAATAGAAGAACTTCCCTAGGGCATAAAATAGATCAAGGACCTTAATAGGTGGAAACCTTTAAGAATCTCGAATAGGTAGAGAGTAGGAGATCTAGGTGGAAACCTGATCTCTATAGCCACCTGTAAGTTTGGTTTTGAAAATACTTGAATCGATGATCAATCAATCTAATACATGAGCTCATTGGAATCCTCACTGGGAATTCATCACCTTTGATTTCACACACATCACCCATTATTGTTTTCTTTTATTTCTATTCCTTTACTTTAATTGCGTCAAAACTCCTATTTATTGGTATTTACCTCGGTTACAAGAATTGGTCATTTAGCGAGAATTAATTTAGTCATGAAATCTCTATGGAACGATCCTTTTACCACTTGCTACAGTTTGAATCAAATTCGTGCATGGTGAATTATACTTATTTATTTTTGACGGTTTCGGCAACCATCAAATTTTGGCGTCATTGCCGGGGATTTCATCGGTACTAATTTTAATTTCTTTGTTTTTTGACCAGGTCCACTTGTTAGCAATTAAGCAACCCAGAGATTAACAGAGACAAAGGACAGAAAAAAACATATCCAGAGGACAGTTTTGCATAATCAGTTACTGGACTCTCTCCCAGACCTGAGAGAGAACACATCTGCACTTAGATGGCCAGTGCAATAGAGGTATGGTTAAACTCCATAGATAATAAAATCAATGTAGTAATTCTTCGTCTTGCTTCTATTGCAGACCAGATGAAACAATCCATATATGGATATGAAGCGCCTGGTTTCCAATCACATCCTCGGGCGAATGCCCACAACTACAATCAAGGATGGGAGTATCCCCCGAATTTCAACTAGACTACACAACAGCCACAACACCCACCACAATCACAACAGCCCCTGCAGATCACTAGTGTTCCGATGGAAGATATGCTCAAACAGTGTATACAAGCTACTCAAGCTAGCATATCAGCCATGCAGAAAGAAATGGCAGAGCTGAAAAGCAACATACCAGAGCAAGGAAGGTTGCCATCAACTACTGTGGACAACTCGATATATAATGTCAGTTCTATGACATTAATGAGCGGGAATGAATTTCCAGATAAAATGACCATTGCCCCAGGGCTGGGAAAGAAGCCGTCAGAAGTCCTTATCCCAGACCAGTTCGAACTAGAGGAAGAGGTAACTTCTGAAAAATCAGCTAAGGTAAATCCTACTCCAGAACCAGTACTGCCCAAGAAGGAACATCAGGTAATCCCTCTTCCCTTCCCAGCCAGGTCTGAAAAGGCCAAGAAGGTAAGGGAAGAAAAAGCTATTTTAGATATTTTTCATAAAGTAGCTATTAATATTCCTCTTCTTGATATGATTGCACAAGTTCCTAAAAATGCTAAATTTTTAAAAGAATTGTGCACTAACAAGAAAAATCTTGTAGGAGTAGAGAGGATTAATTTGAACGAAAATGTTTCCGCCATTTTTCAGAAGAAATTGCCAAAGAAGTGTAAGGATGGGGGAACGTTTGTCATCCCTTGTAAGACCGGGAATCAGGTTATTGAGAAGGCATTATGTGATTTGGGTGCAGGGATAAATGTTTTGTCATTGACCTTGTTTAAAAGTTTAAAAATTGGGGAATTGAAAGACACTAGAGTTGTTATTACATTAGCCGATAGGTCGATTATTTACCCCGTAGGAGTCATTGAAAATGTGTTAGTGCAAGTTAACGATTTTGTCTTCCCTGCTGATTTTTATGTGATTGACATGGAAAATAAATATACAACCAATTCTACTGAAATGTTGCTAGGTAGACCCTTCTTGAGGACAGCGAAGGCAAGGATTGATGTAGCTGAAGGATGTTTGACATTGGAGTTTTGTGGTGAAATTATTAAATTCAATATGTATGATGCCATGAGATTTCCAAATGAAAAACATATTGTGAATTGCATAAATATTATTGATCCGGATGCTAATGATATGCATAAATTAAATGCTACTAATCCTTTGGAGCATGTTCTTAGCAGAAACATTGACAATCCAAAAAAGATAGAAAATGAGAAAGTTTTAGAAATCAGCAAGGAGGTTAAAGAAACTGTGTTTGAACTTGATGTTTCTAATTCCTATGATAAAATTTCTGATGAAGTTAAAGTACCAGAAACTCATAAAGAAATTCTCCCTTCAGTTTTGCAGGCACCGAAGATCGAGCTGAAAACCTTACAAGGAGAATCGGAGGAAGAAAGGCTTGCGAGGGTACTAAAGGAGTACGAAGAGGCTGTTGAATGGAAGATAGCCGACATTAAGAGGACTTCTCCTTTCATCTATGGGTCAATGTGCAACCCACAAACCACCTGAAACAAAGGAGAAAGTGTCTAGTCCAAGACAATAAATCAAGACGCTTCTTGGGAGGCAACCCAAGTTTTTAATTTCAGTTATTTCTATTTTAATAAAACTTCTGGTCACTGGAAATTTCCTTATGGATTTTTGATTTTATTTGCAGGTGCACAATATCAGGTCAGGTGGCTAGGAGGAAATCATATCTTATCCCAGGCCTAGGATAAGAACCTTGGAGGAGAATACAAGAGGAGCAGAAGCACTTCGCAGCACTACACTCAAGGCTTCTAGTGTTGCTTCGAGACCAACCACCTACCCCACCACAACCTTGATTGCCCCGGGTACTTTCCTACCTGTTTTTCTTTTCTTTTATTTTATTTTACGTTGAGTCTTTTCCCTTTCTCACACTTTGAGGACAAAGTGTCGTCTAGTGTGGGGGAGGAACTTTTATGTGAGCATGACTGTTTTGATTGTTTGATTGAAGTCAGTTTGTGTGAGTGAGTCAGTGTGCATTTCTTTTTATTTTTCTGGTCTGATGCGTGAATTTTGTTCTTATTTTTGTGCATGTTTGAGTCAGCCCGTCTTGTCATGTGTGTACATAAGACCCTGATTTTTGACATAGGCTGTATAGTTCACTACTGAAACTACATTTTAGGCACTTGTTTGACCAACTTTATGCTTTAATACTAGGGGAGTGAATGAGCGTAACATGATCAATGCTTAAGAGGCATATATCCTAATGCAACTTAGAACATTAACTATCCACATGGTCTAAAGGACATTTAGCTAGAGTCTGAAATGTAATTAAGGTGATAATATTTGTTGCTTTGGATTTGAGAGTGTTTAGTTCCCATTGGTTATCTGCAACAATTAAAAGTGCTGGATTGTCATAGAGCAAAATTAGCAAAAGTGAAAGTTCTAGGAGTTGGAGAGCCCAAAAAGAACAAACGCTGCTAAGCAATGAAAAGAAGAAATAATTCTGCCCAAAAGAAAAAAATGGTTAAGGGCAGAAATTGAAAAGAATGAAAAATCTGCCAATAAGTGACGTAAATAACACAGTGGTTAAAATGCACAGGGAACTACACTACGGTAGGCTCAAATCTGAAATCTTTTGTCCCTTAATTGTTGCTTAAGACTCGTTGGATGTCTTGATACTATTTGGTAAGGAGAGTGTCTTGGTAATTTCAGTAGTGAGGTATGCAGCCAAAGGAAGAACTCAGGGTCTTGATGTCTGATCTGTTTTTATTTGTTTTTGCTTTGTTTTTATTTTTGATGCTTGAGGGCAAGCATAGGTTAGTGTGGGGGATTTGATTGAGCGCTAAAATCTCTTTTATTCATCATCCTTTTACATCTATTTTAGGATGATGATACTACTAATTCTTGTGTTTTCCACTCCTTTGTGCATATTATGTTGCTGAGAAGCAAAACATTCAATAGGATCTGAAATCGCTAAGTTTAGAGCTGTTTTGCACCAGAAGCTTCCTTGCCCCAGACCTGGGACAAGGTGATACGAATTTGTCAAGCGTGAGCTAGCTGTCTTTTTCTTCTAGAAGAATTCTTTTCACTGAAGTCCTATTCCAGCTAAAAGTCTAAATTGACAGAGCAGACTCCTATTGTTTAGGAGATTAAAATAATTTCTTTTAATTTAGATATTATCTTTTCTAGGTCTTTTGAATTTTAAAAACACTTAGGGCTACTTAAACTCTTGGAAAGAGAGGGTTGCGCCTCTCTTTTCTCTTCTTCTTTCCCGAATATTTCTTCTTCTTCTATGAAACAGCAGCCATAGCTGGAGCTTGAACGTTGTTTGCTATTCTTTCTCTTTAATTAATTAATTCTAGTTTATGCTGTCATCTATTTTATTTATTTATTTCTTATGATGATCGGCTAAGCCCTTCTATTCCTTGTGAGGATTCATCGTCATGCTTAATTGATTGTGAGATCTAAACGTTGTTATTAAATCCCATCTTGCATCTCTAATTCTTTTAATTAAATGTCAATTTATGCATACTTCTATTGAAGCTTGATCAACTGCACTAGGATTTTCATGATTACTGTCTTCTCTTGATACCTTGGAGTCTACACTGTAGAAGGAGATACGAAGGTGACCAACTGATCGACGGATCAGATTGGAAAATAATTAGAGTCTGGTTTACAGGAGTAGACACTTCTCTCTCCTGGACCTGGGAAGGTCTCTGACAGTAGAATTATTTGGTTATTTTATTAGACCTAATAGAATAACTTCTTTAGGCCATAAAATAGATTAAGGACCTTAATAGGTGGAAACCTTTAAGAATCTTGAATAGGTAGAGAGTAGGAGATCTAGGTGGAAACCCGATCTCTATAGCCACTTGTAAGTTTGGTTTTGAAAATACTTGAATCGATGATCAATCAATCTAATGCATGAGCTCATTGGAATCCTCACTGGGAATTCATCACCTTTGATTTCACGCACATCACCCATTTATTGCTTTCTGTTATTTCTATTCCTTTACTTTAATTGCGTCAAAACCCCCATTTATTGGTATTTACCATGGTTACAAGAATTGGTCATTTAGCGAGAATTAATTTAGTCCTGAAATCTTTGTGGAACGATCCTTTTACCACTTGCTACAATTTTAATCAAATTCGTGCATGGTGAATTGTACTTATTTATTTTTGACGGTTTCGGTAACCATCAGCTTATTGTAAGTACCATAAATTTAAGGGACATGCCACTGACGTGTGCAGAGAGTTGAAATTGGCAATAGAACGTTTGATAGAAGAAGGTTATCTCAGAGAATTTGCCACCAAAGCTAGAGAAGAAGCCACGAGAAACCCGATAAATAGAACGCAAGACGACAGACAGGCGCTTCTCCACACCACCGAGAACGACACCGCCCCTACTGGAAGAGTCAGAGAAGCATTAACGATCCATGATGAAGACATTCCCATCATCAACATTATAATCGGAGGCACACCATAACTCGATGAACCTGAGCCATTAACACCCATGACTGGCGACAAGAGGAAACGAGAAGGTGCATTAATGAAAGGTGTTGAGATTAGCGCTTTGGATGAAATGGTATTGTTTTTTTCCAAAGAAGATGAGAAAGGTGTCGTTTTCCCGCACAATGATGCGTTAGTGGTAACACCCGTTATTGGCAATCATGGAATCAGAAAAACTCTTGTCGATAATGGCAGCGCGGTAAACTTATTTTCTCTAGAAGCCTACAACCTCATGAAACGGCCAGAGGCTAAGTTAACACCCTACAAGAAGCCAATAATGGGGATAGATGGAGTCCCCATTCCCGTAATCAGAGTCACCCTTTTGCCCGTATACTTCAAGGAGGATACCTCTAAAAGACAAGAAGAATTATTGTTCCTAGTAGTGGATCTGACTTTGCCTTATAACGCCATACTCGGGTGCCCCTTCCTCAACTATTTCGGCATAACAATTTCCCAAAAACACTTGAGGTTAAAATATCCCTCTTGAGATGGAGTAGTTTCAATCAAGGGCGATCAAAAGTTGGCAGCTGAGTGTTACTTGCTCATGACATGGGGAACCTGTGACAGATACGTATGCGTAACAGTGGATCCTTTTGAACAGAAAGATGAAGGGCGCACCTAGCCGGTAGACAAGATGATACTAGCGGCCGTTAACGGAGTGCAAGGAGCGAATTTCCTGGTAAGTGAAAAACTAAGTTCAAAAGAAAAGATGCAACTGACTCAACTGTTAAATAAACGCCAAACAGAATTCGCTTGGAAACCCGCGGACATGCCAGGTAAGGGTGTTCATCGGTAGGTATCGTAATTTTTCGGTATTCGGTATACCGAACTAAAAAAAATCAATACCGTACCATAGTTTCAATTAATTAATACCGTTACCATATTACCGAAATAATTTCGGTACGGTATTTCGGTATTACCGAATTACATACAAGCATTAATTTAATAAATACTAAACAAAGTTCATTCCAAATTACATACCAAATTACATGCAAACACAGTACTTTTTAAGTAAAAAAAATAGCATTCTTACAAACAAATAATGGAAAGTGAGTGTTGATTTGAGCAGTATGAGGAAACAGAGTAGAGGAGCAAGAAAAGCAGAGGCAATTGGTGAAATGTGTTTGGGCTTTAAGGCCCTGACTGAAACCCACGGACTCAAATAACTTCCGTAGGAATATTTATTTTTAATATATACTTTTATTCATGGTGTTTTTTTTTAATTACTTAATAAATATTCAATAAAATATATTAATATTAAAAATGGTACGGTATTTTCGGTATTACCGAAATTATCAAAACAAATACCATACCATACCGAACAAAGTTCGGTCGGTAATTCGGTATATCGAACAGTAAAAAATTGGGAAAAAATACCGACCGAATAGAGTAAACTTCGGTACGGTATTACGGTAATTTCAGTACGGTCGGTATTTGCACAGCCCTAATGCCAGGTATTGCCCGAGAAGTTGCAGAGCATCGGCTTAACGTTGATCTTGATGCGAGGAGGTATCAAAGTGATATGCGTATGTTTTCTAGATATTTTCTCTCTAATTTTGTATGTTTTCCCCTCCTTGATGCTACTAACTTGCTCTGTTTTCAATACTTTTTGCCATATCCAGCCCTGGAGGAGAAAAAGACAGAAAGCACACGTTTTGGGATGGAATTGAGCAGCTTTGGAAGTCTCCCCGTCTTCGTCGCGGCCTAGACGTATTTCCTCAGTCGAGCCCTAGATGCGCGCATTCGTATCCAGCCCTGGACTATCTGTGAAGCCGAAAAGTGCTGCGTTTTGCCCTCGATCAGAAGCCGCACGTGCTTGCAATCCTCCTTGGAGCGCACGAAGAGAGACGCCAGTAAGATTCCTCTCTGATCCCTTTTGAGCGTCCTAGGAATATTCTTCCTGGGACATGCTTTACAGCCCAGCTGTCCCTTTCCTCCCATTTTGTCTTCTACCCCTTAGCTGGATTTGTCCTCTAGTTAGCTTAGGGTTGTATATAAACAGTAACTTTAGGATTTTTAGGGCAAAAGAAACATTGGTAGGAGGCAGAAATCAGCATACTTTCTATTTTTCAGTCTTCTTTGGGATTTGTTCCTCCATCCTCAAGCTGTAGCCGCCGGCCAGCCTTACTCTTTCACCGGAGCTGGTATTTAACAGTTTTCTTCCCATTTTCTTGTTTTCCTTTTATGCTTGCTATCAAATCTATTTATATTTATGTTATTATGAGTATGAGTAGCTAGATCTTTTTATCTTAGCAAAGGTTTTTCCAAGGGTTGCAAGGGTAGTTGTGAAGCCTTAATGTTCTTCATAAACTCTTATGCGTGTATTTAATCTCTTGCCATTTTACTATCATTTTGCACTGGATCTATAGAAGCCTGATCAACTGCTATATTTTCCTTTGTAATTACTGCCATTTCTTTAGAATCAGTAGGCACCTAGCCCGGAGTCATCAGGTTGCTGGTCCAATCCGGCTAGGGCTGGAGGTTAACTAGGGTGGATCTGACAACGTCTTGCCCTAGACGTGTCTTCCTCCACTTCATGGGCCTCTGGATCTCCCCACAAGCAAACCTTGGGGAAGTACGGAGTGTCAAGGTCTCACCCACAAGCGTACCTTGGGCGAGACTTCTCTTACGAAGGTAGACAGGAGGCCTAAGCGTACCTGACCTCTATAGCACGTCTGCACCGTGAGAGCGGAATATCCCTGAGCTGATGACCAACTAGACCTAGATGCAACCCGTGGAATCCCTTTGCTAAGACTCTTTCCTATTATCTGATTTACCCCTCTTGTGATACTGTTTTATTGCCTTTAGATAATTTTTACTTTATTTAGTCCACTTGTTAGCTTTAGTCTCCAGATCTCGCTGGTTAATATCATTAGCCAGCCCAAACCCCCCCCCCCCCCAGTGTTATTTGTCACTGTGTAGGCCTAGACATACACTATGAACAGAATATTACCCTTAATCCTTGTGGTTCGACTCTGATTTGCCCTATATACATTTATTGTGCATATTGCTAGCAGAAAATATTACTTTTGAGTGACGATCAAATTTTGGCGCCGTTGCCGGGGATTGACGGATTCTAATATTTTGTTTTTCCTTGTATGACCAAGAGATCTGCTTTAGATCTACTGCCTTACGATCCAGAGCTCACTAGGACAGAAAGAGAACTCCGAAGGCAAGCCAGAGGATTATCTCTTCTCCGGAGTAGAGCTCCTGTCCCTCTTCTCGGCAGAGACCTTTTAGATCTTGATACTCTTCAAAGCCTGTTTCAGGAAGAAATCGCATCTTTACATCGAGGCCTCGACAGTTTTGAGTCTACCCAGCTCTCGACGCCTGAAATGGAAGATCCACCACCACCTCCGCCTGGAGGAAATGAGGACGTAGTTCCTCCTATTGCTCAGATCATCGATGATCTTAATGCTGCCCTAGAAGCGCCCAGCAGCTGCATTGATTGGCCTGAAGTACCTCACGACTGGACACTCAAGTCCGCTGTCATGCACCATCTCCCCATCTTCCAAGGTGCTACCAAGGAAAATCCTCATCGCCATCTTCAACAGCTCCATTCTATTTGCGAGGCAATGAAACCTACGAACGTCAGTATCGAGCAGGCCAAGCTCTGAGCTTTTATGTGGTCACTTAAAGATTCAACCCTCGATTGGTTTTATGATCTCCCTCCACGCTCGATTCATTCATGGGCTGAGATGACAAAAGCTTTCACGGATAAGTACTACCCTGCATCCAGGGCGATGGTGACAGTCAAACAACTTGTATCTATTCTTCAGAAAGAAAATGAGACCCTTGACCAGTACTATGAACGCTTCAAACGAACGCAAGCCTTGTGTCCCTCTCATAACCTGACCGAGCACGGTCTTATTCAGTACTTCGCCGAAGGACTGAGACCCCATGATAAAGCCTTGTTGCATGCGGCCACTAATGGATCCCTTAATGCTCTCACTCCAGCTGCCGCCAAGGCCATAATTGAGCTCATGGCCAAAAATGGCATTCTATTGGGAGGAGCAAGTAGTGACCAGAGTACTCATGTAGCTGCTATGCAAGGGCAATTGACTTCTATCCAGGGCATGCTACATACCATGACGTCTCAACAGCCGATCCAGGTCAAGGCATGCCAAATTTTCAATTACACGGATCACCCCACGGATGCTTGTCCTCATATCCCGGACGAGATCCAAGTGAATGCCGTTGGATATTACAATTCACCCCCTGGCCAGAACTACAACCAGGGCTGGAAACAACCAAGCCCAGGGTGGGTACCCAGCCCTCAATAGCCAAACTCTAATCAACAGCAACATCCTTATGGAAACCACCCCCCTCCTCTCAACATGCAGTACTTTAAACCTCGACCACCGTACCCTAACCAGCAATACCAACCCTCACCACAAATAAATCAACCTTTCCCTTCACCTCCACCACCCGAAGATTGCACTCAATACAAAGACATCATCACGGAAATGCAAAAGTAGATGGGTACCATGGCAGCCGAAATGAAAGAATTAAAGAATAGAGGCAGGCTCCCTGGACAGACCGAAGCAAACCCCAAGCACGAGGCTTGCGCTATCACTCTCCGCAGTGGGCGTGAATTGCCATCTAGAGTGAGTCCAGATCTCGACGCCGAACAAACAGTCGAGCCCGGGATTAAGCCAAGAAAAAATGAGACGATTCCAGATGTCATGATTGACAGAATCCGATCTCCTAGAGGTTCTCCGAGGAATGACAAGAAACCCCCAGAATTCACTCAAGAATATATCCACAAGATCCTTGAGCCTCCATTTCCCCAACGGTTGGTCAAATTGAAAAAGGAGAAGGATGACCGAGAGATATTTGATATGTTCTTGTCAATATCCCTTTGATTCAAGCAATCAAAAATGTGCCTCGTTATGCCAAGTTCCTCAAAACTCTTTGCACCAACAAATATCATTTGGCCGGGGTTAACAAGATAAGTGTGGGAGCAAATGCTACTGCCCATATCCAACAGAAACTGCCTCCGAAATGTAAAGATCAGGGTATGTTTGTTATCCCGTGTAAGATTGGATCGACCGAACTTGGAAAACCTATGTGCGATTGATAACAATTATGACACTCCTAGGGGCGTTACGGTAATTATGACTTTTCCAAAGGCGGAATCCTGTAGCTCTATCGGACATCTGAGTCGTCGGCTCTAGACTGGAAGGTGTTTCCTGGGATGGTCGACATCAGCGGGGGGGGAGGACTCACGCGTCTCTGCACGCACGACATCATCCCGTCCCAGGTATCCATGGAGGTATCGCTCGCGGAACCCTCTCCAGAGGTATCGCCCTGACGTCATCATAAGGTATCACTCATGACCTTACCATAAGGTATCGCCCATGACGTCATCTTAAGGTATCACGTGTGACATTCTCTAGAGAGATTGCTTTCCCTTGGATATCACCTCTTTGCTCAGGTATCGCCCCTAGCGGCCTATAAATACTCCCTCAGTTTAAAACAAAAGGTAAGCCGAAAATTACTTACTAGAACCTCTGCCACTTTTGAACCACTTACTGACTTAAGCATCGGAGTGTCTACGCTGGAGCCCCCCTCCGGCGCCTTGCAGGTGAGTTCGACGGCAACTACAGCAACTCCGACCAACAAAAGTCATCATCCCGATCGTATAAGAAATTAAATCTTATCAAATTGGTGCTTTCATTGAGAGCCTTGGTGCATTAAGTGAGCATCCTTAATAGCCAAGCTCTGTTCTACCCAGAGATCGGAACAATCATGACTTCTGAGTCGGAGCGGACGCGACCCCCATCTTCTAATGTTCCTTTCTCGATTAGTAGACAGTTATTCCCTTTTGCTACTGTTGATCTTTCTGTGACAACACAACAAATCAGTTCAGAATCTCTAAATCCTTTAACCAGGTCTACAGGGGAAGTCCTTTCCTCACAGGCGACCATTTCGTTATCCCAAATGGCGGGATCCAGCTTCTCTACTCCTGCTCCGAGGGGATTTGTGTTAAATAGTACAGAACACCCTTTTGCGAGTGAAATAGCGGCCCTTCGTGCTCGGTTGGACTATTTGACGGAAATAGCTGTCAGAATGACACCTGAAATCTCTGAGTCGAGTGTCCTTCCTCGTGTCATGTTCACACCATCTATTGTCACCGAACGGCCCTTGTCACCGTCGTTACAGGGAAACCTCAGGTCAACTGTACCTATAACTGATCCCCCGATCAATTTTGTGCAGCTCGCTCAAGGACGAGTGGAGCCTTATGTACCGAGAGTGCCTCAAGGTCCTATCCCTCTGGAGGATCGGCACCTCGAGGAGGCCGAAAACCGTTGGGACGGTCGAAGGGAAGGAATGAATAGAGATTTGTCTCCTGAGCGCAGTGAAAGATCCAGCAGTAGGAGGTATCAAACTCGCTCGCCCAGGAGCCACAGTCGGTCTCCTAGGCGACATCCCACGCCAGATCCACGGAATCGGAGGTGTCCTGCGGAAATATCTCCCCCACGCCATGAGCGTGAAATTCTTGATGACACATCGGGTCATCCATTTAGCCGTCGTATAAGACGTCATAAGGTCAGTTGACATGTGAAGCTTCCCACTGAGACTTATGATGGCACCAGAGATCCCATTTCCCACATCAATAAAGTGAAGGATTTCGTGCTATTTCAGACGCACAGTGATGCGGCGTTATGCTAGATATTTGTTATGACGTTATCAGAAGTTGCGCGCCTCTGGTTCGAGGGCCTTCCGGGCGGATCCATCCGCAATTTTTCACAGCTGGAATCCAAGTTCCGGAGTAGGTTCAGTACAGCGATTCTAATCAGGAAATCTGCCGCCGCATTATTTGACCTACGTCGAAGGCCTCAGGAAACTCTGAAGGAACTTCTTAGTCGATTTGATCTGGAAATGTCACTAACGCCGGGCGTTACCATTGATTTTGCTATAGATGGCTCACTAAGTGAGGGCACGACCCGGAATGCCTTGAACTAGCGTTGGGATTGAAAGATACCTAGCGCCCCCGGGGAGTGAAAAGTCCTATCCTTGTGAATGCCCGTCCTGATCAGATGGCTCACTAAGTGAGGGCGCAACTCGGAATCCCTGGGAATGAAAAGTCCTTTTCTTGTAATGACCGTTCTCGTGGAGACGGCCCATTAAGACAAGGCATGCCCCAAGGAAATAGTAAATCCGTTCTAGAAACGAAAAGTCCCCTCTTAGTGACCTGATTCATGAACGAGAAAGCGGAAACCATAAAGGAACATCTTAAAATAAAGTAGCCTACAGAAACCCCACGCCGGATTGTGAAGCCGCATATGACCTTCAGGAATAAAGGGTTCATGCCCGGGAGGAAAGGTGATACCGTGTTCCTCCAGCTCGGCTTTTAGAACCACATCGCATGTAAAAATACTGGGTGATTGCGCGACTTCCGGATCCATGGGTGTCTAGATAACCTGGTGAGGTCTATTCCTAACCATAATAAACCAGCAGAAAGGAAATCTGACAAGGATTAAAGGGGTACCTTAGAAGGGAAGATTTATAGGAGAATCGGCGGACGATGGCAGGCGGCCAGAAAGTTTTTCGGAGAAGAAGACGAAGGAAGACGAAAGGGAAAATTCGAAGCGAAGGCAAAAGTTTTGGAAAGAGAAAATGGTCATTTTTAAAGAATTAAAATGCCACCGCATTAATTTAGCCACCAATCATGCTAGGACGCGTGTAAAAAATAAGTTGGCCACGTGGAAAGCATTAAAAGAATACGAAAAGAGAAGTTGTTCGTCGTGATTCCCCAGAAGGGCGACAAAGTTGACCAGGTCAAAATAACCGCAAAACGGTTGCCTCAGCAAGGCTAATCCCTCGCGTTAACTATCAACACCACCAACTGCTGACGGAAAGATAACGACAAAGAGAAAAGATAGAAAGCATCATTTTATTCATAAAATGCCCAGGGGCATGTACAATGTGCCTAACGTAGAGACGCTACTCCTCATCAGGCCAGTAAATGCCGTGGTGATAAACCCCGTCTTCATCAAGGAATGGCATCTTCCCGTCAGCAGTCGGGGCAGGTTCGTTCACTTCCCTCCCTAAGCAGGACACCCTGACGGTCCTGACTTTCCCTTGACACCTGACCCTGCCAATCCAAAACCGGCAGCGGTAGAGGAAATTTTCTCCAGCGAACAGCCAGAGAAAGGAAAGCGTCTGTCGCCCTCTTGGGTATTGGATCCAGAAGAATCTAAAGTCATGACGGACACCTTGGAAGTTCTTTCCCTTTGCCTCTTGCGACCCTTCCGGCCGACCGAAGGCCTCCACGGTGGCGACGGAGGAGGATGATCTGAGTCCGGGTAAGTCGGGGGAGTTGGCAAGGAGTCGCGATCTGTGGAACTCAAAAAATAGAAATCTGCCATTCGACCTGCAAGAAAGTACAAGAGAAGGGAAAGGACGAAGACGAACATAAAAAGGGAAAAGGCGACTCCCTTAAATAGCCAAGGAAGCGCTCCGATCCTCGTGCAGGCCCCTGAAAAACAATTAAGGCGCCTGGGGAAAGTAACCATAATTGTAGAATCCGATCCGGCACAGGCATGCCCGCTCGATGAATGCGCCAATCAAAAGGCACCAAATAACCGCCCAACCACCTCCCCCTAAAAAAACGGCCCTGGAAATAGTTGAGGCAGAGCATTCGCTGCTAAATTCCTAGAACACAACCACTGCAATGGCTAGGTCCTGAGGAAGACTCATTTTCAGTTGGGCTTATAGCGAATACTCCCAACCAAAGCATCAAGAAATCAAACAAGAAAAAGAAGACTTGATAAAAGCAGAAACACCCATTTATTTATGGCCCGAGCGGCCTAGCATTCAGATATGTACAAGAAAGCATAAAAGAAAGCACCAAGAGGAAGCGAAGACAGTGGTTAAGCGTTAGACCCAGCATCATCTTCTCCGGGCACGACGGGAACCTCCCTCAAGGCATCAGCTACGGAGGTCAACTCGGCAGAGGAGGCCCTCATACCCTTCAAGCAGCAGGCTAGCAAGTCCTTCCTCTGCTGCAGCATCGAAGCGACCACATCAAGATGAGAGGTGGTGGTGGCCAGCTTCACTAAACTCTCCAGGGGGCTAAAGTCCTCCAAAGATATCCCCAGCTGCTTAGACAAAACAGGGGTCAATATCCCCTGCAGTTCCAGAACATCCTCTGAGGTTTTGAGGATCATCCTCTCCAGGAAGCCGATGTCGCCCTCAGTAAGGTTCTTCAGGGTCTGAGTTTTGGAGATCAGGAAATTTCTGGTCAGCTCATCCATGGTGAAATACGAAAAGAAAGGACAAAAAGGTGTGAAGAAATTTGCGCAAAGAAAGCTTCAATTTATAACTTCTGGACAAGTACGGTCAGGGTCAGCCCACATCCTGACAAAGAGTCGCTCCAGTACATACAAGATTTGCGCGCAAAGAGGGGGCGTTAGCCCTTGGTAAACACTTGGGCTCCTTTTCAGTTGGGCTTATGATAACAATCCACCTAACGACAAGGGCCTTTTCGTCTGTTTACCCCATATGGAAAGGAAGAATCATTGTTCCTACCGCCACGGTAGGGTCAAGGCTGTCATTCCCCTCTACAGGACTAACGCCAGGAGGGCTGACGTCTCATTGGGGGTCCCCGCATGGAGCTTCTAGACGACCAGAGGTGCTATCCCACCTCAAGGGAAACGCACTAACCGTTACCTTACCGGGGTAACAACTACCCCATACCTACCGCCATGACGGTACATCATAACACGGGCAAACCACAGCCCCTGACGGGACTGGTTGCTCCGTAGCGATCCCACTCGCACAGATAGGCTTATTTCGTCTATAAATACCTATCCCACGAAGGAGGAAGGTAAGCAGAATTCACTGGCCCAAGCTCTGCCAATTTCACCACTCATACTAACTTAAGCATCGGAGTGTTTCCGCCGGAGACCCCCTCCGGCGCCTTGCAGGTACAACGGACCACCGAGGATACTGAACTGGAGAAGCATTTTCCCTTTCTAGCCTTCGGCCGAAGACAAATTCTTATCACCAGTTATATTTAGTCTTTATTTCTCTTTTCTTTCCGATGTGGGACTTTAATTCGCACACCCCAACAATCTCCCCCTCGAACTAAGTACCACCAATCAACTTACACGAAGTATGAAAATCACCCATCATACTTCGGGCTCAATCTATTGGCCCATCAATTTGGAGATTCATTGTGTGCCACTACTAAACCAGACCCCGTGCACTGCGTCTGGGCCATCATCAATATACTTATCCCACCAATCCATCAGATCTACTCCACAAGTTCATTGAACCATTAGCTCCGCTACCAGTTGTTGGAGAAATAAATACCCACTCGCACGGTTTTCACAAAAGGCATCATTCCATCAAGAAGATCCACTCCACTTATATTTAGTCTTTATTTCTCTTTTCTTTCCGATGTGGGACTTTAGTTCGCACACCCTAACAAGCGTCGCATATAAAAAAATTGCAAATCAAATCACCGAAAGGAAAGCTAGTGCCAACCTCAAACATACCTCGATGAACCATAAATTTCCCCTCTGGCATTGTTTAGTTAATCTCTTCCCGAGTAAAATGAACTAGAAAAACCTAGCTATGGGGAAGAGAAAACGGTGGACGAATGTCGCATACAACCTCAATCACATCATCAAAACTACGGAAGATAATAAAACTTGAAGAAGAAGACGAGGAAGTCTATGGATCCATCAAGAAAAGACACAGAAGAAGGAATAAAAAGTTAGAAGAATGAAAAGAAAATTTTCCTAGCAGGAGTAGTAAGAGCAAGAAAGGATGATGACATGATAATAAATAAGAAAAATTGAAAATCAAAGAGGAAAAAATGACACTCAGCTGCACCAAGAAGGAGGTACTCCAAAGACAAAAAATGAGATTGGCGGAGAACTATAAAAAAACACAAAACACCTAAGTAATCCACTTAAGACTGGTCCGACGGGGGATCCCTAATAACACCGCTAGGTACCCTCACCCCTCTTATACCTTAAGTAGGGAAAAGGGCGTTCGAAGGAGCTCTCCCTCTATTAGGCCCCCATAAAGCCCCACATGCGGAAAGACACTAAAGGAGTAAAGGGGTCGTAGGGTCCCCCAGCCCACCACAAGGCGATATTTATCTAGCAAACGTCAAACAATATGCAGTCACACGCGCTCCAAGCAACAGACAAAAGGACTATCACGTGATGATCTTCCAATAAAGAGAGGACACTTGTCTAGAGCATGTTAGGGTAAAATAGGGAATATTCCTCTTTGTTCATACCACCAAAAACCCTAATCAGGTAATATGTATATAAAGTGACGTCAAGTAAGGTATCGTTCATTACAGACACAATCTTCTTATTTTCTGCTCTCTCTTTTCTCTAAGGTTTTACTAACTTAAGCATCAAATAACTACCTAGGGTATCCACCTTGGTTTTTGTACATGTGGTGTTGATTAAAGTTAGTCATAATCACTACCTATGGTTCTAAACGCTATCACCAATCTCTATGAACATAACTCATTGCTTTTTTTTTCCTTCCAAATCACAAGACCCATTTAGAACTCACTTGTACAATCATCTATTTTTCCCCATCGTCACCAAAGAATAGCTCTCTTTTTATTTTATTCATATTTTCTTTTTTTTTCCTCTACACTTGAACTCCCTTTCTCTAGACTCTTCACATTTTCCCCGTTTCTTTATTTAAACCCCAATTCTTTACTTCACCCCTTGTAATCATTGCCTCCTTCTTCTTTTTTCTACCACTTTAGACATTGGATAACGACCATTTAATTAGCCATCTCATAAAACCTAAGAAGCACAAACACCTTATTTTTATACCATGTTGTACTTATTTCTGTAGGGTTTCAGACGTAATCACAACAGAAGACTTGATATAGAAATTCAAAATAGGAACCAAGTCAACAAATGTAATGTATAAATATTAGAATTTGAACCATATACCTTACACTGGAAATAGAATCGTTGGAGCACCAAAGTGAAACTCAGAATTTGAATGGATGAACAGTCCGTAAGAAGTCGAACCGAACCAACATGTGCTACCCATATCGACGAACACCCTCAATTGGTATCCACAAAAATGAGCCAAATAATTGACAAGAGTGGTCTGCTAGAACTAATGGAAGAAGGATTCACAATCCGCTAGAATGCAACACTTTGCATTTTTCTCTTGATGGTGATGTACGATATTTCTTCTCTAAAAAAAACCGAATTTGCACACAAACTAACACCTAACCCTC
The DNA here is from genome assembly GCA_963691705.1 of Viola odorata. Lineage (NCBI taxonomy): Eukaryota > Viridiplantae > Streptophyta > Magnoliopsida > Malpighiales > Violaceae > Viola > Viola odorata. The sequence continues at coordinate 24,827,543 of OY829542.1, forward strand.
TATATTTAGTAACTATTTATACTAAGGTTTTAACTTTGGTTAGTTACCAAAGTACCCTAATAGATATATGTATGACATATGTTAGATATTATCAAACAATATCCTAGTAAAACTACACCAAGTATTTATTTAACTCCTTAAATAATACATCAAGAATTTATTTAACTTCTTAAATAATTACTATAAATTCTTTCAATACAATTGGTTAGCTTTCGGGCACAAGACTAACAATCTCCTACTTGCCCTTAAACGTACACCAATATCAAAAGAGTTAACGCATCTATCATCAACTTATTTCAATGTGCGACCCTGTAGGTTCATCTAGCATTGCCAGTAGAATAAAATATTGTCTACAAGTCGTAAGCGGCCTCTATCAAGACGTTACAACTACCCAAGTTAAATGAAGGTTGATTGATTCGACTTAACCTTTCGTAACTTGATGTTATAATCCTTTTGTCACATGATATCTTGATTTAACATCAGGCATGGTGCTTGTCACCCTTAATCAATTCGAACAATTACACTTGATTTCTAAGTAAATTGATAAAATAAATGACATTGATTACTATATCAATTCATTTGAGCACGACCATGCATTTCTCAGTCTTAGCTATCGAGGGGCCTAGAGACATCTCTCCAAATAGAGGGACAAATTCTATCTTGATCATACATTTCCACTGTATAGATCTTAATATGTCCAATCTTAATCTTTATAATTATCCGGTTAAAGACAATGTTTGATTAAGTTAAAGCATATTATTTCTTATGTATAACATATCTACTACGATAATTGCTTATGACATCAACCCATGTAGTAATTTCATAGCGGGTCGGTCTAATACCGTTCTCCACAAAAGTACCTATGATTTTGATTTGTATCTCCATACACCATAATCATCTTATGATTATCAATCAAAATCATACTTGTTATAATTTACTATTGCTCATATAATAATAACAAACTAGGGACATTTTATTATAAGTAAACATGTAAACATTATAATAAAGATAATTAAATTAAATTATGACAGTAATCTAAAATATTCAATCAAACAATTAAATTAATAATCTTCCACGTGTACTAGGTCTAATCATACAAGTATCCAATACCCATAGACCTAACATGACGCTCATTTTTTGTCTGTGGAATAGACTTTGTAAGAGGATCAACAATATTTTCATATGTCGACACTTTGCATATCTTGACATCACCTCTGTCGGTAATCTCTCGAATGAGATGGTAATGTTTGAGTATGTGTTTGGATCATTGATGTGATCTAGGTTCCTTTGCTTGAGCTATGACACCACTATTATCACAATAAATGTCCATTGGATTAGCAATGCTGGGAACAACGCCTAGGTCACCAACAAACTTCTTAATCCATACAGCCTCCTTAGCTGGATCTGATGCTGCTATATACTCAGCTTCAGTTGTAGAATTTACCACAGTTGCTTGTTTGGAACTTTTCCAGCTTATAGCACCTTCATTCAGAAGGAAAATAAATCCTGATTGTGATCTTGAATCATCACGGCCAGTTGGGAAGCTAGCATCTATGTAACCAGTTACAACAAGCTCATCTTCTAACCCACCATACAACGAGAATGAATCTTTAGTTCTTCTCAAGTACTTAAGAATGCCCTTACCTACTGTCCAATGATTCTCACCTAGATCCGACTGGTATCTGCTAGTCATGCTTAAGGCGTATGAGACATCTAGTTGAGTACATATCATAGCATATATGATAGATCCTATAGTCGTTGCATAAGGGATCTTACTCATGTGCTCTTGCTCATCATTTGTCCTAGGACATTGAGTTTTTCTAAGATTAATGTCATGAGACATTGGAAAAAATCCTCTCTTGGGTGGGTTCTTGCATACTGAACCTGTTTAGTACTTTGTCTATGTGAGCACTCTAACTTAACCTAATCAGCCTTTTAGATCTATCTCTATAAATCTTTATCCAAAGGATATAGGCCACCTTGCCTAAGTTTTTCATTGACAAACATTTTCCTAACCAAGTCTTGACACTCTATAACGTAATTGCTTCATCAAAATGAAGATTCCAACTTTGAGAAGCCTATTTCAATCCATAAATGGATCTTTGAAGTTTGCATACCTTATTAGTATTCTCAGAATGAACAAAACCCTCAGGTTGTGTCATGTACACATCCTCAAGTAAATTTTCTTTAAGAAATACTTTATTGACATCCATTTGCCATATTTCATAATCATAGTATGCGACTGGTCGGTAGTCAAAGCCGTAAAAAATAATAAAGAAAACTTACTGCTAATGCACATAAAAGAACTACGTATAATGACAACGGGTCGAACTCAGGGACTAAAGGTAAACACTCAATTCAGCGTATAACTAAGAATACCACACGAAACAGTAACAGGGGGGTTTCAAGAGGGTTGTTGACTAATAATTAAGAAGGCAATAACAAACAAAAGTAAAATAAGTAAACGATCAATAGAGAGAAGGTTCCTAGTAGAAATCTATCTTCGGTTGCTTTTATGGTCGGCTGGTCATCGGTGCAAGTATCGTCTACCCCTTGCAGGTAGGTGTGCTATGGGGACTAGGTACGTTTAGATCCCCTGCTTTCCTTCGTACGAGAAACTACCCTAAGGTACACTTATGGAATAGTCTTGACACTTCGCCGTCCTCCAAGGTGCGTTTATGGAGACAATACTCGAAGGCCCATTAAGATGAGGAAAGACACGTCTAGGGCGAGACACTCAGTACGTTCGAGGCACTACCCTAATTATTCATTTAACCTAGTTGGATGAGACCAGTGACCCGATTACTTCCAAACCGGTTGTCTACTTAACCCTGCAGCCTCACGTTAGTTATTACCATAGAGATGACTTTAATCGCCTAGGTCTAGTCACTAGTTGATCAGGCTCGTAGCAGTCCTAAGTAAATTGGCAACTTTATGTTAAAAGAATAAATAAAGACTAGGGACGTTTTAAGCTCGATTAGAGCTCACGACTTTCCTAGCAACCTTCGATGATTCCTACCACGAACAGAGAATTTAGCCGCTCACATTAAAAGTAAAACAATCAAAATAATTAAATTGCATAATTAAAAGAGAAGGAGAAGATGAAGAAAACTTGTGAATATTACCGGTCGAAGCAAGGCTCCAGTTTATTAAAAGAAAAACAGAGTGCGCCGAAGGTGGAAGTCGAGAGAATGTTTATGGCATCGCCAAAAAGGAAGAGAGAGTAAAACCTAATTTACTAAAAGTATTTATAGGAATTACAAAAATAGAATCCTAAGTCCGATTGGAGTAATTTTCCTAAACCATCTTCTGCCAAGATTGGGATTCTTCGGGAATAACGAGTGGATCCTCTAGATTTCCTTCTTTCGATAGTTTCCTTTTTATGCTCGAACTCTGCTGCTACAAAGAGCACGCAGCTGCAAGGCCTAGCTGCTCGATTCCGTTCAAAACCAAGTGAAAAATGCATCTTCTTGGAATTTCCTCCTCAAAAGCCTAGATCTGTAAAAAGTGGGAAAATAAGATAATATCAGTAGAATCAAGATCTGAAAAGGTCTAGGAAAAGAGGGAAAATTATGCACTAAATGCGTTCTATCAAACATCCCCACACTACCCCAATTCTCGCCCTCGAGTATTACACTTAAAAACATCACCTCGTTAGGAACAAACAACCTCAACCCAATACACACAGAAGAACCACACAAAGCACACATACACCTCAGCCAATCAATACACGATCTTCCTGCCTAGATAAACTCTACATCAACCTCAAGGAATAACGAAACCAAAAGAGATACTTTCCTACATCAGCTAGCCGCAAGCAATCCTCACAAGATAAACAGTGCTTGCACTCACACTCAGAACCAGGGCTAAGTGTTTAACACTCATGAAATGCAAATGACGCAGCACACAGTTTGGTTTCGCAATAGCGATCCAAGTTAAAATCCACATTCATGGGCAATCAATCAATCAAAAAGACTTTGCAAAAGGTGAAAGAGGGGGAATATATGGGTGAAATGGTGAAATAGAAAGGAGAAACAAAAAGAGTTAGAAAGATTCCTTAGCTGGAAAACAAAGAGAAGGTGGTGAGAGAGCATTCTTCAGCCGGCAGTAGCAAGGGTGAGACGAATGAAATGGGTCTACAGTGGGGGATTTTTCTCCTATGCTGGTACTGGAAGTCTTCTTCTTTTGTTCATGATTTCCTGCGCTTTCATTCGTGCTCCCATTTTGCTCAATTTTTTGTTTCTTTTTGTTTTTGAGAGTAAAAGGGAGCATACACAATGTTTGTTTCTTTTCCTTTTGTTTGGTTGGAATAACAAATATTTTTCTTTCACAGATTGCTCATCATATGACTATTTCCAGCACCTTGGCCTTGTTGTTCATCACCCCACACTTGAAGGTTTGCTCTGTCTAGCCCCCATATGCTGCTTGTTGCTTTAAAAGAAAATGCCTCTCACCTGCTAAGGAAATAACAAAGGAAACGGGCTCAAGTGGGTAAGAAGAGACGAATAAATGGGGGTGAGATGAATGTCTAGGGCAAGATGATGAAAGGAAGGGAAAAGAAAGAGAAAATAGGAAAGGAGAGAGAAGAGAAAATGCAAAGTCCTTTATCCTTTTGTTGCTTTCCCATGTCTAATGGTGCCTATACCCAGGGATCTCATGCGAAACTGTTAGTGCATATTTTATGCATATTTTTCCCCTTATTTATAACCTTATCTAGGGCAAGATTATGCTAATTTCTCTTTGAATTATTACTTTTTGCAGATCTAGGCTCAAAGAGGAAAAGATGCCTAAAATAGCCCATTTGGTGGAATTTTGTGAATCTCAAAGCAGCGAGGCCAAGACATCCATTTCGCCGTCGGGCCCTAGGCAATATTTCCTAGTCAAAGCTTTATTGTTGTGCTTCCACGTGTCCAGCTTGATGGTTTCCAGAAGATTTCATACGCATCTAGAATAATCCCTCGCTGCCAAATTCAATGTTTTGCCCTAGCTGCTGATCAAGTCTTCTTGCCCTAGAAGTTTTCGTCTAAGCCTCAACGACCAAAGAGAAAGATTCTCAAAAGATCCGCACGAGATTCCATGCAGATACCTCCTAGCATATTCCAGAATATTCTCCTTTGTACTCCCTCTTAGCTGGAATTTGTCTTCTGGTGGGCAAAAAGGTATTTAATCCTTAGTTTTAGGATTTTTAGGGATTATCTCATTTTTTTCCTTTTAGGGAGCTGTCTCTTACATTTTATCTTTAGTTTTTCTTTGGGATTTGTTCCTCTCTTTTGCTGGAGCAGCCGCCACCCATCAACTCTTCTTCAAACCGGAGCTTTTTAGCTCCGACCAGTATTTATTGTGTTTTCTTCCCTTAATTGCATTTTTTTCCTCTATGCTTTGCATTAAATCTATTTTGTTATTTATTAATATGAGTGGCTAAGTTCATCCGCTTAGCAAGGGTGTTTTAAGGGTTGCAACAGGGTAGTCACGAGGCCAAATCGTTCTTCATATATTCTTATTGTCATATTTGATTGTTTGTCATTTTATTGTTAATTCGTCTAGGGCAAGTTAGGAGCCTAGCTAACTAATAACTTGACCTAGATGATTACTGTCATTTCTTTGGTTATAACTAATGCGAAGCCTTAGAATAGAGTAGACATTAAATAGATTGTCATTAGCTTGGTTTGTTCTATCTAGGGCAAGTGAGCAACTAGGGCAGTGTCGCGAGCCTGACAAACTGAGAGGTATCTAGCCCTAGACGTGTCTTTCCTCATCTTCATAGGCGCTGTGAGTAGTGCCTCCCCTCTTCATGCCTAAGAGGACGACACAACATCAAGGTTATCTCATATGTGAAAACGGGGGGTAGCTTCTCTTAAGAAGGAAAGTAGGGGGCCTAAACATACCTGGCCCCTATAACACATCTATGGCATATGAATAGAATATTTGTGCGCCGATGACTGACTTGCCCTCGACGCAACCCAAGAAGATCCCTTGCTAAGATTTCTCATTATCTGATTTTATCTCGTTTAATTCTCTGTTTGTTTATGATTGTTATTTCTTTTAATTTTATTATTTCTGTCCTTGTTAGCTGTCCTGCCCTCAATCTTTCTCGGTTAACTAGCTTAACCAACAAACCCCCCCATTGTGTCACTGTTTGTGCATTTCATTCTATCATACATCTAGGGCAAGATTCGTCCTTCAGTCTCTGTGGATCGACCCTGTTACCATTATACGCAAATTAATTTGTGCATCTAGGCATCAGGTTTTAATATTATTTTTGACCCGTTTCGACGACGAGTCAGAAACTGACCAGTAACTAGTCATGCATTTATCATGGCATGAAGGCTCAAAACACTCACATAGGTATAATTTGGTGATTGCAAGTGACTCGGGCTAGATGCATTTATAAGAGTTAACAGGTAGTAAATTGTGCAAGTGGAGTTGGTGTAGTAGGTAAAGTTTTCTGTGTATCGTGGGTCTACTCTATGCATTCCATCAAAGGTGGTTTTGAAAAATAGGGGTAGTGCGATTTGGCATTTGAAAACAGGTTTACTGAAGAAAGACTCCAATTTCAAGAAAACATGCAAGTGTAAGGGTAAGCAATCATGCAAGACGATAGTAAACATGCAGTCAGGCAAACATGGCAAACAAACACACAAAACAAACACACACAAAATATAAATGTCCCCTCCCCACACTAAAGCAGCGTATCGTCCTCGATGCGGAAAAGGGACTCAAAACAGAGGTAACTAAAAAGTACGGAAAGCAGGAAAAATATAAAAGAGTTCATCGGAATAAAAGTGTACAAAATGGCCTGAAGGTAAAATAGGCGAGTTCGGGGAAGAGATCAAGGGCTAGCAGGAGGTCGCAGCCTCAATGCTAGCTCATCAGGAAGTGTCTGGAGGAGGGAGATCACGGTGCACAACAGGGCAGCAACAGATGAGTCACGTGCATTTTTCCCTAGATGATCAGAAGTAGGAGGAACTTTAGCTGCTAGGTCTGACCACTCGAAGATACCACCATTCTTTGCGCTTAAGACACGGTCCTGATAGCATGTATTTTATGCATGTTTTTCCTTCTATTTTTGCCTTGATTTAGGCCTTGATACTACTAATCCACTCGTGTTTCCATCTTTTTCACAGATCAAGGCCAAGAAGGAGAAATGTGCGAAAAGACATGCTTTCTGGGTGATTTTCAAGGTTCAAGACCATCGTCGAGACCAAGGACCAATTTCCTCATCGAGGCCTATCATCGAGGCCTGTCATCGAGCCCTCGACGGATCAAGAGCCTTAAATCCACGTGTCCTCGCAGTTGTGCTTCCACGTGTCCCCTCGGACGTCCCCCAGAATATTCCCTCAGATGCGGATGTCTCCTAGAATATTCCCTCAGATGCTGGTCTCGCCCGAAAGGAATATTCCATAAAGATTCTTATCGAGACCTATTCCAGAACATCCCAGAACATCCCAGAACATTCCAGAATGTTCTAGAAGGTTCCCAAAGATGCTGATCTGCCCTCGACATGTCATCGAGACCTCGACAATCTTATCGAGGCCTCCACAAGTGCAAAACGCCAAGTCCACGTGGCTCCACTCCAATCACTCCACGTGTCCTCCCCGGTGCATGTCAGATGTTCTGCGAGGATCCCGAGGAATATTCCCCTTTTCTGCCATCGTGGGTCACCCTTCTGCAGGAGCGTGGGCACCTTGTGTTGAGCTCCCCTTAGCTGGAATTTTTGTCCCTTAGTGGGTGGCTGGTGTATATATACAACCTTATGTGCTAGGGTTTCAAAAAAAACAACCTCTTGATACTTTAGATATTTTTACTCTTAAACTAATTTCAGTAGCTTTCTTAGTTTTGGGACTTGTTCCTCCCTCTTCTCTCCATAGTTGCTGGCTCCAAGCTTTGTAACAAGCACCATTAATCAAGTTTTATCCTTAACTCTTCCTTTATCTTTTATTATGTTATTTCCATCTTTTATTTGTTTATCTCTTAACATGAGTGGCTAAAACCCACGTTCTTGGTAAAGGTGTATCGAGGGTTGCTTGGGTAGATTCGAGGCCTGATTGCTCTTAACATGTTCTCTTTGTTATATCTGGTTGTTTGTCATTTTAATTCCATTTTTGCTTAGGGTGATTCGAGGCCTGATCAACTTTTAATCTTCCCTTTGTGATTATTGTCGTGACTCTACAGTGATAGCTAGCGTGAGACTGTTGGGTAGGTGTAGACAACTAGATTAGTGTTCTCGGGTAGATCTGGGTTCATTCGTCTAGGGCACGCAGCTGGTTAGGGTCCTGTCGTGATCTTGACAAATCGAGGCATCGATCTCTAGATGTGTCTTTCTTGTTCTTCATCGATGCTCTGATATTCTGTCCGCTTTGTGCTAGTGACAAGCTGAAGTGAAAAAGGCTGTCTTTTGATGACAAGATAGGTGGCTGAGAGGATATCAAAGGATCGAGGCCACCTTATTAACAGTGAAAACGGGGGGTGGCTCCTTACGAAAGAAAGCAGGGGGTCTACGTGAAAACATGACCCCTATAGCACGTCTGTAACGTTAGAACGGAAAATCTTTGCGCTGATGACAATCGAGCCCTCGACGCAACCCAAGAAAGCCCTTTACCAAGTTCCCTTCTCCTTGACTTATTATCTTTGCTTATTAATCTAATTGTTTATTTTGTGTTTTATTTTATCTTTGATCTTTATTATTATTGTTTACTCGTCGTGACCTCGATTGCCATTTTTAGTAGTTAGAATTGTTAGCTCTGATCACTCTCTTGGTTAACTTGATTAACCTATAAACCCCCCCCCCCCTCCTTTTGTTGTTGTGATTTTGTGCATTTTTACCTCTGTCATACAATCGAGGGCTTGATTTCAGTTCTCACAATCTCTGTGGATCGACCCTGTTACCGCTTTACACAAATTAGTTTGTGCATCTAGGCCTCAGGAAATATATTATTTTTGACCCGTTTCGACGGCGAGTCAAATTTTGGCGCCGTTGCCGGGGATTGTAACGAAACTGATTTTTCTCTCTTGTTTGCATGACCAGGAGATCTGCACCAGACCTACTACCCCTCGATCACGAGCTTACTCGAACTGAGAAAGGACTTCGAAGACAGGCCAAAGGACCATCTACTAGTCGTAGGGAAATCTCACGTCCTGCCCTCGACAGTCATCGACCTCACTCGGATAATCACGGTATTCTATTTCAACAAGACCTCGACAACTCAGTTCTACACACTATGGAACAAGAGCCACCTCCCCATCCTCCTCCTGGTCCCGATCAGCCACCAAACATCCAAACCATCGATGACCTAAATGCTGCCCCTGAAACACCAAGCACCTCCATTGATTGGCCTACCGTTGCCTATGAATGGACGCTCAAATCGGCAGTCATGCACCACCTTCCCCTTTTCCGTGGCCTCGCCAAGGAAAACTCTCATCGACACCTCCAGCAGCTCCACAATATCTGCGAGGCCATGAAGCCCACCAATGTCAGTATAGAGCAAGCTAAGCTCTGTGCCTTCATGTGGTCCCTCAAGGACGATGCCCTCGATTGGTTCTATGACCTCCCTCCTAAATCCATTCAATCATGGCCAGAAATGTCCAAGGTTTTCACGGACAAGTATTATCCGGCGTCCATGGCCATGATCACTCGCAAGCAGTTGGTCTCGATTCTTCAGAAGGATACGGAGAACCTCGATGAGTATTATGAGCGCTTTAAGAAGATGCAGGCGTTATGCCCCTCCCACAACCTCACCGAGCATGCCTTGATCCAATATTTTTGTGAAGGTCTGCGAGCCCACGACAAGGCCCTGCTAAATGCCGCCGCAAATGGCTCTCTCACCCGCCTCACTCCTGCTACTGCTAAGGCCACGATCGAGCTCATGGCAAAGAATGCAGTGCCCTTGATCAGCAACAGCAATCAAGACGCCCGCTCAGCAGCCATGGAAAATCAATTGGCCGCCATCACGGGCATGCTTCAAAACATGGCATCGGGACAGCCTATCCAAATGAAAGCTTGCCAAATTTGCCAATTCTCAGATCACGCCACCGATGCGTGCCCATTCATTCCTGATGAGATCCAAGTAAATGCAGCGGGAGGGTATCATGCCCCATATGGCCATAATTACAATCAGAATTGGAAACAGCCCAATCCCGGATGGGGGAACAACCAACAATCAGCGGGACCAAGCCAACAACACCAGCAAAATCCTTATGGCAACCACCCACCTCCATACAACATGCAAAATTTCAAGCCGAGACCCACATACCATAACAACCCATACCAATATCAGCCACCACCGGGACAAGTCTTCGTGGCCCCTCCCCCTATCTCGCCTAGCGAAGAAGCAGCCCTCAAAAGAGTCGCAGACCTCGAAAAGCAAGTCGCGGTCTTGACGGCCGAAATGAAGGAAGTGAAAAACAAGGGCAGACTACCAGGGCAGACTGAGCAAAACCCAAAACACGGAGCGTGTGCTATCACCCTTCGGAGCGGTCTCGAATTGCCATCTCGTGAAAATCCAGACCTCGATGGCAACCCATCTAGTTCCTCTCTTCCAGGCCCCGATGATGACTCTGTCGAGCCCTCGACCAAAAAGAAGCAAACTTCTAAGAAGAAGAACAAGGAGGCCAAGATCCCTGAATGCATGGAAGATCGCATCCGTTCCCCTCGAGGAATGGCCCCTCGTAATGACAAAAGTCCGCAAGAGTTCTCCCAAGAGTATATCCATAAAATTCTTGAGCCGCCCTTTCCTCAAAGGTTGGTCAAGACCAAGAAGGAGAGTGAGGACCGCGAAATTTTCGATATGTTCAGCAAGGTCCTTGTCAACATCCCCTTGCTACAGGCAGTCAAAAACGTGCCTCGATATGCCAAATTCCTGAAACAGCTATGTACAAACAAATGCAAACTAGCAGGGGTCAACAAGATCAGCGTCGGGATCAATCTCTCTGCTCACATTCAACGAAAAATTCCACCCAAGTGCAAAGATCAAGGGATGTTTATTATCCCAATCAAGATTGGCACGGTTGATATTGGAAAGGCCATGTGTGACCTCGGAGCGGGCATCAACGTCATACCCTTGACGATTTATAACAGCCTAGGCCTCGGGCCCTTGACAGACACCAGTCTTATCATCCAGTTGGCTGACCGATCCTCTGTCCACCCAGAGGGGGTCATCGAGGACATCCTAGTGCAAGTGGGCGAATTCCTATTCTTGGCGGATTTCTATGTTATTGACATGGGGGACGCTGCATCCACCAAATCCACGGATGTTCTTCTTGGTCGACCATTCCTTGCCACAGCGAGGGCTAAGATCGACGTGCATGACGCCTCAATCTCCCTTGAGTTCGATGGCGAGACCATCAAATTCAACATGCTTGACTCAATGCGATATCCTTCTGAATTTTCAAGTGTTAATTATGTTGATATTATTGACCCTTATGTTGAAGATTTAGCTGATTTGCACTCTGTTGACCCCTTGCAGATTGCCCTCGACCGGAGCATCACACCTGAATCATTGGAAGTTCTGGCCTCGACAATAGCAACCCCACCAGAGTTGCATACTATTGTTGCCGCTCTAGAAGCACAACCTCTCGACGCATCTGCTTCTATCGAGGCCTCGAAGTTGCCAACGGACCATTCCAAACTCCATCCGTCTCTAGTTCAAGCACCTAGCTTGGAATTGAAGACCCTGCCCACGCATCTGAAGTATGCTTATCTTGGCCCAGACGACTCCCTTCCGGTCATCATATCCAGTTCCTTGGCGAGACCTGAAGAAGTCGAGTTGACAGCCTTACTCAAAGAATTTAAGCAAGCCATCGGATGGACTATAGCCGACATCAAGGGCTTGTCACCAGCTCTATGTACTCACCGCATTCATCTAGAAGAAGAGAGCAAAACTATCCGCCAACCTCAACGAAGATTAAATCCGCCCATGATGGAGGTGGTGAAAAAGGAGGTCTTGAAGTTGTTAGATGCGGGAGTAATCTATCCCATTTCAGACAGCCCATGGGTTAGCCCAATCCAAGTTGTTCCAAAGAAATCTGGCGTTACAATCGTCGAGGGCCAAGATGGAGCCTTGATCCCGACAAGGATCCAAACCGGGTGGCGAGTGTGTATTGACTACCGTCGTTTGAATGCAGCCACAAGGAAGGATCATTTCCCACTTCCCTTTATTGACCAAATGCTAGAGCGTCTCGCGGGCAAGACGCATTATTATTGTTTGGATGGATATTCCGGTTTCCACCAAATTCCAGTTGCCCTCGAAGACCAGGAGAAAACCACATTCACCTGCCCCTTTGGCACATTTGCCTATAGACGGATGCCTTTCGGTCTTTGCAATGCTCCCGCCACCTTCCAACGATGCATGGTGAGCATTTTTTCGGAGTTTGTGGAAGACTGCATCGAGGTCTTCATGGATGATTTCACAGTATATGGCAACTCTTTCATGGAATGCCTTGCCAATCTCAAAAAAATCTTGCAACGATGTGTCGAGACCAATCTGGTGTTGAATTTCGAAAAATGCCATTTCATGGTGGATCGAGGCCTCATTCTAGGCCATATTGTCTCAAGAGAGGGGATCCAAGTGGATAGAGCCAAGATCGAAGTTATCGAGACCCTGCCCTACCCCACATGTGTCAAGGACGTGCGTTCTTTTCTTGGTCATGCTGGATTTTATCGACGCTTCATTAAGGACTTTTCAAAGATTGCCCAACCCATGTGTCGATTGCTTCAAAAGGAGATAGATTTCGTCTTTGATGACAGCTGCAAGGCCGCATTTGACACCCTCAAGGCCAAGCTCGTTTCTGCTCCCATCATTCGAGCCCCTGATTGGACCATTCCCTTCGAGATAATGTGTGATGCCAGCAATACAGCCCTCGGCGCCGTCTTGGGTCAGAAGAAGGATAAGGAAACTTATGTGATTTACTATACGTCGAAGCTGCTAGACCCCGCCCAACAAAACTACACTACCACTGAAAAAGAGCTACTGGCGGTTGTCTATGCCCTCGACAAATTCAGACAGTACCTCCTTGGCCCCCATGTCATAATCTATACGGACCACTCAGCCCTGAGGTGTTTATTAACAAAGACCGATGCGAAGCCTCGACTCATCCGCTGGATCTTGCTTCTCCAAGAGTTCAACCTCTTGATCAAAGATAAGAAAGGCTCCGAAAACTATGTGGCGGATCATTTGAGCCGACTTCAAGACCAACATGATGACTCTTTGGTTCCCATTCGAGACAATCTTCCTGATGAACGACTATGTCTAGCTCACGCTATTCAATTCCCATGGTTCTCAGATATAGCTAACTTTTGTGCTACAGGTTCTTATCCTGCTGAGGCCTCGACGTCTGAACGCAACAGGATCAGGAGACAGTCCAGGTACTATGTCTGGGACAGTCCCTACTTGTGGAAGCATTGTACGGATCAGATCATCAGGCGCTGCGTGACTATGGACGAGGTGCCCTCGATCCTCAAGTTCTGTCACTCGACGACTGAAGGAGCCCATTTCGCATCTAAAAAGACTGCCTTGAAAGTCTTGGAGGCAGGTCTATTCTGGCCATCCATATTTAAGGACTCCTATCTGTTTTGTGCATCATGCCCTCGATGTCAGGCGACGGGGAATATAGGGGCCAGGAACCAGATGCCCTTGACGGGTATTATCTCTTGCGAAATCTTCGATATATGGGGCATTGACTTCATGGGCCCATTTCCAAGTTCATTCGGACACACCTACATTCTCCTTGCCGTCGATTATGTCTCGAAGTGGATCGAGGCCAAGGCCACCAAAACAGACGACTCAAAGGTGGTAGCCAATTTCTTGCGGACCAACATCTTCAATCGGTTTGGGACCCCTCGAGCCTTGATCAGCGATCGAGGGACACACTTTTGCAATCGAGTAATTTCTTCCCTACTCAACAAGTATGGGGTGACTCATAGGGTGTCCACGGCCTACCACCCTCAGACAAATGGGCAGGCTGAAGTGTCAAATAGGGAAATCAAGGCCATCCTCGAAAAAATAGTCAACCAATCAAGGAAAGACTGGAGCTTAAAGCTGGACGATGCTCTATGGGCATATCGTACTGCATTCAAGACCCCGATTGGCATGACTCCATACCGTCTCGTTTATGGCAAGCCATGCCACCTTCCAGTCGAGATTGAGCACAAAGCTCTATGGGCAATCAGAAAGGTCAACATGGACTTGAACGATAGTGGGCAGCATCGCCGCCTACAGATTCAAGAGCTGAAGGAGCTCAGGGATGATGCTTATGAGAATTCTCTGATCTACAAGAGCAAAACGAAAGCCCACCATGATAGGCGTCTCTCTCCTAAGAACTTCTCTGTTGGCCAGAAGGTTTTGCTGTACAACTCTCGTCTTCGAATATTTTCAGGAAAACTCAAGTCAAAATGGTCGGGGCCCTACGTCGTCACTGCCACTTTTGATCATGGAGCCATCGAGATCTCGACGCTAGATGGAGGAGAACCTTTCAGGGTCAATGGTCACAGGGTAAAGCCATTTTATGAGGGATTCAAGCCCTCAATCACAGAAGAAATGGAGGTGGCACCTCCACCCGACCAACTCTAGGCATCAGAAAAGCGTCGAGGCCTCGACGTTAAACAAGGCCACGATCGTGGAAAATGCCACGAGTCGTTGAAATACCCCTCACTCCTCCCTCCTTTATCTCTTTTTTGTTCCCTTTTTATTATTTAAATATTGCATGCCCTTTTCTTATTTAATTTTTGCATGCCTTTTTAATTCATTTCGTAAATTATTGCATGCATTGTTAATATTCAATTATTGCTTGCCTCTCCTTATTATTTAATTATTGCATGCCTTTTTAATTTATTTTGGTCGATCCCCATAATGCATGCCTTTTTATTTATTTTGCCTTCCTTTTTAATCCCACTAAAATTCAAAATGCCCCCTAACCGTTGCTTTTCCTCGTACTCACATGCCTTTCAAATTTTGAAATTTCAGATGGGAATCCGCGTCCCACCAGAGCCTCCAATCCGCGTCCGCCACATGTCCAACCGTCCCAGCCGTCCTCCCTCATCCTATCCGCAATCCCAGCTCAGCCACTCATCGCGCGACACGTGTCGCGCAATCCGGAGCCCAACCAAGGCGCGCCACGCGTCCCCTTATCGGTCAACGCGCGATCCCAGAGCGCCCACTCACCGCGCGACACGTGTCCGCGCTATCCTTATCCAAGGCGCCCTATCCACGCGGAATCCGCGTCCCCCAACCAGCGCCTGACACGTGTCCCGCAATCCTCCCGCGCAACCAGCGCCCGCCACGTGGTAGCAAGCCAATCCGCGCGCAATCCTGAACGCCCACTCACCGCGTGACACGTGTCCGCGATATCCTAACCCGCGGTAGCCAGCCAGCCAGCACCACGCGGTAGCTCCCCCAACGCGCCACGCGTCTCTTCCCCGTCATGCCACGTCATCGTCCTTTTCAGAAAATCAAAAAAAGGTCCCCCACCACTCCGTCATTTTCACAAAATACCCCCTTTTTCCCTATTCACCGTCCCCCCAACCCCAAAACGACAACAACAACAACACAAACACTTTTCCTATCCCTTTCAACCAACATCATCTTCTCCAACCCCCATTTCTCAAACCCACCACCCATTGCCGGCCATGGTGAAGCAAGTGGCCCACAAGCGCCCCTCGGGAGCGCGCCCGCCGACCATACACAACTCACCGGAGCCCTCTGATTCTTCATCCTCTCAACCCGCCCCCACCACCGAAAAAACCATTAAACCATCGTTGGCCACAGCCAAACCAGCACCGAAAAAAATGAAGGTCAAGCCAGCCCCAAAAACTCTTAAAGAGCTCAAGGTGGAGGAGGTTTTGGGAGAGATTTTAGTGTCCGACGAAGAAGAGCTAAATTCCGGCAGTCAGGAAGAGTTTCAAGAAGTTGAAAAGTGTGGGGAAGAAGAAGTTGAGGAGAGTATGGAAGAAGAAGCAGAACGTGTCAAGGCTACTCCAGCCAAGGGGAAGGAAGAGAGCAAACAAAAATCTAAGGTCAACATTCCGGCCACCACGAAGAGGAAGCTCATCGTGGAAGAGAAAGGAAAGGCTCCGGCGACCACTTCTAAGAAGAAGCAGCGTGTTGCAGAACCAGTGGTTATCGAGGGTAAGACAACCAAATCATCATCAGGACCTCAATCCACAGCCAAGCCCCAGGTGCCCTCTGACCTCTCCTCTCTTAATGGCTGGTTGGTTTTTAATGATAAAATCTCTCGTGATAATCTGAAAACTTTTCTTGGTAAAGGCATAAGCCCCTGTGCACGTTTGGATTTTGAGTTCTTGGATAAAATGGGTGTCGGGTCTCGATGTCGAGAACTCATTAGGAATATTGGGTGGGAAGCTCTTTTCTACTTGCAATACCCGACGTATCTCGAGCTCTCGCTCGAATTTTTTACATCTTTTTGGGTTGCCACCGAGCATTTTAAGCCTCAAGGAAAATCAGGACCTAACTTGTCTACACCTGAAGTTATTAATTTCCGTTTAATGAACGTTTGGGCTCCATTATCTTTGAATGATTTTAATGCCTTGCTTCAGCCTGATAGTGATGATGAGATAGACCAGCCTGTTTCTAACCATGCCTTGACTATTATTCCCCCTGTGTTTAATGCCGAAGAAGCATTTCGAGAGCTGACCGGCAACCCTAATGCCAAGTACCGCCCTCGACACGCGAAGGAGCATGCACTTGTGGACCCATCTCTACGAATTCTGCATCGTTATCTCGCCATCACCCTCTTGGGTCGTTCTGGTACAGCCGGCCAGTTAATGATGCAAGACTTGTTTCTCTTATGGTGCATGGTCCACAAGCGCAAGGTAAATTTGGGGTATTGGGTTGCCTCTTCCCTTTTGACTGTGCAAAATTCTAATCGAGCCCCCATCCTAGGATCGCTTATCACTTTGATTGCTACTAACCGTTATGGCCTCGATTTTTCATCTTATGATCTTTTCTCTCCTATATCCTTTAAAGATTTGGACCCCAAAGCACTAGATGCGATGGGGCTTTTATGTATCTCACAAGGGGTGTTGAGTTTCAGTACAGGTCTAACGCCGCAGAAGGAGCAAGTTTTCAACACAAGGAATGGTGGTGACTTCGTCTACCCAGACCTGTCGAGGCCTCGACCACCCTCTCGCCAAGAACCACCAAGCAAGACCACTCCAGCACAGTCTGTTCCTCTTAATCAAGCCCCCGCAGCTTCAACTTCAACTCCCACTGCTACCACCAGCGGCCCATCTCTTGTCCATGATCCAGCCCTCGAGCGCCTCCTCCTGGCCATCCTAAAAGAAGTTCAGGCCTTGAAAACCGAAGTGGCCCGGCGCAACCTCCCTCCCTCTTGATCCCCCCAACAAAAACAATTTCTTTTTCGTTTCTGTCTATATACTATTCTCTTTTTTATTTCGTTTGAACTCCTCTTAATTTTTATGTGTGTGCTCCCTTCTCACATTGAGGACAATGCGAGGCCTAAGTGTGGGGAGGGTTTTATATGCGTTTGTTTTAATTGCAATTGCTTGACTGCATGTTTTATTTTTCGCTTGATGCATGTTTGCTTGTTTTGTGAAAAGTTTGTGGATTTTTACTCTTGGTTTTCTCTAAGTTTTTGCATGACCTCGCTGCCCTGTTTTGAAACCCCATTTGCATGAGCACATGACTTGAGTACTGATTTTGCATGATTAGACCAATCTTTTATTATATATGCTCTCTGCCTGTTGTCCCTTATGTCTACATCGAGGCCTGGACACTAGTAGTCACATTTAGCACCTTGTGAGCATATTGAGCCTCCATGCCATATCATTTTCATGAGTGAATGCATAGCTAGGTACTTGCTAGGTTTGCATGATATCCCTGGGTGTAGGCACCATTAGACTTGGGAAAGCAGCAATATGACGAAAGCCTTTGCATCATTTTATCTTCTCTTTCTCTTTCTTTTCCTTCTCTTTCTCCATCATGACCTTGACACTCTGTTTTCTCTTCTAACCACTTGAGCCATTTCCTTGATCTTTCCTTGGTAGGTGAGTAGCACTTTTCACAAGAACAGCAAGGGCTAGGCACGGAAAGACCAAGTGGGGGAAACGTAAAGATCAAGGGCAGACCAGAGTGACCGCAGATAGACCAAGATCGAGGGCAAACCAGTAAATCAAGACTGCTTCCTCTCCACAGCAAAACCTAAGTGTGGGGAAGCAATGCCAAAAAAAAATATCGAGCCCTCGACGTTAAGCAAAAAAACAAGTAGCGAGCCCTCGACGCTAATCAAGGTCAAATCATCGAGACCTTGACACTGATCACTCAAAGCAAGAAAGAGGCAAAAGGTCCCCAGCTGCAGCCCTGAAGTGTAGAAAGGCAAGCCAAATTTTCAAGATCTGAGTTTGTTAAAAAAAAAAAAAAAAAAAAAAAAAAAAAAAAAAAAAGAAAAAAAGAAAAAGAAAAAAGAAAACAAAATCAAATGAAAGAAGACCAGACACAAAAGCAGCCAATGTCACAAGTAGCGAGCCCTCGACATAGAACACAGATCGAGACCTCCCTCACTGAAGAATGCAGAAATCATCATCTAGCCCTCGCTGTAGCGCCCTCTCCAGCAAGTGCTTACTCACCACCTCTCTTTTTTTTTCCGACCAAGGATTACCTCAAACCAGTTGGTTATCTTTCTTCTTTCTCTCTTTTATTTCTTCGCATTTTTCCTTTTATTTTCTCTTTCATCATCTCTTCTCCATCTCTCTAAACCCATTCACCCCTATTTTTCTCTTCCCCTCTTTTTCATGATGCAAAGTTACTTTTTGATTGTTAGATTGCCCAAGCATGTGGATTAATGTACTCGGATTGATATGCAAACTCTGTTTTGTACTGTGTTATTTGCATTTTGAGTGACTAAACACATAGCTTTGTTTGTGAGTGAGAGCGCAAACACATATCTGGTGAGGAGTGCTTGTGGCCAGACTTGATGTGGAAAAGTTCTACCTTTGGGGTCGTTATCCCTCTGGTTTAATGCAGGTGTGCATCTAGGCAGGAAGCATATTATCGAGACCTCGACAATTGATTGGTTTGATCATTCCAGTGCTTTGGTTGTTTGTGTTTATGCTTTGGGCTGATTTTAATTTTGTGAATGCTCGAGGGCGAGCATTGGGCAGTGTGGGGATATTTGATAGCATGTATTTTATGCATGTTTTTCCTTCTATTTTTGCCTTGATTTAGGCCTTGATACTACTAATCCACTCGTGTTTCCATCTTTTTCACAGATCAAGGCCAAGAAGGAGAAATGTGCGAAAAGACATGCTTTCTGGGTGATTTTCAAGGTTCAAGACCATCGTCGAGACCAAGGACCAATTTCCTCATCGAGGCCTATCATCGAGGCCTGTCATCGAGCCCTCGACGGATCAAGAGCCTTAAATCCACGTGTCCTCGCAGTTGTGCTTCCACGTGTCCCCTCGGACGTCCCCCAGAATATTCCCTCAGATGCGGATGTCTCCTAGAATATTCCCTCAGATGCTGGTCTCGCCCGAAAGGAATATTCCATAAAGATTCTTATCGAGACCCATTCCAGAACATCCCAGAACATCCCAGAACATTCCAGAATGTTCTAGAAGGTTCCCAAAGATGCTGATCTGCCCTCGACATGTCATCGAGACCTCGACAATCTTATCGAGGCCTCCACAAGTGCAAAACGCCAAGTCCACGTGGCTCCACTCCAATCACTCCACGTGTCCTCCCCGGTGCATGTCAGATGTTCTGCGAGGATCCCGAGGAATATTCCCCTTTTCTGCCATCGTGGGTCACCCTTCTGCAGGAGCGTGGGCACCTTGTGTTGAGCTCCCCTTAGCTGGAATTTTTGTCCCTTAGTGGGTGGCTGGTGTATATATACAACCTTATGTGCTAGGGTTTCAAAAAAAACAACCTCTTGATACTTTAGATATTTTTACTCTTAAACTAATTTCAGTAGCTTTCTTAGTTTTGGGACTTGTTCCTCCCTCTTCTCTCCATAGTTGCTGGCTCCAAGCTTTGTAACAAGCACCATTAATCAAGTTTTATCCTTAACTCTTCCTTTATCTTTTATTATGTTATTTCCATCTTTTATTTGTTTATCTCTTAACATGAGTGGCTAAAACCCACGTTCTTGGTAAAGGTGTATCGAGGGTTGCTTGGGTAGATTCGAGGCCTGATTGCTCTTAACATGTTCTCTTTGTTATATCTGGTTGTTTGTCATTTTAATTCCATTTTTGCTTAGGGTGATTCGAGGCCTGATCAACTTTTAATCTTCCCTTTGTGATTATTGTCGTGACTCTGCAGTGATAGCTAGCGTGAGACTGTTGGGTAGGTGTAGACAACTAGATTAGTGTTCTCGGGTAGATCTGGGTTCATTCGTCTAGGGCACGCAGCTGGTTAGGGTCCTGTCGTGATCTTGACAAATCGAGGCATCGATCTCTAGATGTGTCTTTCTTGTTCTTCATCGATGCTCTGATATTCTGTCCGCTTTGTGCTAGTGACAAGCTGAAGTGAAAAAGGTTGTCTTTTGATGACAAGATAGGTGGCTGAGAGGATATCAAAGGATCGAGGCCACCTTATTAACAGTGAAAACGGGGAGTGGCTCCTTACGAAAGAAAGCAGGGGGTCTACGTGAAAACATGACCCCTATAGCACGTCTGTAACGTTAGAACGGAAAATCTTTGCGCTGATGACAATCGAGCCCTCGACGCAACCCAAGAAAGCCCTTTACCAAGTTCCCTTCTCCTTGACTTATTATCTTTGCTTATTAATCTAATTGTTTATTTTGTGTTTTATTTTATCTCTGATCTTTATTATTATTGTTTACTCGTCGTGACCTCGATTGCCATTTTTAGTAGTTAGAATTGTTAGCTCTGATCACTCTCTTGGTTAACTTGATTAACCTATAAACCCCCCCCCCCCCCCCCCCCCTCCTTTTGTTGTTGTGATTTTGTGCATTTTTACCTCTGTCATACAATCGAGGGCTTGATTTCAGTTCTCACAATCTCTGTGGATCGACCCTGTTACCGCTTTACACAAATTAGTTTGTGCATCTAGGCCTCAGGAAATATATTATTTTTGACCCGTTTCGACGGCGAGTCAGGTCCTGAGGTCCTGTTTAACCTGCACTGAAACATAAAATATCACCAGACAAGTGAAGATGACCCATACCTTCAAGGGTACGGGCATTGAGCACATTTGAAATCTTACTTGGCCCAATTAATCCTTTTAGTTATAACTCTTCCATAAGCCCATAATTAATATCAATTCCTATAAATTACAAATATAAAATTATGTAACCTTTTTTTTAATAATAAACTATTTATTTTTTTAATCATATTTTGTGCATCTTAAAAGTCTATCAAATTTATTAAATTAATTTAGAATACTTAATAAAAGTTTGAGGTGTTACATTAGGACTAGACTGGACCAAACCGGTAGGGGACTCCCTAATAACGCCGCTAGGGATCTTACCCCTCTTATACCCTATCAAGGGAAAAGCCTCTAAGGCACTCCATACTGGAGAGGCCACATATAGTGGGAGTATACATCAATAGATCTCATAATCTCTTTTCCTTATAGAGGAAAAGGGTTGTGAGGGGTTTTAGGGCTCGCATGGTCCCCTTAGTTCACCACACAACGTCATTTGTCCAACTAATAACATGCACATAATTTGATAAGATTCGGGTTTCTGCTAAAGGGCAAATGGGGAAGATGACTTCCTCGGTTCACTATTCACGGCCGTCCGAGGTACCTGCAAAACGCCGGAGGGGGTCTCCGGTGTGAACACTCCGATGCTTAAGTTAGTAGGGGTAGTGAAAATAGTAGAGCTTCGCCCAGCGATCTTAGGCTTACCTTCTTCCTTGATCATGGGAGTATTTATAGGCGGAATATTGAGTATTTTGTGGGAGAATCACGTTATTCAGGAGTGATAACGGGTCTGACAGGTGGTTGGAATTCTCCGTTAGTGAAGTATGCTATCGTTGCATTATACCTAGGGGTGGGCGTTATCTAGGCGAGATAACGCCCACGTTCCTCAAGAGACGTCATGCCTTGCCTGGGATGGGATAACGTCGTGCACATGGCTAGATAACGTGTGAGACCCCCCCCCCCCCCACTAATGTCGACCATCCCAGTGCTCATCGTACCGCGAGAGGCGATAGCCTCGAGGTTGTCTGCCCGGTAGGGACAACAGCCTTCCGTCCCTAATCGTGAGGTGTAAGGACGAAAATCCCCCTGACGTTACGTCTATTGTTATCATAATTCATATTATTCCCTCTCTTTTCTATCTTATTTGAATCTAAACACTACTAATTAGTGTTTATTTGCTTCCCATTTGCAGAAAAAAATTAATGAATGAGACACTTTTGGAAATACAAGCAATACGCTGGAATTTTGGCCAGTTTTGTGCCATCTTGCCTGATACGATCCTGGCTCCTTAGGATGCGTAGCACCAATTTTGATCTTTGTTCAACGACGGATTTCCTGCGGAAATAAATAACTCGACAAGTACGAGCTTAGACCACTTAGCTAACCTGTGTTAAGAGCCCTAATCGATTTCAAGTCAAGGGTTTTGAATTGGATTCTTAGGACTAGACTCAACAATGTGAGAATCACACTAAGATAAACGGCACAATAATACAATTCCAAGATTTACTTGTATACGACTCAAGTATTGCGGACTCAAGAAGAACAAGGTTCAACCAACTTGAACAAGGGGCAGAGATTGAAGAGAATATCTCAATTTATCAAATAACAGCCAAGTTTCTAAGGAGGCCAAGAGCCTCCTTATATAGGTTACAAGCAAACCCTAATTCCATAATAGGAATAATAAATAAAGTAAAAGACTTAACTAATTAATTAAAGTGTCTAATTAATTAATTAAGCTAGAATAAATAGAAGGTCGCAGCCTTGCTAAAAACAGAACAGTCAACGCGCGTCAACTCTAGGACAGGCGAAACGTGCAGGAGCCGTTATCAACAACGAGCAGACAGGCGTGAACGCAGAACGGGCGTAGCCAACGGCATACGCGACAGATGATAGAATCGGCAACGGCTAAGTGAAACGGACAAGTGCCGTTTTGACCCAAACGGTAAGTGTCGTTTGTTGTGAAACGGACAGATACCGTTTGGATGAAAACGGTCAAGTGTCGTTTGCGTGAAACGATTCCGTGCCGTTCCTATCAGACGGAACATCGGTCAAGTCGAAGGTGAGAAGATTCACCACTCTTGTTGTCTTCTCTCTCAGTGTAGCATTCTCACTTGTCATCTCAGACTCCAGCTCTTTGTGAATGAGAGAAGACAAACGGTCTTGAAGCTTTTGAGATCTGGCTCGAGTCATTGGACCAGGTGGCGGTAAAGGTACTTGGATGCGTGGATTCGCATCATTGCCCAAGATGGAGAGTTGCAATGAAGGTTAGGAAAGCGTGTAAGGCCAAGTCAGCGTGTGTTCAAGAATTAAAAGTCTAATTTTCGCGCGATTGTAGTTGTCACATGTCCAGCTCATTAGAGAACAATTAAGGAAGCCTAGTTTGACTAGAATTAGGTTAAGACTTTATTATATATAGGCTTTTTAGGTTAAAAATAATGCTTTTTCGTTTTTCTCTTCTCTCTTATCAACTTTGTATCCGACTTTGGAAAGTTGTTGCGATAGTAGTATTTTCTCCTTCCCCTCTTTTTCTTAATACCTATTACTATTTATTCTTACTTTGGCTTGTTATTTTAATTATGTTTATGCGTTGCTAAAAAAAGTTCTTAGTAAAGATCATCAAATGTTACTATTCTAACAATTGTGAGATCAAATCGTTCTTAACATATTTAAATTCTTATATTTCTTTATTTATTGTTTAAATGTCAGTTTGCTTATGTGTGATTTATGGTTTGCCCAACCTAGGTTTAGGATAAGTAATTACAAACCATATATGAGGCTGAAAGATATAGTAGATAACTAATACTATGTCACTATATCGTTGGTCTCTTAGGTTAGATAAAGAAACAATTTGGGTTAAAGAGTTCGAGTGTGTACTATTTCTCTTGGCCAAGACTAGTCTTTACTCCACTTCATGAGTTGTTTGGTTAAATCCTTGTAAGTGTACCTTATGGGCTATTGGGCAGTCTAGGTCTCTCTGTTAGTGTACCTTAGAGTTGTTTTTATTAAGAAGGGAAGTAGGAAACCTAAGTGTATTCGGTCTCTATAGTTAGTCTACAAGATAGGAATAAAATAACTTTGCATCAATGATTAGATTGTGGCCGTAAACGGAGGTAGAACTTTACAAGGAAGCTTTCTCTACTTCAGTTAATCAACATCTTTGTTTTGTTTTGTTTATCTTATAGTTATTTAATTGATAGTTTAATTCTCACAACTCAAAATTCTCCTTTGTTAGTTGTTTCGTTTTGTTTCTATTTGGTCATTGTAAAAGTTTATATTTTGCCCAATCTTTGTGGATGATTTTATTACCACTATATACAATCTATTTATGCATATTAGCTAAAGGTCTGTTTATTTATTTATTACGACTTCCACAACTAATCAACAGCAGTGGCCAAACATCACACACTAGTACTTATGTCAGATAGACTCTACGAAAAAAATGCCTATCATGTGATGATATTCCAACAGACAAAGGATACCTCTCTAATCATGTTAAAGCAAAAGAGAGAATATTTCTCTTTTGTCAAGCATTAGAGAATTAATTACCCAAGGTATAGTTTGGGTTTTGTGCAGGTAACCGCCGATTGAAGCTCATTACGTTACTCAAAGCACACATTGAAAGCTACTCCTATTCGAGACGTTATCACCTAGATTTCGGTCAATACCATTTGCCACGTGTTCCCATAATTTATACACAAATTAACACGCTTCTTCCTTTTGCAAAGGCAGGGAGAGTGACTTGACTCGCATGTCCCCTGGTTAGGAAAAGATGCCAGAAAAAAATGACTCTTCCGAAAAGTTTCGGCAATTTGTATAAAAACTTCTATTTTATTGTGAATTTTTTTTGCCTTTGTTCGGAAAGGAGTATACAAACAAAAGTGTGGCTAGATGCTATATACTGTATTAAACACCATTTATTGATTATGCTGTTTGACCTTTTTTCTTGTTTATGCTTGTTACTTTGGTTACAGTGCTATCCTCGTGTTTTCATGATTGAAGTTAGAGAATGTATATATATATATTTCTTACGTGTCTTGAACCATGAGACTGCGTATTGGGTGCTTCGATGGGTTAACTGTGTTGGTTTGTGTAATATATAATGCGTGTTTTGTACCAAATAATAATAACCCAAACGTCAGTATAACAGCATCAACATTTTTATTTTTTATTATGTGAACTGTAGACTCATTAGAGAATAAAATAAAATACTCTCGATAAATAATTATTTAATATATAAATTTTGAATCTGCTACATCTCGTTTTACTAATTGTTTGGTAATGAGGAATAAATTAATGGGCTTTTATGTCACCGGGAATGAAAATTATAATATATATGATAATGTACATAGAATTTATAGCTAAAATCTATACTAGAGGACAGGGGCGGAGCCTTGTTAATGCAGCCCCCCAAACTTTTCCAAAAAAAATTAATATATACATTGTTAGTTTGGTTCGAGTCGATAATACGAGCAATTTTACCTAAAAATGAATAAAAATTTAAACCAAAATTGCTAAAATATGAAATAAAATAAAGCAAAATAATTAGTACACAATAAGGGATGAAAAATCCGCTCTATAGTTCGATAAAATTCACTCGTAAGCGATAAAAGTTCGAACATAAGAGATAAAAGTTTTAAAAAATTTAAACCCAACTCAAATTTTAAACCCAACCCACACCAAAACCCTTTCAATTAAATCCCAAATCCTCATTTCCTAAATCATCACTACCAATAAACTCATGTCAAAGCCAATTCAATCCCCGCCGAAATTCAATCCCTCCATTTAATTCAAATTCTACACCAAATCATCATATATCGATCACCCTCTCAATCTCTTATTCAATTCCAATCCTAAAGTAGAAAACAATAGTAAAAAATACGTATATTGTATGAATTCTAATGTATAATTAATTTTTTTCTATATTGTCTTCTTATTTACCTTTTTGTTAAGTTTATCTAAATATTTGTTATTTAGTGACGGATACAAATACTCTTAAGCATTTTTTTCAATTTGTCTTTCAGCTCGCTTGCTTTTCCTTTAAAATACTCCCAAAAAAAATTTTCGGGGCCGCTGCCCCCGAACCCCCGCACCACCTAAATACAAATCCTGTATCCATCACTAATCTCGCCCCCCCAAACATCGAGAGCAGGATCCGCCACTGCTAGAGGAGGTGAGTATAAGAGGGAATGAAATTGGATAGGTATAAAATATTCTCATTCCGTATAATATTAATTCTATACTTTATTCTCATTTTCATTAATTTAAATTTTTTTATTAAGAAAAATTAGAGTGTAAAACAACTTACATCAATTACAGTTTTGTTGAGAGTCTTAAGAAGACCTAGTATATATATGCTCATTATTAAGTACACGGAGGTAAAGTTGAGTATATAATTGTGACCTACAAGCTCTCATTCTTTCTTTTATTGCTCCATTAAAAAATTTAAAGTGACCTGCAAGCGACACTAGTGATTACTACAATTCCGACAAGTAAGATTTACCCGACATAGACGAAGCAGATGACTATAAACAAACAAAAAAACGTACCTAATTACCCACTGGTCCCGCTTAGATTAATAACTAAAAAAAATTTTAATTCCCTGAGACACTAATTTTTTTTCACTAATTTTCAACTAAAAATAAGCATTACATTGGTATCTAAAATTTCGGTTAAATGGTCGGTTATAAAATCGGAGTGAGTATGTGCTACTCCCTCTATCGTAAAAAAAAAAAACTCTTAGCCCACGTCTACCACAATAAAGTAATGATTGATATATTTTTCATGTACTTTTAGTCAATTGTTCTCAATGATTTTATTAAATATGCTTAATCAATACTAATTTAGATTTTTTAATATATTGAAAATGATAAAAATGAAAAAAAAGAAATCCTAGATAATGAGAGCATATTAGATTAATACATGCATGGATGATGAAGCAGTTGAACAGTTTAGTATTTATCAAATACCCGTTGTCTGCCATTGATACATCTTTCCTCAAACAAACAAGTTGGCACTCTCCTTACATTACTCGACATGTCTGCTTCCCCAAACCCTCTAAAGCTGCAATTTCTTAGGTCAGTACTCTCATTGCACAAATCCCCTGATAGAAACCTTAAACCAACATTGATATTAGTCCAAACAGTATGTCAGTTCCTTGGAGCAAAAACTGCAGTTTGCTCTTTACTCTTCTAATAACTGTCTCTCTATTTCTTGTTTCATTATCAGAGGCATCAAGATTGCCGCAGCAGTACCGCTGGGAACAAATGCTGCCCAAGAAGCTTCCCAGAGCCACTCCTTCATCATCTCCCTCGAGAGGCACTAACTCAATTCCCACTGCATCTTCAACCTTGCTGGATTCGAATAGAAATCTTCAGAGTTCTGAGTTGAAGTGTAGATTGTGCAGATAGATTTTTGTTTATTTTTTCGACAGGCTTAAGGGCTACGTTGCCACCAAAATACAATCAATGAGCTACATGAAATTTTGTAGATAATTAAGAGACGCATGCTGAGGAAGATCGCAGAGTATTGTTGTATATAGAATTGATACTAATAATTAAGTATTAATTCGACATTTGTTGTAGATTTCCGGTTAAATTAATTAGTCCGACAGTTACTCATTAACTGCAGATTACATTTGTTGGACTTCTCTTAGATATATAATTACGGTTCCTACGAGTGATTCCTCAATTAGTCTTAATTTGTCCCTTTACGTACTTTACTTTCTTCATCGGTAAGAATGTTGGACGAAACACAAATTAACGGAGTATTAGTTTCCGGAGCCAGACTGAACCTGATCGGACCTGATTTATTGTTTTTTTCACTGATTCCGGTCAAAAAATCAATTTCTTAAGAAACTGGAATTGAACTTGTGATTTGGGAACGGGGCAGATCACTATATTTTTCATAATTAGTTTTTGTTTAACTACAAATTTTATCCATATATATTCTTCCAATTAAGTCTTCTAAGAAATACAATTTAATTTTAACGAGCTACATAACTTTTGATCCAATCGTTAAATTGAGCTCAAATTTTATAAAATTATTTGTGATAAAAATTGACAAAAACCTTTTGGTCGGTGAATAAACCGTTATTTTGATCAGCCAAACTCTAACCTTTGAATTTTTTTTCTTCTCCTAATCAATCTCTCGGATAAGTTATGGAAACCTTTATTAGAAAATTTGGACTCAACTTCTGCAAATAAAAAACAGACATCTCAAAAAAAAACATTCCGTCTTCAACCCTATTAGTCCCCAGTGAAATCGCCAAACTGTCGCACCCCCTCTCAATTTTTACACGACGCGGTTCGGACAGATGTGAGATAAAATTGAACTCGTCTCACTTTTTTTTTTAATAAGCTGATGTATTATTAAAGAATGAAAGGAGTCATGAAGCTCATGACGAACAAAACAACCTGGCACTCAACCAGCCCAGCAAAAGAAACAAACGCAGCGTTAGCTGCTGCACAACAACAAACTCAACATGTTGTAATGAAACAAAACGGACGAAGAAACACCCAACAATTACCCCATGACTGTCCCGCCCCAAACATGAAACCAAGAGGAGGAAAGAAGCATCTACATCGATGTGTAAGGAAAGTGAGGTTCTCGACAATGAAGCCACTGCTGCCACGTAGTGAAGATGGAATTTATCGTACGAAACTCGCAGAAATTCTGATGATTAAAAGTGACCCCATTGCGTTGATTCCATATAACCCAAAGGATGGCGTACAATAATATATAACCCCGTCTTCTGCGTGGACAAGGAACCAAACAGCTCTCCCCAGCAAGACCAGAGAGCAAGTAATTTCCTAGGAACCACCCACGGAATTCCCGCCCATTTCATGATAAAATTCCAGATTTGGCACGTTACGTTGCAGTGAAGGAACAAGTGGTCTGCACTTTCCTCTGATTCTGAGCATAGGGGGCAAAGGCTGTCCTCCACAGCCAACATGCGCTGCTTACGAAGAAAACCCCTCGTGACAAGCCTGTCTTGCATCGCCAGCCAGACTATAAGCTCTACACGATGGGGAGCAAGCTTACTCCAACATGAGTGCAACACATCATTTCTCCGATCACTGAACCGTTGAAGATCAAGCCCTTTACACATCGATCTAACTGTGTAATTCCCAGCTGGGTCCAAGTTCCAAACCAACCTGTCTCGCTCATGACCAGCGTGAGGATTTGGCAGCTACTCCATCATGCCGTTCAGCTCCTCCACTTCCCATTCAAACAACCCTCTCCTCCAAACCCATTTCCAAGCCCACCGATTTCCTTCCCACACCCCAAACTCGTCTACAACGCCCAGCTTGTTCAAAGATAAGAAATAAAGGCGAGGATACTTACTCGCAAGGGGGATTTGGATGGCCCAAGGGTCCCACCAGAATTTGAACTCGGAGCCACTGCCAAGCTTCGCTCTCATGCTTACTGCCCAAAACCCAAATAAGTCCCCTCCCCTTTGACACACAAACACAATGTCGCCCCACCCTCTTGAATACCTCGTTGGTTCCCCCCGCCAAAGATCTCCCAGCGACTTAAAGTTATATTCTTTGCGGATAATCTCAGCCCAGTATTTGTTCTCACCGCGGAATAGATTTCACACCCATTTTAACATTAGTGCTTCGTTCCTGGACTTCAGATAACCTATGCCCAAACCTCCTAGATCGATGGGTCTCTTCACGACATCCCACTTAATTTTTGGGATCCCTCTCTTCTTATCATCTCCGCTCCATAAGAATCTCCGCATGATGTTCTCGCATTGGGTGATGACTGCTTTAGGCATCCAAAACAGGGACATATTATAAACCGGGATGCTAGTCGATGTCGATTTAATAAGGGTAATTCTCCCCCCTACCGACAACAACACGCCCTTCTAACTCGCCAGCTTCCTCCTCATAGATTGCACAAGAAAATTCCAGCTAGATATTCTCCTAGATTCATGCCTACATACGATCCCAAGTATCTAAATGGCAGCGTTTCAAATTTACAACCTGCACGACGAGCCATAGCGTCACTCGATGTTTTGAAAACATTAATTCCCACCAAGGTGCTCTTATAGTAGTTAACTTTTAGCCCTGAATAAGCGTCAAACCAACGCACTAGACCTCCTCTTCATCATTATTAACAAAAATGAGTGTGTCATCTACGAACTGAAGGTGAGTAATCCTCCAGCCAAGCTCCTCATTTTTGACCCCCCGTAACAATCCACAACTCTGCGCTCTTCTGATTAGTCTACTCATCCCCTCCGCTGCAATGTTAAACAAGAATAGAGACATCGAGCAGCCCTGACGCAGCCCATGCCCCATGATGGTTGCCGAAATCGTTAAAAATAAATAAGTACAATTCACCATTCACGAATTTGATTAAAAACTATAGCAAGTGGTAAAAGGATCGTTCCACAGAGATTTCAGGACTAAATTAATTATTCTTTGTAAACGACTAGAAAAGTAACAGGTGGTAAATACCAATGTTGAGTTGTTGTATTGCAATGGATTAAGAAATATAAATAACATAAAATAGTAAACAGAATGAGTTGTGTGTGTATTCAGATGTGATAAATTCCCAGTAAGGATTCGACTACGCACATGAATTATATTGATTGATCATCGATTCAAGTATTTTCAAAACCAAACTTACAAGCGGCTATAGAGATCAGGTTTCCATCTAGATCTCCTACTCTCTACCTATTCCAGATTCTTAAAGGTTTCCACCTATTAAGGTCCTTGATCTATTTTATGGCCTAAAGAAGCTATTCTATTAGGTCTAATAAAATGACCAAATAATTCTACCGTGAGAGACCTTATCCCAGGCCTGGAAGAAGGATGTCTCCACTCCTATAAACCAGACTCTAATTATTTTCCAATCTGATCCGTCGATCAGTTGGTCGACTTCATATCTCCTTCTACAGTGTGGACTCCAAGGTATCAAGAGAAGACAGTAATCATGCAAACCCTAGTGTAGTTAATCAAGCTTCAATAGAAGTATGCATAAATTGACATTTAATTAAAATAATTAGAGATGCAAGATGGGATTTAATAACAGCGTTTAGATCTCACAATCAATTAAGCATGGCGATGAATCCTCACAAGGAATAGAAGGGCTTAGCCGATCATCATAAGAAATAAATAAATAAAATAGATGAAAGCATAAACTGGAATTTAATTAATTAAAGGAAAAGAAAAGCAAACAGAGGTTTTAAGCTCCATTTTATGGTTGCTGTTTTAGAGAAGAAAAAGAAATATCAGGGAAGAAGAGGAAGAGAAGAGCTGCAACCCTCTTTCTCCAAGAGTTTAAGTAACCCTAAGTGTTTTTAATTTCCCAAAAGACCTAGAAAAGATAATATCTAAATTAAAAGAAATTGTTTTAATCTCCTAAACAATAGGAGTCTGTTCTGTCAATTGAGACTTCTAGCTGGAATCGTAATTCAGTGGAAAGAATCCTTCTAGAAGAACAAGATAGCTGACTCACGCTAATAAATCAGACCTCCTTATCCCAGGTCTGGCGCAAGGAAGCTTCTGTTGCAAAACAACTCTAAACTTGGCGATTTCAGCTCCTAATGAATGTTTTGCTTCTCAGCAACATAATCTGCACAAAGGAGTGGAAAATCCAAGAATTAGCAGTATCATCATCCTAAAATAGATGTAAAAGGATGATGAATATAAGACATTTTAACGCTCAATCACCCCACCTTAAATTCCTCCGACGGAGACTCATTACTGAAACTCTAGTTGTACTTAAGCATTGATGGATCCACCCCCGCCAATTAATACTGAACCCCATGTGGGTCATAACATCATCCAAATACCCCTAGTCTATCGAGTCATAAGCCTTCTCGAAATCGAGCTTGAAAAGGACCCCCTGTTGCTTCGACGCTTGCAGAAAGCTAGTGACTTCATTCGCGGTTAGCACGCAATCAAGAGT
Source organism: Viola odorata (assembly GCA_963691705.1). Classification (NCBI taxonomy): domain Eukaryota; kingdom Viridiplantae; phylum Streptophyta; class Magnoliopsida; order Malpighiales; family Violaceae; genus Viola; species Viola odorata. The sequence goes on from OY829542.1 coordinate 24,859,591, forward strand.
CTGCCTCCCTTTGATGAAACCAAACTGACCTTCATTGATGATAGAGCTACTCACTAAGCTCAGGCGATTAGCAAGTAGTTTGGATATAATCTTATACAAGCTACTAACCAAACTAATAGGCCGGAATTCAGTAAACCTCTTGGCATAAGTCACTTTCGGAATAGGGTGTGAAAGGAAGAATTAGCTCCCCTTGGGAATATCCTTGTATTAAGAAACTCCCTCACAAGGTGACACATGTCCTGACCAATGATATCCCAAGCTCTCTGGTTGAAGCGCAAGGAGAAACCATCCGACCCCGGGGCTTTGTCCCCCCCCCCCCCCCCCCCCCCCACAGGATTTAACCGCTTCCCAGATTTCCTCTGCCGTGGCATCTCTATCAAGGCCGTCAACCTCGGCATCGCACAGCTTAAGGAACCCGATGTCGAGAATTCTAGGCCTATCCTACCTTTCCGCCTGAAAGAAACGAGAAAAGTGCCTCACGGCTTCCATTTTAACCTCTTCTTGGGTCGTGGCTGATAACAATCCACCTAAGGAAAAGGGTATTTCCGTCTATTGCCCTGAACTGAAAGAAGAGATCACTGTTCCCACCTTCGCGGTAGGGAGAGGGCCACCACCTCCCCCAGAGGCTGACGCCAAGAGGGCAAAACAGCGCTCAGGAGTTTTCCCAAACGAACCTTCTAGATGGCTCGAGGAGCTGTCTCATTCTGAGGAATACCACGCGTCAGGGGGACCACTCAGTCGCTACCCTATCGTGGTAGCATTTATCCCATGGCTATCGCCACGGTAACATATCATCCGAGGGGCGAACCACGATCCCTAACGTTAGGGATAGCTCTCTAGCTATCCCCAATCGCGGAAATGCTCAATTCTTCTATATATATACCTCCCCCTCAAAGGAGGCAGGTAAGCATAATCTGACTGGCCCAAGCTCTGCCAAATTCAGTACACATACTGACTTAAGCATCGGAGTGTTTCCGCCGGAGACCCCCTCCGGCGTATTACAGGTACCGCGGACCGTCGTGAGCACTGATCTGAGAGGAGCCGTTTCGCCATACATCCTTCGGCAGAAGACAAAATCTTATCAAATTGGTGCTCTCGTTGAGAGTATTGGTTCTATTAAGTGAGCATCCTTAATAACCAAGCTCCTCCTCCCCGAAGCCAGAAGGATTATGGCCTCAGAGTCAGATCCGACGCTGTCCCAAACTTCCAACGTCCCATACAATACCCGCAGACGACTGTTTGCCTTCGCTACCTTTGATACCTCCACCCCAGTGCAGGACGTCACTGCGGGAGAATCAGATCTTCCTCCTGGGCAAAGTACGGAAGAAATTACATTCCAGATTTGTTCTCCCTTTTCTCACGTAGCAGGAACCAGTCGTCTTACCCCCCAAGCAGGGAGATCCATGATAGGTGAAGCGGACAACCCTTTCGCAAATTCAATAGCAGCTCTCCAAGCTCAATTGGATCAGTTGACAGAGATGGCTGCTGGATTTACTCCTCATGCCTCGAGACCTGGTGTGCCCTCCTAAGTAGTTTTCACTCTGTCCATTGTCAATGAACGACCATTATCGCCCCGACAATCCAGAGGACTCCCGTCCTCCTTACCATTTTCATTGGCCCCCATCAACGTCCCGCCGCTCGCGCGTGGACCTGCTGAACATTCTGGACAATACAGGGGAGGAATCTCTATCCCTGAAGTAGCCCGCCGAAGTGATGAGTACAGAGAAGATTGGGATGATCGACGGGGGGATATATTGAGAGAGCCATCTCCTAGATACAGTGAGAGATCTAGCAGCAGAGGTCGACGAACTCGAACTCCAAGAAGCCGCAGCCGATCTCCCAGGCGGCATCAGGAATATGACCCTCAGAATCCCAAATATGACGTTGAAATCCCACACCCACATCAGCCTCGTGGGGTCCCTGATATTAACGTTAGCCATCCGTTCAGTTACCGTGTCAGGCACCACAGAGTCCATCGACATGTGAAACTCCCAGCAGGAATATGATGGCACGAAAGATCCCATTTCTCACCTCAATAAGGTGAAAGATTTTGTGCAATTCCAAACGCGCAGTGACGCAGCATTGTGTCAGATCTTCGTAATGACGCTGTCAGGCGTGGCACGTCTCTGGTTTGAAGGACTCCCGACCGGGTCTATTGATAATTTTTCTCAACTGGAAGAAAAATTCAAAAGTCGGTTTAGCACGGCTATTCCTATCAGGAAGTCAGCAGCTGCACTGCTCGATATCCATCAAAAACTGCAGGAATCGTTGAACGACTTTTTAGGTCGATTTGATCTTGAAATGTCCCTAACGCCAGGGGTCACTATTGATTTTGCGGTTGAGGCCCTAAAACGCAACTGCCGATACGGAAAATTGAGAGACACGCTAATGGTGGACCCACCGATGACCCTAGATACGCTGAGGCTGAAAGCGCATAATTATGCGAGAATGGAAGAGGAGGAAAGTAGGGAATGGATCCGAGACATGCCAACGGACCCATATGTGGCCCCTAACGCCCCACATAGCAGTGCCCCTGACGCGCGACCCACTGATGATCATGGGCAACGAAAAGAGAATACTGTCAAGGCCTCTAACCGGCAGAGAGGCAATTTCTCGAAAGGAAGACCCGGAGGGTCCCCCACTCGGAAACAAGCGGATCCGCCAAAAGGCCGGATATATGATCCTAACCTTTCATCTCTTATACTCCCAAGGGCTGAAATCCTAGCGATAGTCCAATAACGAAATCTGCCCATTAGATATCCAGCTCCTGTGAAGCCAGGAGTGATCATGGGAGGAAGGGAAAACACGTATTGCAAGTTCCACAAGGTCAAGGGACATTCGACAGATGTATGCAGAGAACTGAAATTGGCCATAGAGCGATTGGTCGAAGAGGGCTACCTAGGAGAATTTGCCACCAAGGCAAGAGAAGAGGCCAGGAACAACCCAACAGGAATGACAACTGATCAGAGGCAAACGCCTTCACGCGCCACGGGGGCTAACGCAATTCCCCTTGGACAAAATAGAGAAGCTCTCGTTGTTCATAGCGATCAGATGTCTATGATTAATATTATTGCCGGGGGAACACCCTACTTCGAGGAGGCCATACCACAAACGCCCAGTCCTGGGGAAAAGCGCAAGTGAGAAAGCGCCCAGGCAAAAATTGAGGCGATAAATGCCTTAGATAGAATGATATTGTCCTTCTCAGAAGAAGACGAAAAGGGCATTGTTTTCCCACACAACGACGCGTTGGTAGTCACACCTATCATAGGAAGTCACGGGATGAGGAGAACCCTTGTTGACAACGGGAGCGCAGTAAATCTATTTTCGCTGGAAGCGTATAACTTGATGAAACACCCTGATGGTGAGCTAGCGCCATGCGTGAGGCCAATTGTCGGGATTGATGGCGTACCGATACCGGTAGCCGGAATAACATCCTTGCCAGTGTACTTCCGAGAAGACACATCCAAGCGCTCTGAAGAGCTATTATTCCTGGTTGTAGACCTAACGTTACCATACAACGCTATACTGGGGCGACCGTTCCTCAATTGTTTCGGGGTAGTGATATCCCAAAAACACCTGTGGATGAAATACCCCTCGTGGGACGGAGTGGTCTCAATCACAGGAGACCAGAAACTGGCAGCCGAATGTTATTTGCTTATGACTCAGAGGAGTTGTGGCCGCTACGTTTGCGTGGCAGACAATCCTTTCGACGATAAAGAAGAAAAACGCACTCAGCCACTAGATCAGATGATGTCAATACCTATCGCTGAGGACAATGAGGCAAATCTCTTGGTCAGTGAGAAACTGAGCTCTGAAGAGAGCGTGCAACTAACCCGACTATTAAGAAAATGCAAGGGAGAATTCGCATGGAAACTAGCGGACACGCCTGGAATCTCCCGAGAAGTCGCGGAGCATCGACTAAACGTCAGCCCTGAGGCCAAGCCTATTCAGCAGAAACGACGCGTCTTTTCATCAGAAAAAGTAGCAGCTATCGAGAAGGAGTTACTGAAGCTCATGGACGCGGGGTTCATTCGAGAAGTTCAGTACCCAACCTGGCTAGCTAACCCAGTGCTAGTTCCAAAGCCTAACGGAGATTGGCGCATGTGCATCGATTTCACTGACCTAAATAATGCTTGTCCCAAAGATTGCTATCCCCTTCCTCGAATTGACCAGCTGGTCGACCAAACTACGGGGTACGCTTATTTAAGCTCTCTGGATGCCAACTCCGGGTATCACCAAATCCCAATGGCTGCAGAAGACGAAGAAAAAACTGCCTTCATCACCCCTAGGGCTACATATTGCTACACCGCAATGCCGTTTGGGCTGAAGAATGCCGGGGCAACGTTCCAGCGCATGGCGAATAGGATTTTCGAAAAGCAAAAAGGGAAAAATGTCGAGGTCTACGTGGACAATATTTTGATTAAAAGTCGAAGCTTCGGAGACCATCTTGCCGATTTGGAAGAAGTTTTCAATGTGATGAAAAAATACAAAATGAAGCTGAACCCACGAAAGTGTATGTTCGCGTTCCAAACTGGAAAATTCTTAGGCTACGTGGTCAGCCGAAAGGGTATCCAGCCCAACCCTTCAAAGGTAAAGGCCATTCAGGACATGATATCCCCGCGAACCGTCAAGGAAATACAAAAGCTCACTGACCGCATCATCGCGTTAGGACGGTTCATATCTAAGCAAAGAGAGAGATGCCTCCCTTTTTTCAAGGTCATTCGAAATAAGGCCCCATTCGGGTGGACAGAGGAATGTGAAAACGCGTTTGCAGGACTGAAAGCCTACTTGTCATCCGATCTAGTGCTAACGAGGCCTGAGTTCGGCGATGAGCTATACCTATACCTGGGAGTAGCTGACGAGGTAGTCAGCGCCGTCCTCGTACGAAGTGAAAGGCATGTACACCGCCCTGTATTTTTTGTGAGTCACATATTAAAAGACGCGGAGCTGCGATACGCCCGCATCGAGAAGATAGCGCTTGCTCTAATACAGGCAACGCGAAAGATGGACCGATACTTCCAAGCCCACCCTGTTACCGTACTAACTGATCAGCCGCTGTGAAATTTTTTTAGAAAGCCTGAGTCCTCAGGGAGAATGTTGATTTGGGCAGTCGAGCTCGAACAATACGGGCTGCAATACAAAGCCAGGCCGGCAATAAAAGCCCAGGCGTTAGCTGACTTCATAGCGGAGTGCACATTCACCAAGGAGGTGTTGAAAAAACTGTCAGAGGAAGAACCAGAAAACTCATGCCTACCGTTCCTAGAAACGCACGCAGACTCATGGGTTATTCACGTGGACGGCGCAAAAAATCAAGAGCTAGCAGGAGCAGGCGTTTTCATGGTGGGGCCAAACGGCATGGAAATGCGATATGCCATCAGAATCCTACAGCCGTTATCCAACAACGCCGCTGAATATAAAGCATTGTTGGCAGGACTCAGAATTGGAAACACCTTCTCCATCAAAGCATCTACCGTGGCGGAAGAGCAATACGGCTTGCGCCTAAAGATACGAGGAGACTCTAAATTGATAATGGATCAAGTCCTTGGAAACTCCCAAGCCCGAGAACCCGTCATGATCAATACTTGGCCAAAGTAAAGCGTGAGCTGTCGGAGATGCAGAAAAAAGGCACTCGGGTCATCTTCAAACACATCCCCAGAGAAAGTAACGAAGAGGCCGATAGCCTCGCCAAGATGGCAGCCAATGCAGACGCCTCCATACCCAATGAGGTACATTACGGGGAGCTATCCATACCCTCTTTCATGGAGGAGCAAACATCGTTGTGTGTGGAAGAAATAGAAAGTGACTGGAGGATCCCAGTGGTAGAATATCTGAAGCATGATAGGCTACTAGAAGAAATTGTGGAAAGAAGGAAAATCCTAAAATAGGCGGCGCGATGTACATATTACAATGGAGAGTTAATACGGAGGTGCTTCTCCCATCCAGCCGCTAAATGCATAACGGAACAAGAAGGCCTGCATGTTCTGAGAGAAATTCACGAAGGGATATGCGGCATGCACATCGCGAGCGATACTCTGGCAGCTCAAGTCTTTCGGTCAGGATTCTACTAGCCTACCATACGAAGAGATTGCCATAACTTCATGAAAACCTGTCAGAAATGTCAGGAATACGCTAAGATCCCTCGAAAACCGGCCACGCCAATCTCAGAAATAATTGCTCCATGCCCGTTCGCCAAATGGGGCATTGACATATTAGGCCCGTTTCCAAGGGCTAGATCTCAGCTAAAATTCGTGGTCGTGGCGGTAGACTACTTCACAAAATGGGCCGAAGCCGAGGCGTTAGCCACCATCACCACTGAAAAATTTGGCATTTTTTCAAACACCAAGTCATCATGCGATTCGGGGTTCCGCGCATACTGGTTAGCGACAATGGAGCACAGTTCACAAGCCAATTCTTCAGGGCTCAGTGTGCGGAATTCCAGATCGAACAAAGGTTCTCTTCAGTGGCACACCCCCAAACCAATGGCCAGGCAGAGGTAACCAACCGCAGCATCCTTAGTGGCATCAAAAGAAACCTAGAAGGTTCCAAAAAGAAATGGTCGGAGGAACTGCCATACGTACTATGGGCCTATCGCATGGCTGTCAAGACCGGCACTGGATAGACCCCGTTTGCGTTAGCATTCGGAACCGAAGCTGTCACACCGGTTGAGATCGGAATGATGAGGTTTTGGATGGTTAGTAGTTGGTAAACTGAGTTTGAACACCATTAACCAACTAGCACAGTTTGTACAACTTCCGTTGTCAATGATAATAGAACATCCTTTCTTGATGATCACACCACGAGTGTGAAATAAATTCTCCCGTTGTTCCTCATCACAAACCTCATTATCCACTTGTGCATTCAAGTTCCTACGAACTACAAGCATTTGACGATTCTCGATCGATTGCGGCATGTCATCCGAATCATGTTCAGCTTCCCCAATGAAATCAGACTCATCTAGATCATCATCGGACTCCTCATTACCGTTGGTTCTCAAGATGAACACCCTTTGGTTAGGACAGTCAGCTTTCTTGTGCCCTCTACCGTTGCATTTGAAACAAACAATAGAAGTTGTGGCTGGTCTATCCGTTGGTGGAGTATATGGTTTGTTGGTGTTCGATCTAGAAGTAGAGCTAGTGCCTCCTTTAGAACCAGAACTGATCGGCAATGGTTTAGGCGTTTCACTCTTGTCCCACGGTTTCTTCCAAGGTGAAGGTGTCGAATTATGTTTAGTTGTGTATGAACTCTTAACCTTTTTCTGTTTCTCAATCTTGAGAGCTAGATGTAGCATTTGCTCTAGAGTTGAATATGGCAGCAACTCTAAAGAATTTGCTATCTCTCGATTCAAACCACTCAAGAAACGCGTCATAGTTGCTTCTTCTGTTTCCTCCACCCGAGATTGAGATAAGACTATCTCCATCTCATTGTAATACGCGTTCACTCCTTTACTTCCTTGTGATAGGGACTGCAATCTTTGGTAGAGCTCCCAGTCGAAATGACTAGGCACAAACCGAAGTCTCATGACTCGCTTCATCTCATCCCAAGTGTGGATCCTATTATGAAAGAGAGCCCAGTTCTGTCGGTTGATCTTGTCCCACCAGTGGCTTGCATAACCCGTAAACTCCACGGCTACCAACTTCACCTTCTTATCCTCCGTGTAGGTGTGACACAAGAAGATGGAGTCAACCTTCCGTTCCCAAGTTAGATATGCATCTGGATCCTCGGATCCGTCAAAAGGAGGGATTTTCATCTTGATACTACCAAGACTAGAATCCAATCGAAACTCATCACGAGGTGGTCTGTCCCATTGAGGCTGACCGCCGTTTCTATCCCACTGAGGCCGCTCTCTATCCCATTGAGGTCATTCTCCATCACGACAATGTATAAATCCCTCACCTCCATCTGGTTCATCGTTGTGATGCACCGGTGGTTGTGGAGGAACATTCCGAATAGCCCCACGTCTAGGGATTACGGGTCCAACTGCGCGCCTTCCGCCTACAGCTGGAGGAACTGCTGGTTGCCTCCTAACCCTGACATCCTCATCTGAAATATCCGTGATATGTCCATCATGTTCATCGCGTGGTGCCTCTCGCGCTTCTGGCCGTGGATTAAATGTGGCAAGAGCACTAAGTCGGGCTACTTCAAGGGTGTTGTGCCTTTGAATGCTCTCTTGTCTCTCATCCATAACTCTAAGCTTCTCGGCTAAGTCCGCGATCATGGCCTCAAGATTGGACGGTTGTTGGTCGTTTGCCATCTAATAGTTTCTGAAAAATTTCACAACAGAGAAAAGAACGTAAAATTGCACTAATCCTAGCACTCCCTTACGTGTTTACTCTTGTGTTTAATCTCTCTATGAGTCTCACAAATAAAAGTATCACTCAAATAAATCAATTAAATCTTACAACCCTGCAATGTTAGTAGGACTCAAGAGTTTAGAAGAAAGCTGCCAAGAAGACTCTCAATGACAACTAGTGATAAAACAAGTGTTGATATTGGGTGATTGGGTAGTTGCAAGAACAATCAACTAACTAATCAACCAATAGAGTAGAAAGCAAGTGTAATATGAATCAAAGAAAGCTCAAGTGACTCAATGAACAACTCAATTAATATGCCTTGAGGCAGTGATGAATTTAGGTGTATTGTGTGTGTTCACTTGATGTTTCTTTGTCAAATTTGAGCACAAACTTTGCTTCTTTTGAAACGCAAATACCTGAATTTTTTTTTTTGTATTTGCAAGCTGAAAATTCTTTCTTTTCTTTTCGCTTTTCTTCTTATCTTTTCTGTTTTTTTTTTTTTTTTTGTAAATATATATTGCAATAGAATTCGATTGTATATATGACTCTTTTGTGACAGCAATTTGTAACTAATGGAACGCAACACTTAATCAATGAAACGCCACAACCAAGGCTGGAACGCAACTAATTAAACGCAACAATCAAAGATTCAAAATGACACAATAACACATAATCGAACACAAGCACTCAAAGAAATTGGTTTCAGAGTAGGAGTAAAAGAACAACCGATTTCAACAAAGAAAACAGAATTTTTTTTTGAACCGATACCTTACCAATCAAGAACACCTTTAAGCTCCGCTACCAGCTGATACGATCCTTGTTTGCAAAAGAGACGTAGCACCAATTTTGATTTTTGTTCAAGACGGGATTTCCCTGCGGAATGGATAACTTTCTTAAGCAATTAATCCTGTTGATTGCTAAGCATCAACCAACCTAACTCGAATAAGGAAGGATCTTAATCGAATCGCTAAGCCTATATTCCTTGCGAATATCAACCTAGAACAGACAATTAATGGAAGTAATTTCGGGTTTTACTTGGAACGACTCAAGCTTACAAGACTCAAGAAGAACAAGGTTCATTCGTTGTTGAACGCAAAAAGGGGTAGAGAATATAAGAATATATCTTTATCAATAATCAGCCAACTTTCTAAGGAGGCCAAGCGGCTCCTTATATAAGGTTACAAGGAAACCCTAATAGTAATATAAGTAGGAGTTCTAATTAAGGTAATTGACTTAATTAACTAATTTAAATAAACTGATTAACTAATTAATTAAATAAATGGAAACAAAGGTTGTTGCCATTATTTAACTAATTAATTAAGGAAATAAATCAACTAACTTTATAAGTCATAAAATACTAATTAAAGATAGAAACATTGAAAGTTTCCAATTTTGACGGAAAACTTGTCCTCTTCGGCGTGATCACGTCGGTATTCGGCGTGATCACGTCGAGCATCTTGCAACGTCACCTTGCGCTTCTATTTCTGGCGTAATTACGCCTATAATGGGCGTAATTACGTCCATTCTGCGCATGAAAATGTTGACTGTCATAACTTTCAATCCACCCGTCCGATTGGGCTGAAACTTGTCCCAAACGAAAGCTAACATCTTAAAGTTTCATATGCTTGATCGATCGAATGATTCTGAAGTAGTACACGTCGAACTCAATGGATGGGTAGAAACACTCCATCTACGCTGCCATTTGACTCCTTGAAGGATCACCGTCGAACGTCGTGATGACCAAGAGGTTGAGCTCCCGTTTCTGCTTCTCTCGCAACACTCCTTCCTCTACTGTCCTCTCACACTTCAGCTCCTTGTGTATGAGGGATGATAGACTATCTTGAAGCTTTTTAGACTTGGAACGAGTCATCGGTCCAGTCGGTGGCAAAGGTAGCGCTTGGATGCGAGGATTCGCATCACATGACTAAGCGTTGGGAGTGAAAATCCTATCCTTGTGGCAACCGTGCTCACACAGACAGCCCATTAAGACGAGGCACGACCCCAAACACTCCCGGGAGTGAAAATCCTATCCTTGTGGCAACCGTGCTCACATAGACGGCCCATTAAGACGAGGCACGCCCCGGTATCCTTGGGAGTGAAAATCCTATCCTTGTGGCAACCGTGCTCACACAGACGGCCCATTAAGACGAGGCACGACCCCAAGGAGAGACCAACTCCATCCTGGAAGTGAAAATCCTATCCTTGTGGTAACCGTGCTCACATAGACGGCCCATTGAGACGAGGCACGTTCCAGGGACGCGAGGTTTCAACACTTAGGAGTGAAAATCCTATCCTTGCGATGGCTGGTCCTGATCAGACAACTCGCTAAGATGAGGCACTCCCCATGCCAATCTCCGGCAGAAGGAAGGAGGGGACACTCCAGCTAGAAATTGAGCGGTCGATACCCGGCGAAGTAAGGCTAGAAAGACATCCGTATTTCAACAACAACGTCGCAGTAGGCCTAACGGGGCAAGAAAGATCCCCTGACAACAAAGGGTGATTTGAATCTGAGCAATGCTGAGTCATTCTTGGAAATGCTATCGGAAGGCAATGATAAGGCCATCGAAAAAGCAGCTGAGGAACCTGTATGAAGGTCATGCGAGAGCAAAGTGGGCATATCTATAGAGGCGCGGCAGCAAACGCCACGGACGAATAATTGCGCAAGCAGTATTATGAAACAGAGAAGACAAAGAAGTTCCGTTCAAAAGGGGTTCCCCAACCTTGGCAAAAAGTGATATCGTTAATATTACAAAACAAGGAAGGGCTCGTCGGCCGTAAAAATTAGAATATATCTAAATTCAAAAAACTAAGGAGCGGGTGGTGCGTTGACTCCTCCTTGCTGCTTCGATTTCCATAAATAGAAGTCGTCATCAGTAATAGTGGAGACTCTCCTATCAAAATACGCGGACAACTCATCAATACGGAGTTTTTCTACCCCATGATGATTCATCAACGCCTCCGACATGAGCCCTGCGCCTTCCTTCAAGTACCACTGATTCTTCTCAACGTTTAAAGCCAGATCGGCAGTCAGCTCGGCATTCCTCTGCCTCTCCTGGCACAACTCATTCTCCTCACGAGAAAGGCGTTCGGTCAGATTGGCACATTTCCGTTTCTCCTCCTCCAAAGCGTGCTTGATAGCCTCCAGCTCTTGCTTGACAGTCGTCACTTCCTGTCGGGCAGACTTCGTTTCTTGGTTGGCAAGGTTAAGCGCATCCACAAAACTCTGGCGCTCGTTCTGCAACCTGGTTATCTCCCCCTGCCCGTTTGCGGCAATCCTAGCATTCTCCTCATCCATGTAATGGAGGTGGCAGAAAAAAGAAAGCGCTTGGGAGCGAAGAAAGTTTATACGCTCCTGCTCACTCCTAGCCGCAAAGGCATCCCTCTCCCTTGGAAGAGACATAATCTCGGCTACCAGGTAAGAGGTAGACGCGAGAATGGAATCATGATCAGTCCCGGCAGGAAATTGCAAAATGTTGTCCCTGAAGGAACGCAAACCAATATTATGAGTGGGCATGAGGGGAGGATTATAAGTAGAGGCACCGACTATCAAAGCAGGGGCAGGGCCACCTCTCGCGATAGTGGGAGGAGACATCGGAACAAATAACAGAGCGGCAAGAGAAGAGGGTCGACTGCCGGAACCTCCCGCGTTGGGCACTAGGGACCCATCTCCACCAAGTACTTCAAGGTTAAGGGCACTTGAGTTATAGCCTGTCGCGGTGGAGGAATCACCTAAAACGCGAGGACTACCACCGAAATCAATACCCTGCGATTGCTCGGCAGGAATACCGCCGCCTTCAGGGACGTTCAGAGAAGGATTCGCAGCAGAAGAGGTAGGGCTTTGCTGAAGCTCATAGCGAGCCTTCTTCTGACGCTCTCGAAGGATCTCAGCAACAGACATATCACCTGGAGAAGTTGACTGAGCAGAAACAGTGGAAGCCTCCTAGGAAACGCAGTGCACGCATGATAAGAAAATTATACAGAAGAGAAGAAAACCTTAGAGAGAAATGAACGCATACCTGGGTGACTGTGGAAACCAGAGGTATTGCGGTAGGAATGGGATCAACTGTCGCCTATGAAGAAACAATAGTGTGGGAGGAAACGGGTTGCGTGGCATGTGTTTTCCTCACTCTCTTCTTCCTTGCAACAAGGGTACGAGGAGGTGGCGATGAGGTAGTACCCGTAGCGGTAGCAATGCCTTCCTCTTCCGCAGCGGCAGCAGCAGCAGCAGCAGCCCTGGCGGCGGCGGCAACTTTCTTCCTTTGTTCCTGTTTCCTCTTCCTCTGAAAGTACTCGGGCTCCCAACCAAGCGGAGGCACTGCACAGTTAAAGAAACGTTAGCATTAGTACCTCTTGGCAGCACAAAAAGAAAAAGGGCAAACGCTCACCCTTTTTGCACTGTTCCATTTCCAGCCCGTTAGCCACTTTTCGGGCATCAACGCTGAAATCTAGTTGAAGTAGCGTCTTTAACCAGCCATCTTCTGGATCAGAAAGGGGTTTCCGATGGCCCCAAGCTCCATCTTTAATTTTCTCATTGAAGTCGGCCCTCCATAACGGCTCGGGCAAATCAATAATAAAAAATTCTTCTTTCCAATGAGGAACAGAAGACTCGATACCCATAAGCTTCCAGGTAAAGGGCTTCCATGAGCCATCTTCATAACGAGGGGATATTGATATCACCCCCTTACGAGAATACAACTGGAAAATGTCATGAAGCAGGGCTAGAGTGGGAGACTCGATCCCCTTGAAACGGCACAGTGCGGCAAAGGCACTGACAACGCAAATCGCGTTAGGGCTCAATTGAGCTGGAGCCAAATCAGAATCAGCCAATAGCAACTCGACAAGCGGGTCAAGAGGAAGACAAAACCCATGGTCAAATAACTTAGCATATAATATTCTACTGTTACCGGGCAGAACGCTATTCAGGCGAAGTGATTCGGAAGCAGCGTGCACGGGATATTCTCTGGGAAATCGCGCATTACACTCGGCAAGTCTATGATTAACTAAGGGCAGAGTATAGAGAGAAGTGGGGGTAATGTTAATTTTTTCTTCTCCGGCGGACCCTTGAGGATCCCCCTCATCGGAAGATCTCTTAGTCTTAGCCATGACCAATAAAGGAGAAGTGACGAGCAAAGAAAGGGTGTGTACCTTCGCAAAGAGAACTCCAGGAGTCTCAGACCAAAAAGAAGAGAGCGGCGTGAGTTGTTTGTCCAGAAAGCAGCAGCGTGCGAGAGAGGAGATTAAAAAAGAAAAAGGAGGAAGGAAAAACATTATATATAACACTGAAAGGGCAGAACACGTAGCAGCCGGCGCCTCAGTAACTCCCACCGGTTGGGAGGCACTCGTCCCAGTCGAAGCGGCAGAGATAGGAACAGTTGCTGCATCTACAGAAGAAGTCCCGGTGGCCTGCTCACCCGTGGCAAATCGAAGTTTTTTCCGGCGCAAGGAAGAGGCATGGCAAAGGTCCGACTTGACATCCACATCCTCATCATCACTAGCAATCACCGTCGTTACGGCTGGGCTGGAGTCCGTCCTCTTGCGACGCTCCGGTAGCTAATTTTCCACAAAGCGAGAAACTCGGGCAGAGCTAACGGGCCTTCGCCCTCCCCGGGCAACCGTCTTGGTTCTCCTCCTCGGGGGACGAACGCTACCCTGATTAGAGCCATCGGCAGGGGGGAAGCTGGTAAAGTTTGAAGTGGCGTAACATTCAAAGGAGCGCCAGCGTCACCTGGGAATTAACCGTTAGCATCCTATAACAAAAGAAACGCGCAAAGACAAAAACAAAGAAAATGCGAAAAGAGGCAGACTCACCCATAGCGCACTCCTCCAGAGGCTTGAACAAGGCAAAGCTACGGATGCGGTAGTGAGTACCTTCGTCTAACAGAGCGTTAGCTTGCTCCAACTCATCCCTGGTCAATATCGAGGGATTCGACCAAATGGGGCCTATCAGCTCCTGGTTGAAATTAATACGCCACAAACAGGACGGTAGCTCCAGAACAAAGAAACTGTTTTTCCAATCAGCTACACCCTTCTTAAAGTCGTGAAAACACTGCCAGAACGACTGCACGAGCGCGTCATTCCACCGAGGAGTAATTTCGATTAAACAATTATGGCAATTCATACTAAAGAATTTGCGAAATAAATTGAGAGATGGGGTAGAAATGTTCTTCAACTCGCAAGCGCGAAGAAAAGCATAAACCGCACACCAGGAAGAGGGAGTTATCTGGGCAAGATTAAGGTTATACTCCCGCAGCAGCGTTAGTATCGATTCATGAACAGGAAAGCGGAAACCGTAAAGGAACATCTTAAAGTAAAAAAGCCTACTGTAACCCCACGCCGGATTATGGAGCCGCATATCACTTCCAGGGATAGAGGGCTCATACCCAGGAGGAAAGGTAATACCGTGTTCCTCCAGTTCGGCTTTCAGAACCACATCGCATGTAAAAATACTGGGTGATTGCGCGACCTCTGGATCCATGGGTTTCCAGATAACCTGGCGAGGTCTATTTCTAGCCATAACAAACCAGCAAAAAGGAAATCTGAGAAGGATTGAATTGGTACCTTGAAAGGGGAGAGTTATAGAGGAATCGGCGGACGACGACGATATTCGGGGAAGAAGACGAAGGAAGATAAGAGAAAAAATTCGAAGCAAGGGCAAAAGTTCTGAAAAAAGAAAAATGGCCCCTCTTAAAGGATTAAAATGCCACCGCATTAATTGAGCCACCAATCGCGCGGAGACGCGTGTAAAAAGAGGTTGGCCACGTGGAAGCGCATTAAAGAAATTTGAAAAAGAGAAGTTATTCGTCGTGATTCCCCAAAAGGGCGACAGAGTTGACCTAGTCAAAATAATTGCGAAGCGACTGCCTCGGCCAAGCCAACCGCTTACGCTGGCTATCACCAAGGACCAGTAGGCTAACGGAAAATAACGACAAAAGAAAAAGGCAGAAAACATCATCTTATTCATAAAATGCCAATAGGCATATACAACACAGAGGCGTTAATCCTCATCAGCCCAATCCATGTCATAGCAGTACTCATAGTCCTCCGGGGACGACGACAATCCACTGTTGTAGGAAAAGAAATATTCGACAAGTTTGGGCACAAGCTTTGTCGCATGGGCTACCGCCTTGTCATAACGGGCACGGGAACTCTCCCCAACGGTAGAAGCTGCTGGCTTTAAATCAGTGCCGTGAGAAAGAGCCTCATTCTCGGAAGAAGGAGGAGGAGGGGCAGACGGTGACGCTTCATCACCTTTCGGTAGCATCATGTAGTGGGGCACAAAGCCGGCAAAGAAGGACGCAAAGGTCTGCTTCTTCACTTTCACTGGTTTCTTGCGACCCTGGCGTCTAGCAGGACATTTAGTAGGTCTCCACGGTGGAGTCGGAGGAGGATTATCCGAATCCGGCGAAGTCAGAGGTGTTGGCAAGGAATCGCGCCCGCAAAAATCTATCATTCTGACCTACAAAAAGCAAAGAGAAGGAAAAGATGAAGATGAACAGGGAAAGGGAAAGCATTTCCCTTAAATAACCAAGGAAGCGCTCCGATCCTCGCACAGATCCTGAAACTCAATTAAGATGTCTGGGAAAAATAACCGCAATAGCAGAAGCTGATCCGGCACCAATATACCTGCTCGTTAAATGCGCCAATCAAAAGGCACCAAATAACTACCCAATCACTCACCCCTGGAACGGCGGCTTTGGAAACAGTTGAGTTAAAGCATTCATTGCTCATTCATGGAACGCAACCACTAAAAGGGTATGTGCTGAAGAAGGCTCATTTTCAGTTGGGCTTGCCACCAACACATTTAGCCAATGCAGCAAGAAATAAACAAGACAAAAAAAGACTGGAAAAAGTAAAAAAAACCATTTATTTATGGCCTGAGTGGCCTCAGCGTTCAGATATATACATAAAGGCATAAGAGAAAGGCAACAAGAGGAAACAAAGGCAGCGGTCAGGCATTGGATCCGGCATCATCCTCCCCTGGTACGACCGGGATATCTCTCAGCGCGTCAGCAACGGAGGTCAGCTCAGCGGAGCAGGCCCTCATCCCCTTCAAGCAGCAGGCTAGCAAGTCCTTCCGCTGCTGCAGCATCGAGGCAACCACGTCAAGGTGGGCAGTAGCAGTGGCCAGCTTCGCCAAGCTCTCCAGAGGACTGAAGTCCTCCAAAGATATCCCCAGCTGTTTGGACAAAATAGGGGTCAATACCCCCTGCAACTCCAGGACATCCTCCGAGGTCTTGGTGATCATCCTCTCCAGGAAGCCGATGTCACCTTCAGTAAGGTTCTTCAAGGTCAAAGTTTTGGAGATCAGGAAATTTCGGGTCAGTTCATCCATGGCGAAATATGGAAGAGAAAGGGACGTGCAAGTACGAGGAAACTTGCGCAGAAGAAACCTCAATTTATAAGCCCTGACAGAAATCATCTAAACCCCCTTCTGACAAGGAAACGCTCTGATACCTCACGGAGAAAGGGCGTTAGCCCTTGGTAAACACTCAGGCTCATTTTCAGTTGGGCTTATGATAACAATCCACCTAAGGAAAATGGTATTTCCGTCTATTGCCCTGAACTGAAAGAAGAGATAACTGTTCCCACCTTCGCGGTAGGGAGAGGGCCACCACCTCCCTAGAGGCTGACGCCAAGAGGGCAAAACAGCGCTCAGGAGTTTTCCCAAACGAACCTTCTAGATGGCTCGAGGAGCTGTCTCATTCTGAGGAATACCACGCATCAGGGGGACCACTCAATCGCTACCCTATCGTGGTAGCATTTATCCCATAGCTATCGCCACGGTAACATATCATCCGAGGGGCGAACCACGATCCCTAACGTTAGGGATAGCTCTCTAGCTATCCCCAAATGCGAAAATGCTCAATTCTTCTATATATATACCTCCCCCTCAAAGGAGGCAGGTAAGCATAATCTGACTGGCCCAAGCTCTGCCAAATTCAGTACACATACTGACTTAAGCATCGGAGTGTTTCCGCCGGAGACCCCCTCCGGCGTATTGCAGGTACCGCGGACCGTCGTGAGCACTGATCTGAGAGGAGCCGTTCCGCCATACATCCTTCGGCAGAAGACAAAATCTTATCAGTGGCCCTCCCCAGGTCATGGATTATCTCCGAGATAGCATTCTTTCTGTTCTGAACTTTGGCCATGACGTGAAAAAATTTGGTGTTTCGATCTCCTTGAATGTCCCACTTGAAGCGGGACTTCTGCTGCCACAGTTTGCAAACATGACCTTGTTGATCCTATAAGGTCGTAATATCCCTCATTTTTTCCTCGTTCTCCTCTTCATCCAAGTGCCGGTCATCCTCAATCTTATCCCAGCCCTCCACTTTTCCTTGCAACTCTCTTAACCGGCCTTCAACATTCCCAAAGTGGTCACGGTTCCAATCTTTGAGCTTCCCCTTCATCCATCTCATTTTATGAACACCCATGTTTTCCCCCGGAAACTCACCCTCTGCTTCAGTCCAAAGCCCTTGTACCATGTCTTTGAACCCGTGAACATCCCACCATGACTCAATATCTCTGAACGGCTTAAGCCCCCAGTTCACCTGGTCTTCATGCACCAAAAGAGGCACATAATCAGACCCATATCTGCCCAAGGCAGTGAGCTTAAGATCTGGGTGCTGGACGCTCCACGCAGGGTGGACCAAAACACGGTCAATTCTACTCCGACTAATGGAATTGGCCCAAGTGAATCTTCTACTTGTGAGTGACATATCCTGTAGTCGACATTTGTCAACCCACTACTGAAAATTAGTGCATAATTGGGTGAATTGACCGAAACACGATTACCTCTTTTGTGTATAATGCAATAAAGTCGCCACCCTATTTATTTCTATAGGTTTAGGAAAACCTATGGTCTTGCATATCATGGCAGAAAACAAAAATAATAAAAAAACTAAGGCAAAAAGGGTCTAAACCCGAGAAAAAATAGTTTGGGGTCGTATTACGGACTCGGGAAGGTGTTAGGCACCTGAGTCACATCCAAAAAGGTTATGTTTAAATGAGGTGCACACATCCAAAAAGGTTACCGGATAAAAGAGGTGTTTAAATCATGCTTGAATATACACAAAAGTTCTAAATTATTTATCATGCAAATTGGGCGAATTAAATTCTAACATTTCTAAATAATCATGCATGCGAGTATATATGCGAAAAAAATGTGGAAATAAATAAAAGGGTGAGAAAGTTGTACTTGTGAAGGGTTGTTGATGGATTTACCCTACAAAGCCGAGATTATTAGTACGAGAAAATGATAATCGATAAACAAATAAATATTTAATGATCATCATGCGTGCGAGCAAAATAATTAATTTTAAACAATTAAATGCGAGCAAAAATAATTATTTAAACATTTGATAGCATGCAAAAATAATTAATTACACAATATGAATCACGCGATAAATCGACACAAAAAAAATGCGATGGGCCAAAAATGGGCTCGGCCTACTGGGTTGAGAAACTGGGCCTACAACTAGGCCCATAGCAGTGTAGGCCCAAGAGAACAACGGCCTAGTCTTGCAGATGGGCTGGCCTTTCTCTCCGCGTGGGCTAGCTAGGCCCGTCTCTTCCTTCTCACATTGGGCTTGAGCAAAGGACGCAACCCACCTAGCCAAACCAGACCAAATTTTAAAAACAGAAGCAACGACTATCATCTTTAACTTTGGTACAGGCGGCCAAGGTCAGTCCAACGCCGATGAAAACTGGAAATTTTACAACCAAAAGAAGCGCAATGAACATGACAATTTAATCAAATGATCACAGCATTTCAATAGTGCTTAATTTAATTAAAAAATGGCAAATTGATTAATTAAACAAAAACTTAAAATTCGCCCAAATTATCCAGTAATTCGGCGAAGTAAGGTAATGTAGTTAATCTAGAGCAATAATAGAAATTATTTGAAAGCAAAAAATCTATTTTTTTTATCAAAACACGAACAATCAATTCTTTGAAAGATTTGGCAGAAAAACCATTGAAAAATGAAATTTGAATATTGAAAAAAAATGCTTCAACCTTTGTTGAGCAGAGCAGCTATTGAGAGAGAGATTGAGTGGTTTTTTGTTCATGAATTGGTGAAGAAAATTGGTAGTAAGGAAGGGAACATTTATAGAGGATGATGATGAGGATGACGAGGGCAGTGAGGGATGGGTTGCATTAAATGGTGTGAGGGGAGAAGGTGCTTGGAGTGTAAGGATGGAGATTGAAGGTGAGGGAGAAGGTGAGGCATTAAATGCCGGCAGTGAGGGTGAGTGAAGAACGGTGATGGCTCAGAGGAAGAAATGGAGAGGGAGAGGTTGAGATTTATAGAGGTCGTGGAAAAGAAAAATAGGGAAGGTGAGTTGGACGAACATATATTATTTGGTTCGATCTATGCTCCGAGAAACCTCATTCGGAGCCGATAGAAGTTCAAAATAAAACAGTAAAATATGAAAAAAAATAGAATAAAATGAAATGACACCAAATAAAATAAATAAATAGTGTGATGGGCAAAAAACTCCAGGTCCGGATGGGTTTTCCTTGCGCTTTCTGAAAAAGGCATAGGACATTGTCGGGGGTGACTATTGCAGACTGATTCAGGAATTTTTTAGGATGGCGAAACTCCCGACGAGGGCGAACTCTTAGTTTTTGACTCTCATTCCTAAAATTCCTGATGTTAAGTGGTTCAGGGAGTATCACCCTATTAGCTTAGTAAGCAGTTACTACAAGATTATATCCAACATCATAGCGAAACGGCTTAGTGAAGTAATGACGAAAGTAGTTAGTGAGGTCTAGCATGGTTTTATTAAAGGAAGACAAACTCTAGACTGTGTCATGACAACTAGTGAGGTGGTCCATTACTTGAAAGAGACGAAATAGCAGGGGATGCTTTTCAAGATGGATTTTGAGAAGGATTATGACTCCATCGAGTGGGAGTATTTAGAGGGATTCAGAGGTAAGTGGAGGGGCTGGATTAGACAATGTATTAGCATGAACAAGGTATTGGTGTTAATTAATGGGTCACCTTCTGGGCAGTTCGGTGTGGGAAGAGGACTTCGTCAAGGGTGTTCTATGTCCCCGTTCCTTTTCAACATTGCGGCAGAGGGATTACATCGCTTATTTGCCCGGGCAGAGGAGGCGGGGATCCTAAGGGGTATAAGTAATCCGGCGATAGGGTGGCAAGTGAGCCATCTCCAGTTTGCTGACGATACATTGGTGTTTGTGAACAACAATGAGGAGGAAATTCAGGGAGTGAAGGGAACCTTGCGATGGTTTGATGCCTATTCCGGACTACGGGTTAATTTCCACAAAAGCACTTTGGTGGGGGTGAACTTGAGCGACCAGATTGGGAATTTGTTAGCTACACGGGTTGGATGTAAGTACGAGACGCTTCCCTTTAAATACATTGGGTCTTTGGTGGGCTTTAATCCTAGGCGAAAGACAGGGTGGCAGTTTTTAATCCAAAAAATAAGAAAAAACTCTCAACGTGGAAGGGGCATCTTCTTTCGGTAGGGGGTCGTGTGACGTTGATCAAATCAGCGCTAGCGAGCCTACTGGTATACAACATGTCTATCTACAGGATGCCTAAATCCATCACTAGCCAGTGTGAGGGAGTGATGCGGCACTTTCTTTAGAGTGGTAGCGATACTAAGAAAGGGTTGGCTAAGGTTCGATGGGAGGAAGTGACGTGATCGATTTCATTTGGGGGTTTGGGTATTGGCAGGATATAGGACCGAAATGTTTCGTTACCTTTCAAATGGGTGTGGGAGCTAATAAGGGGAAGTAGGAAGCTATGGGCTGATATCATTCACAGACAATATCACCTTAATTCCATCGGGGACTTGTGGCGGGAGAGAGAGGGTAAACTCTCCCCAATATGGCGTGATATCATGCGAGTCTGTGCTAGAAGAAGTGCGTACTTTGAGTTGTGGGCTGATCACACTTCGCTGAAAGTTGGAGAGGGCAATGAAACAGATTTTTAGTGGGATACTTGGGGTGGCAGGAAACCGCTGGCATTACTACATCCTCGACTATACCATATTTCGAGTAATCAATATGGGAAAGTTAAGGATTTTGGCGAATGGAATGGGTCTGTGTAGGAGTGGCAAGTTGTATGGAGGCGAGGACTGTTTAAATGGGAGAAAGAAGAGTGGGATTGTGATGCGAATCCACGCATCCAACTACCGTTACCACCAGCTGGTCCAATGACTCGAGCCAGAGCTAGAAAGCTTCAAGACCGTTTGTCATCTCTCATTCACAAGGAGCTGGAATGTGAGAGGACAAGTGAGGAAGCTGCACTTAGAGAGAAGACACCAAGAGTTGTGAATCTCCTTACTTTCACAATGACCGAAGATGATTCTGCCAGAAACGGCACTTGACCGTTTGTCACCAAAACGGCTCTTGTCCGATTCGTTCAAAACGGCTCTTGTCCGTTTCGCTTAAATCGGCACTTGACCGTTTCACTCAGCCATTGCCGTTTCACTCATCTGTCTCGCGTGCCGATTGCTCAAAACGGCTCCTGCCCGTTTCGCGTGTCCAGAAGCGCGCGTTGACTGAAGTTCAAGTTGTTGACTTTAATTATTTTAGCTTAATTAGTTAATTAGACAGTTTTAATTAGTTAAGTTATCTTCCTATTTTGGAAGTCCTACTTCTATTCCTATTTGGTTTCCTATTAGGGTTTGTTTGTAACCTATATAAGGAACCACTTGGCTACTTTATTAAGTTGGCTGTTATTTGATAAATTGAGATATTCTCTTCAATCTCCGCCCCTTGTTCAAGTTGGTTGAACCTTGTTCTTCTTGAGTCCGCAATACTTGAGTCGTATACAAGTAAATCTTGGAATTGTATTATTGTGTCGTTTATCTTAGTGTGATTCTCACATTGTTGAGTCTAGTCCTAAGAACCCGATTCAAGACCCTTGACTTGAAATCGATTAGGGCTCTTAGCACAGGTTAGCTAAGTGGTCTAAGCTCGTACTCGTCGAGTTATCTATTTCCGCAGGAAATCCGTCTTTGAACAAAGATCAAAATTGGTGCTACGCATCCTAAGGAACCAGGATCGTATCAGTTGGTAGCGGAGCTTAAGGCGTTCAAAGATTGGTAAGTATCTTAATTGTTTTCAAGTTTCCATCGTTGAAATCGGTATTTCTTTCTACTCCATTCAAAACCGATTTCTTTGCTGTGCTTGGTTAGTTACTTGAATACAATTGGTTGTGTTTCGTTCCAGTTTGTTGTGTTGAAATTCGCTAAATTACTTGCGTTTTCTACCCACAAGAAGGTCACAAAATACCAGAGAAAATTCTGTTCAGTTTCAGTAACTTCAGTTGTCGAATTTGTATTCATATATATAGCAACTGAAGTCCGATTTTAGTAATTGTGGTTTCGTTGGAAAGCTGAATCTGTTGGGCTTCCGAATCAAAAAGAATCGGTCGATTCGGAGTTCAGAGTAAAAAGTTCTGATCAAAACACTGAATTTTGTTTTGCTGTCAAAAAAAAAAAAAAAAAAAACAACAACAGGGAAATTTCCCAAAGAAAAGAAAGGGATCCGATCCTGCAAATACGAAAATATATAGAAGTATTTGCTCCATAAAAACCAGATTTATCAAGGAATTAAATTGCACTGCGATTGGGTATTACAATCATAACTGAAATTGAACTTGTTTGAGTCCTTTTGAGTCAATTTTGAGCTTTCTTTGATTCCTTGAAATTGCCTTCTACTCTACTTGCTATTTGTTTGATTGGTTGTTCTTGCAATTACTCAAATATCAAGTGTCACAATTCTTTTCCGTGCTAGTTTTCTTTGAGAGTCTTCTTGGAAGCCTTTTCTTTGGATTCTTGAGTCTCACTAACACTTGAACATTGCAGGGAATTTTGAGAGATTTCGTGAGATTATTAGAGTGATTAAACACGAGAGTAAACACGTGAGGGAGTGCTAGGTTAGTGCAATTTTACGTTTTCATTGGTGTTGTGAATTTCAGGAGAAGTAAAAGATGTCTCAAGAGGGAGTACAACAACCCGATCTATCGGCTATACTAGCCAACCTGTCGGAACAACTCCAAACATTGAGTGAACAGCAATTAACTGTAACTGAAAGGCTGGCTAGGGTGGAAGCGTTAGGTACCATTAATCCAGTTCCTATAGCCGCGAATAACCAACGTGATGGCCGTTTGACTGAACTGTCCGAAGAAGATGACAACGCCCGTCGACCACGTGAGGTGAATCATCGGCGTAATCTTGCTTTGGTCCCTCCTAGGCGACTTGCCAGACGTGGTCCACAATTACCACATTCTGATATGGAAGGAGAACCTGATGGGGGAGAAGGCTGGATAAATACAAGGGATGGACAGAGGAGAGAGAGACGAGACCGTCGTGATGGTAGGAGAGAACGGGAGGATGACCGTTTGGATGCTAATCTAAACAGCATCAAAATGAAAATACCTCCGTTTGAGGGTGCTGACGACCCTGATGCATACTTAACTTGGGAAAGGAAAGTAGATGCTATCTTCTTATGTCACAATTATTCGGAAGGTAAAAAGGTTCAGATCGCCGCAGTCGAATTCTGTGGGTATGCTAGTCATTGGTGGGAGCAGTTCAATCGGAAAAGGGCAGCTGTCTTAGCTGGTCCGATTGCTAATTGGGAAGAGATGAAGCAGGCGATGAGACAACGGTTTGTCCCTGCCCACTTTCACCGTGAGCTTCATCAACGGCTTCAAACCTTGAAGCAAGGCAGCAAGGGAGTTGGAGCATACTTTAATGAGATGGAAATTGCTTTGGCTCAAGCGAAGATTACTGAAGAAACTGAGGTAACGATGGCTCAGTTTCTTGCTGGTTTGAATGCAGACGTTGCCGATGCATTGGAACTGACTCAATATAACACTATGGAGGAGATGCTTCATATGGCTCAAAAGATTGAGAAACATAGGAAAGCTAGGAGTTCCTATAAATCTACTGGGTCGACACCTTGGAAGAAGACGTCTTGGAATAAGGATGACAAAACGGCCCCTGCCGTTTTGAAGGGATCTGCCAGTGCTGTTGTTCCTTCTAAAACGGCACCTACCAAACCTTATACTCCACCAGTGGATCGGCCAGCCACTAAGGAAATTATATGTTTCAAGTGCAACGGCCGAGGGCATAAGAAATCAGAATGCCCGAATAAAAGAGTTTTCATCATCAGGCCGACTGGCGAGGAAGAATCGGATGATGAACAGGAGGAAACGGAACCTGAGGGAAACGGTCAGATCGATTCGGATATTGATCATCAGAGAGGTGACCATGTTCGGTTGCTTGTAATCCGACGGACCCTGAGCGTACAGTCCACAGAAGAAGTGTGTGATGAGGAGCAACGGACCAATCTGTTCCACACCCGCGGGGTGATTGATCACAAGGGCTGTTCCATTATCATAGACAACGGAAGCTGCACCAACTGTGCCAGTGCGCTGATGGTTCATAAGCTGGACTTGCCAACGGTAAAGCATCCGAAACCGTATCATCTACACTGGATGACGGATGACAACGGTATTAAGGTAACCAAACAGGTGCTTGTTAAGTTTCGTATCGGCAAATACCAAGATGAAGTTCTCTGTGATGTTGTGCCGATGCAAGCAAGCCATATCCTCCTTGGACGCCCATGGCAGTTTGATCCTGCAGCGAATCATGATGGGAAGAGGAACCTCTACAAGTTGGTTAAGGATGGTCAGAAGTTCACCTTGGCACCGTTAACACAAGCTGAAGTGTTTGAGGATCAGCAATGGCTTGCTAAGTCACATGCTGAATATGAAATTTCAAAACAGCTTGCGAGAGAAAAAGAAGGTTTGAGTGTGAAATATATAGAGGGAAACACTGAGAGTTCTCAGTGTGAGCCTTAAACATTCGCATGAAAACAGTAAGCATGCAGAGGGAGAGTGTAAACAGTCGCATGAAAACAGCAAACATGCAGAGGGCGAGTGTAAGCATTCGCACGAAAAGAGTAAGCGTGCTGAGAGTGGCATTGAGAGAAAAGGAGAGGTAACTAAAAAGAAATTGGGTGTATATGCCAAGGGGAGCGAAGTAAGGAGAGCCATGCTTTCTCATAACAATTGTTTTGACGCAAGCCGTCCTCTACTTCTTATCCGTTTTCACTCTTATTGTTTAACCTCAAATGAAACGGAACGGCACCATACCGTTCCGATTGGTATATCTTCTCTCTTGCAGGAATTTGGAGATGTTCTACCCGAAGAAATGCCACCTGGCTTACCTCCGATTCGAGGCATAGAACATCAGATCGGCTTTGTTCCTGGATCGGCAATTCCTCATCGGCCGGCTTACCGATCCAATCCAGAGGAGACAAAGGAACTGCAACGGCAAGTTGACGATTTGCTTGCACGTGGGTACGTTCGGGAGAGTCTGTCTCCATGTGCCGTTCCAGTCATTCTGGTCCCAAAGAAGGACGGATCTTGGCGCATGTGTGTTGATTGTCGAGCAGTCAACAAAATCACTGTAAAGTATCGCCACCCTATTCCTCGATTGGATGATATGTTAGATGAATTAAGTGGTAGTATAGTATTTTCTAAAATTGATTTAATGAGTGGCTACCACCAAATTCGTATGAAAGAAGGGGATGAATGGAAAACTGCTTTCAAAACTAAGTATGGTTTATATGAATGGATGGTTATGCCGTTTAGCACCTTTATGAGGTTAATGAACCATGTACTTCGGCACTTAATTGGTAAATTTGTTGTAGTTTATTTTGATGACATTTTAATCTATAGCAAATCATTGGATGAACATGCTTTACATCTTAGAGAAGTTTTTCTAACACTTCGTGAGCAGAAATTATATGCTAAACCTAGTAAGTGTTCTTTTGCATTGGAACAAGTTGGTTTTCTTGGTTTCATTGTCAGTGCAGGCGGCGTTAAAGTGGATGAAGAAAAGATCCGCGCGATACGGGAATGGCCGACGCCGAAGGCCGCTACCGATGTGAGATCGTTCCATGGATTAGCGAGTTTCTATCGGCGTTTTGTAAAGGATTTTAGCACCATTGCCGTTCCATTGAATGATTTAACCAAAAGAATGTTGTTTTCAGGTGGGAGCAACAACAGGAGGAGGCGTTTGCTACCCTCAAGGAACGGCTCTGTGCCGCTCTCGTGCTAGCATTGCCCGACTTCAGCAAGGCGTTTGAGATCGAGTGCGACGCCAGCGGGTTAGGAATCGGTGCCGTTCTGATGCAAGAGAAACGACCGATTGCCTATTTCAGTGAAAAGCTCAAGGATGCCCAACTCCGATATCCTACCTATGACAAGGAGTTCTATGCTCTTGTCAGAGCGTTGGAAACATGGCAACACTACTTGATGCCGAGAGAGTTTATCATCCACACAGACCATTTGAGCTTGAAATACCTAAAGGGTCAAGGGAAGCTGAATCGGCGACATGCCGTTTGGATGGAATTCATTGAAGCCTTCCCTTACCACATTCAGTACAAGCAAGGTAAAGAGAATGTTGTTGCCGATGCACTATCTCGAAGGTACGTGCTCATTACTTCTCTAAATGCCAAATTGCTTGGATTTTCGCACATTATCGAACTCTATGCTACCGATTCTGATTTTGGTGATATTTATTTGCATGGCGTTTCTATTTCTGGTTCTAAATTCTACAAGCATGAGGGTTATTTGTTTAAAGGCAAACATTTATGTATTCCTCATTGCTCTCTTCGTGAATTACTGGTGCATGAAGCCCATAGTGGTGGTTTAATGGGTCACTTTGGCGTGACTAAAACTTTGGATGTGTTACATGATCACTTTTATTGGCCTCACATGAAGCGTGATGTCGTGCGCATTATTGCTAGATGTTTGACTTGTCATAGAGCCAAATCTAAATCTGCTGGTCATGGAGAATACATGCCGTTACCTGTTCCTTCTCATCCTTGGACCGATTTGTCCATGGACTTTGTCGTCGGACTACCCAGGTCTAAGAACGGTAAGGATAGTGTTTTTGTTGTGGTGGACAGGTTTTCAAAAATGTCCCATTTTATTGCATGTTCGACTACTTCTGATGCTACTCAGATTGCTGATTTGTTCTTTCGTGAAGTAGTCCATTTGCATGGTATCCCTTTGACGATTGTGAGTGATAGAGATACTAAGTTTCTTAGTCATTTTTGGCGTGTCTTATGGAAGAAGCTTGGTACTAAGTTATTGTATTCTACATCTTATCACCCACAAACGGATGGTCAAACAGAGGTGGTAAATCGGACTCTTGGCTCCCTTTTACGCACCCTAGTTCGTAAGCATGTTTCTACTTGGGTTGATCATTTACCGTTTATTGAATTTGCTTACAACCGTGCTGTTCATTCTACTACTCATTACTCGCCGTTTGAACTAGTGTATGGATTTAATCCTAGAACTGTTTTGGATTTAACTCCTTTTCCTTTGAGTGATGTTGTGAGTTTAGATGGTGCCCAGAAGGCTGATTTTGTCAAGCAATTACATGCTAAGGCGAAGCAGAACATTGAGCGCATGAATGAGAAGCTGATGCTGAAACGGAACGATGGCTGACGGCTAGTGACGTTCCAGGTTGGCGATTGGGTTTGGTTGCATATGCGCAAGGAGCGTTTTCCTGCCCAACGCCGCGGCAAGCTATCTCCTAGAGGCGACGGACCGTTCCAGATTGTCGAGAAGATCAACAACAATGCCTATAAACTGGCGTTGCCGAGTGAGTATGGTGCCGTTAGCTCTACCTTTAATGTTTCTGACTTAGAATTGTTTGATGCAGATGACGAGTATGGACTTTCAGCTGATGCCGATTCGGATTCGAGGGCGAATCCTTCCGAAGGGGGAGGGAATGATGCGAATCCACGCATCCAACTACCGTTACCACCAGCTGGTCCAATGACTCGAGCCAGAGCTAGAAAGCTTCAAGACCGTTTGTCATCTCTTATTCACAAGGAGCTGGAATGTGAGAGGACAAGTGAGGAAGCTGCACTTAGAGAGAAGACACCAAGAGTTGTGAATCTCCTTACTTTCACAATGACCGAAGATGATTCTGCCAGAAACGGCACTTGACCGTTTGTCACCAAAACGGCTCTTGTCCGATTCGTTCAAAACGGCTCTTGTCCGTTTCGCTTAAATCGGCACTTGACCGTTTCACTCAGCCATTGCCGTTTCACTCATCTGTCTCGCGTGCCGATTGCTCAAAACGGCTCCTGCCCGTTTCGCGTGTCCAGAAGCGCGCGTTGACTGAAGTTCAAGTTGTTGACTTTAATTATTTTAGCTTAATTAGTTAATTAGACAGTTTTAATTAGTTAAGTTATCTTCCTATTTTGGAAGTCCTACTTCTATTCCTATTTGGTTTCCTATTAGGGTTTGTTTGTAACCTATATAAGGAACCACTTGGCTACTTTATTAAGTTGGCTGTTATTTGATAAATTGAGATATTCTCTTCAATCTCCGCCCCTTGTTCAAGTTGGTTGAACCTTGTTCTTCTTGAGTCCGCAATACTTGAGTCGTATACAAGTAAATCTTGGAATTGTATTATTGTGTCGTTTATCTTAGTGTGATTCTCACATTGTTGAGTCTAGTCCTAAGAACCCGATTCAAGACCCTTGACTTGAAATCGATTAGGGCTCTTAGCACAGGTTAGCTAAGTGGTCTAAGCTCGTACTCGTCGAGTTATCTATTTCCGCAGGAAATCCGTCTTTGAACAAAGATCAAAATTGGTGCTACGCATCCTAAGGAACCAGGATCGTATCAGATTGCTTGAGAGATCGGCTACCAGTTCCGTCCAGGGGAGGCCAGCAAGCTTTGCTTCGATGGGAGCTAGACCAATCGGGGACATACACAGTACACTCGGGATTCAAAAAATGGGAAGAAATAAGGTATACTGCAATTCCTCAGCTTCGGTCCTGCTGGACTGGTTTGGTTCCATATCGAGTGGAATTCTTCTTGTGGTTAACGCTACGGGAGAGAATTGTGACGAGGTCCTTTCTTAAGAGGCGAAACATGATCTCTAAGGCATTGAATACCTGCCCCATGTGCAACAGCGGGCCAGAGGACGTTACCCATCTTTTCTTGCGTTGCGAGATAGCTAGGCGGGTGTGGGAGTTCATCATGCGTTGGCTGCGGGTTGTATGGTTCCAGCCTCAAGATATTCCGGCCCATTGGAGGACGTGGGGGACTTATTTGCCAAGTTTTGACAAGCAAATTGGTAGAACATGGAAAACTCTATTCTATGCTGTAATTTGGACCTTGTGGAAATCTCAGAACGTGGTGATCTTCCGACAATCGGAATACAATGGATCACGATGTGTGAATATGATTTTTTCTCTATGGCATTGGTGGCTAAAAAGCAAGGATTCCACGTTCGCTTATATAGCATGTCCGACATGCTTCAATCTCCGGCGTGGTTACTATATCGACGAACGTAGGCCTCTTGATCCTCTGGTGTGGAGGTTGTTCGGGTAGTACGCTGCGAGTCTGTATTTGAGTGTCTCTTTGGTGTTGTAGCTGGTTGAGTGGGTCTACTGTCCTGCTGTTTACAGCAACAGCTTGTTTTGTTCTTTCGAGTTCTTTTTGTGCTCTGGCTAGTTGAGTGCGTCTGTTGTTTTATTTTGTGCAGCAACGTCTGTACTTCTTCTGTCATGTTCTTCATGACTTCTTAATATATTTATCTATCTGCTTATTTTAAAAAAAATTTACAATAAAATATTATTGACATAAAAGGGTTAATAATAGGACGAAGGAGGAAAATACGAAAATGCTACTACTAATGTCAAAATTCGGGTAGCAACAATTATGATAGCGTCCGAGATCGGGATATCTTCTTTGTGGGCTTTGATTATATGGTGATGAGCTTCAATTAGAGATTACTTGCACAAAACTCATGGTTGATACCTTTAGTAGTTCTCCGATAGCTAAGTCAGTAAGAGCTTAGAGAGAAAGATATAGTGAATATACTACATTTGATGTCAGTTTCTATAAAGCAAATAGCAAATTAAATAGTAAAAGCAATCTTGGTCAAGAGACTTGGCTAAGATCCGAATATTCCAATAAAGAAATGTAAATGATAAGAGAAAACTCATAGTAAGGGCGACACTAGAGCACTTATTCTTATGCTTCGATCACTGATTCACGGATATTCACATTCCACATTCATAACATTGCTATAGATTGGGAGGAACTCCTTTCCAATCCTACTTCCCTCCTCGAATAACCACTTGGCAGGAACTCCCTCTCCTGATGATCCTAATCAGTGGACACCTTGCTGGTTAAAGGGTTTATCCAATTGATTGTTGGCTTGAGTCGCATGCGCTTTCTCAATGGAACAGGGGAAGACAATGTCTAGGTCATGCTACTCCCCAGTCAGAGCCCTAGATTGTCAGTCTGGTTCGACCTATATCTCTCAATACTCACTAACCTTCGCGAGATTAGTTGTCTACTTGACCAATTTGGTTTCAACTCGTCCCCTCCTTGGCTGATTACAAATCTCTCACCAAAACCTAATAGTGGCCAAATCTTGATTTTATGGGAGACCGGTTTGTTAAAACAGAGTTTGAGATGATTACAAATGGAAAGGTTATGAGGTTTATTTTGATCTCACGAAGCATAAGAATGGCTCAACAACCCTTACCAAGAATAGGAGGTTTAGCTACTAGACATAATCATGGAAGAAAAATAGAATTTTATTAAATATAAAAAAGGAAATTAAATCTGCAAATCCGATTGGAAAATTGCAGAGCAAAGTGTTTTTGGAACAGAGAAAGGAGATGGTGTCGAGAGTCAGAGACCTGCAGCTAATAAATCTGCTGCCAAGTCGTCCTACTCCAACTCCAACTCATTCAAAATTCTAATTATTACAAATTTAAACTGTTCAAATTCAAAACCAAACAAATATTTGATTTGTTTGTTCAAATAGAGGATAATCCCTTAAAGGATGTAATCTTGGATCACGACTCATCTTCTGTAACTGTCTCCAGTTGTCAAATCCACTCTTTTAGCTCAAAATCCCATGACTCCTAACACATCACGTCTCTGGCTTTGGCAATCTTGGCCACCTATCTTAGCCAAGCCTGCGGATTGTCTGTCTTGGCCAAGCCTAGTGGACAAGACTGCTGATTGTCTGATTTTTACTTCAGAGATAGTTTTTCTCCATTCTTTCTGTCTCCTTAAATATCTGCACAAGCAATGAGATTCTAAGTAATTTTGCTATCCAATTTACCAAAACTAGATAACAAAAACATAGGAATTAAACTGTCAATCAGAGTCCCTACCTAGACAAGTCTAAATTAGATTACTTAGGCGTTGTATGTTTTCGATAGTTTTTCCTTTGTGGATCTCGTTTTTCGCATTTATCCTTTAATGACACCTTTCTTGTGTTGTTGCGTGTCAATTTTTGACCTTTTTTTCTTTCTTAGTTACACTTACATCGTCGTCGTCATTTTTTTTCTCTTATTGCGTGTCGATTTTTGACCTTTTTATGAGAAATTATCTCTTGGCTTTTCGATTACCACGTACCCTTTTGCGTTTTTAAAGATGGACCCAGGAACTTTTCGCCTTCTTCAAGTTTGTCTATTTTTCACCATGTTGATATTGTGGTTGAGGCTCTTCCCGGTATTCATCCGTCATGTTCTTTTCCTCAAGGCTGAATATTCAGGGTTCCTTTCAATTGAGGAAAAAAAAAATCAATTAATGCAAGAAAAACATTTCATGGTTTATGTGGGCATGTTTGAGGTTGACGACCGCTTCCTTTTTAGTAATTTGATACGCAATTTTTTATAAGCGACACTTATCACTCTTACTCAGTTGAATCCCCAAGGTTGGATGTGTCTCTGTTTTTTTTCTCCTCTTTGTCAGCGGCTACAGTTGGTAGTGAGTTTAGTTGTCTTCTACTTTTTTCGCCTATGTTGGGACTCCGACGCTTTTTTATCATTTATCCCTGCAAATGTGTTGTGTACGATACTATGCTGGGCCTTTTGTCGTTGAAACGCGGTACGTTCCGTGAATTCTTTGTCATATGTCCTAATGATTTTATACCTCTTTCTTTTCACGTTGACTTTCCTAATAATTGGTGTCACTTGATTTGTCGGTTCGCTAGGCATTTTTTGCTTATTCTTCATCTGAGGACCGTGCCGTTGCCAAGATTTTCGTGCACAAAATTTGTCTTGGTTCTGATTATAAAGCTGAGGAAATACTTTTTTTTTTAATAGGTAGAGATGAAATTCGAACTTTAATTTGAATTTCTATAGTTATTTTTTCTATCAATTATAAAATATACCATTATGAAACAATTTTGTGCAGGCTAATGAAAATAGACGGTCAGCCATGTTTAAAAAAGAAAAAACGAAATTGTCTCGTGGAAGTTTGTAGTAAATTAGGAAGAATTTAAAAAGGTTATAATTAATAAAAATATTATAAATTTATAAATTTTTATGATTTAATATTCAAAGTTTACTTTGATTTTTCGTGTTGTGGCTATCAATCAATTAAATATTATAAAATTAAATTTTTTTAAAATTTTACTTTCTAATTTTATCTCAATTTTTCATGCTATGATAAATTCTCGAATTTGATAACTTTACATGAGATTTTATTTCTCATGCTATCTGTTCCAAAATAGAAACATGATAATTTTATTATATGTGTTTGCATCTAAAGTCAGGTTTTATTTATTCTGGAGAAGTTTGGACTTTTATGGCTAGTATACATTAATCGAAATTCATAGTTTTTTTTCTTCTTCTTATAAATGGGTAAAGTTTCAATTAATAAACTTATCAATGCACAAATAAATAAATATACATATATAGTAAGTTTCATTTTTTCAAAGTTAAAGTTATTTATTTAATATAACAAAGTAAAAATATTTTTAATAATCATATGAATATAAACTAGTTTAATTTATTTATAAAGTGAAAATATATTCCCCTTGCAAATTCAACAGATCGTAAATGATGACTATAATTTTTAAAAACCAAATGAATGTTCTTTTGAGTCATTTTATACTACATAAGCACTCGTAGAAATAATGTTAACTACCAAACGCTTACAACGACTTTCTCTAAAAGCTATGTTTACCAAACAGTTTTTTCCCCAAACTTTTAGCTTTATCTCTACAACTCCTTTATGATACAACTAAAGCTAAAAGCTAAACGTGATATCAAATAGACCTTATTAATTAATGTAGCAAGAGGTGATTCAGGTTTATCATTTTCGTATTATGTTGTATTTCTTTTCTATTTTAAATAAATAACTACCAAGTGAATATATGAGTGTTATTCATTTTACTAAAATATATTAGTAATAATATTAGTACACTATAAAAAACTGCTTAATACTGACGGCAAAAGGCTGTCGAAAACCAATGATTGTATGTTGAAAATAACTCATTTCGATGGACTCCAACCATTATTGAATAGCTCGTTGAACGGTCTAATTTTCGACCGAAATAAGTGATGAAAAATAATTTTGAGGGACATGCGATAAGAAAAAGGCGAAGCCTAGGTTGATTAGGTGGATCCTCCTATGACAAGAGTTCAACCTAGAGATCAAGGATAAGAGTGGCAAAAAAAATCTGGTAGCAGATCACTTGAGCAAAATCCTTGTGGAACCAGATTCAGAAACAATCAAGGAAGCGTTTCCAGACGAGAGCCTTTTCTTTGCCTGAGAGAAGGACTTGATGAGACTCTTATCCTTACCCTGATAGAGAGACCCTGGTATACAGACATAGCAAATTATTTGGCATCACGTAAGTTTGATCAGAACATGTCCTACCGAGAACGGGAATAGGTAAAAAGAGATTCAAAATATTTTGTGTGGGATGATTCGTATATGTGGAATATAGGTAAGGACCAAATGTTAAGGAGATGTGTCATACATGATGAGATTGAATCCATTTTACATTTTTTCCATTCTGAAGCATGTGGAGGTCAGTTTGGACCGAAAAGAGCAACCCTTAAGATACTCGAATTTGGTTTTTATTGGCCTACTCTTTTTAAAGACTGTCATTTATTTTGCATGAATTGCCCTAAATGTCAAAAGGTTAGTAATATTTATGCTAGAAATCAGATGCCAATAAACCCAATATTTGCATGCAAAATATTTGATGTCTAGGGAATAGACGTTATGGGACCTTTCCCCACGTATGGGGGGGAACTAGTATACTATCCTTGCAGTTGATTATTTATCAAAATGGGTTGCGGCCAAAGCTACTGCGGCCGATGATAAGCAGTGATAGAGGTACCCACTTCTGTAACAAGGTGGTTACGACCCTACTCAACAAGTATCAGGTCAACCACAGAGTGTCAACATCGTATCACCCCTAGACAGTGAACCCGAGCAGGAAGGACTGGAGTCAACGACTTGATGACTCTTTATCGGCGTACAGAATTGCGTTCAAGACCCTAATTGGCACTACCCCCTACAACCTAGTGCACAGGAAATCATGCCACCTTACTGTGGAGTTGGCACACAGATCATTCTGGGAAATCAAGCAATGCAACCTCGAGTTGAACAGAGATGGAGCAGCGAGAAAACTCAAACTCCATGAGTTGGAAGAGATGCGTAGAGACGTTTATGAGAACTCTAAACTGATAAAATATAAAAATAAAAAATATCATGACAGTTTAATTAAGGATAAAAACTTTTATATGGGCCAGAAAGTACTTTTATTTAATTCTAGATATAGATGTTTTTCAGGAAAATTGAAATCTAGATGGATGGGTCCATATGTTGTTACTAACGTTTATCCTTATGGTGTTGTAGATATCCAAGACTTGAAAACATGAACGACTTTCAAGGTGAACGGTCAGATGATATTGAAAGTCGGCCAAATGATACAGCTAGTAGGAGCACCATATGGCAAAAAAGGAGTATTTCGGCATCTTTTGGCAAAAATGGAGTATTATTTGGAGAATGTTTAACTTTGGAATTTATGGGTGAAATTATTTCTTTCAATATGTATGACGCGATGAGATATCCGGAAGATTTACATTGTCTTAATTTTGTGAATCTTATTGATTTGGATGATGAGGATATTTATGAACTTGAGAATACTAACCCTTTGGAATATGTTCTTACCAGGAGTGTCGACTACATTAAGCTGGATGAGTTAGATGAAAAAGTGGAAGTTAGAGAGAAAATCAAAGAAGTTGTGTTTGAACTAGATGTAGCCAAACATTTGGTAGGTAATCCTAAAATTTTAGATCTGCCGAAGACTAATAATTCTCTTATTCCTTCTATTTTGCAGGCCCCAGACCTGGAATTGAAGACTTTACTGAGTCATCTAAAGTACTCTTTCCTAGGTCTGGGAGAGAGCCTACTAGTGATCATATCAAATAAGCTGACCATAGTGGAGGAGGAAAGACTTTTAAGGGTCTTGAGAGATAATAAAGAAGTTATAGGTTGGACAATAGCGAATATCAAGGGGATCTCTCCTACCATCTGCACTCATAAGATCCACCTAAAGGAGGATAGTAAGACCGTAAGACAACCACAAAGGAGGCTTAATCCTTCTATGATGGATGTAGTTAAAAAGGAAGTATTGAAACTCTTACATGCTGGTGTAATATATCCTATCTCTGAAAGCTCTTGGGTGAGTCCTGTACAAGTGGTGCCTAAAAAGACAGGGATAACAATTGTGGAGAATGCCGAAGGACAGTTGGTCCCTACACGAGTGCAAAATGGCTGGAGGGTTTGCATCAATTATCGCAGGCTCAACTCAGCAACCAGGAAGGACCATTTTCCCCTCCCCTTCATAGATCAGATGCTAGAGAGACTCTCAGGTAAGTCTCATTACTGCTGCCTTGATGGGTATTCTGGTTTTCACCAAATGCCCATTGCTTTTGAGGATCAAGATAAAACTACGTTTACATGCCCTTTTGGGACTTTTACTTATAAGCACATACCTTTCAGACTTTGTAATGCACCTGCGACTTTTCAAAGATGCGTGATGAGTATTTTTTCTGAATTTATCTAAAAAGGAATTGAAGTTTTCATGGATGATTTTACTGTTGATTTGATGACTGTTTGGAAATTTTAGAAAAAATCCTTAAGCGTTGTTTGGAAATTAACCTGGTCTTAAATTATGAAAAGTGTCATTTTATGGTAGACTAGGGTTTGATTCTAAGACATATAGTGTCCCAAAAAGGTATTGAAGTAGGTAAAGCAAAGATTGATGTAATTGATTCTCTACCTTATCCAACTAATGTGCGTGAAGTGCGTTCTTTCTTAGGCCATGCAGGGTTTTATACAAGATTTATAAAGGACTTTTCGAAGGTTGTCGCACCTCTTTGTAGATTGCTACAAAAGGATGTGGAGTTCAAGTTCGGATCAGATTGCGAGGTTGCATTTGATACACTTATTTTTGCCCTGATAGAGAGACCCTAGTATGCAGACATAGCAAATTATTTGGCGTCAGGTAAGTTTGATCAAAACATGTCCTACCGAGAACGGGTAAAAAAAGATTCAAAATATTTTGTGTGAGATGATTCGTATGTGTGGAATATAGGTAAGGACCAAATGTTAAGGAGATGTGTCCTACATGATGACATTGAATCCATTTTACTTTTTTCCCATTCTGAAGCATGTGGAGGTCAGTTTGGACCGAAAAGAGCAACCCTTAAGATACTCGAATTTGGTTTTTATTGGCCTACTCTTTTTAAAGACTGTCATTTATTTTGCATAAATTGCCCTAAATGTCAAAAGGTTGGTAATATTTATGCTAGAAATCAGATGCCAATGAACCTAATATTTGCATGCAAAATATTTGATGTCTGGGGAATAAACTTCATGGGACCTTTCCCCAAGTATGGGGGAAACTAGTATATTATCCTTATAGTTGATTATTTATCAAAATGGGTTGAGGCCAAAGCTACTGCAGCCGATGATGCCAAGACTGTTGTGTCATTTCTAAAATCCCAAACAAGTTTGGTGTTCCCAAGGTGATAATTAGTGACGGAGGTACCCACTTCTGTAACAAGGTGGTTACGGCCCTACTCAAGAAGTATCAGGTCAACCACAGAGTGTCAACATCCTATCACCCCCAGACCAATGGGCAAGCTAAAGTTTCCAATTGGGAGGTAAAAGTTATTCTAACCAAGACAGTGAACTCGAGCAGGAAGGACTGGAGTCAACGACTTGATGACTCTTTATGGGCGTACAGAACTACGTTCAAGACCCTAATTGGCATTACCCTCTACAACCTAGTGCACGGGGAATCATGCCACCTTACTGTGGAGTTGGCTCATAGATCATTCTGGGAAATCAAGCAATGCAACCTCGAGTTGAACAGAGATGGAGCAGCGAGAAAACTCCAACTCCATGAGTTGGAAGAGATGCGTAAAGACGTTTATGAGAATTCTAAACTGATAAAATATAAAAATAAAAAATATCATGACAGTTTAATTAAGGATAAAAACTTTTATATGGGCCAAAAAGTACTTTTATTTAATTTTAGATATAGATGTTTTTCAGGAAAATTTAAATCTAGATAGATGGGTCCATATGTTGTTACTAACGTTTATTCTTATGGTGTTGTAGATATCCAAGACTTGAAAACATGAACGACTTTCAAGGTGAACGGTCAGAGGTCACCTTACGTAGAAAGACGGAAGGTGATGGATAACAGCGGACTTGAGTGTCCAATCATGCTGGACAGTGGGCTAGATGATACAGCTACTAGGAGCTTCAGGGGCGGTATTGTGGTCATCTATGGTTTGATCATTAGGAGGTGGTGGTGGTGGCGGGTCTTCCATATTTGGTATGTTGGGTTGACAAACTCAGCGTTGTCGAGGCCTGGATGTAAGAAAGGAAATTCTGCGAGAAAGAAACCGTTGGGATTATCCAGATCGTCTAGATTCCTATCGAGGGCAAGATAAGGGATTCCTCTATGAATGATAGCTAGTCCCCTAGTTTGCCTTTGAAGTCTTCTTTCTATTCTAGTAAACTCGAGATCGAGTGGTATTAGGTCTGGAGCAGATCTCCTGGTCATACAAATAAAAAGAAGAAATCAATACAAATCGAACTCCCCGGCAACGACGCCAAAATTTGACTCGCCGTCGAAACGGGTAAAAAATAATATTAAAACCTAATGCCTAGATGCACAAACTAATTTGCGTATAATGGTAACAGGGTCGATCCACAGAGAGACTGAAGTATGAAATCTTACCCTAAATGTACAATGGAATGAAATACACACACGGTAACACAAGGGCGAGAGGTTTACTCGTCAAACAAGTCGAACAAAGATGTCGAGGGCACGATAGCTAACAAGGACGTAAATAATAAATTAAAGGGATTAATAAACATAAACAAAACAGAAAAGAAGTAAATGAGTTAAAATCAGATAAAGAGGAATCTTAGCAAGGGAATTTTCTCGGGTTACGTCGAGGTCTCGTCAATCATCGACGCACAAATAGTCTATTCTCACACTATAAACATGCTATAGAGGCCAGGTACATTTAGGCCTCCTACTTTCCTCTTACGAGAAGCTACCCCCCGTTTTCACTAGTAATAAGGAAGCCTTGACGTTGTGTCGTCCTCCTAGGCACGAAGCGGGGAGGCAATACTCACAACTCCCATGACGATAAGGAAAGACACATCTAGGGCTAAATGCCTCTCAGTTTGTCAGGCTCGTGACACCGCCCTAATCACTCACTTGCCCTAGACAGAACGAACCAAACTAATGACAATCCATCTAGTGTCTACTCTATTCTAAGGCTTCGCGTTAGTTATAACTAAAGAAATGACGAAGATCTAAGATAGTAAATTAAAAGGTGATCAAGCTCCTAACAAAACCATGTCGATCAAGCATTAAAACGGCAAGCGAGTAAATATAGCGAAGAGAATATATTAAACACAATTTGGTCTCATGACTACCCTATTACAACCCTTAAAACACCCTTGCTAAACTTAAGAACTTAGCCACATATATTAATCAATAACAAAATAGATTCGATCATAAGCATAAGAGGAAAGAAATACGAGATAAAGAGAAATGCAATATTAATAAATACCGGCGACGGCGATAAAGAAGTGGGAGTGACAAATCCCAAGAAGGAAGGCGAGCGGTGATGCGCTGTCGAAATGCACATCAAATGTAATAATTATATTTCCTGATAGGCTAGATGCACAAATTAATGTAAATAGTGACAAGTCAAGGTCGAACCACAGGGAAAATGAATAACTAGATTTTATCTTGCCCTAGATGTTTGATGAGGACAAAAATGCAATAGACATAAAAGTAACACAGGGGAGTTTGGTTGGTGTAGACGAATCTAACCAACGATGATAGTTGATGTTGAGACAAGAAATGGAAATACAAATGACAAATAATGAAAGGTAAACAGAATAATTAAATAAAACGGGAACGAGAGTACGGTAGGAGAATAACAATAAAAATGGTAAAGACAAACAGTTGCAATAAAGGTAATAACAAAGTAAGTAAAGATAATAGATCAGGTAAAAGGAGAAATCTTAGTAGGGGGTAGACGGTGGATTGCGTCGAGGTCTAGTCAGTCATTGGTGCAAGGATAGACTGTTTTCACGCCATAGACGTGCTATATGAATCTTGTTTTCAAGTGGATCCCCTACTTCTCTTCTCAAGAGAAGTCACTCCTAAGGTACGCTTATGGGAGTGGTCGTGACACTAGGCCCAAGGTACGCTTATGGGTCATACACGCAGGCCCGTGAAGTGGAGTGAAGACACATCTAGGGCTAGACACTGAGAAGTCTGCCCTAACCGGTTTCTTGCCCTAGCAAGATTGGACCAAATGAAATGGTGACTCTGGACTAGGTGCCTACTCTATTCCATGGCCTCACGTTAGTTATTACCATGGGAACGACAATATTCATGAGAAACATACAAATAGATCATCAAACTACCAACAAACCTCACATGAAATGACAAAGAAATGGCAAGAAAGTGGATACAATAATAAAAATGTTTTAAGAACAATTTGACATCCCAACTATCCTCTTGCAATCCTTAAAACACCCCTGCCAAGACTAAGAGACTTAGCCACTCATGTTGAAATTCATACACATAATAGATTGAGAAAGCAACATAAACGGAGAAGAGGTGAAGATGAAAATGAGAATCTAGATTAAGAACCAACCAGAGCTTGGGGTTCCGATTTCTGGAAAAATAAACAAAGAATGGATCCTAATGTTAGAGAGGCGGCTACAATGATTGAAAACCCTAAAAATCTGGAAAATATTCTAAAGAAAAGCCTCCCTAACCCTAAGAGTTAAGTTCTTATATATAGCCTAACAACCCTATTAGGGGACAAAATGGGCCAGCTAGCCGGAAAGGAGTATCCTCTGGTGAGCTAGATGAATTTTGCATGGAATCCGGCTAGAATCTTTTTGGCATCTTGGGTCAAGCGTCATCCAAGAAGAAACATGCACGTGTGTCGTTTAGGCCTGGACATAAGATATCTTCTGTGGCTCATCTAGGTCCCGACGGCATAAGGGCAGATAGGCCTCGACGACAAAACTGCATCTAGGGCTTGACGATGTAAGATATGCAGAAATGCATCCAAAAGGCGCGTTTTTCCTCAAGTTTCTCCCTTTAGTCCAGACCCTGCAAAATCGTTGAAAAACATGGCAAATTAGCAGTATCAAGAGTAAATTTGGACTTGAAATGAAGGGAAAAACATTTATAAAAAGACACCATATCAAATTCCCCCACACTGCCCATTGGTCGCCCTCGAGCAATCAAAACAGAAAACACACCCCAAGACATAGACTGGTACAACCAACCATAGCACAAGAGTTAACAAACCAAACAATCAGCCCTGACCATGTCAAGACATACTCTGCCTAGATAACTCTGCATCAAATCATTAGGATAACGACCCTAACGAAGAAACTTTACCACATCAGACTTGGCATCAGCAATCCTCACCGAGGAAAGTGTTTACACTCACACTCAACTACGCTCGTTGTTTAATCACTCAAGTATGCAAATTAACAAGACACACAACATAGTTTGCACATCAACCCGAGTTAAAATCCACATGCTTAGGCAATCAACAATCAGAAATAAACTTTGCATCATAAAAAGGGAGTGAAAGGAAATAGGTGTACAGAGAAGATGGAGAACATGAAGAAAAAAGGGAAAGAAGGGAAAAAAGGTAAAGAAGGAAGAAAGATTATATATAGAGAGCAAAAGAGGAAGAAAAAGAAAAGGAGAATAGAACAAAAAACTTGGGAGGATTCCTTTGTTAGGAAAGAGACGAAGCGGTGAGGCAGTATCCATTAAGGGCAGATAGTCGAGGGCTAGACGAAATTGTTCTTCTAGGGGGGGGGGAGTTCTTTTCTTGGGAACCATGCTGGCAATACTTCTTTCTTCTGATTCGTGCTTTTGCCCTCTCTCTCTTTTATTTATAAACCAGATAAAACTTTCTTTTCTTTTCTTTTTTTCTGGTTTTGAATTTTTCTTTCTTTCTTTCTTTCTTTCTTTTTTTTTTTTTTCGAAAACAAAGAGAGGCACAAATTTGACAACTACTTCAGCTGACGAAGATTGAATTAGCTTGAGGATTTTGCCAACTTACTTCAGCTAAGGCTTGATGAAGATGAAGAGGCTTGATGATTTTGCCCTAGCTCCGCTTCAGCATCTACGCATTCTTATCGGTCTCCCCCACACTTAGGCTTTACTGCTCATCTAGCCCGCTACCTCTAACAATACCGCTCACTTGCCAAGGAAAAGGGATCAAGGAAAGTGAGAACAAGTGGTTAAAGAAGAGAGAAATGAGAAGGAAATGAGAAGATGTCGGGGGCTAAATGAAATAGGTTGTTGAGGGCGAGATGAAGAAAAAGAGAAAGGATAGAAAGAAAAAAGAAAGAAAATAAAGATGCAAAGTTCATTTTTTTCCGTCTTTTTGTTGCTTTTCTAAGACTGATGGTGCCCATACCCAGGGGTATCATGCAAACCTAGTTGAGTACCTAGCTAAGCATTAAATCACACATGAAAAAATATAACTGTTTAGTCTCAAATGTTCACAAGGTGTTATAAATGATTGCTGATGTTTAGTGCAAGATACAGGTTATAATAGCTAGCAGACAAAGCATGCAAGATCTAGGGCAAGACCAACATGAAAGGCAGTTCATTTCTATGTGCTCATAAGTCAAAAGTGTGTCCATACAAGGGGGTTTTAAAACTAGGTAGTGCTAAAAGGCTAACAAAATCCTAAAAATTGAAAATCCAAAAATTTTGAATTTTTCACAAAGCATGCAATCATGCAACAAGCATTACAATAAACATGTAGTCAAGCAAACATAAATACTAAAATATCACACATACACATAAATTTTCCCCCACACTTAGGCAGTGCATTGTCCTCAATGCGAGAGAGGTGCACAAAACAAACATAAATATGTAAATAAATCTGCAGAAAATAAAAGGAGTTCAGCAGGAAATTAAAAAGAGAGATGAACAGGGGTGAAATGGCACGTGGGCTGCCTCCATGGAGCGCCTTCTATAACGTCCAGGCCTAGACGTTTGTTGTTGTCTAGGCCTGGTCAGGTGGATCTGCCTTCAGGGGTGCAAACCTTCATGGAATAACTCCAATCTGTGGTCACACACTTTGGAAATGAGGCTCGTGTCCATATTTTGGATCGCAACCACACCATGATCATTCACCTTCTTAACAAGGTTAGGGCCGGTCCGCTTATGCTTCAACTTTCTGGAAAAAAACCTAAGCCAAGAATTGTAAAGTAAAACCTTTTGTCTAGTATCAAAGGTTTTAGAAGAGAGCAACTTATCGTGGTGAGTGTTAGTCTTGGTTGTGTCTTGGGCAGGTTGCGGAGTTAGGTTATCATCGGGTGTCTTGCCCTCGATGGTCAAGGAAGTGGTAGTAGCAGCTGGGGCGGGGGTTACCGTAGGCTCAAAAGTGGTCATGGCCACAATTGGAGTCATGGCTAGTTGAGGAGTGCAAAGGGCTGGGTCAAGTGTCTTGACGTCGACAATCGTCCATCCAAGGGCCTCGCGGTATCCTTTGAGTGTGGACACCAACTCACGCTCTGCGTCTGGATCAAGCTTGCTAGAGATGATCACTGGGAGTGTGTCATGTTCATCAAGGTAGGCGTACTTGAGGTGCGATGGCAAGCTCTTCAACTCCAACTTAGGGGCCTGCAGAAAAGAAAGGGTAGACACTGAATTTTTAGTGATGTTCCTGTCTAGGGTAAGATGGGAAAAGTTGTCAGCGTTAAGATCGAAAACTTGTGTAACTATAGGGTCAATACTATCAACAATTGAGTGCTTTGAAGTCACAAGTGTCAAGACCAAGGGGTCAAGTGCGACGGGTGAAATAGTTCTGTCTAGGGCAAGCTGGATAGAGTCGTCCACGTCAAGATTGGAAACTTGTGTAACAATAAGGTCTACAACGCCAACAATTGAGTGCTCTTCTAACGCGGCAGCGACTTCATGTAATTCTAGTGGAGTCTTAATTGTCGAGGCCAAGACGCCCAATCTTACTAGCGTGACACTTCTGTCAAGGGCAAACTGCAAAGGTTCAATAGAATTCAAGTCAGTAACTTTATCAACCAAAGGATCGATCGTATCAGCAAAATTAACATAAGAAAGATCAGAAGGATATTGCATGGCTTCCATCATATTGAACTTAATAATTTCTCCATCAAACTCAAGAGAGATAGATGCGTCATGAACGTCTATCTTTGCTCTGGCTATAACAAGAAATGGTTGCCCTAGAAGCACGTCTGTGGCTTTAGTGGTCTCTTCGTTCTCCATTGCGATGATATAGAAGTCTGCGGGAAATAGGAAGTCACCTACTTGGACCAAGATGTCCTTAATTACGCCTTTAGGGTGAATTACGAAATGATCAGCCAGCTGGATGACGAGCTTGATTGGCTGGAGGGGCCCTAGGCCAAGACTATTGAAAATAGTCAAGGGCATGACATTAATGTCGGCCCCTAAATCACACATGGCCTTGCCAATATTGATTGTCCCTATCGTGCAGGGGAGGAAAAAAATGCCCTGATCTTCGCACTTCGGAGGGATCTTCTGTTGGATAATGGTAGAGAAATTCACCCCCACACTTATCTTGTTTACCCCGGCTAAGTTACATTTAGTGGAACTTGGCATATCGAGGCACATTTTTTATGGCCTGGAGAAGTGGGATATTGACGAGGACTTTGTTAAACATATCAAGGATTTCTCGATCCTCTTCCTTCTTCTTGGTCTTGACGAGCCTTTGAGGGAAGGGCAGCTCAAGGATCTTGTGTATATACTCTTGGGTGAATTCTTGTGGGCTTGTGTCACCTCGTGGAGCCATCCCTCGTGGAGATCTAATGAAATCCTCCATCACTTCTGGGAGCTTAGGCCTAATGAACTTGGCTTTGGGTATTTTCTTGGGCAAGATTTTAGATTTAGGAGACTTTTCGACGTCGAGGCCTAGATGCTCTGGGAAGGATTTTTTGACGTCGAGGTCTAGATGCTCTTGAGGGGGTAAGACGTAGCCACTACGAAGAGTCATAGCACACACATTGTGCTTTGGGTTCGCCTCAGTCTGCCCAGGCAATC
This sequence comes from Viola odorata, assembly GCA_963691705.1. Lineage (NCBI taxonomy): Eukaryota > Viridiplantae > Streptophyta > Magnoliopsida > Malpighiales > Violaceae > Viola > Viola odorata. Next base: position 24,904,359 of record OY829542.1, read on the forward strand.
AGTCTTTGTTTTTCAATTCTTTCATGTCCGCGGCCATGATGCTCATTTGTTTTTGTAGATCCGTGATGATGTTCCTATAGTGAGCGACCTCATCAACCGGCAGAGCAGAGGAAGTAGAGGTCTGACCCTGGTTGGCTTGATAGAAAGATTGTTTGTCGTTGGGATGGGTAGGTCTAGGCTTGAAGTTTTGAACGTTGAAAGGTGGCTGAGCCTGATTCATGTACTGATTATGCTACATAGGTTGTCCTGGGCTAGACGCTTGCTGGTGGCTGACCTAGCCGTTGTTTGGTGGTCTCCACACCTGGTTGTAGTTCTGCCCATATGGGGCCTGATTCTAATTACCAATGGCGTTGATACTCTGGATCTCATCAGGGATATGGGGGCACGCGTCTGTCGGATGATCTGTCAAGTTGCAAATCTGACAGGCCTTGACCTGGATTGGCTGTCCAGAGACCATGTTCTGAAGCATGCCCGTGATAGCAGTTAATTGGGTTTGCATTGCGGCCACTTGGGCATCTTGCCCTGGACTGTTGCTTTCCTCAGGTAAGGCATTCCTTGCCATCGGCTCTATGGTAGCCTTTGCGGTAGCAGGGGTGAGTCTGGTGATAGAACCATTAGCAGCGGTGTTGAGCAATGCCTTGTCACGAGCTTTGAGACCTTCACAGAAATACTGGATGAGGGCGTGCTCGGTAAGGTTATGCGAGGGACACATAGCTTGCATCTTTTTGTAGCGCTCGTGGTACTGGCCAAGATCTTCTTCTTTTCTCTAGACTATGGATACCAACTGCTTGCGAGTTACATTAGCCATAGCAGATGGGTAGTATTTTTCGGTGAAGGTTTTGGACATTTCGGCCCAAGAATTGATGGAATTAGGGGGTAGATCATAGAACCAGTCTAGGGCATCATCTTTCAGAGACCACATGAAGGCTCGGAGCTTGGCTTGCTCGATACTGACATTGCCTGGCTTTATTGCATCACAAATAGAGTGCAATTGCTAAAGGTGGCGGTGAGGGTTTTCCTTTGAAACGCCGCGAAAGAGGGGAAGATGGTGCATGACTGCGGACTTAAGCGTCCAATCATGGCGAACAGTGGGCCAAACGATACAGGTGTTGGGTGTTTCGGGGGCACCATTGAGGTCCTCAATAGTTTGCTAAGGGTCGTCGACACGAGGAGGGTCTGCCATAATGAATGTCTCGGGGTAGACAACTGTTGGGTTGTCGAGGGCACGATAAAGATCGGATAGATCTTGGTGAAGATGATTGTTGGGATTGGTCTGACTAGAGATTTGGCTGTCGAAGGCAAGATGGGAAATCACTCTGCTAGAGGTTGCTTCTCTGGCCTGTCTCTGAAATTCTCTCTCTGTCTTTGTGAGTTCGTGGTCAAGGGGTAGAAGGTCAGGTGCTAGAGGTGACTTTGGACTAGGTGCCTACTCTACTCCATGGCCTCACTTTAGTTACTACCATGGAAATGACAATATTCATGAGAAACATGCAAATAGATTATCAAAGTACCAATAAACCTCACACGAAATGACAATGAAATGGCAAGAAAGCGGATACAATAATGAAAATGTTTTAAGAACAATTTGACCTCCTAACTATCCTCTTGCAATCCTTAAAACACCTATGCCAAGACTAAGAGACTTAGCCACTCATGCTAAAATTCATACACAAAATAGATTGAGAAAGCAACATAAACGGGGAAGAGGTGAAGATGAAAATGAGAATCTGGATTAAAAACCAACCGGAGCTTGAGGCTCCGGTTTCTGGAAAAATAAACAAAGAACGGATCCCAATCCGAATTCAAAAACCTACCTGCTGAAATTTAAATCCATTTTATCCAGCAGCCAATACTACCAACAAGCATTAGTAAATCAATTCATACCCGAATTTTCCGTAAGAACAAATTGAAAAACAACAAATCAATGATAGAAGATTGGTATGGATAGACTATAGAGTCAGAGAGCTCTTTTTCTTTTTTCCAATTCATGATCATCCACATATCATTCCATATCAATTCATACCAAGTACCAATACCACAAGCATCACAACGACGCAAATTCGAATTCACCAGTACCACAAGCATCACCAAAATTCACCAGTACCACAAGAATCACAAGAATACAACCAAGTAACCATACATCAATTCATCACCATCTACAGATCCAAAACAGAAGACGAAGAAGAAGAAGAGGATGCAGTCATACTGTTTCGCTCTGTCGCTCTGTTGCCGCCGCTGCTGCTCGGCTACTGCTCCGCCAACGCCGCTGCTGTTGCCTCCCTGTCGCTCTGTTGTCACTGCTGTCGATGTCAGCGTGAGACTGGTGAGAGAGAGAGAGGAGACTCAGGAGAGTGAGAGTCGTGTCTGTTTACTGGAGATCGATTTTGAGGGTTAGGGTTAGGGTTATTGGAGATCGATTTGGGGGTTAGGGTCGTGAATCGTGATGGGTGCTGGAGATGGTGAGGTGAGTCGGTGGCTGTGGTTAAGGCCAGCCGTTATGGGTGCCGTTGGTGGCTGTGATCTTGGCTGAAGATGGGTACTGGACTAGAGAGAGAGAGGAAAGAGAGAGTGCGTTTGTGTTCTGGGAAGGAAGGAAGGAATAATGGAAAATTGAAACCACTTAAAGAATTTAATATTTCGGGAAATTCGGGTATCCGAATTTTCCCAAATGGATCCCGAACCGAACCCGAAATAATTTCGGGTATTACATACCCGAACCCGAATTTTCCGATACCCGAAATACCCGAACCGAATTTCGAAAATTTCGGGTCGGAAAATTCGGAATTCGGGTATTTCGGTTTTGTGCCCACTCCTAATAATCACTACATAGAAGAGATGAGACTCAATGTGATGATGGAAGAGAATAGAGAGAAAATATTGGTTCAAGAAAAATGTTTTCTCCTTAGGGAAATTGGTTTCTTTAGAATTTCTTGCAAGTATAGTATTATTGTGCAACTATTATTTTACTAGTTTTTAATTAATGAAATTTTTTCCGTTATCCTAAACAGAATATATATATATATATATATATATATATTTATTTATTTTCCCTTTTATAATTGCGAAAATAACATGTGGAGGGAATGGAAGGACGCAGATTTTTGGACTGGTTCCCTTCCATTTGTGAAAAATATGAACCTCAACTCCAAATTCACCACTCCACATACCAACCAATCACCCCCATCCCAGAAACGATGTCAATGGTGAGGAGCAGGACTGAAACATGAAGAAAAAAAACCAAAGGAGGAGTTGTTATGTAAGTTCCATGGCCTGTCATTCTTCCTTCTGCGCTCTTTCCCAATCGCCAAATCGCTGCCGTTTCTTCTCCATCTGCACATTCTCAAGAGCATCTCTACCTTCCTCTCTTTCCCCTGTTACCAGCAGAGCCTCCTACAATAACACACTTGTCTATGAGGTATTACTTCTCTTTTGCCTCTAAATCTAATCCATGCTTGCGTTGAGAGACTAGAGACTAGCATTGTCGCTAATTAGTTGATTCTGATAGGTATGATGCAATCGTGTCATTTTAACGTTCTCCGCTCAATTTTCAATTGGGTACTCTTACTTTAATGCCCTAGCGTTTTCTACTTGTGTTGATGATCGATCTTGATTGTGAATTCGTTTTCCCTCTTGCATCATTGCTAGTGACTAATTGATTTTGGTGCATTTTATCAACAATGATTTGGTGTTGGTGCTTAGATTTTATCAACAAAGGTAAGCCATCTTGTAACAAACTGCGGAGGATCCTCACTCGCATCGGGTGCTCGTCCATCATGGTTAGAGTGCCTCACATTTGGTATGGCCACACTTGCTTCAATGTGAGCTTAACCAAAAGAATTAAACGAAAACAACTTTTATGTCAATGTACTTGTTATTTGAATTCTATGGTTGCTCAATTTGCAAACTGTCTCATGTTACTCGTTCTTCGATTATAATATTTCGAAGGGCCAGGTCAACAAAACTTCCATGTTGTGGATCCTCAATTTTATTCCAATTCCAGCTGAACAGGAAGGATTTTGAACCTTTGTTGGTGGGATGGAAAACCATGCTTGTTCCATGGGCAGAGATTCGTCTTGACGCTTGCAGTCACTATAGTGGCAAAAAATATTTAATGCTCCCACTTATGTGTTATGTACACCTTTTCTGAGAATATGTAGGAGAATGTCCATAATAGTAATTAATTTTAGACTCCAAGTCAATTCTAGAGAGAGCGCAGCGCGTACCTTGGGCAGCTGAGTTATGGGGTTGTTTTTACAAGAGGCTCCTGTGTGACAAAAAATGTGAATGTTCTTGAACCTTGCACATTTTTAGTTTTTGCCTTCTGGCATCATTTTGTTATGATACCTACCCCTATGAGGCACTTTTCAACAATAATCGCAGTTGTGAAAATCAGTCATTCCTAAATATGTTGTTGAATATCCCTTTGTTTTATATCAATCCTTCTTGATACCAAACAAAATTGGTATTAAGAATATTGTGCCATTTTCAGTCAGTAATCAAGTTTGTGTTTGGTCTATGTGTTTAATTGGATTACTGTTTAGTTATTATTCTGGCTGCCCATGGTCAAGAGCTTTAAATTTACTCATGCTGTCATCAGGCAGTAAGACTCTTAGGTCCTCCTGCAAGATTTGAAGCTTCAAAGCTAAAAGTTGTTTTAGTGGGAGACGAGATGAATGGATATTCTGGTATCATCCCTCGAACGTACATCTTATCTCACTGTGATTTCACAGCTGACCTAACCTTAACAGTCTCCAATGTCATCAACCTTGATCAGGTGTGTGCTCCTCCACCTAGCCTTTGCTTTTTCGGCTCCGAAAATTGTTAGTAATATGATATTGTTGTCTACATGGTAGTTATGTGTTTTATATTGTCCTGTCTATGGTTTTTGTTATGTTGACAGTTAAGAGGGTGGTATTACAAAGATGATGTGGTTGCTGAATGGAAGATGGTTGACGGGCAACTGCGTCTGAATGTCCATTGCTTTGTTAGTGGTCCCAATCTTATGTTAGACCTTGTCGCGGAGTTTAGATATCACATATTCTCAAAGGAAATGCCTTTGGTAAGTCTGCATTCCCTGCTTCAAGTGTTTAGAATAAGAAGAATTTGAGCGCGTTGCCTTTATCATCATGTATTCATTTTGTATGACATGCAAAGAAAGCCAAAAGAAAGACAATAAAATTGGCTATCATTAGTCACCTTGTGAAATGTCTTAAAATAGGGTAGTAAATCCATTAGTATAAACCAGAAGAACCACTTTGAATCTTTTTATTATTATTGTTAGAATTACTATTCAAAGCAAAACTGTTTATTAACTTGGGTTTGAAAGTCTCTTAACTCCGATCCTTTAGCATTAATGAAGAATCTCATTTAAAAAAAAGAAGAAGTTAATATTAGCTCGTCATTTCTGTCACAAATTCCATTTTAGAGAATAAGCTGCCTAAGTATCTTTCTGTGCTTAGAAATTTTCATTTGATACGAGCCAGGTACTTGAAGCTGTTCTACATGGAGATTCATTGCTTTTCAGAAAGCATCCTGAGCTGGTTGATTCGTTAGTCTGGGTGTATTTCCACTCTAGTTTTCCAAAGTTCAATCGCATGGAATGTTGGGGGCCACTAAGGCATGCTGCACAGGTAAAACCAACACTCGTATAGCATTTGGATTCATAATTAGGCACATAATAAGCAATAATAATTTGAAGTTCTTACCAATGATGACCATCTGTTCATTGATTAGAGGAAACAGGAACGTAAGGATGCTTTCTTAACTGCAAGTCAAGACAGTTCTGGTCCTCCAAGAAAGTCGGAATGGCCGAAGTCATTCTTCCTTGCTCTTTTTGCCTTCCTTCTTTGACTTTTCATTCGCAGTTGTCTCCAATGCTAACAACATTCACTGCCGGAGCTGGAAGAAGACTCTTGCTGTCTAACAAAAGTACAAAAATGCTCTTTGCCAATCGAAGGGTTCTTTGATGGTTGATTGGCCATAATGCTCTCCTGTTCCGACATTTATTTGATTGGAGATGTCAATTTGCATGTTTTGCACAAGTGTGAACATTTATCTATTTATTTTTTATGGCCAGCATTGTATCGCGAATATGGTTTAATTTGACCAAGTATAATGCACGGAGGAATGGCAGTAGGAGTTAACTTGATTTTGTTTCTTACGGTCTGTTGGGTTGAGATGTGTGATTGGTTTTGGCCCTTTACCCAAGTTTGGAAAAATTTAAGTCTGGCAATTTTTTTTGGATGGGGTGTAACATATCAGGGAGAGGGTAAAGGGTTTTTATTTCTTCTCTTTTATTAACAACGATGTTCGGCTGATTTCTCGACGCGTTTGTGTAAGTAACTTATTTTTCAAAAAGTTATAGTTAGTAATATGGTTTACATTTGTGTAGGTTGTAAGTAACCTTATGTAAATTTTAAGTATTTTCCATATTGTGATACTAATTATTTTACAAACAAAATTGTACAAACAGATTTCTTAAAATATGATTGGGATTTCTCTCTTCTTAATTAGATTATATTATTTTTTTTATTTAAATAAATAATTACAAATGAATGTAAAGATGACACGTATACTTTTTGTATAAAGTTTGTAAAAGTATTTTTCTCTAACACCACTATAATATAAATTGAGTAAGATAGAAAATTTAGCATAAAATATACTGACTTTTTAAAAACTGACTATAAGAGTCACCCAAATTTTATCTTTTTCTTAAACTCTATTATCATAATACTCTTTCTTTTTTTTTACTTGCGTATGAAATTGGTTTCTCTTGTTACTCTTTATTTTTTTTTACACATTATTATTGGGATTCACATATTCATTCTCTATAACTCAAATTTTAATTAAATTATTAATAGGACCCACTTATCATACACTTTTTAAAACCTTTACTAACCTCATTAACGTTATTATACCCCCTTAATACTTAACCCCTTAAAAATTAAACCCCTTTATAACTTAACCTCATTCTATACCCTTAATCTAAATCAATAGTTGGTATTGTCTTTACCTCTTCTACTCATGTTGGACTTCTTTGTAGTTTCATTTCTAGTTTTGGTTGATGAAAAATAAAATAAAGCAGGATTAAAAATTAGGTCATAATTGTTGTCGTGGAAGATAAAAATTCAGTTAATTTTCAGATAAAATTAGTAATTCCTACGATTTAAATAAAAAAAAAGATTACAAGAAGTTTGAAACCAGAGTTCTAGTAACTATTATTTAGAAGAACAGTTGTTGTTTGATAGGTTCTTGACTTATATTATATTGATTATGTGCTAAGAACTTGTTGTGTGGTGATCGGTAATGTTTAAGAGTGTTCGCGAACTAGGTGAGAAAACCTGACACTGGAGCTTTGTTATTTAACTTGTTATTAACGATTCTAATGTTTCACAAGTGACATTGTTACTATTTTGTAAAATGATATGTTTGGTACTTGAACTTATAAAAATGACATTTTTTCGTCCCTCTATTTTTGAAACACATTAGGAGTCCCTCAACTTTGGTACATTATAATAAAGTCACCAAGAAGTGTCACAAGTTTGTGAAAAGTGATATGAAGAAAAAAATAGGTCATAGAGGTGAGAAGGGAAGCTTGGAATTGGCCAAATTTACACGAGGAGAGCACAATCTCAACACTCTTCTTAGTTTTCAAGGGAGTGGTAGAGAGACTAGTGGACTTGGTTTTGATATCACTTATTACAAAAGTATTTTGATATCACTTATTACAAAAGTAACTTTGTTAAATCTTTTGTCAAAGCAAGCTCATCTAATGAGAAGATTAATCCAAAGAGCCCTAACCCATTTATGTATGCAATTATTGTCGTACGCAAGTGATTACGTGTCGAGGGCATCAAATTTAGTTGTAAAAAAGATATAGAAATGGGGTAGGAATGCAACTTATCACTCGTCCACAAGGGACTCGTAGGTCATGATAAGAGGTTCGTCCACAGAGATCTTGTTGGGGTTTCGTAGTCTTGACTCGACTTCCTCGTCACTGGAGTTGAGGGGGGTTTTGTTCCTGCAATTAAAGTAAACAAAGCAAGCAATAATAAAATAAATAAAAGCAATCTTAAGCAGAAGGTGATCTTAGCTATGATTGCAGATGGAGGTTGGTTGCGAACTGATGTGAGGTAGATTCCTGGTAAGGGCGAATACGTGAGCACTTTACTTGTCTATTCGATCATTGACCTTAGATTTTCTCCTTCTCTTTCATAACTCTGCTATAGATTGGGAGGAACTCCTTTCCAAGTGATCCTAGCCAGTGGACAACTTGCTGGTTAAAGGGTTTATCCAATTGGCTGCTGGCTTGAGGCACATGCGTTTTCTTAATGGTGTAGGAAAAGACAGAGTCTAAGCCAAGCTACTCCCAACTCGGAGCCCTAGATTGTCAATCTGGTTAGGCCTATATTGCTTCAAGTCCACTAACCTACGCGAAGCTAGCTGCCTACTTATGTCACTCCAGTTTCACTCGTCCCCTTCGCGACTGGCTGCAAATTCGTCGTCTTACCTAAGATTGATCAAATCTTAGTTAAGATTGGAACCGGTTTGTTAAAACAGGCCTTGAATCAATTACGATGAGAGGATATTAAGAATAGATCGGTCTCATGAATCAAACAAGTGTACTCACTCAACCCTTACCAAGAACTTGGTGTTTAGCTACTAGACATATTAATCAAAGAAAGGGAGAAATAATTGATGAACATAAAAGATGGAATTAAATGCGATATTCCCAAAGGGATTATCACAACAAGTTTTTTACAATAACCAGAAGAAAAGAAGATGGAAGAATGTCGTGATTGACAACCTTCACTAACCCTTAACAAGGTTAGCGTCCCCACCAATCACGTTTCTTTCCAAATCCTAAACTTCAAAATATCTAAAAGATAGGGATAAGAATCCCAATTTGTTCTAATTCGAAACGGGAAATAAAATAAAACAATTATCTAAACAGATTTGTTCCTTGTTCAAAAAGATTACATCCGAGAATCATTCAAATGGACGCAATCAGCCAGCTGGCTTCTCAATCCAAACGCATCCTCCGCGAGTCCCTGATCAGCACGCCTCTATCTCTGCAATCTTGGCCAAGCTTGCGGCCAAGATTGCCGCATTATCGCGCAAGGCATCTGTTTCCTCCAAATCTCATCTAGCCCAAGACTTCCTTCAAAAGATAGCAAATTGACGTGAAAGAGATTATTTTTACCATAAACAAAGTAGTTTAAAGCGGTAAAAACACATGGAATTTAGCTTCAATCAAACCTCACCACACTTGAACAATGCTTGCCCCCAAGCATACTGGACTCTTAACTAAGAAAGGAAAAAGCAGACTCAAAATAAGAGAACACACAGTGGCAAATTTCTGGACAGACAACCCTCAACCAGTCTCCTTACACCTCCAAACCTGTGACAGTCAGCATACTTCTCAATGGATCCCAACCCTTATGAACACGGCCTATTCAACACCCCAAACATCCGAATTCCACATAACCATAACATCTTCGCATTCCACAACAGACTCAACGAGACAAGACATTCACCGACTTGGATTTTCTCCCCCTAATTCTACTGCTCAACATCATCGTTCAATTACCTTGCCTGAAGTTTCATTTTTTTTTCTATGCCAGAATTGCTAAAAAGTTTCTTGAGTATTTCTACTTAGTGAGGCAGAAATATCAAGACATTTGCATACATATATTTTTTTTCATTGCTCTAGCTGAAGTTTCTTGAGTATTTCTGCTTAGTGAGGCAGAAATATCAAGACATTTTATTCATTTATTTTTTTTTGATATAATTTATTTTTAGAGCATGCAATTTACTGGGCATAAAAGTAGTTCTCTTTATAAGAGCAATTTCAGCTAAATTACAAGGCATCAAACTCCATTATCCACTTAGCAGTTTTCCTTAGAGGGATATTAAGTATATTTGGTGAAAGCCTACCTATGTGTCAAGTCTGTTACACAATGCTACACCCTATGATCATGTACAATAAGGATGTTTTAGGCGTTGAACAGACCTTGCTCATATGTTATGGGGTCGCAAGGTGAAGGATGCTAAAGATCAAGGTTAAGACACTAAGGGGAAGGGTTTTAGGCATAGTCCAAATTTTTACTGACACTCAATCAAAACACATAACACACATTCCTAAAAACACACAATAAGACACGAAAGAATCATGCATCAGACTCGTCTACACAATCTAGGCCAACTATCTTAGCCTAGATTCACAAAAAAATTCATGCGATCAGAGAAAATCACACAAAAACACATCACAAACATGTATATACAGACAAACTTCCTAGAAACACCCCTCACCACACTTAGAGAACACACTGTCCTCAGTGTGTAAATGAGAGTAAAAAGACTCAAAAAATGTAAAAAGAGAAGAAAGAAAGACACGACCTGGGGGCATTTACTGTGATGTGGGAGGTGGAGGTGGCTGCTGGGCATCTTGCACAGATGGTGCTGCATCATCATCTCCATCAGAGGAATCATCGCTGCTACTGTTGAAGTGGCTTTCCACTAAGTTTCTTATACGCACTACAGCCTTGTCTATGGCTCGGACGAATTTGAAGGTAACATCTAGATGGGTCTGGATCTGTTGGAACTTGATATCCTGTTGCTCCAGAAACTTATCTAGCCTCTCCTGCTGGTTCCTCTCAATGCTTATAAACAGTGCCTGCTGCTGATCTATAATCTGCTGCATCTGCTTTTTAGCGTTGTCTTGTTGTTCATGGAACAACTTCTGGTTGGTGGTGAAGAATAAGATCTGGTAATTGATGACCTGCATAAGGGTGTTAGCCTAGTCGGGTAGCCTTGGATGGTCTGGATCTATGCCAAATTTTTTTGGAAACTGCTCGGCATCTTGCCCAAGATTGGGTTCTTCGTCTGCACCGTCCAGCTAGATTGGCTGAATCTTGAAGTTCCCATTGATCCTCTTCCCATAGAGGTGGTCTGCTACTTGCGTAAAACCTATATTAAAACAGAGATAACCTTTTTCCTCGTGGAAATGACCCATTTTGTCAAAAGCCTTAAGATCCATGATCTTAACGGCACAGGATTTATGCATATTCAAAGTGGATAAATCAATACCCCTAGCAGTAGCAGTAATATGGGAAATGAGAGTTCCTAGGATCAGCTTAGGGAGAGAATCACATGCCTTGATTTTCCTAACAATCCAATAACCCAAATTAACCTTCCTATTATGAAGCATACACCAAAGCAGAAAAACTTCTAACTTAGAGATGTTGCCAGAAACAGTAGTTTTGCCCGAAAGGTTAATAGACAAGATCCTTTGGAGCATCCTCAAGGTAGGATCTCGGATCTGGTGGGCTTTGGCATTTTTATCTAGATTTCCATTAGGGTCATCAATTAGTTCTCCATAAGCTACTGACTTATCCCAATCAGGGGGATAATCAGTAAGGGCGTTCTTATAATCATCAGAATTTAGTCCCTCCTCAGTCACAAACCCAAGCAAGAGATTAAATTCATCAATGGATAAATGAGACCACATATCAAGCAATCTAAAATTCATAACATCAGACGCACCAAGATCAGGATTGGCTCTACCATTGGCAAATAATTTGTCCTGATCCAACCAGAAAGAGGTATGAAATTCCAAGCACAATTCAGCATAGACAGGCAAATTGAGGTACATAAAACAATCCCACCCTAGATTGGTTATGTACTGCCTAATTTTATTACCCACACCCAAGGCATCAAGAAAAGAGAAATCAAGAACAGCAAATTGAGTAATCTCGCATGCATGCTTCTCATTCAGTCTTACCCTAAGCTCAGGAGTATCAGGCCTCAAACATCCATTAAGCGAGTTAAAGGGGGGAATGAATACCTTGGCAGTCTTGGCCGCAGGCTTGGCCAAGACTGCAGCCGCTTCAACGCCTGAGTCATCTTCCTGCTCAGCCTCCTCAACCTTTCTTTTTCCTTTCGCAGCCGCAGATCGAGTCCTCTTGGCTGGGGCTGATTCACTGCCCGCTTCTAACTTCCTCTTCCCTGCTCTTTTCTCCTTGGCTGAACCTTCTTCACATTTTGGTTCGGTCTCAGCTCCCTTCCTCCCAGTCTACTTGTGAGCCACTTTCTTAGCTCCAGCAGAGGGTTTCTCTTCGGATTTAGTATCCAAAAGTACCTCTACCTCTGAATCACCAGGCTGGCTAACCCTAGATTGGGTTATTGGCTCTTTGGGGAGATCAATCTTCTTCTTGGCCTGGAGGGAGATTTGAGGGGATTCAGTGGTAGAAACTAGGGGAGGAGTGGAAAGTCCTTATTTTTTTGTACTAGAGGGGGTCGCATCGATGGACATGATGGTCCTTGCTATGCTAAGCACCTCACTGAGATTTTGAGGGAGATCCTGTTCTGGATTTGAGAGAGAGGGAGATTGCGAAGGCATGGGAGATTCTTGTCCAATTGGGGTAGATTTTGGTGTTGATGATTTCTTTGAAGGTTTCTTTGAAGATTTCTTTGAAGATTTTCCCATGTTTAAAGCTGAAAGATAGTGGGTTGGAAGTAGGAGAGTGGAGCGATTTAGGTGAGGATGGTTTGAGAGATAATCGGGTGAGAGCGAGATTTTAGGGATTTGAGTGATTTTGGTGTTAGTGGGAGGTAAGGAGTCTAACTCTTCAAAAATATCATTAATTAAAATCTGAAAAGTTAATTTCCAAATCAAAATTTGAAATATGACCGCTGCTCCTACTTTTTCTCCTCCCTCTCACACGCAATCTGTTCTTCTTCCCCTTTTTCTCCGTGTGTCACTCAATTCTTGGCCGAATAAAACGCAGCCTAGATAAAAAGGCTTAGCCAAGATCCCTCACCACACTTAATTCCTCGCAAACTCTCCAGGAAATTCCACAAAAGATCCAGAAATTCCCTGCCAGAAAAAAATCTGTAAGTGGTTTTGGATTATTTTGAACAAACAATTTATTTTATTAAAAACATAAAAAGCATGGGTTGCCTCCCATGTAGTGCCCTAGTTTTAGTCCTAGGCATGAATTTTCTTCTGCTTTTCACTGAATCTCAGGTGGGACTTCAACCTCCTGACTTTCTTCGTAGCTTGGAAATCCCTCCAAGAACGGTTTGAGTCTTTGTCCATTGACCTTGAACTCAATACCTATTTTTTTCATTCTTAATATCCACTGCACCATGAGGGTAGATGTTAGTGATAATATATGGACCTTCCCATTTAGTCTTAAGCTTACCAGGAAAGAGTTTGAATCGTGAATTGTATAGAAGGACCTTCCCGCCAATTTGGAGGTTTTTCTCAACAATTCGCTTATCGTAATATGTTTTCATCCTGATCTTGGCTAAGAGTTGATTATCATATGCTTGATTTCTCAGTTCTTCCATCTCATGGATTTTGAGCTTTCTTTCCTCGCCTGCTTGGTCGTACCTTAGATTGCATTTCCGGATTGCCCAATAAACCTTATGCTGCATACCTACAGGTAGGTGACATGTCTTCCCATACACCAATTTGTACGGAGTCATTCCAATGGGAGTTTTATAGGCGGTCCTGTATGCCCACAATGCATCATCCAACCTTTGGCTCCAATCTCGCCGATCTAGGCCAACTGTCTTAGCTAAGATCGATTTGACCTCTCTGTTTGACACCTCCGCTTGGCCATTTGACTGAGGATGATAGGCAGTGGAAACTCTGTGCGTCACACCATATTTCCTGAAAATCGAAACAATAATCCTATTGCAAAAATGTGTTCCACGGTCGCTAATGATTCCCCTAGGCACACCAAATCTGTTCAAAATGTTAGTTTAAAAAAATGAAACAACAGTTTTAGCATCATTGGTCCTAGTTGCTTTCGCTTCTATCCACTTGGACACGTAATCCACAGCAAGCAATATATATTGTTTCCCATTAGACATAGGAAAGGGTCCCATAAAATCAATACCCCATAAATCAAAAATTTCATAATTTAGTATGACATTCGTGGGCATTTGATTTTTAGCACTTATGTTTCCTATCTTTTGGCATTCAGAGCATGTCTTACAAAATCTATAGCTATCATAAAATAGAGTTGGCCAATAAAATCCTAACTCAAGGACTTTTAAGGTTGTCCTCTTGGCTCCAAAATGTCCACCACATGCATAAGAATGACTAAATCTTAAGACCGAGGGAATCACACTTTTAGGAATACATCTCCTAATCAATTGATCAGATCCAATTTTCCAAAGGTACGGGTCATCCCAAACGAAATACTTACTGTCATGCTTAATCTTTACCTTTTCTTAAGCCATTAAGTCTCCATGATGCTTACCCGTAGCTAAGAAATTGACAAGATCAGCGAATGAAGGTCTTACTGCTTGGACAGTAAATAGGTGTTCATCTGGAAAATCGTCTCCGATCGGTTCTGATTTGTCTTTCACAAAGCACCTGCTCAGGTGGTCCGCCACTAAGTTTTTCTTTCCTGCCTTTTCCTTGATCTCCAAATTATGTTCCTGCAAAAGTAAAACCCAGCGGATCAGTCTTGGCTTAGATTCCGCTTTTGTCAAGAGGTATCTTAAGGCCGCATGGTCAGAAAAGACTATGACTTTTGTTCCCAACAAATACGATCTGAATTTGTCCAAAGCGAAGATTATTGTGAATAATTCCTTCTCCATTGTGGTATAGTTCTTTTGCGCATCGTCAAGCATCTTAGAGGCGTAGTTGATCACGTGTGGATCTCTACCATTACTCTGCCCTAGAACCGCACCTACAGCTTAGTTACTAGCATCACACATCAACTCAAATGGAAGATTCCAGTCTGGTGCTTGCATGATTAGAGCTGTAGTAAGTTTCTCCTTGATTTTATCAAACGCCACTTGGCAAGTTTCGTCAAAATTGAAGTCCATTTCCTTTTGCAACAGTTTGCACATCGGCTCTGCTATCTTCGAGAAATCTTTGATAAACCTACGATAAAATCCTGCGTGGCTAAGAAAACTCCTAACCTCACGTACGCAAGAGGGGTAAGGCAAGCTTTTAATAACGTCAATCTTAGCCTGGTCAACCTCTATGCCTTTCTTAGAAACTATATGGCCTAAGACAATACCTTGTTTTACCATGAAATGACATTTTTCATAGTTAAGAACAAGATTAGTTGTCGCGCATCTTTTCAAAACATTCTTTAGATTGGTTAAGCATTCATCAAAATTATCACCGTAGACGGTGAAGTCATCCATAAACACTTCTATACCTTTTTCCACATATTCTGAAAAGATACTAACCATACACCTTTGAAAGGTGGCCGGTGCGTTGCACAATCCGAATGACATTCTTCTATATGCGAAGGTTCCGAAGGGACATGTGAATGTCGTCTTCTCTTGGTCTTCTAATGCCACTGGGATTTGATGAAATCCCGAATAACCGTCCAAGAAACAGTAATGGGACTTCCCAGTCAGTCTTTCTATCATTTGGTCAATGAATGGTAATGGAAAGTGGTCCTTCCTCATGACTTGGTTAAGTCTGCGGTAGTCTAGGCAGACTCTCCATCCATTCTGAATTCTTGTAGTCCTTTTTACTCCATCTTCTCCTTTAGTTACGGTAATCCCTATTTTCTTGGGTACAACCTGCACAGGGGAAACCCATGAACTATCAGACATTGGGTAAATAATACCAGCATCAAACAACTTAATAATTTCTTTCTTGACAACTTCCATCATCGGAGGGTTTAGCCTCCTTTGGGGTTGTCGGATAGTTTTCTTATCCTCTTCCACATGTATTTTGTAGGTACAAATGGTTGAAGATATGCCCTTGATGTCTGCCAAGGTCCACCCAATAGCTTCCTTATGTTCCTTTAACACATCTATTAACCTGTCTTCTTCCTTGCTGGAAAGCTTAGCTGAGATTATTACTGGCAGAGTTTCGTCTTGGCCTAGATAGGCATACTTAAGATGTTCTGGTAACTCCTTAAGGTCAAGCTCAGGTGCCTGCACAATAAATGGTAATGGTTTAGAATCAGAAACACTTAGTAGTGGACAGGTTAGTGTTTCCTTCAATGGTTCAGTCTCATGGAGATCTGTTAAGATCTCCCTAAGATCTTCTCGGTCTCCCACTCGGTCTTCCAATTCTTCCAATGTCTTAGCCGAGATACTTCTGCTTAAGACAAAATCAAGTGGGTCAGTAGTATTTAAATCTACAATTTCTTCTTCAATAGGATACAAAATATCAATAAAATTAACACTATGCGTTTCATTTTGATATTTTAATCCTTCCTTCATGTAAAACTTGATCGTACTCCCAAAGAATTCCAAAATAATACTACCTTCGTAGACATCTATCTTTGCTCTAGCAGACTTAAGGAAAGGTCTACCGAAGAGCACATCCGTGGTACACGAAGGCAAGTCATTATCCATCTCAACAATATAAAAATTCACGGGATATATGAAATTATTAACTTGAACTAAAATGTTCTCTACCAAACCCTTAGGATGAATTACGGTTCGGTCAGCCAATTGGATCACCACCTGCGTGTCCTTCATCGACCCCATTTGTAACATCTCATATTCCTTTAAGGACATTGTGTTGATTCCAGCTCCTAAGTCGCAAAGGGCCTTTTCTACCATTTCGTTCCCAATCTTACAAGGGATGGTGAAAGTTCCTTGATCTCCACACTTCTCCGGGAGTTTGCTTTGGAGCACTGAAGAAATATTCTGTGTAAGATTCACTCTCTCAATACCTGCAAGTTTTCTTTTATTAGTACAGAGTTCTTTCAAGAATTTTGCATAAGAAGGTATTTTAGAAATTAAATCTAGCATAGGAATGTTCACTGCCACTTTGCCGAAAATGTTCATGAACTCTTTAGCCTCATCTAACTTCTTATGTTTGGAAGACTTGGGGGGATAGGGTGGTGGAATCTCCACTGGTTCCATAGGTTTTAAACTTTGATCATATGTCTTAGCCACTGGCTTGGCTAAGATCGGTTCTTCTTTTTTGGCTTCTACTGGGATGTCAGTCTTAGCTTCAGCCTTACCCAAGATTGGTTCTGGCTGAGATTCTGCTTCGATTTCTTCATCCACATCGACGTCTTCATCCTCAAATGAATGTTTGTACATCTCCTTATCTGATTTCGCACCCTTCCGTTCAGGTAAAATGCTTCCACTCCTAAGATGAATGGCACTCACATTGTGTCTAGGGCTATCTTCAGTTGTGGAACGTAACTTGCCAACTGTCCCTGGTTGCTGTGTCTATTGGGTAAATTGGCTGATTTGTTTTTGCATTTCAACGTTCTGTTTCTGCATCTCAACGAAACTGGATTGTGTCGCAACCATAAATTTCTGCAACGTCTCTTCTATAGGGACTCCAGTAATCTTAAGCGGTTGAGGTGCAGGAGGTAATAGTGGAACGTTGCTTTAATTTGCTCCAGGTGGTCTGGGTACGAAGTGTTGGAAATTTATGGGAGATTGTTGTGGCTGTTGTTGGTATTGTTGTTGATTTGGTTGGCTAGGCTGAGGTGTATCTTGTCTCCACCTTAGATTGGGATGCTGTCTCCATGAGTATTGGTTACTCTCATGTGGGAATCTAGGTTGTCCACTAGATTGTCCTTGATTGTAGCCATATGCTGCATTTACTGGGATTGGGGCTGGATCGCCCGGTTGTTCCACCATGTAACAACTATGGGTTGGATGATCCAGCTGTTGGCAAATCCCGCAAATCGAAGGCATAGGATTAGTTGTTGCTGCTGTAGTTTGTACCTGAGGTGTGGTACCTGTAGCAAGATTCATCAAGATGTTAGTAATCTTATCAAGCTTATTTTCCACATTTATAGCATTCAAATAAGAAGGTGTAGAATTTCTCTCGGATGAGGCGTTGTTTTGGCTGTTGTCAGCCATTGTTTGGAGAAGTAGTTTTGCTCTTGTTGGCGTAAGATCTTAGAGTGCTCCTCTAGCGGCTGCATCTAACCTTTCCCTATCCTCCACACACATTCCATCATAGAAATATTGGATGAGGAGATGGTCTGCCACTCCATGGGTTGGGCAAATGTCTTGAAGGTCTCTAAACCTGATAAGATTCGATCTGTTCGCTGTAGGATAGTGAAGGATTATGAACCTTGAGGTCGACGGTCCCTGATGTCCGATGTACCTGCACGGCGCCGGAGGGGGTCTCCGGCGTAAACACTCCGATGCTTAAGTCAGTAATGATTGTGTGAAATAGCAGCGCTTTGGCGAGCAATCTTAGGCTTACCTCCCTCCTTGGTGGCGGAGGTATTTATAGGCAAAATGGAGCATTTCTGAGTGATCATGGTCACAAGGGGCTAACGCGCCCGTCAGAGGGGGTTAGAGTTCCCCGTTGATGGAGTGTGCTATCGTCGCGTCAGCTATATGTATGGAGGTACGCGTTACCTAGGCAAGGCAACACTTATGCTTCTCACGGGATGCCTGGTTAGGCCTGGGATAGGGTAACGCCCTGTGTCATGATGAAGTGACGTGTGGGACCCCCTCGCTGGTGTCGACCATCCTAGCACCAGTTACACACAGGGAGGCGATAGCCTCGATGCTACCGGGGCAGTAAGAGCAGCTTTTTCTTCCTTCCACGGGATATAGGACGAAAATGCCCTTTGTTGTTAGGGATATTGTTATCATAAGCCCAACCGAAAATGAGCCCGAGTGTTTACCAAGGGCTATCGCTTCTTCTTCGGTCTTGCCGAGTCGGCTGTTTTTCATGCGTTAGGGATGACTTGTCTAAAAAATGTATTTCTTCCAATCGCCATTCTTCTTTGCCTATAAATTGTCTTTTGTCGTGCTACTTTTTTCATGACTGCTTTTGCACTTCCTCTAGCTTTCAACTATGGATGATCTTATGAAGAACTTTCTGATCTCGAAGGCGCACAGCCTGAAGAACCTCGTTGAATATGACATCGGCTTCCTGGAGACCATGCTGACCAAAACCTCTGAAGATGTCCTGGAGCTTCAAGGGATGATGACCCCTTTGCTGTCTAGACAAGGGGCTACTTCTATGGAGGATTTTAATCCTATACAGAATGTGTCAAAACTGGCTGTTGCGATCTCCCGCATCGAGGTGACCATTATCATGCTGCAGCATAGGAAAGACCTACTGGCGTGCTGCTTGAAGGGCATGAGGGTTTCCTCCGCCGAACTGTCTCTAGTGGCGGATGCTCTAGGGGAGATCCCTACTGCTCTTGAGGATGATGCTGGGTCTCATGCTTGACTCTTAGTTGCTGTTCTCTTATTTTACTGCTTTCTGTGTAAACGCTTTGGGTGCTTAGGCTGTTCAGGCCGTAAATAAAATGTTGCTTTAACTACCACTCTGTCTTCTACCTTTGATCTCTTACCATTTGCTGTTATAGTCAGGTATGGTTGTTATAAGCCCAACCGAAAATGAGTCTTTTCTTGCCATGAGGTGTTTTAGTGCTTTGAGTTTTGGCAATAAATGTCTTACTCGATCCTCTCTTATGCCGCGCTCCCATAACTGGGCAGTTTTTTGGTGCCTTTTGATTGGCGCCGTTCTCGAATAGTTGCGTGCGCCTCATCAGATTCTGTAATCATGATTGTTCTTCTCCAAGTGCACTTATTGCATTCAAGGGACATGCAAAGAGATCGGGATATCTTTTTCCTTGGCTATTTAAAGGGGTTTTTCTCTCCTTTTTCTTGCTCACCTTCTTCTTCTTATTTCATTTCTTGGGTTATTTGTGATTTAATGGCAGATTCCTACTTTCTTGATACTGCGGCGCGCGACTCTCCGCCGACTCCTCCAACTTCGCCAGATTCAGACAATCCTCCTTCCTCACCTCCATGGAGGCCTACCAAACTTTTTTCCAAACGCCTGGGTCGCAAAAACCCAAAGAAAACGAAGAAGACCTTTGAATTTTTTTCGCCGGCTATGAGCCTCACTACTTCGTGCTACAGAAAGGTGATGAAGCGTCACCATCTGCCCCTTGTCCTCCCTCAGAGGAGAGAGTCTCTGCTCAGAATGCCGACTCAGGACCAGTCGTATTCACTATAGGGAAAAGCTCCTGCGCCGCTTCGCTAGAGGAGGCTGCTCCCGCGACAAGCCCAATGCCCAAGCTTTACCAAAGGCCCTGCAGGATTGACGAGCCTTTTCCTCCCTACAACGGAGGTCTGCCGCTCTCGGATGATGACGGTGTTTTCTACTATGACATGTACTGTCCTGACGAGGATTAGTAGCCTAGCGTTAGGTTTGCTGTAGATGTCGTGGGGCTTTTAATCAATAAACTGATGATTTTCTTTGCCTTGCCATTGTGCGAATTTGTCGATAGCTGACATGAAAACGTTAGCTTTGTTGCGTCAAGTTCTCTATAACTGTTTTAACTTGGCCAATCATTAACTGCCACTTGGTAGGTCGTGGTGAGTAACTGCTTGCTTCTAACTTCTGAGCATCATTCCACGTGGCTCCTTTCTTTTACACGCGTCCTTGCACGACTGGTGGTTAAATTAATGCTGTGACACTTTGGGTCTTTAAAAGAGATTATCTTCTCTCTCTAATGCTTTTTGCTCTTATTTCAAATTTTCTCCTTCTTATATTTTCTGCAAGGTTCTCTTCCGTCCTTCGCCCTTCGCCGATTCCGCCCGCGGATCTCTCCTTTCGAGGTATCACTCCATCCCTTCAGATTTTCTATTCGTTAGTTTATTATGGTTGTGATTATAACCAAACGATTTTTCTAGAGACCCATGGATCCAGAAATCGTACGATCACCTAGTATTTTCACTTGCGATGTGGTTTTAAACGCTGAATTGGAGGAGAATGGTATTACTTTCCCTCCCGGGTGCGTCCCCACCATTCCCGAGGGTGACATGCGCCTTCACGATCCTCTATGGGGGAACTATAAAATGGTCTACTTTAAAATGTTTCTCTATGGCTTTCGTCTCCCAGTTCATGACTCAATAACAGCACTACTGCGAAAGTACAAGCTTAATCCTGCCCAGATAACTCCTTCTTCCTGGTGTGGGGTTTCTGCCTTTCTTCGCGCTTGCGAGTTGGAGGGCATTCTCGCCCCATCTCTTAATTTATTTCGCAAATTCTTTAGTATGACTTGTCACGATTGTTTAATCAGCATTACTTCAAGGTGGGACGACACGTTTGTGCAGTTGTTCTGGCAGCGATTTTGTGGTTTTGAGAGGACTGTGGCTGAATGGAAAAATAGCTTTTTCATTCTTGAGCTACCGTCTCGTTGGTGGCGCTGCGGCTTTAATTAAGAGCTTGTAGGTTCTCTTTGGGCAAACCCAGCGGTGTTGACTAGGAGCGAGCTTGATCAAGCTAACGCTTTGTTGGATAGAAGTACTCGTTATCGCATTCGAGAATTCGCCTCGTACAAGCTTCTAAACGAGTGCGTTATGGGTGAGTTTGTCTTTTTCTCCGCCTTTTCCTTCTTTCATCCTTTTATGTTCTCACATATTCCATTATCAGGGGATACTGACGGGTAGCCCTTAGGGGGGAACTAACACCCCTTTGAATGTGATGCCGCTCAGAACTATGCCGGCCTCCCCTCCTTCCCCACGCTCCGGTCGTCGAGGTGCTCCGCCCAAAAGGGGAAAAACAAAGACAGTCGCTGGGAGGGGGCGAGGGTGCGTTATCTCCGCGCGAGCTTCCCGCTTTATCGATAATTGGTTGCCGCCTCGTCAGGGGAGAATAAATATAAGTTGGCCTGTGACTCGGCTAGTTGATAGTGATGATAGCAGTAAAAGCGAAGATGCGGATGCGAAGCTAGACCTTTGTCATGCCTCCTCGCTTCAGCGAAAGAAATTGAGGGTAAGCATACATGGGCAGGCTACCGGGACTTCTTCTGATCATGCTGTCGCAAGGGTTGCCGCAGCGCCTGCCGCTTCTTCTTCAGCAAGAATTTCTCAAACAGCGGTAGTTGCTGACGCGCCAACGGTCTGTCCTCCTACCGCTGCTACAGTCTCGTTGGTGACAGATTCTCCTCCGCCGCCTAACGCTCTTGACTCTCCCATCTCTCAATTTATTCATGACGTTGCGACAACGACTTCTCTAACTTCTAAACTACCGCTCACGACTCTTCCTCGATTGTTTTTTACTTCTATCCCCGATGTGAGTAATAAAGGTTCTCCTCCGACTCCGATGATCGATCTCTTTCCTGATGGGCCTAAAGGGACTCCGCGCTATCACATGGACCTGACGGGCTTTGGCTTCAACAGCCTCCGTGCTGCAGGAGTAGAAAATCCCTTCTCAAGGGATGAGTTTACCGCGCCTCTGATAGGAGAAATGATGCGCTCCTCTTCAGAGAAAGAGAAATTTCTTCAGCTTTCACCAGAGGCTCACTGCAGGCATGTTGTGAATGATTCTCTCGATATCTTCCGCTATTTTCACTATGCGGTAGAGGCTTTTGACGGCGAGATGCGAGATTCAGCCCGCGCCATGTATGCTCAGAAGGTGCAGCTTGATCGGTCGTTAGAACAGACGGGGTTACTGGCGCATCTTTACGACGATTCTCATAGGGAACTGAGTAGAGAAAAGTCCAAAGGGAAAGCGATAGCCAATGTTCTGAAGGCGAAGTTAGCTTTGGAAAGAGAGAAGAATTTTCTTCTTCGTGAAGAGATGCTAGCTCGAGATGAGGAATTTTCTAGGCTTCTGCTAAAGATGGAGCTTTGGAAGAAGAAAGTCCTGGAGGCCCTCACTTCTGGGCTCGCTACCCGTTGTAGGCGCGGTTCCTTCAATCCGACCGATGTTGTTGATTGTGTTTCTGCCATAATAGACAAAGTAAATAAAGATGGAAATGATGCGTCTTCCTCCGGGGGAGAGAAAATCTGGTGACGGTTGCGGTGGCATGCAATGACTTTTCTCTTGATTGTTGTCCTCTCTATCTGTATTTATTCTTCAATTTATCACTCGCTTTTCCCGAAAACATTTATCATTTGCTATTCTTGTTATAAGGCTGACGCTTTCACTGTTATTGATGTTTTTCCCTCAAACGCTGGATTTTGTCGTATTACCGATGTTACTTGCACTGCCGCACTATTTCGTGAGATTACGTGTCAGAGTTGATGCTGCTTTTCAGAGCATTAAATGCTTATGAATCTCCTCACTGATGCGATCGAAAAATGATGATGAGAAAGGACACGTGTCTTTCTTATGGTGAAGCGTTTGAGATGGGCAACTTCTAGGGAATAGCGGGGATTGAAGCGTTCCTCTTTTGAAGTTGTGTCCTTCGCGCGTGTCGCGCCCTTTCATTGCGCCATCTCGCCATGTGTCAGTTGATAACTGGTCACACCCTTTCAACTCCTTTTAGGGTTATATAATGTTTTTCTCCCCGTATCTTTTTCTTTTTTATCTCTTTCCCCACTCATTGCTTCCTTCTGAAAATAACTCACGCCGTTTCTTCTTCTTTGCTCTGGGATTCTTGGGATTTCTTTTACGAAGGTACACACATTACTTCCTTCTTTTATTTTCTTTTTCCTTTTTTACTGGCTATGGCTAAGACCTCTTCTTCAAAATCTGCCGAGGGAGAAAGTTCCCAAAAATCTGTTGAGCAGCAGAAGATTAGTGACACCCCTACTTGTCTTTACACCTTGCCCTTAGTTCATCGTTGTCTGTCTGGTTTCAATGTTCGGTTTCCTCAGGGCTATTCTACTAGTGTCGCCACTGACCCTCTTCGCCTTAATAGTGCATTGCCCGATAATAGTAGGATATTGTATGCTAAACTGTTTGATCATGGGTTTCGGCTTCCCCTTGACCCACTTGTAAAACTGTTGCTGGCCGATTCTGACTTGAATTCGGCCCAACTGAGTCCTAACGCAATTTGCATTGTTAGCACTTTTGCGGCGCTGTGCCGGTTCAAAAGGATTGAGTCACCTTCATTAGCGCTACTTCATGATATTTTCCAGTTGTATTCCCGCAAGGGGGTAATATCGATATCACCCCGCTATGATGATGACTCGCTGAAGCCCTTTACTTGGAAACTTATGGGTATCGAGTCTTCCGTTCCTCGTAGGAAAGAAGAATTTTTTGTTGTTAACCTGCCCGAGCCTTTGTGGAGAACTGGCTTTAACGAGGAAATCAAAAACGAGGCCTGGGGTAGCAGAAAGCCACTCTCCAATCCGGAAGATGGTTGGCTAAAAACGCTGCTCCAGATGGACTTCAGTGTTGACACTCGTAAAGTGGCAAACAGAGTGGCAGTTCCAGATTGTAGAATGGGTGAGCGTTTGCCCTTACTATCTCATACTGCTGGGAAATGCTAACGCTAACATTTTTTCATGACTGTGCAGTGGTTCCGCCCGGTTGGGAGCCTGAATACATTCGGAGAAAAAGGAGGAGGGAGCAAGCGCGAAGAGCCCAGGCTGCCGCTGCTGCTGCTGCTGCTGCTGAAGGTGAGGCTATCGGTGTTACTTTGGTCGGGCCACCTTCTCAAGGAGTTGCCTCCACCGCCAGTGCTGTTGAGACGTCGTCTTCGCGAGTGCGTGTTATGAGAAGGAAAAGAAGTAAAAAGGCAGCCGCCATACCTCCTGCCCTTTCCCAGGCTACCGCGTCTCTAGAAGTGTCTGATGGTCAAATTCCTACCGGAATTCCCTTGGCTTCTCCTTCTGACCAGGTATATCTATTCGGTACCGCTCCTGATTTCTTCTTTCTCTTGCCGCATCCTCATTGCATTTCCATTCTTAGGGAGTTGGCCACGTTTCCCCACACTCTCCTTCTCACGACGATATGTCCTTTGCGAGCGAGCTTGCCGAGCGGCGGAAGAAGATTCGCCACGACCTTCATTGCAGTCCATCGTCATCTGGTGTTAACCCACCCCTGACAACTGGTACAAGGAATGACGCACCTCCCAGACAACCTCAAGGTGTTGGCCCTGCTGCCGATATCCATACTTTTGCTGACTCTCCCATCCATTCTACCACTGGTGCTGTAGGTTTTAATTTGGAGATGTTGGGTTATGAGGCAGTCGGTGGTGGTGAGTCTTTTGTTTCCACCCTGGAGGGAACTGATGACCGCCCTTCTTCTCCTCCTACAATGTTTTTTGTTCCTTCGTCCCCGCTTACTGCCGCAAAGGATAATTCTGGCTCTGACTTTACGATTGGTGTGACTCCGTACGCTCCTCCCAGCTTTGCTACTCATCTCGTTAACCTGGGTGGCCTCAGGGAGAAGGCTTTTCAAGTTTCTGATTCTGATAGCTCTGAGGCTGTTCTTGCGTCTACATCTCTTTTGGCGGCTCGAATATTGTGGCACCAAAGGGAGAAGGATGCGTTTGTCGCCAAGGGTCATCAGGGACGTATGGATTTTCTTCGCTCTCAAATGTTTTCCTCTTTCTGCCATGCTCATTATATGGGTGAAGCCAGTGCTAAGGAGGCGGCAGAGAAACAAAGAGAAATAGATGTCCCATCTTCTGAACGTCACAGATTTTTGGATGCCATGACAGCTTCCAAGCAGGAGGCGGAAGCTGCTAAACAAGAGGCGAGTGCTGCCAAGCAAGAGGCAGAGGCTGCCAAACTCGCGCTGGAGGAGGAGAAACGGAAAAGCATCGCTCTAAGTACACACCTTTCTGAAGAAGGGACTGCACTAGCGCAAGAGAGGCAACAGAATGTTGAATTGGCTGCCAATCTTAGCCTTTCTGCCGAGAAATGCCGTTGGTATCTGAGAGTGGGGGCAATGCTTATGATAGAGACCTTCATGCGTCATCATGGGGTGAGCGATGCTCAGATTGAAACCCTTTCTACCTTTTTTGAGGAGAGGCCTTCACAGGTATCTGACGAAGATTTCTACAGTACGAGGGCCGCCAATCAGAAGGGGGAACGACGCGTCAACCGCTTCTTAAACTTTGCCCTTTGCCTCTTGACTTTTTGTTGCCGGGATGGCTTAGTCCATCCTTTGGGAATTTTCCTGTTATTTTAACGATGTCGCCTCTTTTTCTTTGTTGGTCTCGTTTCATGATGTAACTGTTTCAATGAAGTTAGTAGGCCTTGCTATCAGAATTATAATAGTGCCTGTCATACCTTATGCGGTTGCACGCCATCCGCGGTTGCT
Organism: Viola odorata; assembly: GCA_963691705.1. NCBI lineage: Eukaryota > Viridiplantae > Streptophyta > Magnoliopsida > Malpighiales > Violaceae > Viola > Viola odorata. The sequence continues at coordinate 24,930,304 of OY829542.1, forward strand.
AAAACATTTATGTCTTTTACAGACATAATATTTCATAGCAGTTCATCTTCCGAGGGAGGCTTTCCTGTGGCGCCTTTGCCTTCTCTATTCTTTGTTGGGAATCAGGAAATTATTTTTTTCGCGTCTTGTGTTTAATTCTGCATGTATCACTGTGTTAACACTGCATTCTGCATTGTTATTTCTTTAGTGATGTTTCAAGGAACAAAGTAGTTATTATTTCCATCCGTGCCGTGCATAGTTTCATGCATAGTTTCCATGTTGCGATAGAGATATCTCTCCAGCTCAACTTCACCGAGTATCAACCGCTCGATACTAGCTGGGATATCTCTCCTTGTTTCAAATGCCAACGATCGGCTTGGGGCGTGCCTCGTCTTAGTGAGCCATCTGATCAGGACCGGGCATCACAAGGATAGAATTTTCACTCCCAAGCGTTGAAACCTCACGTTCCTGGAGCGTGCCTCGTCTTAATGGGCCGTCTATGTGAGCACGGTTACCACAAGGATAGGATTTTCACTTCCAAAATGGAGTTACTACCTCCTTGGGGGCGTGCCTCGTCTTAATGGCCCGCCTGTATGAGCACGACTGCCACAAGGATAGGATTTTCACTCCCCAGGATGCCGGGGCGTGCCTCGTCTTAATGGGCCGTCTATGTGAGCACGGTTACCACAAGGATAGGATTTTCACCCCCAATGCTATTTATGCCAGGGCGTGCCTCGTCTTAGTGAGCTGTCTGATCAGGACTAGCCATCACAAGGATAGGATTTTCACTCCTGGCATTCTTCATTATCTGCGTATTGTTGGCCATAATATGCACAAAGATGCCTTTCATTTATGCGTTAGAGCAATATTAACAAGGCCAAATAGGAGAGATTACCTTCTAGCATGATATAGTTTTAAACGGGCTATATTCCAAGAGTTTGGTAGGGGAGTACCGTCAAGTGTTTCCAAATGATATGCTCCCTTTCCGATGACGCGATTGACGTGATAAGGCCCGTCCCAATTTGGGCTGAGTTTTCCCATGCGTTACCCCGCTGCTCGTTTGTCTCTGAGCACTAAGTCTCCCGCTTTGAGCAATCGCTCCTTGACTTGTTTGTTATGGTACTGTGCCATTTTCCTTTTGTAATGCAAAGTTTTTAGGAGAGCCTCTTCTTGTATTTCTGGTAGCGCATCAAGGTTAACGCGTAACCTTTCTTCATTAACTTCTTCTCTGAAATATGCCACTCGCAGGCTCAAGGTGCCAATTTCTACCAGCGTGACAACCTCTGTTCCAAAGGCTAATGCAAAGGGCATTTCTCCAGTAGTAGATTTCACGGTCATGCGATAGGCTCATATTACATATGGCAGTTCGTCTGCCCATTTCTTTTTAGAACCTTCTAGGTTCCTTTTGATGCCACTGAGGATGCTGCGGTTGGTCACTTCTGCTTGACCATTGGTTTGCGGGTGCGCTACAGAAGAGAATCTCTGCTCAATTTGAAATTCTGCGCATTGATTTCTAAAGAATTGGCTTGTAAATTGTGTTCCGTTGTCGCTGACCAATATGCGAGGTACCCTGAATCGCATGATGACTTGATATTTGAAGAAACGCCAAATCTTCTCCGTGGTAATGTTAGCTACCGCCTCTGCTTCTGCCCACTTCGTGAAATAGTCTACCGCGACGACCACAAACTTCAATTGGGATCTGGCTTTTGGAAACGGGCCCAATATATCAATTCCCCACTTGGCAAACGGGAAAGGGGCGACAATTTCTGAAATTTGCGCGGCTGGTCTTCGTGGGATTTTGGCGTATTCTTGACATTTCTGACAAGATTTTACAAAATTGTGACAGTCTCTACGAATGGTGGGCCAGTAGAATCCCGAACGAAAGACCTGTGCTGCTAGGGTGTCACCAGCCATATGCATGCCGCATATTCCTTCATGGATTTCTCGCAAAGTATGGAGCCCTTCCTGCTCCGTTATGCACTTCGCGGCTGGATGAGAGAAACATTTTCGAATTAATTCTCCATTGTAGTATGTGCACCGTGCCGCTTGTTTCAAAATTTTCCTTCTTTCAGCGTTATCTATTAGCAGCTCGTCATATTTCAAATATTTCACAATGGGAATTCTCCAATCGCTCTCTATTTCTTCTACGCACAGGGACGCTTGTTCTTCCATGAAAGAGGGCACTGGTATCTCACCATAATGCACATCTTTGGGTATGGAGGCTGTCGGGCTAGCTGCCATTTTAGCAAGATTGTCAGCTTCGCTATTATCCTCTCGAGGAATATGCTCGAAGCGGACTTGAATGCCTTTTCTCTTTGCCTCTGTTAGCTCATGTTTTACCTTTGTGAGGTATTGAATCGTGATGGGTTCCCGCGCTTGGGAATTTCCCAAGACTTGATCTATTACCAATTTAGAGTCCCCCCGTATCTTTAGCTGCGGATCATGAATTGTCCCTGCACCGCTCGTGGCTTCCACGAAGAAGTTGTTGCCTATTCTGAGCCCGACCAGTAACGCTTCATATTCGGCCGCGTTGTTGGATAGCGGTTGCAGAATTCTGACGGCGTAGCACATCTGTATGCCATCGGGTCCGATCATGAAAATTCCCACACCGCCTAACTCTTGGTTTTTAGCTCCATCCACGTGAATGATTCATGCATCGCTGTAAGTATCTAGGGATGGGAGATCTGCCTCTTCCCCTTCCCCTTCTGGTGGGTTCACCGGCAGCTCTTGTGTAAATGTGCATTTTGCTATGAAGTCTGCTAACGCTTGGGCTTTGATGGACGGTCTGGCCTTATATTGCAATCCATACTGCTCGAGTTCGATTGCCCAAATCAGCATTCTTCCTGAGGATTCAGGCTTTCTCAAGATTTTTCCCAACGGTTGATCAGTCAGTACTACAACAAGATGAGCTTGAAAGTATCGATCCATCTTTCGTGTTGCCTGCACGAGGGCAAATGCTGCTTTCTCTATGCGAGTGTACCGCGACTCGGCGTCCTTCAATATATGACTGACAAAGAATACGGGGCGATGAATATGCCTATCGCTCCGTACCAGGACGGCGCTGACCACCTCGTCGGCGACACCTAGATACAAATATAAAGTGTCGCCCAGTTCCCGTCTTGTCAGCACCAGGTCAGACGAGAGGTAGGCCTTTATGCCGGCAAACGCCTCTTCGCATTCTTTTGTCCACCCAAAAGGGGCTCTCTTACGAATAATTTTTAAAAAAGGGAGGCATCTCTCGCCTTGCTTGGAGATAAACCGCCCTAACGCAATGATGCACCCTGTGAGATTTTGCACTTCTTTAACAGTTCGCGGAGATATCATGTCTTGGATCGCTTTTATTTTCGAAGGATTAGGCTGGATGCCTTTCTGGCTAACCACATAGCCTAAAAATTTGACTGTTTGGAACGCGAACATACATTTTCGGGGATTTAACTTCATCTTGTATTCTCGCATCACACTGAAAACTTCTTCTAGATCAGCCACATGGTCCTCAAAGTATGTCATCCACGTAAGCCTCTAGCTTTTTCCCAATTTGCTTCTCAAAAATTTTATTTGCCATGCGTTGGAATGTTACCCCAGCATTTTTTAATCCAAACGGCATCGCCGTATAGCAATAGGTGGCCTTGGGAGTGATAAAGGCAGTCTTTTCTTCATCTTCCACAGCCATGGGGATTTGGTGATACCCCGAGTTAGCATCCAATGAGCTCAGGTAAGCGTATCCCGCTGTTTGGTCAACCAGTTGATCGATTCGAGGTAGGGATAACAGTGTTTGGGATAGGCATCATTCAGATCGGTGACATCAATACACATGCGCCATTCTCCGTTAGGTTTTGGGACTAATTGATTGACGCTTTATTCCATGTGTTTTTACCACTGTAAAACTCCCTTTTTGTGGCAGAAACAATTCTTTCGACGTCAATTTGGGTTATTTTGGCAAATCTTAGGTAAGACTGGTTTTTGGAAGAATCGGATGCTGGAGCTAAAGGTTGGCAATCTTAGCCGTGTGTCATGGCTAAGATTGCAGAATAGAGGCGTGCACACCGTGGACTCAAGGAAGCAAAATCAGATCGAAAGACTAGCTGGCGATTACATCCGCAAGAAGAAATCTTTGATGTAATCCTATTTGAACAAAAACACTTCGTTATTTTATTATTATTATCGCTTTAGGATTTAAAAACAATTGGGATTTCTATCCCTACTTTTTAGTTAATTTGAATTGAGGAGTTTGGAAAGAAACGTGAAGGGCGGGGACTCTAACCTTATTTAAGGTTAGGGAAGACTGTCAATTACGGAGGAATCCATTCTCCTCTCTTCTGGGTTTTTTGTAAACATTCGGCTGTGGTATTTCCTTTAGGAATATCGCATTTTAAATTAAATTCATGTTCTTCAATTATTTCTCTTTTCCTTTGATCATGATATCTAGTAGCTAAACACCTAGTTCTTGGTAAGGGTCGAGTGAGCATGTTTGTAAATCGTGAGACTATTGGTCTTAAGTATCCTATCAGTCGTATTCGATTCAAGTTCTGTTTTAACAAACCAGTTCCCGTCTAGGCCAAGACTTGATCGATCTTAGCCAAGACTACAAATTTGCAGTCAGTCACTAAGGGGACGAGCGAAACTGAAGTGACGAAGTAGACGGCTAACCTCGCGGGGGTTAGTGAATTTGAATCGATATAGGCCTAACCAGATTGACGACCTAGGGCTCCGAGTTGGGATTAGCTTGGTCTAGACTCTGTCTTTCCCTACGCCATTGAGAAAACGCATGTGCCTCAAGCCAGCAGCCAATTGGATAAACCCTTTAGCCAGCAAGGTGTCCACTGACCAGGATCACTCGGAAAGGGGGTACCCTCCAAGTGATTTGAATAGGAGGAAAGTAGGATTGGAAAGGGGTTCCTCCCAATCTATAGCAGAGTTATGTTAGAGAAGGAGAAAATATTTTAGTCTATGATCAATTACGCAAGCAAAGTGCTCACGAATTCGCCCATACCAGGAATCTACCCCACGAAAGTTCCAACCAATCTCAACCAACAATCTTAGCTAAGATTCACTTCTGCTTAAGGTTGTTTCCGATAAATTAGTTTTTGCTTATTCTCTTTTATGCTTTGTTTATCTTAATTGCAGAACAACAAACCCTCAACTCCAGTGACGAGGAAGTCGAGTCAAGACTACGATACACCACCAAGATCTCTATGGATGAACCTCTTATCGCAATCTACGAGTCCCTTGTGGACGAGTGATAATTTATATTCCTACCCCATTTTCTATATCTTTTTACAACTAAATTTGATGCCCTCGACACGCAATCAAATTTTGGCGCCGTTGCCGGGGATCTTCTGACAGTGTATTTTGTAGTTTTGTTTTTCTTATTTCTGTCTTTCGCAGTTGATGACCAGGTCCTCAAAGGAAGAACTACTACCTTTGAATCCAGAACTCACAAGGACCGAAACCCAAATCAGAAAGAAATCTAAGAGGAAATTCGCTGGTGAATTTTCGGGAACTCAATCAGAAACTGATTCCAGCAACAGTTTAGGCCAAGATCAGGGCCCAGCTGAGAATGCAATACCAAACATGGAAGAAAACCAAGAAGAACAGACGATGAGACAACAAAACAGGGGGGCAGAATGAGTGACCTACTCGTGTATTAATCTACCCCCGATGGCTAATGATTGGTCCATCAAGACAAACATCATTGCCAACTTAACCAAATTTCATGGGCACTCAAATGAGAATCCGTATAACCATTTGAGAAACCTTCACCTCCAATGCGATACCCTCAAACCAGTAGGAGTAACAATAGAGAGAGCCAAACTGAAGTCATTTCCTTGGTCTCTCGAAGAGTCAGCTAAGAATTGGTTCTATAGCTTGCCCCACAATACCATTACAACCTGGGGAGACATGCCCGCTGCCTTCCTAAATAAATGTTGGAATGCGACTAACGCAGGGGCAGCAAGAAAAAGTTTAGTATCCATTCAGCAGAGAGGAGGAGAAACCTTGAGCGAATACCATCAAAGGTTTAGGGATCTTCAAGACATTTGCCCTACACATGGAGTGGCAGACCATCTCCTGATCCAATACTTCTATGATGGAATGTGTGTAAAGGATAGGGAGAGGCTAGACTCAGCCGCTGGAGGAGCACTTCAAGATCTTACACCAACGAGAGCAAAATTACTTCTCCAAACAATGGCTGACAACAACCAAAACAACGCCTCATCCGAGAGAAATTCTACACCTTCTTCTTTAAATGCAATAAATATGGAAAACAAGCTTGATAAGATTACTGATATTTTGATGAATCTCTCTACAGGTACCCAATCCCAAGCACAAACTACAGTAGCAGCAGCCAATCCCATGCCCTCGGTTTGCGGGGTTTGCCAACAGCTAGATCATCCAACCCATAGTTGTTATGTGGTGGAACAGCCGGGAGATCCATCCCCAACCTCAGTCAATGCGGTATATGGTTACAACCAAGGACAATCTAACAATCAAGGGCAACCTAGGTGGAGACAACATCCCAATCTAAGGTGGAGACAAGATCCGCCTCAGCCTAGCCAACCAAATCAGGAACCAAACCAACAACAACAATACTTACCACAATACAACCAACAGCCACAACAGTCTCCCATAAATTTCCAACACTTCGTACCCAAACCACCAGGAGAAAATCAATCCAATGCTCCTGTCCCACTTCCTACACCTCGACCGCTTAAGATTACCGGAGTACCTATCGAGGACACAATGCAAAAATTCATGCAAGCAACTCAATCCAGCCTTGTTGAAATGCAAAAGCAAATAGGTCAGCTCACCCAACAGATCCAGCAAACAGGAACAAGTGGAAAATTACCTTCCACCACCGAGGATAACCCAAAGCACAATGTAAGTGCTATCCATCTAAGGAGTGGGAGTGTTCTACCTGAACGAAAGGGTGCAAAATCAGATCGAGAGATTCACAACCAATCATATGAAGACAAGGATGTGGATGTGGATGAAGAAATACAAGAAGAAACTCAAGCAGAAGTTCAGCCGGAGCCAATCTTGGCTGAGACTGAAACACATACTAATATTCCAGTTCAAGCAAAACAGCCGATCTTAGCTAAGACTAATGCTAAGGCTGATGAGCAGATTATGAAACCTCTGGAAACAGCAGATATCCCACCTCCCTATCCTCCCAAGTCCTCTAAACAGAAGAAATTAGACGAGGCTAAGGACTTCATGAACATTTTTGGCAAAGTGGCCGTGAATATTCCTATGCTAGACTTAATTTCAAAAGTACCTTCTTATGTAAGATTTTTGAAAGAACTCTGTACTAACAAAAGGAAACTTGCAGGTATTGAGAGAGTGAATCTTATGCAGAATGTTTCTTCAGTACTTCAGAGTAAACTACCAGAGAAGTGTGGAGATCAGGGAACCTTCACCATCCCTTGCAAGATTGGGAACAAAACGGTGGAGAAAGCTCTTTGTGACTTAGGAGCTGGGATCAACGTAATGTCCTTAAGAGAATACGAAGAATTACAAATGGGACCGATGAAAGAGACGCAAGTGGTGATACAACTAGCTGACCGAACCGTGATCCATCCTAAGGGTTTGGTAGAGGACGTCCTCGTCTAAGTCAATAATTTTATATACCCTGTGGACTTTTATATTGTTGAGATGGACTCAGATTTACCTTCTTGTACCACTGATGTGCTCTTGGGTAGACCTTTCCTTAGGTCCGCTAGAGCAAAGATAGATGTTTACGAAGGTAGTATTATTTTGGAATTCTTTGGGAGCATGATTAAATTTTACATGAAGGAGGGATTAAAATATCAAAATGAGACGCATAGTGTTAATTTTATTGATATCTTATATCCTATTGAAGAAGAGACTGCAGACTTAAATACTACTGACCCACTTGATTTTGTCTTAAGCAGGAGTGTCTCAGCTAAGACTCTGGATGAAATGGAAGATCGAGTAGGAAACCGAGAAGATCTTAGGGAGATCCTAACGGACCTTTATGAGACTGGACCAGTGAAGGAATCACTACCTTGCCCATTGTTTAGCATGTCTAACTCTAAGATTTTACCATCTATTGTTCAGGCACCAGAGCTTGATCTTAAGGATTTGCCAGAACACCTTAAGTGCACCTATCTAGGCCAAGACAAAACCCTACCAGTAATAATCTCAGCTAAGCTTTCCAGCGAGGAAGAAGCAAGATTGACAAGCGTCTTGAAGGAGCATAAAGAGGCTATTGGATGGACTCTAGCAGATATCAAGGGCATATCCTCAACCATTTGTACCTACAAAATTCATGTGGAAGAGGATAAGAAAATGATTAGACAACCCCAAAGGAGGCTTAACCCTCCGATGATGGAAGTTGTCAAGAAAGAAATCATTAAATTGCTTGATGCTGGAATTATTTATCCAATCTCTGATAGTTCATGGATTTCCCCTGTGCAGGTCGTCCCTAAAAAGACTGGGATCACCGTGACTGAAGGAGAAGATGGAGTGAAAAGAATCGCAAGAATACAGAATGGATGGAGAGTCTGCATAGATTACCGCAGACTTAACCAAGTCACTAGGAAAGATCACTTTTCATTACCATTCATCGACCAAATGGTGGAAAGATTGACTGGGAAGTCCCATTACTGTTTCTTGGATGGTTATTCGGGATTTCACCAAATCCCCGTGGCATTAGAGGACCAAGAGAAGACGATGTTCACGTGTCCCTTCGGGACCTTCGCATATAGACAAATGCCATTCGGATTGTGCATTGCGCCCGCCACCTTTCAGAGGTGTATGGTTAGTATCTTTTCAGATTATGTAGAAAAAGGTATCGAAGTGTTTATGGATGACTTCACTGTGTATGGTGACAATTTTGATAAATGCTTAGCTAATTTGGAACATGTTTTGAAAAGATGCGAGGCCACCAATCTTGTCCTTAACTATGAAAAATGTCATTTCATGGTCGAACAAGGTATTGTACTAGGTCATGTAGTTTCTAAGAAGGGCATAGAAGTTGACCAGGCTAAGATTGATGTTATCAAGACTTTGCCTTACCCCTCATGCGTGCGTGAGGTTAGAAGTTTTTTAGGCCATGCGGGATTCTATCGTAGGTTTATTAAAGACTTCTCGAAGATTGTGGAGCCAATGTGCAAACTATTACAAAAAGAAGTGGACTTCAATTTTGACGAATCTTACCAAGAAGCGTTTGACAAGATCAAAGATAAACTCACATCAACCCCAATCATCAAGGCACCAGATTGGGACCTCCCATTCGAATTAATGTGCGATGCTAGCAACTCGGCAGTTGGTGCGGTTCTAGGGCAGAAGATTGGCAAAGATCTACACGTGATCTACTATGCCTCTAAGATGCTCGACGATGCCCAAAAGAACTATACCACAACCGAGAAGGAATTGTTCGCAATAATCTTTGCATTGGACAAATTCAGATCATATTTGTTGGGAACGAAAGTCATAGTCTTTTATGACCATGCAACCTTAAGGTACCTGTTGACAAAAGCCGAATCTAAGCCAAGACTGATCCGTTGGGTTTTACTTTTGCAGGAACATAATTTAGAGATTAAGGACAAAGCGGGAAAGAAGAACTTGGTCACCGATCACCTAAGTAGATACTTCGTGAAGGATGATTCAGAACCTATCAGAGATGACTTTGTAGACGAACATCTATTTGCTATCTAAGTAAATAGACCATGGTTTGCCGACCTAGTCAATTTCTTAGCCACGGGTAAGCACCATGGAGACCTAACGGCTCAAGAAAAGGTTAAGATTAAGCACGACAGCAGGTATTTCATTTGGGATGATCCTTATCTATGGAAAATCGGATCTGATCAGTTGATTAGAAGATGCATTCCCGAAACTGAAATCCCTTATGTTTTGAAATTTTGTCACTCTTATGCATGTGGTGGGCATTTTGGAACTAAGAGAACGGCCTTAAAAGTCCTAGAGTTAGGATTTTATTGGCCTACTCTATTTCATGATAGCTATATGTTTTGTAAGACATGCCCTGAATGCCAAAACATAGGAAACATCAGCGCTAGAAATCAAATGCCCATGAACGTTATATTAAATTGTGAGATTTTTGATCTATGGGGCATTGATTTCATGGGGCCATTTCCTATATCAGATGGAAATCAATATATATTACTTGCTGTGGATTACGTGTCTAAATGGATAGAAGCTAAAGCAACTAGGACTAATGATGCTAGAACTGTTGTTGTCTTTTTGAAAACTAACATTTTGAATAGGTTTGGCATGCCTAGGGGGATCATTAGCGACCGAGGCACACACTTTTGCAATAGTATTATTGTTTCTCTTTTCAGAAAGTATGGTGTAACCCACAAAATCTCCACTGCATACCACCCTCAGTCCAATGTCCAAGCGGAGGTATCAAACAGAGAAGTCAAATCGATCTTAGCTAAGACAGTTGGCTTAGATCGACGAGATTGGAGTTAAAGACTGGATGATGCTCTTTGGGCATATAGAACTGCTTACAAATCTCCCATAGGAATGACTCCCTATAAATTGGTGTATGGAAAAGCCTGTCATCTGCCAGTAGGTATGCAACATAGAGCTTATTGGGCGATTCGGAAATGCAATCTAAGGTACGACCAAGCAGGTGCGGAAAGGAAACTCCAACTCCATGAGATGGAAGAATTGAGGAACCAAGCATATGACAACCAGCTCTTAGCTAAGATCAGGATGAAAACATACCATGATAGCAAGATTGTTGAGAAGAACCTCCAACTTGGGGGAAAAGTCCTTCTATACAATTCCAGATTCAAGCTCTTCCCAGGTAAGCTTAAGACCAAATGGGAAGGTCCATATGTTATCACTAATATTTACCCTCATGGTGCAGTGGATATTAAGAATGAAAAGACAGGAGTCATATTCAAAGTAAATGGACAGCGACTTAAACCTTTCCTAGATGGATTTCCAACGTTTCAGGAAACTCAAGCGATTGAAGCCCCACCGGAGATTCATTAAATGAACAACAAAGTCTTGCCTAGGACTATAACTAAGGCGCTACATGGGAGGCAACCCATGCATTTATTCTTTTTTATTTCTTTTGAATAAAATTAATTGTTCAAATACTCTCTAAATGCATTGCATTTAATCATGTTTTATTGTCCATTTACTTGTTTAATTGGACAGTAAATCTACTGATTTATCCATGATTTCCCCTTTTTCTTGGCAGTTCTGGTATGATGGCATAATTTTGGAGATTCTGATATGGAGAGCTGAAGCTGATTTTCCTAGTCTTGGCCTAGACTTTGGCCAAGACACTTTCGCGTCTGAAACAGCACACCAGTCAGATCGTCTTGGCCTAGACTTCGGCCAAGACTCTTTTGCGATTGAGCAGTCATCAACGTCCGCTTGGGCCGTTTCTTCATTGGGCTTTGCAGCTGGCAAGTAGTAGTTGTCCCGCAATCTTAGAGGGATCTGAAGCGCATATCTCTTGAAGAATCCCGCATGAGATCTCCCACTTTTTGTAATTGCGATTTTATTCCTATTGTAACTCAAACAAATTATTATTACAATCTTTTAGAGATTTTCTAGGAAGTAGAGTTGGAGTAGGGCAGAGGAGTTTTAGGGCTATTTAGCCGAACTTTGTTCTTCTCTGTCCCAGATCGGTCCATCATAGGATTTTCTCCTCCTTCTTCTCTTTTTCGGCATTATACTTTGCTCTAGATTTGTTTAAATCTCGGATTAATTTAGTTTATGCAATTATATATATTTTTATCTTTTCAATCATGAGTATGAGTAGCTAAATACCGATTCTTGGTAAGGGTTGATGAGTTGAGTTCTTATGCGTTCGTGAGATCAAATCATGGTTAATAATCTCTTTGCTTGTGTTTATTTATTTCTTAAGCTTAATCCATCGCTTACTCACTAGGGACAAAGTCTGATCATCTTTGTACTCTAGTAGAGAAGAGTTGCAGCCAGTCTAGAAGGAGAGGGAGTACCCGTCGGCTAGATATAGTAGACAACTAGTCTCGCGCCAGACTAGAAGAAATAAGTAATCTAGGTCAAGACCAGATTGACAACCTAGGGTTTCCATAGGAAAGCACCTTGACCTAGGTACTGTCTTCCCCTACACCATTGAGGAAGCAAACAACCATTCAAGACAACAGTCAAACGGATAAACCCTTTAACCAGCAAGGTGTCCCTTGGCTAGGATTATCAGGAGAGGGAGTACCCGCCAGGTAATTTGAAAAGGAGGGAAGACAGGAGTGAAAAGGAGTTCCTCCACTCTATAGCAGTGCTATGAATGAAGAGATGAATACACTTGAGTCGATGATCGAAGCATAAGAACATAAGCTCTTGTTAGCCCAAGGGCAACTTACTCTTGTTTTGATGATTTTAGACACACAAACTAATTAACTATACTAATGCAATTTGAAGTTAAAGTGTGTGTAGTTTGCGATGAAACGAATAAGAGGCAACAAATCAAGATATCGCAAGCTAGAAGATCAAGTGTACATTAGGACTTTAATCATGTAAGTATGATTCTAATTAACACTTGATTCATGTTCAAGATACCTCAAGGAAAGTTTTCAAAAAGGTTTTACGCGAAAACGATTTTTATATTTCGAGTTATGGGACATTTTGTTCCTGGCGGCATACCGCCAGGAATGGTCTGTGTCTGGCGGCATACCGCCAGACTCGGCTAATTGAATTAATTCCGAAGCGAAGCTAGCGGCATACTGCCCCAGCCTTTTCGTTTCTGGCGGCATGCCGCCAGAGCCCAGGAGAACGCGCCAACAGCTATTTTCTCCACTTATAACGGCTAGTTTTGAACCCATACTCCCATGTCCGAACCTCTGCACTTTCCTCTCTATATATACTCATCTTAGATGAGTCTATACTTAACTAGAATACACTAAAACACTCAAGAAAGATTTAGAAAGCTCTCATACTCTTCAAAGCCAAAAATCTGAGTTTTTGCAAAAGCTTACAACTTCAAACATCTATCTTTCAAGTAAGTTTTAAGCTTTCTATTTGAGGTATTCTTGTTCATTTATTGGCATTGATTATTGAATCATACATAGTATATTTGTACACCAATTTGTGTTGCCATTTAACCACTTTCTTGTCAAGCATTATTGATTGTGATAGGTTGTGATTGAGCCCGGAAAAATCACATTGTAAGGTTTGTTGGTTGAGCCCGCAAAAACCAAGTGTAAGGTTATTGGTGAACCCGTGAAAACCAAGTGATAGGTTTATTGGTTGAGCCCGGAAAAACCAAGGTGTAAGGTTTGAGTTGAACCCGTAAAAACTCATGGTAAATAACGAAGTGTTCGTTGTTCAAAATCCTAAGGGTGAAGCTCTTAGGTAGTGGAGTACAATTCATTGAGGAATTGGAACCACTATATATCCTTGTATTTTTACATTCTATTTCCGCACTCATATTTCCTTACTATTTGTGTTAGAATTTTTATTTGCCTATTCACCCCCCTCTAGGCCGTTTATCAATTGGTAGCGAAGCAAGGTACTTGTTTTGTAGGTTTAATCGCCTCAAGTGAAAGATCAAATGGCTCAAGAGGGACTATATGTTTCAAAAGAAAGTGCTGCACTCACCCGTCCTCCTTATGTTGATGGGAACAATTATTTGCAATGGAAGACAAAGATGTTAGCCTTCCTTGGTGGACAAGATCAAATTATGCTGGATTGTGTCTTGAATGGATTTCATTTTCCCATGGAACCAGCTGCTGAAGATGGATCAATAAAACCTCTTCCTTTTGCTAAATGGCCAGCTGGATCAATTGCAAGAAAACAAAGTGAAGACAAGGCAAGGTTTGCTTTATTTTGTGCTATTTCTCAAAATGAATTTAATCGTGTTAGTGCTTGTAAATTGTCTAGAGATGTTTGGTTAGCTTTGGAGACAGCACATGAAGGCACTCCACAAGTAAGAAACATTCGACTCAACACACTCAAACGTGAATATGAATTACTAGGTATGAAGAGTGGTGAGTCTATTTATGAGTTAAGCACTAGAATTCAAAATATTTGCAATGCTATGGGAAATCTTGGATGGGCTCCTAGTGATGAGGAGATGGTAAGAAAACTTCTTAGCATTTTACCTAACTCTTGGAATGCCAAGACTTCTATTTTTGATGAGCTTGAAAAGAGACCTACTTTTTCTCAACTTGTTGGCTCTCTTACGGCTTTTGAGTACAAACTCAAAATGGGTGAACCGGAAGTGCAAAATGTTAAGAGCAACAATTTAGCTTTCAAAGCTCAAGAAGAAGAACGTGAAATGGCTTTCCTTTCCAGAAATTTCAAGAAATTTTTGAATTCAAAGAAGAAAAATTATCAAGGTAAGTATTCTAACTCTTCTAAATCCGATTTTAGAAATGATGTTGTTTGCTTTGAATGTGAAAAATCAAGACATGTTAAGAGTGAGTGCCCTAGGCTTGAAAGAACAAAGAGACGGTCAAGAGATAAAAATAATAGTAGAAAGCATCATAGAAGAGCTTTTAAAGCTACCTCCACTTGGAGTGATGAGGATGAACAATCAAGCAGTGATCAATCGAAGTCCTCATCCGAAGATGCTATTGCAAACTTGTGTTTGCATGCCAACGTTGATAGTGATGCTTCTTAAAGGAGTTCTTCATCAACTTCCACCTCATTCAACGGAGATACAAATGTGTGTCTTATGGCACAAGGGGAAAGCGATGATGAGGTAAATTCTTCTCAATCTCTTGATAATGAATATGGATTGCAAGAAGCTTTTGATGAATTGTCAATTCATTTTAAAAAGTCTTGCAAGAAAAATGCTTTACTTGTTAAGGATTTAGAAAATTTGAAAAATGACATTCTTGAGTTAGAATCTTTGAAAAATTCCTTGAAAGAGGAAAATGATTTTTTGAAAAATGACAATGAAGATTTAAGAGCTGTTTTGGCTGATACTAGAGATGAGTTTAAATCATTGGAAATTGCCAATGGAAAGAAAAACTCTATTTGTGAAATTTGTGCAAATTCTAGTAAGGAAGTAGCTATTTTAAATGAAAAGATTAAAATCCTTGAAGCTACTTTAGCTAAATTTACTCAAAGTGCACAAAGTCACCAAAAGTGTATAAATGATCAAAAGACTAGTGGTGATAGAAGAGGAATTGGTTTTGATAAATCTACTAGCATGAGTAATTATAAAACAACTTTTGTGAAGGCAAGAAATTGTAACCATGCTAGTTCTTCAAATCACTCACATGCTAGACCTTTGTATAAATGTGATTATTGTCATAAGAATGGTCACTTGGCATATTTTTGTTTTATCCGTAAAGGACTTATTTATGCAAAACAAATGTGGGCACAAAAGAGTGCATTTGCTAAGGAAGGACCCAACGTGTTTGGGTTCCTAAAACTAACTAGTTTGTTTTGTAGTAGTGCCGGAAACCCAATGCGGATAAATGAAACATATGTAGGGTTTTCATGGCACAAGTTGGGTGATGAATCGAAGCTCACCCTTTAATGATCATCTCCTTTAACCGTTTGAGTAAGAATTCGATTATCCTCTCTTTATCTTTATCTTGATATTTATCTTTGGATTGGATAATTGTTTGATCTTTTGGATTTGATCTTTGTTGCTCCTTTATTTACTCCTTGTATGATTTTGATTGACTTTCCTTATTTTTATTTACCCTTTTTGTTGATGACAAAGGGGGAGAATGAGTTAAGGGGGAGAAAGTCATGGGGGAGAATAAGTTTGGGGAGAAATGTAAGGTTTAAGAAATTAAAGGGGAGCAAAACTTTAAATCTTTGCTATGCTCCTGTGCACTAATGTATTTTCTGTTGGTAGCAGATTTGCAACTAATGTTTTATGTAGGGGGAGCATTTATTTGGCAAAGATTGGAGATGTAAGTTTACTCCATTTAACTTTAACTTGAATTGCAAGTTTAAAGTGATTTCATATTAGTTTGTGGTTGTCATCATCAAAAAGGGGGAGATTGTTAGCCCAAGGGCAACTTACTCTTGTTTTGATGATTTTAGACACACAAACTAATTAACTATACTAATGCAATTTGAAGTTAAAGTGTGTGTAGTTTGCGATGGAACGAATAAGAGGCAACAAATCAAGATATCGCAAGCTAGAAGATCAAGTGTACATTAGGACTTTAATCATGTAAGTATGATTCTAATTAACACTTGATTCATGTTCAAGATACCTCAAGGAAAGTTTTCAAAAAGGTTTTACGCGAAAACAATTTTTATATTTCGAGTTATGGGACATTTTGTTCCTGGCGGCATACCGCCAGGAATGGTCTGTGTCTGGCGGCATACCGCCAGACTCGGCTAATTGAATTAATTCCGAAGCGAAGCTAGCGGCATACCGCCCCAGCCTTTTCATTTCTGGCGGCATGCCGCCAGAGCCCAGGAGAACGCGCCAACAGCTATTTTCTCTACTTATAACGGCTAGTTTTGAACCCATACTCCCATGTCCGAACCTCTGCACTTTCCTCTCTATATATACTCATCTTAGATGAGTCTATACTTAACTAGAATACACTAAAACACTCAAGAAAGATTTAGAAAGCTCTCATACTCTTCAAAGCCAAAAATCTGAGTTTTTGCAAAAGCTTACAACTTCAAACATCTATCTTTCAAGTAAGTTTTAAGCTTTCTATTTGAGGTATTCTTGTTCATTTATTGGTATTGATTATTGAATCATACATAGTATATTTGTACACCAATTTGTGTTGCCATTTAACCACTTTCTTGTCAAGCATTATTGATTGTGATAGGTTGTGATTGAGCCCGAAAAAATCACATTGTAAGGTTTGTTGGTTGAGCCCGCAAAAACCAAGTGTAAGGTTGTTGGTGAACCCGTGAAAACCAAGTGATAGGTTTATTGGTTGAGCCCGGAAAAACCAAGGTGTAAGGTTTGAGTTGAACCCGTAAAAACTCAAGGTAAATAACGAAGTGTTCGTTGTTCAAAATCCTAAGGGTGAAGCTCTTAGGTAGTGGAGTACAATTCATTGAGGAATTGGAACCACTATATATCCTTGTGTTTTTACATTCTATTTCCGCACTCATATTTCCTTACTATTTGTGTTAGAATTTTTATTTGCCTATTCACCCCCCTCTAGGCCGTTTATCAGCTCTCACATCACCCTTACTTGGAATTCCCTTTTATTTGATTTATCACAATCTTGACCCCAGTCTAGGCCAAGCCTTTGGCCAATACTGTTTTGAACTATTTTACCTCTTTCTATTTTGTCTTTATTTTCAGATTCTACCAAAACCAAATCCAGTGACGAGGAAGTCAAACCAAGAATTACATCTCCTAGAGGTCTCTGTGGACGATCCTCTTACCATCATCTACAAACTCTTGTAGACAGTGATAAGTTGTATTTCTACCCCCAATTCCATACCTATTTCACTATTATATTTGACGTGTTCGACGCGCGATCAAATTTTGAAGCCGTTGCCGGGGATCTCTAACGGTATTTGTAGTTTTTGTTCTATGTTGTTTTTGATAGTTGATGACCAGGTCCTCTTGCAAAGAAGAAGATTTGCTACCATACAATCCGAATCTCACTAAGACCGAAGCACAACTCCGGAAGATAGCTAGAAAAAGAAAAACCCTAGAAGAAAGTGAATCGGAAGTCTCCAGTTCTGAATTAGATCATAGTCTAGACCACAGTCTAGACCAAGACTTCGACCAAGACAATCTCTTTGGTCCAACTATGGCAGAAAATCAGCAAGAACCTACGATGAGGGAGCTGAACAAATCAGCAGAGCAGGAAACTTTCTCCTGTATAGTTCTGCCGCTAGTGGCAAATGATTGGTCGATCAAGACCAACATGGTGGCCAACCTTCCTAGGTTTTATGGCCATGACATGATGAAACCAGCTGCTATAAGCATGGAGAGGGCGAAGCTGAAAGCCTTTCCTTGTTCTCTTGAGGGGGCTGCGCAGAATTGGTTCTACAGCCTACCTCACAACACAGTCAACACTTGGGCCGAGATGTCCACTTTGTTCCTCCACAAGTATTGGAACGCGATGAAAGCAGGAGCGGCTAGAAAAAATATGGCCGCCATCCAGCAGAGGAACAATGAGGGGCTGAGCGAATATCACCAACGGTTCAAAGAATTGCAAGAAGTTTGTCCTACACATGGAGTTGCGGATCAGACCATGATTCAATATTTTTATGATGGAATGCTCCTACCTAGCAAAGAGAAAGTTGATGCAGCCGCGGGTGGAGCATTGCAGGACTTGACTGTCACCAAAGCCAAGCTCTTACTTCAGACCATGGCAGACAACTGCCAAAATAATACTTCTTCTGATAGAAACTCTACCCCTTCTAGTCTTTGTTCTATTGATATTGAGCAAAAATTAGCTGAACTAACTGACATGGTAAAGAATATTTCTGTCAATATTTCAGGAGCAATGACCACTCGAAACCCTAGCCGAGAGCAGGTAGCCTCAGTTTGCGGAATCTTCCAGTAACAAGACATCAGACCAATAACTGTTACATGGTGCAGCATCCTGATGATGTAACACAAGTAAATGCAGCCTATGGTCAGAACCAAGGAAGTATGCAAAACTTTCCACAAGGGAGTAATCAGTACTCATGGAGAGGCCATCTGAATTTTAGATGGAGAGATCCAGTCCCTCCAAATCAGAATCAAAGTCAGAATATGCCTCAGCAACATCCTGGCCAACCTCCCGTTAACTTTCAAAATTTTGTACCTCGTCCTTCACACCTTAATCCTGGCCAACCTCCTGGCCAAGCCTCTGTACCTCAGCTGCCTCCAGCACCTCAACCCTTGCAGATAACCGACCCCTTTATGGAGGATACGCTTAAGAGTTTAGTTGAGATGCAAAAGAACTTGATGCAATCTACGCAGTCTAGCTTAGCGGAGATGCAAAAGCAGATCAATCAGATGGCCAATCAAGGAAAATTACCATCTACAACCGTAGAAAACCCAAAACACAATGTTAGTGCCATTAGTTTGAGGAGTGGAGCTGTGTTAGCAGAGAGGGAAGGAGCGAAAATAGATGAGTAGTTGAGGAAAATCCAGTCGGAGGATGTCGATGAAGACGAGGAAGAGGAAGCTGAAGCGGAAGTAGTCTTGGCCAAACCATAGGCCAATACTGATGTTATCGCGAAACCAAAAGAAAAAGAGCCAGTCTTGGCCAAGACACAGGCCAAGACGCAGGCCGAACCTGACAAACCAGAGGGAATCATAGAAATTCCTCCACCATTCCCTCCTAGATCTTCAAAGGAGAAGAGGCAAGATGAAGCAAGAGACTTCATGGCTGTTTTTGGGGAAAATAGCTATAAATATTCCTATGTTGGACTTGATTGCAAAAGTCCCCTCTTATGCTAAATTTCTTAAAGAACTGTGCACTAATAAAAAGAAAATTGCAGGTATAGAGAGGGTGAACCTAGCTCATGAAGTCTCGGCAGTACAGCAACTTCCAGAGAAGTACAAGGACCAAGGGACCTTCACCATTCCATGTCAAATAGGAAATAAAATCATTGAGAAAACCCTTTGCGATTTAGGGGCTGGCATCAATGTAATGTCCCTAAGCGAATTCGAGACCTTGAAGATTGGGACAATGAAGGAAACTGATTTGGTAATTCAGTTGGCCGATCGGACGATCATTCGGCCTAAGGGAGTGGTAACTGATGTCTTGGTAATGGTAAATGATTTTATTTATCCAGTGGATTTTTATATAGTAGAAATGAATGTACAATTGCCTTCTTGTACCACTGACATTTTATTAGGGAGACCATTCTTGAGGACATCAAAAGCTAAAATTGATTGCTATGAGGGAAGCATAATTTTAGAATTTTGTGGAAGAACAATTAAATTCAGCATTACTGATGCTTTAAAACATCCTAATGATTTACATTGTGTGAACTTTCTTGATGTTTTAGACCCAATTACTAAGGAAATTGCTGACATTTATATTAACGACCCCCTTGAGTATGTTTTGAGCAGGGGAATTTCCACAAGAACTCTAAAAGAATTAGAGGAAAGGATTGGAGATCAGAAGGAACTCCAGGAAATTCTGGACAGTTTGACCGATCCAGAAGAACCAGAATTAGTCTTGGCCTCGAGCTTGGCCAAGACGCAGGCCAAGACTACCGAAAAGAAAAAGAAAACAGTGAGTTGTCAATATATTCAACCTTCGACTCCTAAATTCTTGCCTTCTGTTGTGCAGGCACCTCAGTTGGAATTAAAAGCCTTGCCCGATCATCTCAAATACGCCTATCTAGGCCTAGGCGACACCCTACCCGTCATCATTTCAGCAAAGCTAACAATAGATGAAGAGGAAAGATTGGTGACAGTCTTGAAGATGCACAAAGAAGCAATTGGCTGGACCATGGCAGATATCAAGGGGATATCAGCCAACATCTGTACCCACAAGATACATGTGGAAGAGGATAAGAAAACTATCCGGCAGCCCCAGAGGAGATTAAACCCTCCGATGATGGAAGTTGTTAAAAAAGAAATAATCAAACTGATAAGATTCAATGTCAATCTTGTGAGATTTTGCGTCGTGTGCGATCGGAACGGTGATGAATGGCGGCGAGTGTACCTGCAAGGCACCGGAGGGGGAGCTCCGGCGTAGACACTCCGATGCTTAAGTTAGTTCGGGTTTTAAGAGTAGTAGAGGTTTCTCTAGGTGAGCTTGACCTTGCCCTCACTGTGAAAAATGGTGGGGTATTTATAGATCTGGACAGCGATACCTGGCGATATCAAAGAGGGCGCCGTTTGATGATGACATCACAGGCGATATCAGTGGATGACGTCATGGGCGATGTCTGATGGGGCTGCCGGGAGCGATAACCTTGTGGGTCCCTAGGATGGGATGACGCCGTCCGTATAGAATTGCGTGAGTCCCCCCCCCCGCTGAAGTCGACCATCCTAGGAATCCTTCGCTGATCCTTAGGCGATACAGGGATATCCTTATGGAGCTCAGGGGGATCCGTTCCGATAAGAACCGTTTGTGCAGTAGGACAGTTAGGACTATCTCGATTGTTATCATAAGCCCAACTGCAAACGAGCCCGAGTGTTTACCAAGGGCTATCCATGTCTGTCATCTTGAATGAAGGTTTTTGTCGCGAGGTGGTAAGTTCGCAGGGTCTCCGAGCTTCTTGGATTATTCAACGTCGATAAGACTCAAGTGATGAGCTGGAGATCGAGCCTGAGGATACTGGGCAAGCTGACTCCGACTTTCGTTGTTATCTAAAGATTCGTCCCGGAGGGATGCCCCTATCACCCTTGCAGTTGCGAGGTCATTACTCTCCGCCTGGCGGTATTACTCTGATTGGCCCCTCGGGGGGACTTAAGAAGCCTCAGCTTATTCGAGTTGAGAAAGAGCTGTTGTCGGGTCACCGATAATATTATCCAAGATATTCGACCAAGTCATACCGGGGACTGGCACATATTCCAGGTCCATTGTCCTTCCAAGTGTTCTGCAAACATAGGAAGGAGATATATTCGTATATAAAGGTTAGCAAACTTTTGTACTTACAGAGGTTTGAGGTCAATACGAGCCCAATCTTTCTTTTACGCTCAAGGAAACAACGGTATCAACGCGGCTTTATGCCATCAGCTGCCTATGATTAGCGCGGCTTTATACCACCAGATGCCAGCGATGCCAGCGCGGTTTTATGCATCTAGGGCTACCTGCGACATCAACGCGGCCTTACACTGTGGATACCGGTAGCCATATGGCCTTTACGTGATGGCCACCCGTGATATCGTGTCTTTCGGCGTTTTTCCAGACCTTGTCTCGCATTCCTGCCAATATCTGCATTGCGGACAGTATACGAACATTGCCCTTTCCTTCCGCTTTGGGCTCATCAGCCCTTGCGGTTATCGGGTCGGCTCGTCTTTTGAGGACCCCCTTGTCCTTTCCTCCGAAACCTCCCTCTTGGAGCCTATAAATCAGGGAGTTTTTTCCACCCACGTTCTCCTCATCTTTTCCAACACGCATCATGGATCATCTAACTAAGAATTTCCTCCTTTCCAAGGGCCATTCTCTCAAGAACCTTAATGATGGTGACGTCGGATTCCTGGAGAACATGCTGGTCAAGACTTCTGAGGACATCCTGGAGTTACAAGGGATGCTGACCCCGCTTCACTCTAGGCTGGGGGCCACCTCTCTGGAGGATTTCAGTCCTTTGGAGAGCGTATCAAAACTGTCTGCCTCCATCGCTCGGATCCAAGTGGTGATCGCCATGCTGCAGCAGCGCAAAGATAGGCTGGGGTGCTGCCTGAAGGGAATGAGAGCCACTTCCCATGATCTGCTCCTGGTCATGGATTCCTTGAGGGACCTTCCCGAAGTGCCTGAGGACGCTGGCTCTGATGGCTGATAGCGGTGGCTCCCTTTGTACCCTTTTCTTTTCCCTCTTGTTCATGTACCTTCCGGCCATTAGGCCATAATGAATAAACAGTTCTTATCATGTCATCTTGCGACTGTTCTTCTTCTTCTTCTTTATTGCTCTCTTTGTCATTTTCCAATGAAGATATTCTCAACCCAACTGAAAACGGTTCAGCCACTGGGTTCTTATTATTTGGCTACTCTGCATTAAATCCAAGCCGCTGTTGCCCTGGCAACTGATTGGGCAAATTTGCGGTTTTCCTCGATCAGGGGAAAATCTCAATAGGCGTGACTGCAAATCCACTTTTGTACTTCAGGATGTACACGTGTCTTTTCTCAAGAGTCGGGTTGGAAGATTAAAAAATCCTTTTTTCCCCGTTTTCTGGCTATTTAAAAGGGGATCTTCCTTCCTTCATTATCATTTATCTTCTCGTCGTTTTTCTTTTCAACTAGTGTTAATCTCATGGCCGATTCTCATTTCTTAGATACGTTTGCATGGGATTCTCCACCAACTCCTCCGACCTCTCCTGATTCGGATGATCCTCCTCCGTCGCCCCCCTAGAGGCCGCCCGTTCACCGACGGTGCCGCAAGAAGCGGAGGAAGGAGGCTGCAAAGGCTTCTAAATCATTCTATGACGCTCTGGCCACTTTTTCTTCGAAGGGGAAGGAAACATCCTGTCCTCCTCGCGAGTCACCGCAAGAGGCTCCTTCTGCCTGTTCGGCTGTGGGGACGATGCCGCCGCCTGTTAAGGAGAAGTCAGATCAGTCATCTGCTCTCGTGGGGGAGAAGGTTGAAGAACCTTTTCCTTTCGCTGGTGAAGATGAGGATGATGTGGTCTACTGCTATGGCATCTCCTGGTCTGATGGGGAATAGATGGGCGTAGTGCGCCTTTTTGTAGATGCCGTATGGCTTCTTAAAATAATAAAGCTTTTATTTTCTTTCGTTCTTCTGTCGCTTTCCTTTTTTGTGTTTCCAGGATTATCGCAGGAGTAAGCCTTTCGCTGGGGCGCAACCACTTTTTGGTTTTCGCCCAGCAACTGTCTTTTTCCAAAAGGCATTGATGACTGTCCACGCGTCCTTTTTCACTTTGCACGTGTTTTGTTTTCACAGGCTGTTCCTTTTTTAGGTTTTTTCTTTAAAAGGAATTCGCTCTTCTATTTTAACACTTTTATGCTGATATTTCGAAACTCTTCGTATTTCCTTTCTTCTGTGCTTCTTTCTTCCCGAGAGATTTTTCTGCAATTGCTCGCCGGTGCCGACGGCTGATTCACTGGTTCTCTGCTCCAGGTATTTTGTTCTTCTATCGCCGTAATTTTACTTTTCCAGTCCATTATGTCTTATACTACATCCTCTGCAACCACCGAGAATCCCTTAGATCCCGAGGTTAGGAAAGCTCGTAGTATCTTTGATTGTAATGAAGTTTTGAGGGCTGAGTTAGAGGAACATGGTATCACTTTTCCTACGGGATATCGCCCCTTTATCTCTCTGAAGGATACCCGGCTTACGGATGCCATGTGGGGGACGTTCCGGCTGGTTTATTTCAAGATGTTTACCTACGGGTTTCGTCTTCCACTTCATACCTCTCTGATGAAGCTGCTCAATCATCATGATCTTAATCCCGTTCAAATAACTCCCCCCTCCTGGTGTGTGCTTTACGCCTTTCTTCGTTCGTGTGAGATGAAGCGTATTTTCGCTCCATCGCTCGATCTGTTTCATACATTTTTTATCTTAAGGTGCCGCGGCTGCTTGATAGATATTACCCCTAGATGGGATGAGGATGTTATTCGGTTCTTCTGGCGGAACTTTCAAGGCTTCGAAGAGAACGTGGCCAACTGGAAAAATGGCTTCTTTACCCTTCGCTTACCCTCTCGGTACTGGCGCGGTGGGTTTAACCGAGTGATCACTGGTGCCGCTTGGCAAAAACCAGATGTGTTGTCCAGTATGGATGTATCTAATGTTAAAGCTCTAATAGAGATAGAAGGACCTTTCTGTATTTGAGAATTTGCTCGGTTCAGGCCTCTGTCAGAGTGTGCCGTTGGTGAGTTTTTTCTTTTATCGCCTTATCGCCATGACTTTCTTGTTATACTTAAAACATTTTATCGGCAGGTAACGCTGAGGGACGCTCCTTTGGAGAAAACGACACACCTTTGAACGTAGTGCCGCTTCAGACGTTACCTCCTTCTCCTCCCCCGGAAGGCTTCAGTCGTCCGCCTATTCTGCCGCGAGGAAGGAGAAACAAGACTGTCGTGACACGCAGCGCCTCCACCCGATCTTCTCATTTTTTGGAGAATTGGCTGCCGCCTTGCGGTAAGGGAGCGACCCCGAATAACCCTATGGTTGAAGAGGTCGACAGCGATAGCGAAAGCATGGATGTCGGTCCTGAGCTGCGTCATGCTACTCTTGCCCAGCGGAGGCGGCTTAGGTCAAGAAAAAATGGTCCTGCAGCGGAGTCAGCCGAGGATGATAGCGACGAGATCGCTGCCGAAACCGAGCGTCTCGTGAAGAGAGTTCGCAAAGAGAAGTTTGACCTACCGATTCCTTCCGCGGAGGAAGTCAACGGGGTTCCTACCGAGGGGGTTAACGCTCCTAGCGTTACGGGTCCTTTGCCAACGACAGAAGTTACCGAGGTGTCCTCTGCCATTCCTCCCAAAGTTCATGAGGCTTCAGCAGCGATGGGGCCATCTCTGGCGTCTGGCGGTCCTATTTCTACAATTCGCTCCTTTATTCCGAATGTGAGTTTACCAGTTCCAAATCCGATTGCTCCTCCTACCCATCCCCCGCAGAAGCCTGAGTTTGTATATCTTTCTTCGATTTCGGGCGTTGGTAATTCCGTTAAAAATTGCTGTCCCCCTTATATCGCCAATCTGTCCCCTCAAGGCTTTCAAGGCCCTGCCGCATATCAGTTGAACTTGTCTTCCCTTGGCACCGACGGTCTTCGTGCTTTAGGGATATCGGATCCATCCTCAAGAGAAGAGCCAGTGGGCCCGATAGTGGGACAAATGTTCGCTTCTTCAGTGGGCATTCCCCTGACGTACGACATTCGCGTCTTCTGACCGACATGTTGGCCTGCTTTCGTGAGCTGAATTACTTTTTCGATGATCAGCGGGATAAGGTTCCCCCTTCTTTTGATTTAAAAGGGGAACTGGATACCGCCTTGATGAAGGTGACAGAGCTATCGCAGCTTCAAGAGCGAACCCGGGCAGAATTGGCCGACTGTCGTGCTGAGCTTGCTCGAGAAAAATCAAAGGGGAAGGCTAAGATAAACCTTCTAGAGGCGGAATTGGTGGTGGTTGATAGGAAGAATGTCTTCCTTCGCGAAGAGATAGCGTCTCGCGATGCAGATTTGGCCAAAGTACCCTCGAAGATAGACAAGACCATGGATATCTGCCTCTCCGAGTTTATGAATCTCTATCGCCAGGGAACCATTAACCCGTCAGTGTTGGCCGATAGCGCTTCCAAGAGATTGAAGGATTTGAGGGAAAGTGAGGGAAATCTTTCTTCTTCTGTGGGAGGACGAAGGGATGATGACCGCGATGCTTGCAAGGACCCATGATTGATCGGGATTGTTTCATTTAGAAGACTTTCTATTTATTCTTTTCTTTTCTCTTGTAATAACGCCCTGTTATACGGCGATACATTTGCATTTTATTGCTTTTTGAACTTCATTCCGCCCTTCCGCGTTGATTCAATGCGGCGATACATTTATCGCGATATCATGCTTGTTTTTTCCAAGAGACGGTGCCCGCTTTTCAGAGCATTTAATGCTTGCCCTCCTTTCATAAGAAAATTCGCGACTGTACAGACACACGTGTCCATTTCTTCTGGCGCTACGAGCTAGCGTGCTTGACAACTTTGCCTAGATCGAGGCGTTGTAGCGCTTTTCTAGGATTGTACTCATTACCTGAGTCTATTCCTTGTACCGCTTCCACGCAACGACTGTGGCATCCGTCGTTTTGTTTAATTATTAGGGTTATAAAACCCAATATTTATTCTTTCGTTTTCTTTTACCATCCTTTTTTCCATATTTTCTTTCAACCGTCTCATTTTCTCCCCACTATCCAGGGCTCTTCGAAGTGCTTTTCTCTGAAGGTATTTTCTTTCTCCTCCATCGTCTTCTTCATCTTTTAGCTTTTTAATTCTGCCATGGCTAAGACTCGCCGTTCTGAGTCGAAATCTGCCGATGAAAAAAGGGTGGATATTACGGCAAGTGTTATCACCTCTAAGGCCGCTTTTCGTGAGCATTTGGCCGCCCATAATGCTATCATCCCTGATGATTATAAGGCCAGTGTTGCCCCCGAGTCTCTACGTTTGAACAGCGTTTTGACGGGCACTCGTAGGGTCATGTATGCGCAGATGTTCCGTTATGGTTTTCACCTTCCCATTGACCCTTTTGTCCAGGAATTGCTTGTTGCCGGCGATCTGTCTCCGGCCCAATTGTCCCCAAATGCATATTGTTGTGTTTATGCTTTTTTGGAGCTCTGTAAATACAAAAATATTACTTCCCCTTCCCTTCTGCTGCTTAAATCTGTTTTTAAACTGATGAAATGCTGGGGAGTGATAACGATATCGCCCCGCTTCGACGATGACTCTCTTAAGTCCTTTACTTGGAAACTCCTTCATATCGAGTCTTCCATTGATGGCTGGAAAAAGGAGTTTTTTGTGGTAGATATTCCTTAAGATCTCTGTTCCTGGTGGCGATCTGGGTTTAACCAAAACGTGGATGACACCGCTTGGAGCCAGCCAGAGACCCTTCCGTAGCGTGAACAAGGCTGGTTAAACAAATTACTCGAACTGGAATCAGCGTTCACATTCGCCAAGTGGCTTGTCGAATGGACATTCGTGGTTGTGTTAAATGTGAGTGCTGCGTTACTCATTTCTTTGCTGTTACTGTTACTAACGCTGACGTTATTTTGTGCTTTCGCAGCGACGGATCCCAACTATAAACCCGAGAGCGTAAGGAGATGTTTGAGGAGGGCTCAAGAGAGAGAGGAAAAAGAGAGAGAGACTTCCACGGAAGCAACTGATAATCCCACCAAACTTCCGGCCGCTTCCGCGAGCGTTGTCCAAGTGTCCTCTTCGGCCGATATTCCTTCGGGCGTTCCCCTCGTGACCGTCGCTGCTCCTCCTGCTCAGACTTCTTCTTCTTCCCAGGCCTCTAAGGCCATTGCCAAAGGAAAAAAGAAGAGAAAAACAAGAAGCGTTGCCGCTCTCACACCTTCTCTGGACGCGGCAGGCTCTTCAGAAGCGCCTCCTTCCAACACTACTGCGGTAAGGGTACCTTCTAGCCGTCATAGGCTACATTTCCATTTCTGTTGTTGTTTAATTTCTTTCTTCTTTTCTTTCTGTATTTTGAATTATATTCTTGGCAGGACACTATCGCTGTTGCTACCTTCGCTCCTCCATCAGACAACATGGAGTTGAGTTATGCGCTGACCGGTTCCAGGAAGAGACAGGGATTGGGAGACGAGGGCGGAAATCCCTCTTCCTTTACTACCGGGGCAGAGAATAGGTCCGTGGATGGGTTTGACTCGATGGCTGCTCCTCAGGGAGAGAATCCTTCAGGATTTTTAGGGAATCTGGGCACTAGCGATACCTTGGAGGCTTCTCCCCATTCTTTCGGCGGTTCCGCTCATGTGTATCCGTCCAATATGGGATACCAGGATGTCTCACAGGATTTCTCATGGCGTTTATATCGCTTCAGGAGGTTCATCGTCACAGGTCCGCGCTCCCTTTTCCTTGGGTTTTCTTCCTTCGCGTATCCCCCTCCGGGACCGTTTTGGTGAAGGAGGAGCCACTTTTAACTGTGTAGTAGATCTCGGCCCGCTAAGTGGGCCCGCTGCGGTGACCCATAAAATTGGATTATTCGATCTCCGGAATACTGCTTTGACCGCGTTAGGGGCTGACGGCTCCGATGAGGTTACGGCTTTTCTAGCTTCTCAAGTATTGGCGTCTGCGCCAGAACGGGCAGCTTTTCTTTCGAGGTCTGTGCTGGACAGGGAAAAATCCATACGCTCTTCTCTTTTTACCAACATGATGTCTTTCCATTACTGGGCGGAGGAAGTGCGAAGTCAAGCCGCTTCCCTCTCCTCCGCTTTGAAGGAATTGGAGCGGGAGCGGGATGAGAAGAAAAAGTGGCTGGAGGAGCAAACAAATTTATTGTTGGCTCATCGGGAGAAAGAAAAAGAGCAATCTGCCGCCTTAGCAGCGGAAAAGGCCAAAGTCATCGCTTTGGAGAATGAGAAATTATCCTGGGAGAATGAGAGATCGTCTCTGATCAAGGAGAAAGCTGCCCTAGAGGAAGAGTCAGCCGATAAGAGCATGTGGCATGTCGAACAGACTGCCATCACTTTAGTTGATTGTTTTGAGGAAGTCCACGGGGTCGACGCGTACAAACCCGATGAGGTCTCTGCCGCCTTTAAACGAAGATCAGGGCACATTAACGAGGAAGGCTTTCGCCAGGCTAAAGCGGCAGGCTGGAAAAGGAGGAACCCCGAAGGTTGATGCGCTTTGAGGCTTTATCGCTTTTCCCTTAGTGACCAATCGTCATTAAGTTTTTGCTATTATTTTGACCATCACCGTTTGTAGCCCCCCTTAAATATTTTGATATGTTCGGACAACTTTATCGCTGACTTTCTTTTTGTCTAGTTGTCTGTTTGCGAACTCCTTTGGCGTTATCTTCGCCATATTTATTCCATGCGCTTTCTTTCCCGAACAAACCCTTAGCGTTCCTGTCAAAATTACGGAACTCGGCCTTGGGCTAGCTTTCCCAGTGAGTCTGATGGTATCTCTTCTCATGAGATCCTCGCTCTTTCCGTTGCCTGAAAAGTATTCTGCGCATTCTTAATTGTAAATTATCAGTAACAAAACATGTTACGAGAGATAGTAATTACCCATAGGAGCCTTTCCGCTGCCATCATAGGGCGTTACTCTAGAACCCGTGGAGAATCGCTTTCGCTATCAGCTCTATACTTCACCAGGGATTACCCATCAGGTTACTAGCCGGGATTTCACGATTCTCCACGTTTCCCTGTTTTCACGATCGGCCCTTAAGTGCCTCATCTTAGTGAGCTGTCGGATCGGGACGGCTATCACAAGGCTAGGGAATTTTCACTTTTGGTCATTGCCCTCGCGTCTAGAACCGTGTCCTTCCTTAATGGCCTGGCTGCAGCAGCCCAGCCGTTAAGATAGGAGTCTTGTTTCTAGACGGAGTTTCTATTTTTTTGGGGCGTGCCTCTTCTTGATGGGCTGTCTCCACGAGAACAGTCCGTACAAGGAAAAGATTTTTCACTCCCAAAGATACCGGGTGGTGCCCTCACTTAATGAGCCGTCTGATCAAGATCGGTCATCACAAGGGTAGGACTTTTCACCCCCGGGGGCGTCTAGGATCTTTCAATCCGACGCTATTCAAGGTATGTTGGGTAGTGCCCTCACTTAATGGGTCATCTGATCAAGACCGGCCATCACAAGGATAAGACTTTTCACTTCCCCAAGATACCCCCTTTTTATCTGCACAAGAGCAACCACAGCATCCCACGAAAGCTCTCTCATCGAGCGTTAGTCATGGTTAGGGTTGGCATAAATCAAAGGTGCAGATAAAATTAAATTCTAGCATAATATAGCTTCAAGCGAGCGATAGTCCAAGAGTTGGATAGGGGTGTACCATCGAGTGTCTCCAGACGATAGGCTCCTTTCCCGACAACGTGGGTGACACGATATGGTCCTTCCCAGTTCGCACTGAGTTTCCCCATTTGTTGTCCTGCCGCTCGCTTGTCTCTGAGCACCAGGTCACCAGCTTTCAACAATCGCTCTTTAATGCGCCTGTTATGATATCGGGTCATCTTTCGTTTATAATGTTGTGTTTTCAGAAGGATTTCTTCTCGGACTTCTGGTAACGCATCCAGGTTAGCTCGTAACCTTTCCTCATTTAGTTCCTCACGAAAGTGGGCCACCTGTAGGCTCATGGTTCCAATTTCTACTGGTGTGACGGCTTCGGTCCCGAAGGCCAACGCGAAGGGCGTCTCCCCGGTACTAGTCTTAACAGTCATGCGGTATGCCCACATCACGTATGGTAGCTCATCGGCCCATTTCTTTTTAGACCCTTCTAGATTTTTCTTAATACCGCTGAGGATGCTCCGATTGGTCACTTCCGCTTGCCCATTAGTTTGCTGGTGAGCTACGGAGGAAAAACGTTGCTCGATTCCGAATTCTAAGCATTGGTCTTGAAAGAATTGGCTGGTGAACTGCGTCCCATTGTCGCTGACGAGGACACGGGGTATGCCAAATCTCATGATAACTTGATGTTTAAAGAAACGCCAAGTTTTTTCTGCCGTGATGGTGGCGACCGCTTCAGCCTCTGCCCACTTAGTGAAATAGTCTACCGCCACTATCACAAATTTCAATTGGG
Organism: Viola odorata; assembly: GCA_963691705.1. Classification (NCBI taxonomy): domain Eukaryota; kingdom Viridiplantae; phylum Streptophyta; class Magnoliopsida; order Malpighiales; family Violaceae; genus Viola; species Viola odorata. The sequence continues at coordinate 24,961,028 of OY829542.1, forward strand.
ACCTTGCCTTTGGGAATGGACCTAGGATATCGATCCCCCATTTGGCGAAAGGACAAGGGGCGATAATTTCAGATATTTCGGTGGCAGGTCGCCGAGGAATTTTAGCAAACTCCTGGCACTTAGGGCAAGCTTGCACATAATTATGGCAATCTCTTCGAATGGTGGGCCAATAGAATCCGGACCGGAAGACTTGTGCCGCCAGGGTATCGCCTGACACGTGCATACCACACACTCCTTCATGGATTTCGCGCAAGGTGTGAAGACCCTCTTGCCCAGTTATACATTTGGCGGCAGGGTGAGAGAAACATCTTCGAACCAAATCCCCGTCATAGTACGTACAGCGGGCTGCCTGTTTCAGTACCTTCTTCTTTTCAACGGTATCCTCAGGCAGTTCCTCGTGTTTCAAGTATTTGATTACGGGAATTCGCCAGTCGCTATCACGTTCCTCCACACATAAAGACGCTTGCTCCTCCATGAAGGATGGTACCGATAGCTCACGATAATATATGTCCTTGGGTATGAACGCTTCCGGGTTTGCGGCCAATTTCACTAGGTTGTCTGCTTTAGCGTTTTCCTCCCAGGGAATATGCTCAAATCTGACTTGCATGCCCTCTTTCTTTATTTCCAACAGTTCCCGCTTCACTTTGGCGAGATATTGAATCATGATGGGTTCTCGGGCCTGAGAGTGCCCCAAGACCTGGTCCACTATTAACTTGGAATCACCACAAAGTTTTAGACGCAGGTCTCCTGTTCTTCCAGTATCATGCCTTCCTTTAGAAGAAAGCTCCTTTCCAATTCTGAGCCCGGCTAGCAACGCCTCATACTCTGCCGCGTTATTAGATAACGGCTGTAGGATTCGGATGGCGTATCATATTTGCATATCATGCGGCCCATTTATAAAGATTCCAGCTCCAGCCAGCTCTTGGTTTTTAGCCCCATCTACATGGACGATCTAGAGATCCGTATAGGTTTCCGGGAATGGGAGATCCATATCGCCCCATTCCGCTTCAGGTACGCCTTCTAAAGGATCCTCTGTAAAGGTGCATTCCGCTATGAAATCAGCCAAGATCTGAGCCTTTACAGACGGTCTAGACTGATACCTCAATCCATACTGTTCTAATTCGAGTGCCCAGATCAACATCCTTCCGGAAAATTCAGGCTTTCGAAAGATCCTTTTTAAAGGCTGGTCTGTGAGTACGATGACGGAATAAGACTGAAAGTATCGGTTCATTTTGCGGGTGGCTTGTATAAGAGCGAACGCTATCTTTTCGATTCGGGCTTACCGCAATTCCGCATCTTTAAGAACGTGGCTCACAAAATAGACTGGGCGATGAGAGTGGTTGTCGTCGCGAACAAGGACGGCACTGACCACTTCGTCTGCAGCGCCAAGATACAAAAATAAGGTACCGCCTGCCTCGGGCATTGTCAATAATAAATCAGACGACAGATAATCTTTCAGGCCGATAAATGCTTCCTCGCAGTCAGGGGTCCACCCGAACGAAGCTTTTTTCCGTATAATTTTGAAAAAAGGGAGACACTTCTCTCCTTGCTTAGAAATGAATCATCCAAGGGCGATGACTCGCCCTGTGAGTCTTTGTACTTCTTTGATGGTCCTGGGCGATATCATGTCATGTATCGCTTTGATCTTCAAAGGGTTAGGCAGAATACCCTTTTGGCTAACGACGTAGCCCAAGAATTTTCCCGTTTGGAATGCGAACATGCATTTTCGGGGATTCAGCTTCATGCGATACCTTTTCATTACATCAAAGACTTCCTTTAAGTCTCGTAGGTGATCCTGAAAACTTGTACTTTTTACCAATATATCATCGACGTACGCCTCTACGTTCCTCCCAATTTGTTCTTCAAATATTTTGTTGGCCATTCGTTGGAACGTTGCCCCGGCGTTTTTCAATCCGAACGGCATCGCCATGTAACAGTATGTGGCCTTTGGAGTGAGAAACGCAGTCTTTTCTTCATCTTCCCGGGCCATGGGAATTTGATGGTATCCGGAGTTGGCATCCAGTGAGCTTAAATAAGCGTATCCAGCAGTCTGATCAACCAACTGATCTATTCGAGGAAGCGGGTAACAATCTTTAGGGCAGGCATCATTTAAATCAGTAAAGTCGATGCACATGCGCCAATCTCCATTGGGCTTAGGAACAAGAACGGGGTTCGCTAGCCAGGTGGGATATTGAACTTCACGAATGAATCCTGCATCGAGGAGCTTCGCTACCTCTTTATCCACGGCCAACGCCTTTTCATTAGAGAACGCGCGCCGCTTTTGCTATACTGGCCTGGCCTCTAGGTCCACATTGAGCCGATGTTCGGCTATTTCACGCGATATTCCTGGCATATCCGCGGGTTTCCACGCGAAGTCTCCTTGGCATTTATTCAGTAGCCGGGCCAGTTGGAGGTTTTCCGCCGGGCTAAGCTTTTCACTAATCAGGAAACTTGCCTCCTCTATTCCGATCACTGGAACGGGCACCATCTTGTCCAGAGGTTGGGCACGCTTTTCATCGCTTTGTTCATAGGGGTCTGCCGCTATACACACGTACCTATCGCAGCTTCTCTGGGTCATGAGCGAATAGCATTCAACTGCTAGTTTTTGATCACCCTTTATGGTTACCACCCCATCCCAGGAGGGGTACTTCATCTTCAGATACTTCTGAGATATCACTGCGCCAAAGCAGTTAAGGAAAGGTCGTCCGAGTACGACATTGTAGGGCAAATTCAGATCCACGACAAGGAATAACAAGTTCTCTGATCGCTTGTAGGTGTCTTCTCGGAAATATATAGGCAGGGTAATCACCCCCGTAACAGGGATTGGAACTCCATCAACGCCGACTATAGGCCGTTTACTAGGTGTTAGCTCATTAGTAGGGCATTTCATAAGGTTGTAGGCTTCCAGCGAAAAGAGATTCACCGCACTCCCATTATCAATGAGAGTTCTTCTGATTCCATGGCTAGCGATGATGGGCGTAACTACCAAAGCATCATTGTGTGGGTAGATGATGCCTTTCTCATCTTCTTTAGAAAAGGACAGTACCATTCGATCTAAAATGCCTATCGCATCTCCTTTTTTCATCGTGCCATCTCGTGCGCGTTTGTCTCCTTTCGGGAACATCAGCTGCTCTTACTCGTTCATATAGGGAGTTCCTCCCGCAATGATATTAATCATGGGGATATACTCGTCATCAACCGTAAGAGCTTCCCTATCTTTCCCTCCGGGAATATTATCCTTTTGCGGGTCGTGAGGAGGAACGGGTCGTTCATCCGCCATCCTTTTCCTGAGATTATTGCGGGCATCTTCTCTTATCTGGGTGGCGAATTCTCCCAAATATCCTTCTTCAACCAATCGTTCTATCGCCGCTTTTAAGTCTCTACACGCCTCCGTGGAATGGCCTCTGGCTTTGTGGAATTTACAATAAGCATTTTCTCTTCTCCCTAAAAACACTCCTGGTTTTGCAGGCGCGGGGTTGCGGATGGGAAGGTTTCGCTGTTCCGTTATCGCTAAAATTTCGGCCCTTGGCACATTGAGGGAAGGAAAATCTAGGTCGTACGTTTGATTTTTATAAGAATCCCCGCGCCGCCGAGTGGGGGAGCCACTGGTTTTTCCCTTCAGAAAATTGCCCCTTTGTCTGTCAGAGGTCTTGGGGATATGATCCTTTCGCCTAGCGTAATCATCCATAAAATGGTCATCGGGTAGAGGCTTCGCAGGAGCAGCAGTTATTTGAGATGCCCCGTGTGGCACACTGTACGTTCGATCTCTGTTTTCTTCTTCTTCCATTTTCGCGTAATTGTGGGCTTTAAGTCTCAACGCGTCTAAAGTCAATGGGGGGTCCACCATAAGTGCGTCTTTTAGCTTCCCATAACGGCAATTTCTTTTCAGAGCTTCTATAGCAAAATCGATAGTAACGCCCGGCGTTAAGGACATTTCTAGATCGAAGCGGCTGAGAAAATCGTTCAAGGATTCTTGAGGCATTCGCTGTATGTCAAATAATGCGGCGGCAGATTTTCTAATTGGAATTGCGGTGCTAAATCTGCTCCGAAATTTAGATTCTAACTGTGAGAAATTACTAATGGATCCACCGGGGAGACCTTCAAACCAGAGACGCGCAACGCCCGATAGCGTCATAACAAATATTTGGCATAGCGCCGCATCGCTGTGGGTCTGAAACTAAACAAAATCTTTCACTTTATTGATATGTGAGATGGGATCTTTCGTACCATCATAAGTGTCAGTGGGAAGCTTTACATGTCGACTGACTCGGTGACGTCTTATGCGACGGCTAAATGGGTGGCCCGATGTATCATCAAGAATTTCACGCGCTTGACGCGGGGGAGACATGTCAGCTTGACGCCCTCTATCTCGTGGTTCTGGAGTAAGATGTCACCTAGGAGATTGACTGCGACTCCTGCGCGAACGACTTCGATACCTCCGGCTACTGGACCTGTCACTGTATTCAGGAGACAAACTTCTGTGGACTCCTTCCCTCCGTCCGTCCCACCGGTTCCTAACCCCCTCAAGTTGCTTGTCTCCTTGTAGGAGGAGACCTTGCGGCCTTTGCGGTACATAAGCCTCTACTCTTCCTTGAGCAAGCTGCCCAGCACTACTCAGAGGATTTCCATCAGGTAAAGGCATCTGGAGGTTTTCTGAAAACAACGGTGACACGGGTCGATCAGCGACAATAGATGAAGTAAACATGATGCGAGGAGGGTGACCAGATCCAGAAGCACCGGGAGTGCCTCTTGCGGCCATTTCAGTCAAATATTCCAGCCGAGAACGAAGGGTCTCTATTTCCATTGCAAAAGGATATTCACGGTTGAGTGTATATTCTCTCGAAAGAGGAGTGGAGAAGTCGGATCCCGCCATCTGGGATGACAAAATGTCTGTTTGCGAGGAGACCACTCCTCTAGCAATTCCAGCCGAATGGTCCAGAGGTCCTGAAATAATTGGTTGTGTCATCATAGAGAGATCAGCAGTAGCAAAGGGAAAAAGCCGCCTGCGAATTTGGAAAGGGATATTAGAGGATGATGATCGGATCGACTCCAATCCTGTGATCATGACCGTTCCAATCTTCCGACTAAACGGAGCTTGGCTATTAAGGACGCTCTCTTAATATACCAAAGCTCTCAATGAAAGCACCATTTGATAAGATTCAATGTCAATCTTGTGAGATTTTGCGTCGTGTGCGATCGGAACGGTGATGAATGGCGGCGAGTGTACCTGCAAGGCGCCGGAGGGGGAGCTCCAGCGTAGACACTCCGATGCTTAAGTTAGTTCGGGTTTTAAGAGTAGTAGAGGTTTCTCTAGGTGAGCTTGACCTTGCCCTCATTGTGAAAAATGGTGGGGTATTTATAGATCTGGACAGCGATACCTGGCGATATCAAAGAGGACGCCGTTTGATGATGACGTCACAGGCGATATCAGTGGATGACGTCATGGGCGATGTCTGATGGGGCTGCCGGGAGCGATAACCTTGTGGGTCCCTAGGATGGGATGACGCCGTGCGTATAGAATTGCGTGAGTCCCCCCCCGACCATCCTAGGAATCCTTCGCTGATCCTTAGGCGATACAGGGATATCCTTATGGAGCTCAGGGGGATCCGTTCCGATAAGAACCGTTTGTGCAGTAGGACAGTTAAGACTATCTCGATTGTTATCACAAACTACTAGATTTAGGTGTAATTTATCCTATTTCTGATAGTAATTGGGTCTCCTGTGTAGGTAGTTCCCAAGAAGACTGGAATTACAGTAATTGAAGGAGAGGATGACACCCAAAGAACAACACGAATTCAAAACGGATGGAGGGTATGTATAGACAACCGAAGGCTCAATCAAGTCACTCGGAAGGATCATTTCCCACTGCCGTTTATAGACCAAATGGTTGAGAGACTAACTGGAAAGTCTCACTACTGCTTCCTGGACGGATACTCGCGGTTTCATCAAATCCCTGTTGCACCCGAGGACCAAGAAAAGACGACGTTCACTTGCCCGTTTGGAACATTCGCCTACAAACGTATGCCATTTGGATTGTGTAATGCGCTGGCCACCTTTCAAAGGTACATGGTAAGCATTTTTTCTGATTATGTAGAGAAGAGCATCGAGGTGTTCATGGATGATTTTACCGTGTACGGTAATAATTTTGAACAATGTCTACATAATCTAGAGAATATTCTAAAGAGGTGTGTTGATACATGCTTAGTTTTAAATTATGAAAAATGCCATATTACGGTAGATCAAGGAATTGTCTTTGGGCATGTAGTTTCAAAGAAAGGGATTGAAGTCGATTAAGCAAAAATAGACACTATCAAGAAACTGCCTTACCCCTCATGCTTGCGTGAGGTTAGAAGCTTTCTTGGACATGCAGGTTTTTATCGCAGGTTCATAAAAGACTTCTCGAAGGTAGCTGAACCGATGTGCAAGCTACTTCAAAAGGAGGTGGAATTTGACTTCAATGAAGGATGTCAAAAGTCGTTCGACGAGCTGAAGGAGCGATTGACATCAGCACCAATCATTCAAGCACCCGACTGGGGCTTGCCTTTCGAGCTGATGTGCGACGCAAGTGATGCTATCGTGGGGGCTGTTCTTGGGCAGAAGAAAGGAAGAGACCCACACGTCATCTATTATGCATCAAAAATGCTAGATGAAGCCCAGAGGAATTACACCACGACTGAAAAAGAACTTTTTGCAATTGTTTTTGCCTTGGAAAAATTTAGATCTTATTTATTGGGCACAAAAATAATTGTATTTTCAGATCATGCGGCATTAAAATATCTCTTGGTCAAGCAAAAGGCCAAACCTAGACTAATCCGATGGATTCTTCTCTTGCAGGAATACAATCTGGAAATTAAGAAAAAAAGCGGCAGGGAAAACCTCATGGCAGATCACCTTAGCCGTTGTCTTACAGACGGAGATCTAGAGCCTGTGAGAGCAGAATTTCCTGATGAAAAACTGTTATCAGTCACACTGTCTAGCCCGGGGTCTAGGCCTAGACCTCAGCCAAACCCGAGACCATGGTATGCTGAAATTGCGAATTACCTTGCAACAGGTAAACACTATGGAGATATGACTACCTACGAAAGGGTAAAGGTCAAACATGACAGTAAGTATTATGTCTGGGATGACCCTTATTTGTGGAAAATAGGTACTGATCAATTGCTAAAGAGGTGCGTTCCTCAAAGTGAGACTTTATCTATTTTAACTTTCTGTCATTCTCAAGCATGCGGAGGCCACTTTGGAGCCAGGAGAACAGCCCTAAAAGTTTTAGAGGCTGGTTTTTATTGGCCTAGTATTTTTCAAGACAGTTTCTTGTTTTGTAAAACATGTCCTGTTTGTCAAAAAGTAGGGAATATTAGTTCCCGAAATGAAATGCCTATGAACTTTATTCTTTCTTGTGAAATTTTTGATTTATGGGGCATAGATTTTATGGGACCTTTCCCTACTTCTTTTGGCAACAGATACATTTTATTAGCTGTGGATTATGTATCAAAATGGATAGAGGCGAAAGCCACCAAAAATGATGATGCTAGGAGTACTATTTCCTTCATTAAAACTAACATCTTGAACAGGTTTGGAATTCCTCGTGGGATCATTAGTGATCGAGGAACACACTTCTACAACAAGATTTTGTCTTCTCCTTTTAGGAAATATGGCATTACACACAGGGTATCCACAACCTATCACCCTTAATTGAACGGCCAAGCGGAAGTTTCGAATAGAGAGGTGAAATCTGTCTTGGCCAAGACAGTAGGCCTAGACAGACGAGATTGGAGCCAGCGGTTAGATGACGCGTTATGGGCATGCCGAACGGCCTACAAAGGTCCAATTGGGATGACGCCTTACAAGCTAGTCTATGGAAAGGCGTGCCACTTGCAAGTAGGGTTGCAACACAGAGCATTTTGGGCCACACGGAAGTGCAACTTGAGTTATGACCAAGCTGGACAGGAGAGAAAATTGCAACTCCATGAGCTAGAGGAGTTGAGAGACCAAGCCTATGACAATCAACTGATTGTTAAAATCAAAATGAAGGCTTACCATGATAAGAGAATTGTTGGGAAACCTCCCCAAACAGGAGAGAAGGTTCTCCTTTATAATTCCCGTTTTAAATTGTTTCCTGGAAAACTTCAAACAAGGTAGGAAGGGCCTTTTGTTATTACTAATATTTACCCACATGGTGCGGTAGATATTAGAAATGAAAAAATAGGTGCCGAGCTCAAGGTGAATGGGCAAAGATTGAAGCCATTCTTCAAAAATTTCCAGGAAGAAAAGATTTCTGAAAAGGTGGACTTGCCACCGGAAAACAAGTGAAAAGAATTTAGAGTCAAGCCTAGGACTTAAAATAAGGGCGCTGCAAGGGAGGCAACCCTTGTCTCTTTTATTTTTAGGAAATTTTTATTTTTGTCACATTTAATTTCGCTGGGTTGTTTTCGATTTTTGTGCAGGAAATCGAGTGTGGGGAAATTGAAGGTGTCTTGGCCAGAAGCTAGGACAAGCCTTGGTCTAGACTGTCTTACATCAGAGCCGCCCTTTTGAGAGTTAGTGGGACACGTGTCAGCGCCGTCTTTTAAAGTCCTTTAATTGCTTTTTGAACGGACAAATCCAAAAAGCAATTAATCGTAATTTATGGAAAGCGTGGGAAAATAAATCACCACCTCTGCATATTCCCCTTCCCACTCTGACACTACTTACCCACGTAACCACCAAAATTCGGCCTCTCACCTGAGCTCAAAAGCAACAGTCCCTTCTCCTTCTTCTTCCCCAAATCGCACAAAAATCCTAGAAAACCTAAACTTTAAACCCACCATTATTTCACTCCCCATTCCTCTCTCCCAACCATGAGCCCACCAAAGCGGAGCCTGCCCTCTGACATTCCAGAAGCTAGTGACGACCTCAGTGGAGCTCCACCGCCTGTCTTTCCGACCGACGGCATCTCAGCCGCGAGACGACTGCTCAAAGCACTCGAGAACACGGATTTGATGTCCTCTGAGGTCGATTTACCCAGCCAATCAGAGGATAGCATTGAGGGAGTCGACCGGGCCGTTGTCGTGAGTGACGAGGACTCCGACGACGTCCCCCTTGCAAAGAAAATGCAGACCTCTGCTCCCGTGTGAACAGGAGAAAGAGAGAGCCGACGAGAGAGCAGGTTGCTGAAGAAGATGGCAGCAGCCGGAGCATCAAACCCAGCTCCGACCATTGCAGTCCCAAAACCTAAGCCTGCCGCCGCCGCTGCTGTACCCACACCACCACCGCCACCTCCGGCGAAGAAACCTGACACCACTGCACCACCAAAGAAATCCGGGTGCATCAAGCAGGTGGCCCACAAGAATACGCCGACGAAGAAGCCGGCGAAGATCCCAGATCGATCGCCATAACCGCCAAACCCTAAGAAGGGCAAATCCAGTAAGGACCCCTCTTCTGCAAAAAGCAAAGGGAAGCAGTAGGTGATCGAGGAAGCTGATGCTGAGGATGATGAAGACGTTTCAGTCTTGGCCAAGACTGCGGCCAAGACTGCTAAGGTAACTTCTCTTCCTCCCCTGCACACACTCCGAGGCTGGTTGAAATTTGACACACCAGACCTCAAAGCCAAATTGCGTGATTTTCATTCCTGTGATATTCCTGCATTTGCTAGATTGGATTTTGATTTTCTTGATGCTATGGGATTAGGGAATAAAATTAGGGAGTTTGTGTATGCCATTGGTTGGATCCCTTTTTATGTTTGTTGATTGTGATGCTTACACTGAGTTGTGCTTAAAGTTTCACACATCTTTCTGGTTTGACGAGGAAACCTTATATGTTAGGGGTAGAGACAAACCTGACTTTGTTGCTGAGGATGTGATTAATTTTCGATTGTGTGATAAATGGAGCCACTTGTTTGTTGATGCTTTCAATTCGTTGTTAGGATTTGCATATAGTGAAGAGGCTATTTTTGACTATCCCACTGATTGGGATAACAATGTTGCATTTAGAGAGATCACTGGTGATCCGGATGCTAAGTTTGATAGGAACTCTAAGGCACATGCTATTCTGAACCCTGCACTTAGAATGCTCCATAGAACCTTGTCCATTAACCTTTCGGGGAAGACAAAGGTTTCTGGAAATTTAGCCAAGTCTGAACTGTTTTTGCTTTGGTGTATTTTGCACCAGAAAAAAGTCAACTTAGGTTTATATTTAGTTCAGCAATTGAATGCTCGTGAGTCTGCCACCAAACTGATTTTTGGGTCCTTGATTACTTGGCTTGCTATTAAAACTGCTAAGCTAGATCCTGTTGCTGCTGATTTGCATAAATGTTGTTCCCCCAAAATTCTAGATTTGAGAGCCTTCGACCAAATGGGATACTTCCATTTGGACGGAGAGATTGTTGCTTGTAATACAGGTTTCACACCGGTTGGGGAGCACATTTTCTCGAAGAAAAATGAAGGGAAATACAAGTTGCGTCCAGTTCAAATCCCAGGAGAAGAAGCAGAGGACCATATTGCCCAGGATCTAGGCCAAGACGCTGGCCAAGACACTCCCATTCCTGATGCTGCAGCTGATCTAAGCCAAGACACAGGCCAAGATCCCCCTGCCAGCAGCACCAATGAACCTCCAACATGGGCCAGGGAATTTCAAGCTCGCCAGCTACTTATCTTTGAGCAGCAGAAGATTATCCTGGATCGTCTAGGCCAAGACAAGCCCCAAGACAAAGCGCAAGACCCTTCATCCGCATCCACCAGTGCCGAGGTGCCTCGTTGGGCCAAAGCACTTAACGACCGCCAGGATGTCCTCCTGGAACAAATGAAGCTCACTAGGACCAACGTTCTCCACGTTTATCAACACCTTCAAGTCCACCTCAAGTACCTCAGAGCCCTGTACGACAATTTGAGCTCCGACAGTGAGTCCTCTGATGAGGAGGATGATCCCGAGCCATCAGCGCCGCCAGCAAAGACACCACATCCGTCTATCCCGCCTCCTGCTCCAAAAGATCCAGCAAGTTCAAAGTCATCTCCAGACCAGAGTCTAGGCCAAGCTTCTGGCTAAGACCTCAAATCTCCAGCAGCTTAAGCTATTTTTTGTGCCCCCAGGTCGTATCTTTTCCTTTCATTTTATTTTTTCTTTTTATTTGTCTCTCCACACAATGAGGACATTGTGTCTTTTAAGTGTGGGGAGGGTGTTTTAATTCATGTTTTGTGTTTGTTGTGAATATTGGTTAATTTGTGAGTTTTCGAGTCTATTTTTTGTGTTTTAATTTTTTCTTTTTACATAAGTTTGTCCAGTTTTGCGTCTATCATTTGCATGATTTTCATTTGTATTTTTCTGCATGTTTTGAGTCTGTTTTGTACACACCCGGACCCCTGTTTTCTTGCTTAGGCTGTTTAGTCTCTCGGTGGGACTGCATTTAGACTCATTTAGACTTAGGGGCATAATGTTTTAGTAACAGGGAAGCAAATAAGCGTAAATGATCAATGCCTTAGGGGCATATTCTCTTATGATCCCCAAACATTAACCGTCCACATGGTCGTAGGGACACTTAGCTAGGACCTTAACTCTTTTTAGGACTGAGGGGTTTGCTGCCATGATTTGAGTGTGTTGATCTATCTGTCGAGAGTGTGAGACAGTAGAAGGTGTTGGAACGTCATAGGACTTCCACCCGCGGAAAAGGACAAGCTCTGTCTATGTGCCGTGTCTGTAAAAATACAAAGAACACTTGTTATGCCTAAAGCAAAACAAATAAAAAGACATTGAAAAGGCATAGAAAAAAAAAGAAAAAGAAAATTCTGTCAAAGTGATTCAAATGACACCAGTCTTTAGGTATTATTGGATAGACAACACTTGCGGTGGGACTCAAATCGGTAGTGAACCTTGTTACCCTATACTTAATCTTTTTTTATTATTATCTAGTAGGGTGTCTTGATACCATGTGGAAGGGGTATGTTTAGGGTATTGATTATTCCTTGTTAGTCTAACAGTGGATATCTTAGTGAAGTTTCTTGGCAGATCCAGTGAAGGGGTAGACAGCCTGAAATTGAGAAAGTCCGGGGGGTCCTTGGTGTCTGTTATGTTTCTGATCTATTTTTGTTATGTTTTAATTTTTGTTTTTGAGTCTTGAGTCTATATGCTTGGGGGCAATCATAGTTTAAGTGTGGGGAATTTGATTGCATTGCATTTAATCATGTTTTATTGTCCATTTACTTGTTTAATTGGACAGTAAATCTACTGATTTATCCATGATTTCCCCTTTTTCTTGACAGTTGTGGTCTGATGGCATAATTTTGGAGATTCTGATATGGAGAGCTGAAGCTGATTTTCCCAGTCTTGGCCTAGACTTTGGCCAAGACACTTTCGTGTCTGAAACAGCGCACCAGTCAGATCGTCTTGGCCTAGACTTCGGGCAAGACTCTTTTGTTATTTAGCAGTCATCAACGTCCGCTTGGGCCGTTTCTTCATTGGGCTTTGCAGCTAGCAAGTAGCAGTTATCCCGCAATCTTAGAGGGATCTGAAGCGCATATCTCTTGAAGAATCCTGCATGGGATCTCCCTCTTTTTGTAATTGCGATTTTATTCCTATTGTAACTCAACAATTTATTATTACAATCTTTTAGAGATTTTCTAGGAAGTAGAGTTGGAGTAGGGCAGAGGAGTTTTAGGGCTATTTAGCCGAACGTTGTTCTTCTCTGTCCCAAATCGGTCTATCATAGGATTTTCTCCTCCTTCTTCTCTTTTTCGACATTATACTTTGCTCCAGATTTGTTTAAATCTCGGATTAATTTAGTTTATGAAATTATATATATTTTTATCTTTTCAATCATGAGTATGAGTAGCTAAATACTGATTCTTTGTAAGGGTTGATGAGTTGAGTTCTTATGCGTTCCTGAGATCAAAGCATGCTTAATAATCTCTTTGCTTGTATTTATTTATTTCTTAAGCTTAATCCATCGCTTACTCACTAGGGACAAAGTTTGATCATCTTTGTACTCTAGTAGAGAAGAGTTGCAGCCAGTCTAGAAGGAGAGGGAGTACCCGCCGGCTAGATAGAGTAGACAACTAGTCTCGCGCCAGACAAGAAGAAATAAGTAATCTAGGCCAAGACCAGATTGACAACCTAGGGTTTCCACAGGGAAACACCTTGACCTAGGTACTGTCTTCCCCTACACCATTGAGGAAGCGAACAACCATTCAAGACAGCAGTCAAACGGATAAACCCTTTAACCAGCAAGGTGTCCCTTGGCTAGGATTATCAGGAGAGGGAGTACCGGCCAGGTAATTTGAAAAGGAGGGAAGACAGGAGTGAAAAGGAGTTCCTCCACTCTATAGCAGTGCTATGAATGAAGAGATGAATACACTTGAGTCGATGATCGAAGCATAAGAACATAAGCTCTCACATCACCCTTAACTGGAATTCCCTTTTATTTGATTTATCACAATCTTGACCCCAGTCTAGGCCAAGCCTTTGGCCAATACTGTTTTGAACTATTTTACCTCTTTCTGTTTTGTCTTTATTTTCAGATTCTACCAAAACCAAATCCAGTGACGAGGAAGGCAAACCAAGAATTACATCTCCTAGAGGTCTCTGTGGACGATCCTCTTACCATCATATACAAACTCTTGTAGACAGTGATAAGTTGTATTTCTACCCCCAATTCCATACCTATTTCACTATTATATTTGACGTGTTCGACGCGCGATCACTCTCCGGGTTACTTGACTGATTTTCTCTTACTCAAATTTTCAGATATTTTTGATGGAAATTTTCCGGAGTGATTTTAAGGAATTAAGTGTGGTGAGGAATCTTGGCCAAGCTTAATTGATCTTAGCCACATGTATTCTCACTTGGATTGGGTGACACACGGAGAAAAAGGAGGAAAAGAGAAGGTTGCGTGTTTGGAAGGAGGAGAAATTAAAAGGATAACGGTCAGATTTTTCAAATTGCTAATTATTATTTGAAAATCACTTTTTCAGATATTAATTAAATTTTTTTTATCTTTCTATCCCCTCAACTCCCTCAAACACCAAATCCCTAAAATCTCGCCCTCTTCCTCATATCTCTCAAATCACCTCAACTAAACGTTCTCCACTCCTCCTACTTTCACTCCACGATTTTGCTAGCATATTATCATGGGAAAATCCAAGAGATCAGCCACCAAGTAAGTAAAACCTACCCCAATCAAGCAAGTATCTCCTATTCGTTCGCCATCTCCCTCTCTTTCAGATCTGGAGGAAGATTTGCCTGAAAACCTCACCGAGGCACTCGACATCGCGAGGACAATCATGTCCATAGACACTGCCACCTCTGATTCTCCGAAGCAGATCCTCTCCACTCCTACTCCCGTTCTTACCTCTGCACCCCCAGCCAAGAAAAAGATCGACCTCAGCAAAGAAACAAAAACCCAATCTAGGGTTAGCAAACAGGCCGACTCTGAGGTGCAGGAGATTTCGGATTCTAAGCCTAAGTGTGAAGACGGTTCAGCAAAATCTAAGAAATCAGGGAAGAGGAAGGCTGATGCGAGTGTTGGATCAGCACCTGCAAAAAGAACTCGCTCTGCTGCTGCCAAAGGCAAAAAGAAAGTAGAGAGCGCCGACTCTGATGCTGATGCGGTTGCAGCCTTGGCCAAGCCTGCGGCCAAGGTTGCCAAGGTAACCCTTCCACCCCTTAACTCTTTGAAAGGTTGTTTGAGGCCGGATACCCCTGATTTTAGGGCTAGATTGACTAGTAAGAATGCCTGTGAGATAACTCAGTTTGCTGTCCTTGATTTTTCCTTTCTTGATGACTTGGGGATAGGTAATAGAGTTAGGCAGTTTATTTCCAATCTTGGGTGGGATTGCTTTTTCTATCTTAATATGCCCGTTTATGCTGAGCTGTGCTTGGAGTTTCATTGTTCTTTTTGGTTAGATCAGGAGAGATTGTATGCTAATGGTAGAGCTTTTCCTAATCTGAGTGCTACTGATGTCGTGCACTTTCGTTTGCTTGATAAATGGTGTCATTTTTCGATTGACGATTTTAACTTGTTGCTTGATTTTGTGACTGAGGATGGCCTCAAGACTGATGAATATGTGAATGCCCTGACTGATTATCCCCCAGATTGGGATAAGACGGTGGCCTATGGGGAATTGATTGGTGACTATGCTGCTAAGTTAGATAAAAATTTAAAGGCTCACCAGATCCGAGATCCTACTTTGAGGATTCTCCAAAGGATCCTTTCAATCAATCTCTCGGCCAAGACCACAGTCTCGGGTAATATTTCAAAACTTGAGACATTTTTGCTTTGGTGCATGCTGCATGAGAAAAGAGTTAATCTAGGCTATTGGATTGCTAGGCAGATAAAAGCATGCGATTCTCTTCCTAGAATGATTTTAGGAACTCTGATTTCCCATTTGACTGTTACTGCTAGGGGTATAGATCTATCTCCTTTGAATTTATATAAATCCTGTGCCATTAAGATCATGGATCTTAAGGCATTTGACCAAATGGGCCATTTCCACTAGGAAAAAGGCTATCTCTGTTTTAATACAGGATTTACCCCAGTACCAGATCACCTCTATGGGAAGAGGATCAACGGGAACTTCAAGGTTAAGCCAATCCAGATTGACGGTGCAGCAGAGGAGCCCAATCTTGGGCAAGATGACCAGATGCCTGAGCAGACCAATAGCCTCGGCATTGATCCTGACCACCCTGGACTTCCAGAATGGGCCAACAAATTCCTTGAGCTTGTGCAGATCCAGCTCGACGCTTTCACGACAAATCAGAAGCTGTTTCATGACTTTCAAGACTCCTCTCAAAAGCAGATGCAGCGGATTGTGGATCAACAGCAATCCCTGTTTGCGAGTGTTGAGTTAGCACAGAAGGAATGGCTGGACAAGTTCATGGAGTAGCAGGACGCCAAGTACAAGCACATCCAGACTCATTTGGAAGTGACTTTCAAGTACATCCAATCCATAGACAAGGTTGTTGCGCACATTCGCAACAAGGTGAATGATCACTTCAGCACCACGAGTGATTCCAGTGCAGCCAACTCTGATGAAGACGAGGAACCAGCACCGTCTGTGCAAGACCCAAAACAACCACCTCCATCACCTAAGTGAATGCAGCCCCCAGGTCGTGTCTTTTCTTTCCTTCTTTTGTGTCTTTTTATTTTAATCTTTACTCTCATTTACACATTGAGGACAATGTGTTCTCTAAGTGTGGTGAGGGTGTTTTTAGGATGCGTGTTGCATATACATGTTCTTGTGTGATTTTGTGTGATTTTTCTTTATCGCATGAAATTTTTTGTGGATCTAGGCTAAGTTAGTTGGCCTAGATCGTCTTTTCCATGTCTGATGCATGATTTTCTTAATCTTTTTGTGTGTTTTAGGCATGTATGTTTTCTGTTCTGTTTGTGTGCCGGCGAAATTTTCTGAACTATGCCTAAGGCCTGTTTTCTTGAATATCTTAGCCTTGACCTTTAGCATACTTCACCTTGTGACCCCATAGCTTTTGAACACAACATGCTAAGCACCTAAAGATATCCTTATTGTACATAATTATAGGGTCTAGCATTGTGTGACTGACTTGACACTTAGGCAAACATTCACCAAATATACTTAATAACCCCTCAAGGAAAATTGCTAAGTGGACAATGGAGTCTTGATGCCTTGTAAATTATGTTGAATTGCTCTAATGTAGAGAACTACTGCTATGCCTAGTAAAATGCAGCTCTAGAAAAAAAAAAGGGAGCAATAGAAAAAAAAAATAATACCAAAAAAAAAAATTAAAAAATTAAATATGCATTGTCTTGATATTTCTGCCTCACTAAGCAGAAATAATCAAGAAACTTTTTAGCTTTACTGGCATAGGAAAATGAAACTTCAGGAAAGGTACCTAGATGATGATATTGAGCAGTTGAATTAAGTGGGGAAAATCCAAGTCGGTGGGTGTTTTGTCTCGTTGAGTCTGTTGTAAAATGCAAAGATGCTATGGTTATGTGGAATTCGGATGTCTAGGGTGCTGATTAGGCTGTGTTCACAAGGGCTGGGATCCATTGATAAGTATGCCGACTGTTATAGGTCGAAGGTGTACGAGGGAATTGGCTAAAGGTAGTCTGTCTAGAAAATTTTTGCCACTGTTTGTTTGCTCTGTTTTGAGTCTGTTTTGAGTCTTTCCTTTTTGTCTTAGTTAAGAGTCTAGTATGCTTGGGGGCAAGCATTGTTTAAGTGTGGTGAGGTTTGATTGACGCTTTATTCCATGTGTTTTTACCACTGTAAAACTCCCTTTTTGTGGCAGAAACAATTCTTTCGACGTCAATTTGGGTTATTTTGGCAAATCTTGGGTAAGACTGGTTTTTGGAAGAATCGGGTGCTGGAGCGAAAGGTTGGCAATCTTAGTCACGTGTCTTGGCTAAGATTGCAGAATAGAGGCGTGCACACCATGGACTCACGGAAGCAAAATCAGATCGGAAGACCAGCTGACGATTACATCCGCAAGAAGAAATATTTGATGTAATCCTATTTGAACAAAAACACTTCATTATTTTATTATTATTATCGCTTTAGGATTTAAAAACAATTGGGATTTCTATCCCTACTTTTTAGTTAATTTGAATTGAGGAGTTTGGAAAGAAACGTGAAGGGCGGGGACTCTAACCTTATTTAAGGTTAGGGAAGGCTGTCAATTACGGAGGAATCCATTCTCCTCTCTTCTGGGTTTTTTGTAAACATTCGGCTGTGGTATTTCCTTTAGGAATATCGCATTTTAAATTAAATTCATGTTCTTCAATTATTTCTCTTTTCCTTTGATCATGATATCTAGTAGCTAAACACCTAGTTATTGGTAAGGGTCGAGTGAGCATGTTTGTAAATTGTGAGACTATTGGTCTTAAGTATCCTATCAGTCGTATTCGATTCAAGTTCCGTTTTAACAAACCGGTTCCCGTCTAGGCCAAGACTTGATCGATCTTAGCCAAGACTACGAATTTGCAGTCAGTCACTAAGGGGACGAGCGAAACTGAAGTGACGAAGTAGACGGCTAACCTCGCGGGGGTTAGTGAATTTTAATCGATATAGGCCTAACCAGATTGACGACCTAGGGCTCCGAGTTGGGAGTTGCTTGGTATAGACTCTGTCTTTCCCTACGCCATTGAGAAAACGCATGTGCCTCAAGCTAGCAGCCAATTGGATAAACCCTTTAGCCAGCAAGGTGTCCACTGGCCAGGATCACTCGGAAAGGGGGTACCCTCCAAGTGATTTGAATAGGAGGAAAGTAGAATTGGAAAGGGGTTCCTCCCAATCTATAGCAGAGTTATGATAGAGAAGGAGAAAATATTTTAGTCTATGATCGATTACGCAAGCAAAGTGCTCACGAATTTGCCCTTACCAGGAATCTACCCCACGAAAGTTCCAACCAATCTCAACCAACAATCTTAGCTAAGATTCACTTCTGCTTAAGGTTGTTTCCGATAAATTAGTTTTTGCTTATTCTCTTTTATGCTTTGTTTATCTTAACTGCAGAACAACAAACCCTCAACTCCAGTGACGAGGAAGTCGAGTCAAGACTACGATACACCACCAAGATCTCTGTGGACGAACCTCTTATCGCAATCTACGAGTCCCTTGTGGACGAGTGATAAGTTGTATTCCTACCCCATTTTCTATATCTTTTTACAACTAAATTTAATGCCCTCCACACGCAATCACTAATACGGGATTAGCCAACCACGTCGGGTACTGGACTTCTTTGATGAAGCCAGCATTCGTGAGTTTCGATATCTCTTTCTCGATAGCTAACATCTTTTCTGAAGAGAAAGCTCGCCTCTTTTGTTGGACGGGTGTGACGTCAGGGTTAATGTTGACTCGGTGCTCTGCTGTTTCTTGCAAAATTCCAGGCATATCTGCTGGCTTCCATGCGAATTCTCCTTTACATCTGTTCAATAATCGAGCTAGCTGTGTGTTTTCTTCTGCGCTCAGTTTCTCGCTGACCAAAAAATTTGCTCCTTCGACTCCATTAACGGGAATTGGCTTTATGTTGTCTACTGGCTGAGTGCGCTTTTCCTCTCTATCCTCAAAAGGGTCATCTACCACACACACATAACGGTCACAACTCTTTTGGGTCATAAGTGAATAGCACTCGGCGGCTAACTTCTGGTCCCCTTTGATCGAGACCACTCCATCCCACGAAGGGTATTTCATTTTCAAATGTTTTTGCGATATTGCAGCTCCAAAATGATTGAGGTACGGCCACCCGAGTATGGCGTTATAAGGCAATGACAAATCTACAACCAGGAACAGCAATTCTTTCGATCGTTTGGAAGTATCCTCTCTAAAGTATACTAGTAGCATTGTAACTCCTACCACCAGGATCGGGACTCCGTCTACCCAAACTATTGGCTTCTTACAAGGCGTTAACTCACTGTCGGAACGTTTCATCAAGTTATAGGCTTCGAGCGAGAACAGGTTGACCGCGCTCCCATTATCGACAAGGGTTCTCCTAACTCCATGATTGTCGATGACGGGTGTGACTACTAGTGCATCATTGTGTGGATAAACAATGCCTTTCTCGTCCTATTCGGAGAGCGACAACACCATCCGGTCTAACGCGCTTATCGCTTCGCTCTTTGCTAACACGTTTTCTCTTTTTCGCTTGTCGCCAGCTGCAGGTGCTGACACTGTGGGTTCTTCGGAATATGGAGTGCCTCCTGCTATGATATTGATTATGGGAACGTCCCCTTCGTTAACCACAAATGATTCCTTATTCCTACCAATAGGGATAGCGTTGGCTCCCGTGGCTTAAGAGGGCGCTTGCCTGTCACCGGTCGCCTTGTCCACTGGATTGTTCCTGACCTCCTCCCTTATTTTAGTGGCAAATTCCCCGAGGTAGCCCTCCTCGACTAAGCGTTCTATTGCCAATTTCAATTCTCGGCACACGTCCGTGGAGTGCCCTTTAACTTTATGGAACTTGCAGAATGCATTTTCCCTTCCTCCCATAATCACTCCTGGCTTCACAGGAGCGGGGTAACGGATGGGCAGGTTTCGTTGTTGAACTATCGCTAAAATTTCTGCCCTTGGGAGTATGAGGGATGGGAGATCAGGATCATATATTTGCCCTTTAGGCGGATCGGTTTGCCTCCCCATAGGATTCCCGAATCTTCCTCTCGAAAAGCTACCTCTTTGCCCCATTTGAGGCCCTGGGATGTGATCTTTTCGATGTCCATAGTCATCAGTTGGCTGTATGTCAGGGGTTGCGCTAACGTGGACGTTAGGTGCCGGATGCGTGTCTTGAGGTATACTCTGAGTTCGCTCCCTATTTTCTTCTTCCTCCATTCTCGCATAATTGTGGGCTTTTAGCCTTAACGCATCTAGCGTTGACGGCGGGTCTACCATCAAGGTATCTCGTAGCTTTCCGTAACGACAGTTACGCTTCAAAGCTTCGACAGCAAAATCAATGGTGACCCCCGGCATTAGTGACATCTCCAGGTCAAAAGGACTCAAAAATTCCTTCAAAGATTCTTGTGGTTTTCGATGAACATCGAATAGTGCTGCCGCAGACTTCCTAATAGGAACAGCGGTGCTAAATCGGCTCCGAAATTTGGCTTCTAATTGGGAAAAGTTGTCAATGGAACCTGCCGGAAGTCCCTTGAACCAAAGGCGTGCTACGCCAGATAGCGTCATTACAAAGATTTGACATAGCGCCGCGTCACTGTGAGTCTGGAATTGTACAAAATCTTTCACCTTGTTAAGATGCGAAATAGGGTCCTTTCTGCCATCATACGATTCCGTAGGGAGTTTCACATGCCTGTTGTTGACCCGGTGGTGTCTGACACGGTGGCTGAATGGATGACCACTATTGTCATCAGGAATTCCCTGCGGTTGACGAAGGAGAGCGGGTTCATCTAACTACCTTTGGGCTCGAAAATCATACTCACGATGCTGCCTTGGAGATCGGCTACGACTCCTTGGTGTTTGGGTCTGGTGCCTTCTGCTACTCGATCTCTCGCTGTGCCTGGGAGATGGATCCCTGAACATCTCCTCTCGCCTGTTGTCCCAATGATCTCTATATTCGTTGTCCCATCACTCCCCTTCAAGAACAGGGGCTCTCCTCCTATGCTGCTCGGATGGTTCGATGTGTCTAGGCGCGAGTTGTATGACTCCGATAGGGATTGATGTCAAAGGTAGGGATAGCGTAAAACCTCTAGACTGTCGGGGTGACAGTGGTCGGTCAGCAATGATGGATGGAGTAAAAATCACATGAGAAGGCATGTTGGGCCCTGGGACATGAGGCGTAAATCCTGCAGCCAACTCTGTCAACTGATCTATCTGGGCACGAAGAGCCGATATCGAATTCGCAAGAGGATTGCCTGCGCTGTCTACTGCGGGTGCCCTCACATGGAGAAGAGAGTGACTGGGTCCTGGTATTTGAGATAGAGGAGTATATGCCTGGGATGCCAATGTTCTCGCTAGTTGTTCAGAAGAGGGATCCGATATGGCTGGTGGGATTTCTTGCACTGTGGTGCCGACATTAGAGGTGGTGAAAGCGAAAAGTCACCTGCGGGTCTCATATGGGAGGCTGGAAGACTGGGACTGTGCGAGATCCGAGCGGACTCCATAATCCTCTGGATTTTTAAGGGAGCAGAGCTTGGCTATTAAGGATGCTTACTTAATAGGACCAAAGCTCTCAATGAAAGCACCAATTGAAGGCATAGGATTAGTTGCTGCTGCTGTAGTTTGTACCTGAGGTGTGGTACCTGTAGAAAGATTCATCAAGATGTTAGTAATCTTATCAAGCTTATTTTCCACATTTATAGCATTCAAAAAAGAAGGTGTAGAATTTCTCTCGGATGAGGCGTTGTTTTGGCTGTTGTCAGCCATTGTTTGGAGAAGTAGTTTTGCTCTTGTTGGCGTAAGATCTTAGAGTGCTCCTCCAGTGGCTGCATCTAACCTTTCCCTATCCTTCACACACATTCCATCATAGAAATATTGGATGAGGAGATGGTCTGCCACTCCATGGGTTGGGCAAATATCTTGAAGGTCTCTAAACCTGATAAGATTCGATCTGTTCGCTGTAGGATAGTGAAGGATTATGAACCTTGAGGTCGACGGTCCCTAATGTTCGATGTACCTGTACGGCGCCGGAGGGGGTCTCCGGCGTAAACACTCCGATGCTTAAGTCAGTAATGATTGTGTGAAATAGCAGCGCTTTGGCTAGCAATCTTAGGCTTACCTCCCTCCTTGGTGGCGGAGGTATTTATAGGCAAAATGGAGCATTTCTGAGTGATCATGGTCACAAGGGGCTAACGCGCCCGTCAGAGGGGGTTAGAGTTCCCCGTTGATGGAGTGTGTTATCGTCGCGTCAGCTATATGTATGGAGGTACGCGTTACCTAGGCAAGGCAACACTTATGCTTCTCACGGGATGCCTGGTTAGGCCTGGGATGGGGTAACGCCCTGTGTCATGACGAAGTGACGTGTGGGACCCTCTTGCTGGTGTCGACCATCCCAGCGCCAGTTACACACAGGGAGGCGATAGCCTCGATGCTACCGGGGCGGTAAGAGCAGCTTTTTCTTCCTTCCACGGGATATAGGACGAAAATGCCCTTTGTTGTTAGGGATATTGTTATCAAAACCTTTGATGGTACTCGCTCAAACTCTCTCCTCCCCTCTGCTGAACGGAAACTAAACTTTTTCTTGCTGCCCCTGCCTTAGTCGCGTTCTAATATTTGTTCAGGAAGGCAGCGGACATGTCTCCCCATGTTGTAATGGTATTATGGGGCAAGCTATAGAACCAATTCTTAGCTGAGTCTTCGAGAGACCAAGGAAATGACTTTAGTTTGGCTCTCTCGATTGTTACTCCTACTGGTTTTAGGGTATCACATTGGAGGTGAAGGTTCCTCAAATGGTTATACGGATTCTCATTTGAGTGGCCATAGAACTTGGTTAAGTTGGCAATGATGTTTGTCTTGATAGACCAATCATTAGCCATCGGGGGTAGATTAATATAGGAGTAGGTCACTCGTTCTGCCCCTCTGTTTTGTTCCCTCATCGTCTGTTCTTGTTGGTTTTCCTCCATGGTTGGTATTGGGTTTTCAGCTGGGCTTGAATCTTGGCCTAGATTGTTGCTGGGACCAGATCATTGACCTTAGATTTTCTCCTTCTCTTTCATAACTCTGCTATAGATTGGGAGGAACTCCTTTCCAATCCTGCTCTCCTCCTATTGAAACCACCTAGGAGGAACTCCTTTCCTAGTGATCCTAGCCAGTGGACACCTTGCTGGTTAAAAGGTTTATCCAATTGGCTGCTGGCTTGAGGCACATGTGTTTTCTCAATGGCGTAGGGAAAGACAGAGTCTAGGCCAAGCTACTCCCAACTCGGAGCCCTAGATTGTCAATCTGGTTAGGCCTATATTGCTTCAAGTCCACTAACCTCAGCGAAGCTAGCTGCCTACTTATGTCACTCTAGTTTCACTTGTCCCCTTTGTGACTGGCTGCAAATTCGTCGTCTTACCTAAGATTGATCAAATCTTAGTTAAGATTAGAACCGGTTTGTTAAAATAGGCCTTGAATCAATTACGATGAGAGGATATTAAGAATAGATCGGTCTCATGAATCAAACAAGTGTACTCACTCAACCCTTACCAAGAACTTGGTGTTTAGTGATAAGAGTCCGGGGGATACTGAGCAAGATCGGCCTGATTTGGGCTGGTCGGGAACACTGTATTGGGGTCTTCGTCACCTGCAAAGCGCCGGAGGGGGTCTCCGGCGTAAACACTCCGATGCCAAAGTCAGTGTAAGTAGTCAAAATGGCAGGGGTTCAGTACGCTATCTTAGGCTTACCCTCTTGTCTGAACAGGTGGGGGTATTTATAGGCAAAGGAAAGAGTGTACCGACAGGGGGTAGGAATTATCCTTGGTAGGTGTCGCTGGGGTGATAGATGTCGCTGGGGTGGCAGGAAGTGATGTCATGCGGGATGACGTCATGCGGATTGACGTCATGGATGACCTGGGATGGGATGCCGTCGTGCGGATGTCGCATGAGAGCCCCCCCCCCCCCCCCCCCCGCTGATGTCGACCATCCTAGGGTCGGTCGCCAGGCTAAGGGCGGTAAGAACAGGGTCTCGTCTCCCTCGGCGGGTACAGTATGCTGGCCGGGTCGTCCAGCGGGGTAGTGGAGATGCCGCTTCTGTGGTATCAATAGTTATCATATGCCTAAACGGAAACTAACCCGAGTGCTTACCAAGGGCTATCACCGCGTCTCCGGTCCTGCCCCTTCAGAGGTTTCTGCCCTAATGAGGGCTCGACAATCGATAAAGGTATATCTTCGAAATGCCTTTTTCCGAAGTCTATAAATAGGCTTTTCATTTTGCACTTGCTTTATAACTCTCACAACTTTTTCACCTCTCTTTTAAAAGGAAAAACGCTTCTTCTTTGTACCTTTTTGCTCCTTTTTATACTTCAGAACTCTCTTCGTTTTTCGCTCGCTTCGAGGAAATTCTCTCATTCGCATTCAGACGACTCGCCTATTAATTTCAGTCTTCTCTCTCTTAAGGTATTCTTCTCGATCTTGCTTTTGATTTTCCTTTGCTGCTTTATCTATCATGCCTCGTACAAGATCTCAATCTAGTTCTTTAGCTACCCCTAGGCCAATTTCTCGATATCCCGAGCTTGAAAACACTCTTAGCATCTTTACTTGCCCTACTGTCTTACGCCTCGAACTGGAAAGCAATAACATTACCTTCCCCTGCGGCTATCACCCCACTATTCCTTCTGACACTATGAGGCTTCATAGCCGGCTCTGGAAAACTCATAGGATTCTTTATTTTAAAATGTTTCAATATGGGTTCCGCCTCCCAGTTCATGACATGCTAGAGCGTGTGTTGCGCGAGCACGGGCTTAACCCTACGCAGATCACCCCTTCCTCATGGAGTTGCATCTACGCCTTCCTTCGTGCTTGCGAATTAAAAGATATTCTTGCTCCCTCTGTTGCTTTATTTCACAAGTTCTTGACTCTGGCTTTTCGCGACGACTTCATTAATATTATTCCAAGATGGGATGATGCTCTAGTGAGGCCTTTTTGGCAGAAATTTCGAGGATTTGAGGAGAACGTCGAAAACTGGAAGAGCGGTTTCTTCGTTGTCGAATTACCCTCTCGCTTGTGGCGTCCTGACTTCAACCTGGAGGTGGTTGATTGGGTGTGGCCAGCGCCTCTGTCTAGGGAGGAGTTTGATCAAGCCAATGCTTTACTGGAGATGGAGTCCTCTTTCCAGATCCGAAACTTTGCTTTGTACAGGCCTTTAACTGAGTGTACCATAGGTGAGCTTTTGAGCTTCGCCGCTGCCTTGCTTACCCCTTGTTTACTAACATAACTTTTCGCAGGGGAGACTATCGCTCGACCGCTCTCCGAAGGTGACGCTTCTCACAACGACTGCTCCCTCTACTTTCGCTGGGGCTCGAGTTGATCACCGCATGCCCATAAAGAAAAGAGCTTTAGACAAGATTCACTCCAGGGAAAGCGGTTCCTCCCTCCACACTTCCTGCTTTGTGGAGAACTGGTTACCCAGTCGGAAGAAGAGGTCCGGGTCTGGTTTGCCAGTGACTGAGATAGAGATTTTCTCCTACGGAGTCGAGGACATAGAGGATATGGATACAGAGTTGAGCCTCTGCCCGGCTTCCTCACCTCAACGGAAGAAGCTAAGGGAGGCAAGTGAAGCTCAAGTGACAAGGATGACGGCTCGATCTCCTCCTGCCAATACTGCAAATACCGTCGCTTCCCAAACTACCGTTTCTCCTGACACCACAAAAGGGGGGCCGCTTCACTGGGTGATGCTTCCTCGACTCTGGGGCTGGCTGCCCTCAACAAGACCTCCTCTGCCGCGATGATGCCGCCATCCGCTGCAGATTCCCCTCCTGTCATGGAGCCTCCACACTCGCCCATTGGCCCCTGTATTCCTGACGTGCGTCCCTCAGTCCCAAGTGGACCTGGCTCTTCTCACTCTCCCCCGAAGTCCCCTTGTCCGTTGTTCCTTACTTCAATTCGAGACGTTGGGGGCTCAGGCGGTATCTCCGCCCCTTCCTTTGTTGCTGATCTTTCCCGTGACAGGCCTCAAGGGGCCCCCTCTCACCGGCTAAATCTGTCAAAATTTAGGACTGACGGGTTCCGTGCCCTGGGTATATCAGACCCCTTATCGCAAGATCAACCCACGACTATCTTGGCCTGCGAAATGTTTCGCGCCTCCGAGGAGGAGAGTAGGCTACTGCAACTTCCTCCTGAAGTTCAATATGTGCGCGTCATGAACAACTGCCTTGCTGCCTTTCGACAGCTTCATTACTTCATCAAGGCTCGTGGTACATAATCTCAAAACTCTAGTGCCCTAGCAAAGGTAGAGGAGCTGTCACGACTCCACAAACGCGCTCAGGCCGAACTGCGAGAGTGCCGCGCTGACCTTTCCCGGGAAAGGTCTAAAGGAAAAGCCCAGGTTGAAGCTTTAGAGGCTGAGTTGGTGGCTGAGAGGAAGAAGAACTCATTCCTTCTTGATGAGGTATCCTCCCGCGATGCGGACCTGTCGAAAGATTTCAAGAAGGTGACCTAGTGGAAGAAGAAGACTGAACAAGCCTTTATCACCAGGGTGACAGATCAGCACCGCAGCAGGTCCGCTGATCCCGCTGAGGTCGCCAGGTATGCCTCCGCGAGGATGAAAGAGATTGATGAGAGCCAAGAGGGTTTCCTCTCCTCCGAAGAGGAGTAGTAGATCAGTGTCTGGGGAGGGCCCATTTGATGCCGCTTGATTGGGGGTGTCGCTTCTTTACTTACTCTCTTATTGTATTATTTTTCCCATTTGGACTTTGACGTCGCCTCCTTGCTTGTAATAATGAACAGGAGGACGGGTAGGAGCGATAACGCGAAGGCGGAGAGTTCTTTTCTTCTTTTTTGCAAGGGGAGGACGAGAAGACGACGCTCGTGTAGGAACAATGCTAGGGGAGGAAATTGGCACTCGCTCACATGGAGGCATCACAAATCACATAGAGACATCACTCACATGGAGGAGGCTCCTAAATGCTCTAAATGAAAGCACCATTTTGATAATAATTGGTTTAGATTGTACCGGGGGTAGGAATGATCTTGGTGATCTTCTCCTCTGAGGGGGTGGTCCTCGCTGCTGGTATACCTGCAAGGCGGCGGAGGGGGTCCCCGACGCAGATGCTCCGACGATCAAGTCAGTATGGTAGTAGATCGTATGGTAAAGTAGAAGTATGAGGGAGAGAGTAGTGAGAGAGCGTAGAGAGAGAGATTAGTGTGTCTAGGGGGGGGGGGGGGGGGGGGGGGGGGGGGTATTCATAGGAGATCTAGTAGGGAGGCGTCATCTTTAATAGGTGCCGCTTGGGTGCCATAGGATAACGCCGAGTAGATGACGCTTGTGTGCTTGCCGGGGGTGGGAATAGGTGCCATATCATGCTGGATGCCCCCCCCCCCCCCCCCCCCCCCCGGCTGACGTCGACCACCCCCCGGTAGCAGGACTAGTAGGATGCTAGGCAGGCCCTACAGTAGCTGAAGATGAGGGTTCCCTCTGTCAGGACTAAAATGCCCTAGGGGTTATGTCAATAGTTATCACAAGCCCAACCGAAAACGAGCCCGAGTGTTTACCAAGGGCTCCATTCTCAGTGTCTAGATGAATGCTATCTCTTCTGCGTCACAACAGGCTTGGAAAAATCTTCGAGTTCCTTTGCGTCCTTTGACGCCCACGCCGCAGATTCTTTCTAAAGCTCTATAGGCGCTATCTCTGGCAGACAACGCTAAGGTCCTTTCGAGTGACGTCCGGCATAACCTGGGATGGGATAACACCGATTGTAGGGGTAGATGTGACTTGAGAGTCCTCCCGCTGAGGTCGACCATCCCAGGGCTTGCCGCCAGGCTAGGGGCGGCATGGACAGCGTCGAGTGTCCAAGGAATGAGTTGGAGATGCTGCTAGCTTGCTAGAAGCCGTTAGGTTATCATGTCAGACTATTACTTCCCCAATCTGGTTGGCTTGCGAGAAAACGCCAAGACATAGCCACAACCAGAGTAGAAAATGAAGATTCCTTCTTCATGCAGAGAGAGAATATGGCGGTGATGGACCAGAGCTGATGAGAGCACAGGCTTCAAGACTCAGAGCCCAACCAAAAACTGTTGACGAAATCGGCAAGAACTATATGCCCTCAGCCCAACCGAAAACGGTCCTGGTATGCAATACAAATGACATGGAGGTAGTTGTTGACAAGGAGACAGCTGATAACATTGAGGCAACCCTTAACTTTGAGGCAGCTGATAACAAGGAGGCATGCTGATAACATGACGGCACCTGACAAGGAGGTCGCTGATGACATAGAGACAAGCAGATAACATGACGGCGCCCGACAAGGAGGCCGCTGGTGACATAGAGGCACTCGCTCACATGGACGCATTCGCTCACATGGAGGCATCACAAATCACATAGAGGCATCACTCACATGGAGGCACTCGCTCACATGGAGGCATCACAAATCACATGGAGGCATCACTGAGGCATCACTCACATGGAGGC
Source organism: Viola odorata (assembly GCA_963691705.1). NCBI lineage: Eukaryota > Viridiplantae > Streptophyta > Magnoliopsida > Malpighiales > Violaceae > Viola > Viola odorata. Next base: position 24,989,519 of record OY829542.1, read on the forward strand.
ATCACAAATCACATGGAGGCATCGCTCACATGGACGCACCACAAATCACATAGAGGCATCGCTCACATGGAGGCACTCGCTAACATGGAGGCATCACAAATCACATAGAGGCATCGCAAATCACATGGAGGCATCGCTCACATGGACGCACCACAAATCACATAGAGGCACTCGCTCACATGGAGGCATCACAAGTCACATGGAGGCGCTCGCTCACATAGAGGCATCACAAATCACATAGAGGCATCGCTCACATGGACGTACTCGCTCACATGGAGGCACTCGTTCACAAGGAGGCACCACTAACATGGCGGCATCACAAATCACATGGAGGCATCGCTCCCATGGAGGCACTCGCTCACATGGACACACCACAAATCACATAGAGGCACTCGCTCACATGGACGCACTCGCTCACATGGAGGCACTAGCTCACATGGAGGCACCACTAACATGGCGGCATCACAAATCACATGGAGGCATCGCTCCCATGGAGGCACTCGGTCACATGGAGGCATCACAAATCACCTGGAGGCATCACTGAGGCATCACTCACATGGAGGCATCACAAATCACATGGAGGCATCGCTCACATGGACGCACGACAAATCACATAGAGGCATCGCTCACATGGAGGCACTCGCTAACATGGAGGCATCACAAATCACATAGAGACATCACTCACATGGATGCACCACAAATCACATAGAGACACCGCTCACATGGAAGCACTCGCTCACATGGACGCATCACAAATCACATAGAGACATCGATCACATGGACGCATCACAAATCACATAGAGACATCGCTCTCATGGAGGCATCACAAATCTCATAGAGGCATCGCTCACATGGAGGCACTCGCTCACATGGAGGCATCACAAATCACATAGAGACATCACTCACATGGATGCACCACAAATCACATAGAGACACCGCTCACGTGGAAGCACTCGCTCACATGGACGCATCACAAATCACATAGAGACATCGATCACATGGACGCATCACAAATCACATAGAGACATCGCTCTCATGGAGGCATCACAAATCTCATAGAGGCATCGCTCACATGGAGGCACTCGCTCACATGGAGGCATCACAAATCACATAGAGACACCGCTCACATGGAAGCACTCACTCACATGGACGCATCACAAATCACATAGAGACATCGATCACATGGACGCATCACAACTCACATAGAGACATCGCTCTCATGGAGGCATCACAAATCTCATAGAGGCATCGCTCACATGGAGGCACTCGCTCACATGGAGGAATCACAAGTCACATGGAGGCATCGCTTACATGGAGGCGCTCGCTCACATGGAGGCATCACAAATCACATAGAGGCATCGCTCACATGGACACACTAGCTCACATGGAGGCACTCGCTCACATGGAGGAACCACTAACATGGCGGCATCACAAATCACATGGAGGCATCGCTCCCATGGAGGCATCACTCACATGGACGCACTCGCTCACATGAAGGCACCACTAACATGGCGGCATCACAAATCACATGGAGGCATTGCTCACATGGAGGCACTCGTTCACAGGGAGGCATCACAAATCACATGGAGGCATCGCTCACATGGACGCACTCGCTCACATGGAGGCACCACTAACATGGCGGCATCACAAATCACATAGAGGCATCGCTCAGATGGAGGCACTCGCTCACATGGAGGCATCACAAATCACATGGAGGCATCGCTCACATGGACGCACTCGCTCACATGGAGGCACTCGCTCACATGGAGGCATCACAAATCACATGGAGGCATCGCTCACATGGACACACTCGCTCACAAGGAGGCACTCGCTCACATGGAGGCACCACTAACATGGCGGCATCACAAATCACATGGAGGCATCGCTCACATGGAGGCACTCGTTCACATGGAGGCATCACAAATCACATAGAGGCATCGCTCACATGGAGGCATCACAAATCACAGAGAGACATCACTCACAAGGAGGCACTCGCTCACATAGAGGCATCACAAATCACATGGAGGCATCGCTCACATGGACGCACCACAAATCACATAGAGGCACTCGCTCACATGGACGCATCACAAATCACATAGAGACATCGATCACATGGACGCATCACAAATCACATAGAGACATCGCTCTCATGGAGCCATCACAAATCTCATAGAGGCATCGCTCACATGGAGGCACTCGCTCACATGGAGGCATCACAAATCACATGGAGGCATCGCTCACATGGACGCACTCGCTCACATGGAGGCACTCGCTCACATGGAGGCATCACAAATCACATTGAGGCATCGCTCACATGGACGCACTCGCTCACATGGAGGCACTGGCTCACATGGAGGCATCACATATCACATGGAGGCATCGCTCACATGGATGCACCACAAATCACATAGAGACACCGCTCACATGGAAGCACTCGCTCACATGGACGCATCACAAATCACATAGAGACATCGATCACATGGACGCATCACAAATCACATAGAGACATCGCTCTCATGGAGGCATCACAAATCTCATAGAGGCATCGCTCACATGGAGGCACTCGCTCACATGGAGGCATCACAAATCACATAGAGACATCACTCACATGGATGCACCACAAATCACATAGAGACACCGCTCACGTGGAAGCACTCGCTCACATGGACGCATCACAAATCACATAGAGACATCGATCACATGGACGCATCACAAATCACATAGAGACATCGCTCTCATGGAGGCATCACAAATCTCATAGAGGCATCGCTCACATGGAGGCACTCGCTCACATGGAGGCATCACAAATCACATAGAGACACCGCTCACATGGCAGCACTCACTCACATGGACGCATCACAAATCACATAGAGACATCGATCACATGGACGCATCACAAATCACATAGAGACATCGCTCTCATGGAGGCATCACAAATCTCATAGAGGCATCGCTCACATGGAGGCACTCGCTCACATGGAGGAATCACAAGTCACATGGAGGCATCGCTTACATAGAGGCGCTCGCTCACATGGAGGCATCACAAATCACATAGAGGCATCGCTCGCATGGACACACTAGCTCACATGGAGGCACTCGCTCACATGGAGGAACCACTAACATGGCGGCATCACAAATCACATGGAGGCATCGCTCCCATGGAGGCATCGCTCACATGGACGCACTCGCTCACATGGAGGCACTCGCTCACATGGCGGCATCACAAATCACATGGAGGCATCGCTCACATGGAGGCACTCGTTCACATGGAGGCACTCGCTCACATGGAGGCATCACAAATCACAGAGAGACATCACTCACATGGAGGCACTCGCTCACATAAAGGCATCATAAATCACATGGAGGCATCGGTCACATGGACGCACCACAAATCACATAGAGGCACTCGCTCAAATGGAGGCATCACAAGTCACATGGAGGCGCTCGCTCACATAGAGGCATCACAAATCACATAGAGGCATCGCTCACATGGACGTACTTGCTCACATGGAGGCACTCGTTCACAAGGTGGCACCACTAACATGGCGGCATCACAAATCACATGGAGGCATCGCTCCCATGGAGGCACTCGGTCACATGGAGGCATCACAAATCACATGGAGGCATGGCTCACATGGACGCACTCGCTCACATGGACACACCACAAATCACATAGAGGCACTCGCTGACATGGACGCACTCGCTCACATGGAGGCACTAGCTCACATGGAGGCACCACTAACATGGCGGCATCACAAATCACATGGAGGCATCGCTCCCATGGAGGCACTCGGTCACATGGAGGCATCACAAATGACATGGAGGCGTCGCTCACATGGACGCACTCGCTCACATGGACGCACCACTAACATGGCGGCATCACAAATCACATGGAGGCATCGCTAGCATGGAGGCACCACAAATCACATAGAGGCATCGCTCACATGGAGGTACTCGCTCATATGGAGGCATCACAAATCACATGGAGGCACACACTCACCTGGAGGCACTCGCTCACATGGAGGCACCACTAACATGGCGGCATCACATGGAGGCACTCGCTCACATGGAGGCATCACAAATCACATGGAGGCATCGCTCACATGGACGCACTCGCTCACATGGAGGCACTCGCTCACATGGAGGCATCACAAATCACATGGAGGCATCGCTCACATGGACGCACTCGCTCACATGGAGGCACTCGCTCGCATGGAGGCATCACATATCACATGGAGGCATCGCTCACATGGATGCACTCGCTCACATGGAGGCATCACAAATCACATATAGACATCACTCACATGGACGCACCCGCTCACATAGAGGCACTCGCTCACATGGAGGCATCACAAATCACATAGATGCATCGCTCACATGGAGGCACTCGCTCACATGGAGGCATCACAAATCACATGGAGGCATCGCTCACATGGAGACACTCGCTCACATGGAGGCACCGCTCACATGGAGGCATCACAAATCACATGGAGGCATCGCTCACATGGACGCACTCGATCACATGGAGGCACTCGCTCACATGGAGGCATCACAAATCACATGGAGGCATCGCTCACATGGACGCACTCGCTCACATGGAGGCACTCGCTCACATGGAGGCATCACAAATCACATAGAGACATCACTCACATGGATGCACCACAAATCACATAGAGACACCGCTCACGTGGAAGCACTCGCTCACATGGACGCATCACAAATCACATAGAGACATCGATCACATGGACGCATCACAAATCACATAGAGACATCGCTCTCATGGAGGCATCACAAATCTCATAGAGGCATCGCTCACATGGAGGCACTCGCTCACATGGAGGCATCACAAATCACATAGAGACACCGCTCACATGGAAGCACTCACTCACATGGAGGAATCACAAGTCACATGGAGGCATCGCTTACATGGAGGCGCTCGCTCACATGGACGCATCACAAATCACATAGAGACATCGATCACATGGACGCATCACAACTCACATAGAGACATCGCTCTCATGGAGGCATCACAAATCTCATAGAGGCATCGCTCACATGGAGGCACTCGCTCACATGGAGGAATCACAAGTCACATGGAGGCATCGCTTACATGGAGGCGCTCGCTCACATGGAGGCATCACAAATCACATAGAGGCATCGCTCACATGGACACACTAGCTCACATGGAGGCACTCGCTCACATGGAGGAACCACTAACATGGCGGCATCACAAATCACATGGAGGCATCGCTCCCATGGAGGCATCACTCACATGGACGCACTCGCTCACATGAAGGCACCACTAACATGGCGGCATCACAAATCACATGGAGGCATTGCTCACATGGAGGCACTCGTTCACAGGGAGGCATCACAAATCACATGGAGGCATCGCTCACATGGACGCACTCGCTCACATGGAGGCACCACTAACATGGCGGCATCACAAATCACATAGAGGCATCGCTCAGATGGAGGCACTCGCTCACATGGAGGCATCACAAATCACATGGAGGCATCGCTCACATGGACGCACTCGCTCACATGGAGGCACTCGCTCACATGGAGGCATCACAAATCACATGGAGGCATCGCTCACATGGACACACTCGCTCACAAGGAGGCACTCGCTCACATGGAGGCACCACTAACATGGCGGCATCACAAATCACATGGAGGCATCGCTCACATGGAGGCACTCGTTCACATGGAGGCATCACAAATCACATAGAGGCATCGCTCACATGGAGGCATCACAAATCACAGAGAGACATCACTCACAAGGAGGCTCTCGCTCACATAGAGGCATCACAAATCACATGGAGGCATCGCTCACATGGACGCACCACAAATCACATAGAGGCACTCGCTCACATGGACGCATCACAAATCACATAGAGACATCGATCACATGGACGCATCACAAATCACATAGAGACATCGCTCTCATGGAGGCATCACAAATCTCATAGAGGCATCGCTCACATGGAGGCACTCGCTCACATGGAGGCATCACAAATCACATGGAGGCATCGCTCACATGGACGCACTCGCTCACATGGAGGCACTCGCTCACATGGAGGCATCACAAATCACATTGAGGCATCGCTCACATGGACGCACTCGCTCACATGGAGGCACTGGCTCACATGGAGGCATCACATATCACATGGAGGCATCGCTCACATGGATGCACCACAAATCACATAGAGACACCGCTCACATGGAAGCACTCGCTCACATGGACGCATCACAAATCACATAGAGACATCGATCACATGGACGCATCACAAATCACATAGAGACATCGCTCTCATGGAGGCATCACAAATCTCATAGAGGCATCGCTCACATGGAGGCACTCGCTCACATGGAGGCATCACAAATCACATAGAGACATCACTCACATGGATGCACCACAAATCACATAGAGACACCGCTCACGTGGAAGCACTCGCTCACATGGACGCATCACAAATCACATAGAGACATCGATCACATGGACGCATCACAAATCACATAGAGACATCGCTCTCATGGAGGCATCACAAATCTCATAGAGGCATCGCTCACATGGAGGCACTCGCTCACATGGAGGCATCACAAATCACATAGAGACACCGCTCACATGGCAGCACTCACTCACATGGACGCATCACAAATCACATAGAGACATCGACCACATGGACGCATCACAAATCACATAGAGACATCGCTCTCATGGAGGCATCACAAATCTCATAGAGGCATCGCTCACATGGAGGCACTCGCTCACATGGAGGAATCACAAGTCACATGGAGGCATCGCTTACATAGAGGCGCTCGCTCACATGGAGGCATCACAAATCACATAGAGGCATCGCTCGCATGGACACACTAGCTCACATGGAGGCACTCGCTCACATGGAGGAACCACTAACATGGCGGCATCACAAATCACATGGAGGCATCGCTCCCATGGAGGCATCGCTCACATGGACGCACTCGCTCACATGGAGGCACTCGCTCACATGGCGGCATCACAAATCACATGGAGGCATCGCTCACATGGAGGCACTCGTTCACATGGAGGCACTCGCTCACATGGAGGCATCACAAATCACAGAGAGACATCACTCACATGGAGGCACTCGCTCACATAAAGGCATCATAAATCACATGGAGGCATCGGTCACATGGACGCACCACAAATCACATAGAGGCACTCGCTCAAATGGAGGCATCACAAGTCACATGGAGGCGCTCGCTCACATAGAGGCCTCACAAATCACATAGAGGCATCGCTCACATGGACGTACTTGCTCACATGGAGGCACTCGTTCACAAGGTGGCACCACTAACATGGCGGCATCACAAATCACATGGAGGCATCGCTCCCATGGAGGCACTCGGTCACATGGAGGCATCACAAATCACATGGAGGCATGGCTCACATGGACGCACTCGCTCACATGGACACACCACAAATCACATAGAGGCACTCGCTGACATGGACGCACTCGCTCACATGGAGGCACTAGCTCACATGGAGGCACCACTAACATGGCGGCATCACAAATCACATGGAGGCATCGCTCCCATGGAGGCACTCGGTCACATGGAGGCATCACAAATGACATGGAGGCGTCGCTCACATGGACGCACTCGCTCACATGGACGCACCACTAACATGGCGGCATCACAAATCACATGGAGGCATCGCTAGCATGGAGGCACCACAAATCACATAGAGGCATCGCTCACATGGAGGTACTCGCTCATATGGAGGCATCAGAAATCACATGGAGGCACACACTCACCTGGAGGCACTCGCTCACATGGAGGCACCACTAACATGGCGGCATCACATGGAGGCACTCGCTCACATGGAGGCATCACAAATCACATGGAGGCATCGCTCACATGGACGCACTCGCTCACATGGAGGCACTCGCTCACATGGAGGCATCACAAATCACATGGAGGCATCGCTCACATGGACGCACTCGCTCACATGGAGGCACTCGCTCGCATGGAGGCATCACATATCACATGGAGGCATCGCTCACATGGATGCACTCGCTCACATGGAGGCATCACAAATCACATATAGACATCACTCACATGGACGCACCCGCTCACATAGAGGCACTCGCTCACATGGAGGCATCACAAATCACATAGAGGCATCGCTCACATGGAGGCACTCGCTCACATGGAGGCATCACAAATCACATGGAGGCATCGCTCACATGGAGACACTCGCTCACATGGAGGCACCGCTCACATGGAGGCATCACAAATCACATGGAGGCATCGCTCACATGGACGCACTCGATCACATGGAGGCACTCGCTCACATGGAGGCATCACAAATCACATGGAGGCATCGCTCACATGGACGCACTCGCTCACATGGAGGCACTCGCTCACATGGAGGCATCACATATCACATGGAGGCATCGCTCACATGGACGCACTCGCTCACATGGAGGCATCACAAATCACATAGAGACATCACTCACATGGAGGCACCCGCTCACATGGAGGCACTCGCTCACATGGAGGCATCACAAATCACATAGAGGCATCGCTCACATGGAGGCACTCGCACACATGGAGGCACCACTAACATGGCGGCATCACAAATCACATGGAGGCATCGCTCCCATGGAGGCACTCGCTCATATGGAGGCATCACAAATCACATGGAGGCATCGCTCACATGGAGACACTCGCTCACATAGAGGCACCGCTCACATGGAGGCATCACAAATCACATGGAGGCATCGCTCACATGGACGCACTCGATCACATGGAGGCACTCGCTCACATGGAGGCATCACAAATCACATCGAGGCATCGCTCACATGGACGCACTCGCTCACATGGAGGCACTCGCTCACATGGAGGCATCACATATCACATGGAGGCATCGCTCACATGGACGCACTCGCTCACAAGGAGGCATCACAAATCACATAGAGACATCACTCACATGGAGGCACCCGCTCACATGGAGGCACTCGCTCATATGGAGGCATCACAAATCACATAGAGGCATCGCTCACATGGAGGCACTCGCTCACATGGAGGCACTCGCTCACATGGAGGCACTCGCTCACATGGAGGCATCACAAATCACATTGAGGTATCGCTCGCATGGAGGCACTCGCTCACATGGAGGCATCACAAATCACATAGAGGCATCGCTCACATGGACGCAGTCGCTCATATAGAGACACTCGCACACATGGAGGCACCACTAACATGGCGGCATCACAAATCACATGGAGGCATCGCTCCCATGGAGGCACTCGCTCATATGGAGGCATCACAAATCACATGGAGGCATCGCTCACATGGACGCACTCGCTCACATGGAGGCACCACTAACATGGCGGCATCACAAATCACATGTAGGCAACGCTCACATGGAGGCACCACAAATCACATAGAGGCATCGCTCATATGGAGGCACTCGCTCACATGGAGGCATCACAAATCACATGGAGGCATCGCTCACATGGAGGCACTCGCTCACATGGAGGCACTCGCTCACATGGAGGCATCACAAATCACATAGAGGCATCGCTCACATGGACGCAGTCGCTCATATAGAGACACTCGCTCACATGGAGGCACCACTAACATGGCGGATCACAAATCACGTGGAGGCATCGCTCACATGGAGGCACTCGTTCACATGGAGGCATCACAAATCACATGGAGGCATCGCTCACATGGACGCACTCGCTCACATGGAGGCATCACAAATCACATTGAGACATCACTCACATGGAGGCACTCGCTCACATGTAGGCATCACAAATAACATGGAGGCATCGCTCACATGGACGCACCACAAATCACATAGAGGCACTCGCTCACATGGAGTCATCACAAATCACATAGAGACATCACTCACATGGAGGCACTCGCTCACATGGAGGAATCACAAGTCACATGGAGGCACTCGCTCCCATGGAGGCACTCGCTCACATGGAGGCATCGCTCGCATAGAGGCACTCGCTCAGATGGAGGCATCACAAATCACATGGAGGCATCGCTCACATGGACAAACTCGCTCACATGGAGGCATCACAAATCACATAAAGACATCACTCACATGGAGGCACTCGCTCACATGGAGGCATCCCAAATCACATGGAGGCATCGCTCACATGGACGCACTCGCTCACATGGAGGCACTCGCTCACATGGAGGCATCACAAATCACATAGAGGCATCGCTCACATGGACGCAGTCGCTCATATAGAGACACTCGCTCACATGGAGGCACCACTAACATGGCGGATCACAAATCACGTGGAGGCATCGCTCACATGGAGGCACTCGTTCACATGGAGGCATCACAAATCACATGGAGGCATCGCTCACATGGACGCACTCGCTCACATGGAGGCATCACAAATCACATTGAGACATCACTCACATGGAGGCACTCGCTCACATGTAGGCATCACAAATAACATGGAGGCATCGCTCACATGGACGCACCACAAATCACATAGAGGCACTCGCTCACATGGAGTCATCACAAATCACATAGAGACATCACTCACATGGAGGCACTCGCTCACATGGAGGAATCACAAGTCACATGGAGGCGCTCGCTCACATGGAGGCACTCGTTCACAAGGAGGCACTCGCTCCCATGGAGGCACTCGCTCACATGGAGGCATCGCTCGCATAGAGGCACTCGCTCAGATGGAGGCATCACAAATCACATGGAGGCATCGCTCACATGGACAAACTCGCTCACATGGAGGCATCACAAATCACATAAAGACATCACTCACATGGAGGCACTCGCTCACATGGAGGCATCCCAAATCACATGGAGGCATCACTCACATGGACGCACCACAAATCACATAGAGGCACTCGCTCACATGGACGCATCACAAATCACATAGAGATATCGCTCTCATAGAGGCATCAGAAATCTCATAGAGGCATCGCTCACATGGAGGCATCACAAGTCACATGGAGGCATCGCTCACATGGAGGCGCTCGCTCACATGGAGGCATCACAAATCACATAGAGGCATCGTTCATATGGACGCACTCGCTCACATGGAGGCACTAGCTCACATAGAGGCACCACTAACATGGCGGCATCACAAATCACATGGAGGTATCGCTCACATGGAGGCACTCGCTCACATGGAGGCATCACAAATCACATAGACGCATCGCTCACATGGACGCAGTCGCTCATATCGAGACACTCGCACACATGGAGGCACCACTAACATGGCGGCATCACAAATCACATGGAGGCATCGCTCCCATGGAGGCACTCGCTCAAATGGAGGCACCGCTCACATGGAGGCATCACAAATCACATGGAGGCATCGCTCACATGGACGCAGTCGATCACATGGAGGCATCACAAATCACATGGAGGCATCGCTCACATGGAGGCACTCGCTCACATGGACGCAGTCGATCACATGGAGGCATCGCTCACATGGAGGCATCACAAATCACATGGAGGCATCGCTCACATGGAGGCATCACATATCACATGGAGGCATCGCTCACATGGAGGTACTCGCTCATATGGAGGCATCACAAATCACATGGAGGCACACACTCACCTGGAGGCACTCGCTCACATGGAGGCACCACTAACATGGCGGCATCACATGGAGGCACTCGCTCACATGGAGGCACTCCCTCACATGGAGGCATCACAAATCACATGGAGGCATCGCTCACATGGACGCACTCGCTCACATGGAGGCACTCGCTCACATGGAGGCATCACAAATCACATGGAGGCATCGCTCACATGGACGCACTCGCTCACATGGAGGCACTCGCTCACATGGAGGCATCACAAATCACATGGAGGCATCGCTCACATGGACGCACTCGCTCACATGGAGGCACTCGCTCACATGGAGGCATCACATATCACATGTAGGCATCGCTCACATGGACGCACTCGCTCACATGGAGGCATCACAAATCACATAGAGACATCACTCACATGGAGGCACCCGCTCACATGGAGGCACTCGCTCACATGGAGGCATCACAAATCACATAGAGGCATCGCTCACATGGAGGCACTCGCTCACATGGAGGCACTCGCTCACATGGAGGCATCACAAATCACATTGAGGTATCGCTCGCATGGAGGCACTCGCTCACATGGAGGCATCACAAATCACATAGAGGCATCGCTCACATGGACGCAGTCGCTCATATAGAGACACTCGCACACATGGAGGCACCACTAACATGGCGGCATCACAAATCACATGGAGGCATCGCTCCCATGGAGGCACTCGCTCATATGGAGGCATCACAAATCACATGGAGGCATCGCTCACATGGACGCACTCGCTCACATGGAGGCACCACTAACATGGCGGCATCACAAATCACATGTAGGCAACGCTCACATGGAGGCACCACAAATCACATAGAGGCATCGCTCACATGGAGGCACTCGCTCACATGGAGGCATCACAAATCACATGGAGGCATCGCTCACATGGACGCACTCGCTCACATGGAGGCACTCGCTCACATGGAGGCATCACAAATCACATAGAGGCATCGCTCACATGGACGCAGTCGCTCATATAGAGACACTCGCTCACATGGAGGCACCACTAACATGGCGGATCACAAATCACGTGGAGGCATCGCTCACATGGAGGCACTCGTTCACATGGAGGCATCACAAATCACATGGAGGCATCGCTCACATGGACGCACTCGCTCACATGGAGGCATCACAAATCACATTGAGACATCACTCACATGGAGGCACTCGCTCACATGTAGGCATCACAAATAACATGGAGGCATCGCTCACATGGACGCACCACAAATCACATAGAGGCACTCGCTCACATGGAGTCATCACAAATCACATAGAGACATCACTCACATGGAGGCACTCGCTCACATGGAGGAATCACAAGTCACATGGAGGCGCTCGCTCACATGGAGGCACTCGTTCACAAGGAGGCACTCGCTCCCATGGAGGCACTCGCTCACATGGAGGCATCGCTCGCATAGAGGCACTCGCTCAGATGGAGGCATCACAAATCACATGGAGGCATCGCTCACATGGACAAACTCGCTCACATGGAGGCATCACAAATCACATAAAGACATCACTCACATGGAGGCACTCGCTCACATGGAGGCATCCCAAATCACATGGAGGCATCGCTCACATGGACGCACTCGCTCACATGGAGGCACTCGCTCACATGGAGGCATCACAAATCACATAGAGGCATCGCTCACATGGACGCAGTCGCTCATATAGAGACACTCGCTCACATGGAGGCACCACTAACATGGCGGATCACAAATCACGTGGAGGCATCGCTCACATGGAGGCACTCGTTCACATGGAGGCATCACAAATCACATGGAGGCATCGCTCACATGGACGCACTCGCTCACATGGAGGCATCACAAATCACATTGAGACATCACTCACATGGAGGCACTCGCTCACATGTAGGCATCACAAATAACATGGAGGCATCGCTCACATGGACGCACCACAAATCACATAGAGGCACTCGCTCACATGGAGTCATCACAAATCACATAGAGACATCACTCACATGGAGGCACTCGCTCACATGGAGGCACTCGTTCACAAGGAGGCACTCGCTCCCATGGAGGCACTCGCTCACATGGAGGCATCGCTCGCATAGAGGCACTCGCTCAGATGGAGGCATCACAAATCACATGGAGGCATCGCTCACATGGACAAACTCGCTCACATGGAGGCATCACAAATCACATAAAGACATCACTCACATGGAGGCACTCGCTCACATGGAGGCATCCCAAATCACATGGAGGCATCACTCACATGGACGCACCACAAATCACATAGAGGCACTCGCTCACATGGACGCATCACAAATCACATAGAGATATCGCTCTCATAGAGGCATCAGAAATCTCATAGAGGCATCGCTCACATGGAGGCATCACAAGTCACATGGAGGCATCGCTCACATGGAGGCGCTCGCTCACATGGAGGCATCACAAATCACATAGAGGCATCGTTCATATGGACGCACTCGCTCACATGGAGGCACTAGCTCACATAGAGGCACCACTAACATGGCGGCATCACAAATCACATGGAGGTATCGCTCACATGGAGGCACTCGCTCACATGGAGGCATCACAAATCACATAGACGCATCGCTCACATGGACGCAGTCGCTCATATCGAGACACTCGCACACATGGAGGCACCACTAACATGGCGGCATCACAAATCACATGGAGGCATCGCTCCCATGGAGGCACTCGCTCAAATGGAGGCACCGCTCACATGGAGGCATCACAAATCACATGTAGGCATCGCTCACATGGACGCAGTCGATCACATGGAGGCATCACAAATCACATGGAGGCATCGCTCACATGGAGGCACTCGCTCACATGGACGCAGTCGATCACATGGAGGCATCGCTCACATGGAGGCATCACAAATCACATGGAGGCATCGCTCACATGGACGCACTCGCTCACATGGAGGCACTCGCTCACATGGAGGCATCACATATCACATGGAGGCATCGCTCACATGGAGGTACTCGCTCATATGGAGGCATCACAAATCACATGGAGGCACACACTCACCTGGAGGCACTCGCTCACATGGAGGCACCACTAACATGGCGGCATCACATGGAGGCACTCGCTCACATGGAGGCACTCCCTCACATGGAGGCATCACAAATCACATGGAGGCATCGCTCACATGGACGCACTCGCTCACATGGAGGCACTCGCTCACATGGAGGCATCACAAATCACATGGAGGCATCGCTCACAAGGACGCACTCGCTCACATGGAGGCACTCGCTCACATGGAGGCATCACAAATCACATGGAGGCATCGCTCACATGGACGCACTCGCTCACATGGAGGCACTCGCTCACATGGAGGCATCACATATCACATGGAGGCATCGCTCACATGGACGCACTCGCTCACATGGAGGCATCACAAATCACATAGAGACATCACTCACATGGAGGCACCCGCTCACATGGAGGCACTCGCTCACATGGAGGCATCACAAATCACATAGAGGCATCGCTCACATGGAGGCACTCGCTCACATGGAGGCATCACAAATCACATGGAGGTATCGCTCACATGGAGGCACTCGCTCACATGGAGGCATCACAAATCACATAGACGCATCGCTCACATGGACGCAGTCGCTCATATAGAGACACTCGTACACATGGAGGCACCACTAACATGGCGGCATCACAAATCACATGGAGGCATCGCTCCCATGGAGGCACTCGCTCATATGGAGGCATCACAAATCACATGGAGGCATCGCTCACATGGAGGCACTCGCTCACATGGAGGCACCGCTCACATGGGGGCATCACAAATCACATGGAGGCATCGCTCACATGGACGCACTCGATCACATGGAGGCACTCGCTCACATGGAGGCATCACAAATCACATGGAGGCATCGCTCACATGGACGCACTCGCTCACATGGAGGCACTCGCTCACATGGAGGCATCACATATCACATGGAGGCATCGCTCACATGGACGCACTCGCTCACATGGAGGCATCACAAATCACATAGAGACATCACTCACATGGAGGCACCCGCTCACATGGAGGCACTCGCTCACATGGAGGCATCACAAATCACATAGAGGTATCGCTCACATGGAGGCACTCGCTCACATGGAGGCACTAGCTCACATGGAGGCATCACAAATCACATGGAGGTATCGCTCACATGGATGCACTCGCTCACATGGAGGCATCACAAATCACATAGAGGCATCGCTCACATGGACGCAGTCGCTCATATAGAGACACTCGCACACATGGAGGCACCACTAACATGGCGGCATCACAAATCACATGGAGGCATCGCTCCCATGGAGGCACTCGCTCAAATGGAGGCATCACAAATCACATGGAGGCATCGCTCACATGGACGCACTCGCTCACATGGAGGCACCACTAACATGGCGGCATCACAAATCACATGTAGGCAACGCTCACTTGGAGGCACCACAAATCACATAGAGGCATCGCTAAATGGAGGCACTCGCTCACATGGAGGCATCACAAATCACATGGAGGCATCGCTCACATGGACGCACTCGCTCACATGGAGGCACTCGCTCACATGGAGGCATCACAAATCACATAGAGGCATCACTCACATGGACGCAGTCGCTCATATAGAGACACTCGCTCACATGGAGGCACCACTAACATGGCGGATCACAAATCTCGTGGAGTCATCGCTAACATGGAGGCACTCGTTCACATGGAGGCATCACAAATCACATGGAGGCATCGCTCACATGGACGCACTCGCTCACATGGAGGCATCACAAATCACATTGAGACATCCCTCACATGGAGGCACTCGCTCACATGGAGGCATCACAAATAACATGGAGGCATCGCTCACATGGACGCACCACAAATCACATAGAGGCACTCGCTCACATGGAGTCATCACAAATCACATAGAGACATCACTCACATGGAGGCACTCGCTCACATGGAGGAATCACAAGTCACATGGAGGCGCTCGCTCACATGGAGGCACTCGTTCACAAGGAGGCACTCGCTCCCATGGAGGCACTCGCTCACATGGAGGCATCGCTCGCATAGAGGCACTCGCTCAGATGGAGGCATCACAAATCACATGGAGGCATCGCTCACATTGACAAACTCGCTCACATGGAGGCATCACAAATCACATAAAGACATCACTCACATGGAGGCACTCGCTCACATGGAGGCATCCCAAATCACATGGAGGCATCACTCACATGGACGCACCACAAATCACATAGAGGCACTCCCTCACATGGAGGCATCACTCACATGGACGCACCACAAATCACATAGAGGCACTCGCTCACATGGACGCATCACAAATCACATAGAGATATCGCTCTCATAGAGGCATCAGAAATCTCATAGAGGCATCCCTCACATGGAGGCATCACAAGTCACATGGAGGCATCGCTCACATGGAGGCGCTCGCTCACGTGGAGGCATCACAAATCACATAGAGGCATCCTTCATATGGACGCACTCGCTCACATGGAGGCACTAGCTCACATAGAGGCACCACTAACATGGCGGCATCACAAATCACATGGAGGCATCGCTCACATGGAGGCACTCGCTCACATAGAGGCATCACAAATCACATAGACGCATCGCTCACATGGACGCAGTCGCTCATATAGAGACACTCGCACACATGGAGGCACCACTAACATGGCGGCATCACAAATCACATGGAGGCATCGCTCCCATGGAGGCACTCGCTCAAATGGAGGCATCACAAATCACATGGAGGCATCGCTCACATGGACGCACTCGCTCACATGGAGGCACCACTAACATGGCGGCATCACAAATCACATGTAGGCAACGCTCACTTGGAGGCACCACAAATCACATAGAGGCATCGCTCACATGGAGGCACTCGCTCACATGGAGGCATCACAAATCACATGGAGGCATCGCTCACATGGACGCACTCGCTCACATGGAGGCACTCGCTCACATGGAGGCATCACAAATCACATAGAGGCATCGCTCACATGGACGCAGTCACTCATATAGAGACACTCGCTCACATGGAGGCACCACTAACATGGCGGATCACAAATCACGTGGAGGCATCGCTCACATGGAGGCACTCGTTCACATGGAGGCATCACAAATCACATGGAGGCATCGCTCACATGGACGCACTCGCTCACATGGAGGCATCACAAATCACATTCAGACATCACTCACATGGAGGCACTCGCTCACATGGAGGCATCACAAATAACATGGAGGCATCGCTCACATGGACGCACCACAAATCACATAGAGGCACTCGCTCACATGGAGTCATCACAAATCACATAGAGACATCACTCACATGGAGGCACTCGCTCACATGGAGGAATCACAAGTCACATGGAGGCGCTCGCTCACATGGAGGCACTCGTTCACAAGGAGGCACTCGCTCCCATGGAGGCACTCGCTCACATGGAGGCATCGCACTCATAGAGGCACTCGCTCAGATGGAGGCATCACAAATCACATGGAGGCATCGCTCACATGGACAAACTCGCTCACATGGAGGCATCACAAATCACATAAAGACATCACTCACATAGAGGCACTCGCTCACATGGAGGCATCCCAAATCACATGGAGGCATCACTCACATGGACGCACCACAAATCACATAGAGGCACTCGCTCACATGGAGGCATCACTCACATGGACGCACCACAAATCACATAGAGGCACTCGCTCACATGGACGCATCACAAATCACATAGAGATATCGCTCTCATAGAGGCATCAGAAATCTCATAGAGGCATCGCTCACATGGAGGCATCACAAGTCACATGGAGGCATCGCTCACATGGAGGCGCTCGCTCACGTGGAGGCATCACAAATCACATAGAGGCATCGTTCATATGGACGCACTCGCTCACATGGAGGCACTAGCTCACAT
Organism: Viola odorata; assembly: GCA_963691705.1. Classification (NCBI taxonomy): domain Eukaryota; kingdom Viridiplantae; phylum Streptophyta; class Magnoliopsida; order Malpighiales; family Violaceae; genus Viola; species Viola odorata. The sequence goes on from OY829542.1 coordinate 25,008,068, forward strand.
AGAGGCACCACTAACATGGCGGCATCACAAATCACATGGAGGTATCGCTCACATGGAGGCACTCGCTCACATGGAGGCATCACAAATCACATAGACGCATCGCTCACATGGACGCAGTCGCTCATATAGAGACACTCGCACACATGGAGGCACCACTAACATAGCGGCATCACAAATCACATGGAGGCATCGCTCCCATGGAGGTACTCGCTCATATGGAGGCATCACAAATCACATGGAGGCATCGCTCACATGGAGGCACTCGCTCACATGGAGGCATCACAAATCACATGGAGGCATCGCTCACATGGACGCACTCGCTCACATGGAGGCATCACAAATCACATTGAGACATCACTCACATAGAGGCACTCGCTCACATGGAGGCATCACAAATAACATGGAGGCATCGCTCACATGGACGCACCACAAATCACATAGAGGCACTCGCTCACATGGAGTCATCACAAATCACATAGAGACATCACTCACATGGAGGCACTCGCTCACATGGAGGAATCACAAGTCACATGGAGGCGCTCGCTCACATGGAGGCACTCGTTCACAAGGAGGCACTCGCTCCCATGGAGGCACTCGCTCACATGGAGGCATCGCTCGCATAGAGGCACTCGCTCAGATGGAGGCATCACAAATCACATGAAGGCATCGCTCACATGGACAAACTCGCTCACATGGAGGCATCACAAATCACATAAAGACATCACTCACATGGAGGCACTCGCTCACATGGAGGCATCACTCACATGGACGCACCACAAATCACATAGAGGCACTCGCTCACATGGAGGCATCACTCACATGGACGCACCACAAATCACATAGAGGCACTCGCTCACATGGACGCATCACAAATCACATAGAGATATCGCTCTCATAGAGGCATCAGAAATCTCATAGAGGCATCGCTCACATGGAGGCATCACAAGTCACATGGAGGCATCGCTCACATGGAGGCGCTCGCTCACGTGGAGGCATCACAAATCACATAGAGGCATCGTTCATATGGACGCACTCGCTCACATGGAGGCACTAGCTTACATAGAGGCACCACTAACATGGCGGCATCACAAATCACATGGAGGTATCGCTCACATGGAGGCACTCGCGCACATGGAGGCATCACAAATCACATAGACGCATCGCTCACATGGACGCAGTCGCTCATATAGAGACACTCGCACACATGGAGGCACCACTAACATGGCGGCATCACAAATCACATGGAGGCATCGCTCCCATGGAGGCACTCGCTCATATGGAGGCATCACAAATCACATGGAGGCATCGCTCACATGGACGCACTCGATCACATGGAGGCATCGCTCACATGGAGGCATCACAAATCACATGGAGGCATCGCTCACATGGAGGTACTCGCTCATATGGAGGCATCACAAATCACATGGAGGCACACACTCACCTGGAGGTACTCGCTCACATGGAGGCACCACTAACATGGCGGCATCACATGGAGGCACTCGCTCACATGGAGGCACTCGCTCACATGGAGGCATCACAAATCACATGGAGGCATCGCTCACATGGACGCACTCGCTCACATGGAGGCACTCGCTCACATGGAGGCATCACAAATCACATGGAGGCATCGCTCACATGGACGCACTCGCTCACATGGAGGCACTCGCTCACATGGAGGCATCACATATCACATGGAGGCATCGCTCACATGGACGCACTCGCTCACATGGAGGCATCACAAATCACATAGAGACATCACTCACATGGAGGCACCCGCTCACATGGAGGCACTCGCTCACATGGAGGCATCACAAATCACATAGAGGCATCGCTCACATGGAGGCACTCGCTCACATGGAGGCATCACAAATCACATGGAGGTATCGCTCACATGGAGGCACTCGCTCACATGGAGGCATCACAAATCACATAGACGCATCGCTCACATGGACACAGTCGCTCATATAGAGACACTCGCACACATGGAGGCACCACTAACATGGCGGCATCACAAATCACATGGAGGCATCGCTCCCATGGAGGCACTCGCTCATATGGAGGCATCACAAATCACATGGAGGCATCGCTCACATGGAGGCACTCGCTCACATGGAGGCACCGCTCACATGGAGGCATCACAAATCACATGGAGGCATCGCTCACATGGACGCACCACAAATCACATAGAGGCACTCGCTCACATGGAGGCATCACTCACATGGACGCACCACAAATCACATAGAGGCACTCGCTCACATGGACGCATCACAAATCACATAGAGATATCGCTCTCATAGAGGCATCAGAAATCTCATAGAGGCATCGCTCACATGGAGGCATCACAAGTCACATGGAGGCATCGCTCACATGGAGGCGCTCGCTCACGTGGAGGCATCACAAATCACATAGAGGCATCGTTCATATGGACGCACTCGCTCACATGGAGGCACTAGCTCACATAGAGGCACCACTAACATGGCGGCATCACAAATCACATGGAGGTATCGCTCACATGGAGGCACTCGCGCACATGGAGGCATCACAAATCACATAGACGCATCGCTCACATGGACGCAGTCGCTCATATAGAGACACTCGCACACATGGAGGCACCACTAACATGGCGGCATCACAAATCACATGGAGGCATCGCTCCCATGGAGGCACTCGCTCATATGGAGGCATCACAAATCACATGGAGGCATCGCTCACATGGACGCACTCGATCACATGGAGGCATCGCTCACATGGAGGCATCACAAATCACATGGAGGCATCGCTCACATGGAGGTACTCGCTCATATGGAGGCATCACAAATCACATGGAGGCACACACTCACCTGGAGGTACTCGCTCACATGGAGGCACCACTAACATGGCGGCATCACATGGAGGCACTCGCTCACATGGAGGCACTCGCTCACATGGAGGCATCACAAATCACATGGAGGCATCGCTCACATGGACGCACTCGCTCACATGGAGGCACTCGCTCACATGGAGGCATCACAAATCACATGGAGGCATCGCTCACATGGACGCACTCGCTCACATGGAGGCACTCGCTCACATGGAGGCATCACATATCACATGGAGGCATCGCTCACATGGACGCACTCGCTCACATGGAGGCATCACAAATCACATAGAGACATCACTCACATGGAGGCACCCGCTCACATGGAGGCACTCGCTCACATGGAGGCATCACAAATCACATAGAGGCATCGCTCACATGGAGGCACTCGCTCACATGGAGGCATCACAAATCACATGGAGGTATCGCTCACATGGAGGCACTCGCTCACATGGAGGCATCACAAATCACATAGACGCATCGCTCACATAGAGACACTCGCACACATGGAGGCACCACTAACATGGCGGCATCACAAATCACATGGAGGCATCGCTCCCATGGAGGCACTCGCTCATATGGAGGCATCACAAATCACATGGAGGCATCGCTCACATGGAGGCACTCGCTCACATGGACGCACTCGATCACCTGGAGGCACTCGCTCACATGGAGGCATCACAAATCCCATGGAGGCATCGCTCACATGGACGCACTCGCTCACATGGAGGCACTCGCTCACATGGAGGCATCACATATCACATGGAGGCATCGCTCACATGGAGGCACTCGCTCACATGGAGGCATCACAAATCACATAGAGACATCACTCACATGGAGGCACCCGCTCACATGGAGGCACTCGCTCACATGGAGGCATCACAAATCACATAGAGGCATCGCTCACATGGAGGCACTCGCTCACATGTGGGCACTCGCTCACATGGAGGCATCACAAATCACATGGAGGTATCGATCACATGGAGGCACTCGCTCACATGGAGGCATCACAAATCACATAGAGGCATCGCTCACATGGACGCAGTCGCTCATATAGAGACACTCGCACACATGGAGGCACCACTAACATGGCGGCATCACAAATCACATGGAGGCATCGCTCCCATGGAGGCACTCGCTCATATGGAGGCATCACGAATCACATGGAGGCATCGCTCACATGGACGCACTCGCTCACATGGAGGCACCACTAACATGGCGGCATCACAAATCACATGTAGGCAACGCTCACATGGAGGCACCACAAATCACATAGAGGCATCGCTCACATGGAGGCACTCGCTCACATGGAGGCATCACAATTCACATGGAGGCATCGCTCACATGGACGCACTCGCTCACATGGAGGCACTCGCTCACATGGAGGCATCACAAATCACATAGAGGCATCGCTCACATGGACGCAGTCGCTCATATAGAGACACTCGCTCACATGGAGGCACCACTAACATGGCGGATCACAAATCACGTGGAGGCATCGCTCACATGGAGGCACTCGTTCACATGGAGGCATCACAAATCACATGGAGGCATCGCTCACATGGACGCACTCGCTCACATGGAGGCATCACAAATCACATTGAGACATCACTCACATGGAGGCACTCGCTCACATGGAGGCATCACAAATAACATGGAGGCATCGCTCACATGGACGCAAAACAAATCACATAGAGGCACTCGCTCACATGGAGTCATCACAAATCACATAGAGACATCACTCACATGGAGGCACTCGCTCACATGGAGGAATCACAAGTCACATGGAGGCGCTCGCTCACATGGAGGCACTCGTTCACAAGGAGGCACTCGCTCCCATGGAGGCACTCGCTCAGATGGAGGCATCACAAATCACATAGAGGCATCGCTCACATGGACAAACTCGCTCACATGGAGGCATCACAAATCACATAAAGACATCACTCACATGGAGGCACTCGCTCACATGGAGGCATCCCAAATCACATGGAGGCATCACTCACATGGACGCACCACAAATCACATAGAGGAACTCGCTCACATGGACGCATCACAAATCACATAGAGATATCGCTCTCATAGAGGCATCAGAAATCTCATAGAGGCATCGCTCACATGGAGGCATCACAAGTCACATGGAGGCGCTCGCTCACGTGGAGGCATCACAAATCACATAGAGGCATCGTTCATATGGACGCACTCGCTCACATGGAGGCACTAGCTCACATAGAGGCACCACTAACATGGCGGCATCACAAATCACATGGAGGTATCGCTCCCATGGACGCAGTCGCTCATATAGAGACACTCGCACACATGGAGGCACCACTAACATGGCGGCATCACAAATCACATGGAGGCATCGCTCCCATGGAGGCACTCGCTCATATGGAGGCATCACAAATCACATGGAGGCATCGCTCACATGGAGGCACTCGCTCACATGGAGGCACCGCTCACATGGAGGCATCACAAATCACATGGAGGCATCGCTCACATGGACGCACTCGATCACATGGACGCATCGCTCACATGGAGGCATCACAAATCACATGGAGGCATCGCTCACATGGACGCACTCGCTCACATGGAGGCACTCGCTCACATGGAGGCATCACATATCACATGGAGGCATCGCTCACATGGAGGTACTCGCTCATATGGAGGCATCACAAATCACATGGAGGCACACACTCACCTGGAGGTACTCGCTCACATGGAGGCACCACTAACATGGCGGCATCACATGGAGGCACTCGCTCACATGGAGGCACTCGCTCACATGGAGGCATCACAAATCACATGGAGGCATCGCTCACATGGACGCACTCGCTCACATGGAGGCACTCGCTCACATGGAGGCATCACAAATCACATGGAGGCATCGCTCACATGGACGCACTCGCTCACATGGAGGCACTCGCTCACATGGAGGCATCACATATCACATGGAGGCATCGCTCACATGGACGCACTCGCTCACATGGAGGCATCACAAATCACATAGAGACATCACTCACATGGAGGCACCCGCTCACATGGAGGCACTCGCTCACATGGAGGCATCACAAATCACATAGAGGCATCGCTCACATGGAGGCACTCGCTCACATGGAGACATCACAAATCACATGGAGGTATCGCTCACATGGAGGCACTCGCTCACATGGAGGCATCACAAATCACATAGACGCATCGCTCACATGGACACAGTCGCTCATATAGAGACACTCGCACACATGGAGGCACCACTAACATGGCGGCATCACAAATCACATGGAGGCATCGCTCCCATGGAGGCACTCGCTCATATGGAGGCATCACAAATCACATGGAGGCATCGCTCACATGGAGGCACTCGCTCACATGGAGGCACCGCTCACATGGAGGCATCACAAATCACATGGAGGTATCGCTCACATGGACGCACTCGATCACATGGAGGCACTCGCTCACATGGAGGCATCACAAATCACATGGAGGCATCGCTCACATGGACGCACTCGCTCACATGGAGGCACTCGCTCACATGGAGGCATCACATATCACATGGAGGCATCGCTCACATGGAGGCACTCGCTCACATGGAGGCATCACAAATCACATAGAGACATCACTCACATGGAGGCACCCGCTCACATGGAGGCACTCGCTCACATGGAGGCATCACAAATCACATAGAGGCATCGCTCACATGGAGGCACTCGCTCACATGGAGGCACTCGCTCACATGGAGGCATCACAAATCACATGGAGGTATCGATCACATGGAGGCACTCGCTCACATGGAGGCATCACAAATCACATAGAGGCATCGCTCACATGGACGCAGTCGCTCATATAGAGACACTCGCACACATGGAGGCACCACTAACATGGCGGCATCACAAATCACATGGAGGCATCGCTCCCATGGAGGCACTCGCTCATATGGAGGCATCACAAATCACATGGAGGCATCGCTCACATGGACGCACTCGCTCACATGGAGGCACCACTAACATGGCGGCATCACAAATCACATGTAGGCAACGCTCACATGGAGGCACCACAAATCACATAGAGGCATCGCTCAAATGGAGGCACTCGCTCACATGGAGGCATCACAATTCACATGGAGGCATCGCTCACATGGACGCACTCGCTCACATGGAGGCACTCGCTCACATGGAGGCATCACAAATCACATAGATGCATCGCTCACATGGACGCAGTCGCTCATATAGAGACACTCGCTCACATGGAGGCACCACTAACATGGCGGATCACAAATCACGTGGAGGCATCGCTCACATGGAGGCACTCGTTCACATGGAGGCATCACAAATCACATGGAGGCATCGCTCACATGGACGCACTCGCTCACATGGAGGCATCACAAATCACATTGAGACATCACTCACATGGAGGCACTCGCTCACATGGAGGCATCACAAATAACATGGAGGCATCGCTCACATGGACGCACTACAAATCACATAGAGGCACTCGCTCACATGGAGTCATCACAAATCACATAGAGACATCACTCACATGGAGGCACTCGCTCACATGGAGGAATCACAAGTCACATGGAGGCGCTCGCTCACATGGAGGCACTCGTTCACAAGGAGGCACTCGCTCCCATGGAGGCACTCGCTCAGATGGAGGCATCACAAATCACATAGAGGCATCGCTCACATGGACAAACTCGCTCACATGGAGGCATCACAAATCACATAAAGACATCACTCACATGGAGGCACTCGCTCACATGGAGGCATCCCAAATCACATGGAGGCATCACTCACATGGACGCACCACAAATCACATAGAGGCACTCGCTCACATGGACGCATCACAAATCACAAAGAGATATCGCTCTCATAGAGGCATCAGAAATCTCATAGAGGCATCGCTCACATGGAGGCATCACAAGTCACATGGAGGCGCTCGCTCACGTGGAGGCATCACAAATCACATAGAGGCATCGTTCATATGGACGCACTCGCTCACATGGAGGCACTAGCTCACATAGAGGCACCACTAACATGGCGGCATCACAAATCACATGGAGGTATCGCTCCCATGGACGCTGTCGCTCATATAGAGACACTCGCACACATGGAGGCACCACTAACATGGCGGCATCACAAATCACATGGAGGCATCGCTCCCATGGAGGCACTCGCTCATATGGAGGCATCACAAATCACATGGAGGCATCGCTCACATGGAGGCACTCGCTCACATGGAGGCACCGCTCACATGGAGGCATCACAAATCACATGGAGGCATCGCTCACATGGACGCACTCGATCACATGGACGCATCGCTCACATGGAGGCATCACAAATCACATGGAGGCATCGCTCACATGGACGCACTCGCTCACATGGAGGCACTCGCTCACATGGAGGCATCACATATCACATGGAGGCATCGCTCACATGGAGGTACTCGCTCATATGGAGGCATCACAAATCACATGGAGGCACACACTCACCTGGAGGTACTCGCTCACATGGAGGCACCACTAACATGGCGGCATCACATGGAGGCACTCGCTCACATGGAGGCACTCGCTCACATGGAGGCATCACAAATCACATGGAGGCATCGCTCACATGGACGCACTCGCTCACATGGAGGCACTCGCTCACATGGAGGCATCACAAATCACATGGAGGCATCGCTCACATGGACGCACTCGCTCACATGGAGGCACTCGCTCACATGGAGGCATCACATATCACATGGAGGCATCGCTCACATGGACGCACTCGCTCACATGGAGGCATCACAAATCACATAGAGACATCACTCACATGGAGGCACCCGCTCACATGGAGGCACTCGCTCACATGGAGGCATCACAAATCACATAGAGGCATCGCTCACATGGAGGCACTCGCTCACATGGAGACATCACAAATCACATGGAGGTATCGCTCACATGGAGGCACTCGCTCACATGGAGGCATCACAAATCACATAGACGCATCGCTCACATGGACACAGTCGCTCATATAGAGACACTCGCACACATGGAGGCACCACTAACATGGCGGCATCACAAATCACATGGAGGCATCGCTCCCATGGAGGCACTCGCTCATATGGAGGCATCACAAATCACATGGAGGCATCGCTCACATGGAGGCACTCGCTCACATGGAGGCACCGCTCACATGGAGGCATCACAAATCACATGGAGGCATCGCTCACATGGACGCACTCGATCACATGGAGGCGCTCGCTCACATGGAGGCATCACAAATCACATGGAGGCATCGCTCACATGGACGCACTCGCTCACATGGAGGCACTCGCTCACATGGAGGCATCACATATCACATGGAGGCATCGCTCACATGGAGGCACTCGCTCACATGGAGGCATCACAAATCACATAGAGACATCACTCACATGGAGGCACCCGCTCACATGGAGGCACTCGCTCACATGGAGGCATCACAAATCACATAGAGGCATCGCTCACATGGAGGCACTCGCTCACATGGAGGCACTCGCTCACATGGAGGCATCACAAATCACATGGAGGTATCGATCACATGGAGGCACTCGCTCACATGGAGGCATCACAAATCACATAGAGGCATCGCTCACATGGACGCAGTCGCTCATATAGAGACACTCGCACACATGGAGGCACCACTAACATGGCGGCATCACAAATCACATGGAGGCATCGCTCCCATGGAGGCACTCGCTCATATGGAGGCATCACAAATCACATGGAGGCATCGCTCACATGGACGCACTCGCTCACATGGAGGCACCACTAACATGGCGGCATCACAAATCACATGTAGGCAACGCTCACATGGAGGCACCACAAATCACATAGAGGCATCGCTCAAATGGAGGCACTCGCTCACATGGAGGCATCACAATTCACATGGAGGCATCGCTCACATGGACGCACTCGCTCACATGGAGGCACTCGCTCACATGGAGGCATCACAAATCACATGGAGGCATCGCTCACATGGACGCACTCGCTCACATGGAGGCATCACAAATCACATTGAGACATCACTCACATGGAGGCACTCGCTCACATGGAGGCATCACAAATAACATGGAGGCATCGCTCACATGGACGCACCACAAATCACATAGAGGCACTCGCTCACATGGAGTCATCACAAATCACATAGAGACATCACTCACATGGAGGCACTCGCTCACATGGAGGAATCACAAGTCACATGGAGGCGCTCGCTCACATGGAGGCACTCGTTCACAAGGAGGCACTCGCTCCCATGGAGGCACTCGCTCAGATGGAGGCATCACAAATCACATAGAGGCATCGCTCACATGGACAAACTCGCTCACATGGAGGCATCACAAATCACATAAAGACAGCACTCACATGGAGGCACTCGCTCACATGGAGGCATCCCAAATCACATGGAGGCATCACTCACATGGACGCACCACAAATCACATAGAGGCACTCGCTCACATGGACGCATCACAAATCACATAGAGATATCGCTCTCATAGAGGCATCAGAAATCTCATAGAGGCATCGCTCACATGGAGGCATCACAAGTCACATGGAGGCGCTCGCTCACGTGGAGGCATCACAAATCACATAGAGGCATCGTTCATATGGACGCACTCGCTCACATGGAGGCACTAGCTCACATAGAGGCACCACTAACATGGCGGCATCACAAATCACATGGAGGTATCGCTCCCATGGACGCAGTCGCTCATATAGAGACACTCGCACACATGGAGGCACCACTAACATGGCGGCATCACAAATCACATGGAGGCATCGCTCCCATGGAGGCACTCGCTCATATGGAGGCATCACAAATCACATGGAGGCATCGCTCACATGGAGGCACTCGCTCACATGGAGGCACCGCTCACATGGAGGCATCACAAATCACATGGAGGCATCACTAACATGGCGGCATCACAAATCACATGGAGGCATCGCTCCCATGGAGGCACTCGCTCATATGGAGGCATCACAAATCACATGGAGGCATCGCTCACATGGAGGCACTCGCTCACATGGAGGCACCGCTCACATGGAGGCATCACAAATCACATGGAGGCATCGCTCACATGGACGCACTCGATCACATGGAGGCATCACTCACATGGAGGCATCACAAATCACATGGAGGCATCGCTCACATGGACGCACTCGCTCACATGGAGGCACTCGCTCACATGGAGGCATCACATATCACATGGAGGCATCGCTCACATGGAGGTACTCGCTTATATGGAGGCATCACAAATCACATGGAGGCACACACTCACCTGGAGGTACTCGCTCACATGGAGGCATCGTTCATATGGATGCACTCGCTCACATGGACGCACTAGCTCACATAGAGGCACCACTAACATGGCGGCATCACAAATCACATGGAGGTATCGCTCCCATGGACGCAGTCGCTCATATAGAGACACTCGCACACATGGAGGCACCACTAACATGGCGGCATCACAAATCACATGGAGGCATCGCTCCCATGGAGGCACTCGCTCATATGGAGGCATCACAAATCACATGGAGGCATCGCTCACATGGAGGCACTCGCTCACATGGAGGCACCGCTCACATGGAGGCATCACAAATCACATGGAGGCATCGCTCACATGGACGCACTCGATCACATGGAGGCATCGCTCACATGGAGGCATCACAAATCACATGGAGGCATCGCTCACATGGACGCACTCGCTCACATGGAGGCACTCGCTCACATGGAGGCATCACATATCACATGGAGGCATCGCTCACATGGAGGTACTCGCTCATATGGAGGCATCACAAATCACATGGAGGCACACACTCACCTGGAGGTACTCGCTCACATGGAGGCACCACTAACATGGCGGCATCACATGGAGGCACTCGCTCACATGGAGGCACTCGCTCACATGGAGGCATCACAAATCACATGGAGGCATCGCTCACATGGACGCACTCGCTCACATGGAGGCACTCGCTCACATGGAGGCATCACAAATCACATGGAGGCATCGCTCACATGGACGCACTCGCTCACATGGAGGCACTCGCTCACATGGAGGCATCACATATCACATGGAGGCATCGCTCACATGGACGCACTCGCTCACATGGAGGCATCACAAATCACATAGAGACATCACTCACATGGAGGCACCCGCTCACATGGAGGCACTCGCTCACATGGAGGCATCACAAATCACATAGAGGCATCGCTCACATGGAGGCACTCGCTCACATGGAGGCATCACAAATCACATGGAGGTATCGCTCACATGGAGGCACTCGCTCACATGGAGGCATCACAAATCACATAGACGCATCGCTCACATGGACACAGTCGCTCATATAGAGACACTCGCACACATGGAGGCACCACTAACATGGCGGCATCACAAATCACATGGAGGGATCGCTCCCATGGAGGCATCGCTCCCATGGAGGCACTCGCTCATATGGAGGCATCACAAATCACATGGAGGCATCGCTCACATGGAGGCACTCGCTCACATGGAGGCACCGCTCACATGGAGGCATCACAAATCACATGGAGGCATCGCTCACATGGACGCACTCGATCACATGGAGGCACTCGCTCACATGGAGGCATCACAAATCACATGGAGGCATCGCTCACATGGACGCACTCGTTCACATGGAGGCACTCGCTCACATGGAGGCATCACATATCACATGGAGGCATCGCTCACATGGAGGCACTCGCTCACATGGAGGCATCACAAATCACATAGAGACATCACTCACATGGAGGCACCCGCTCACATGGAGGCACTCGCTCACATGGAGGCATCACAAATCACATAGAGGCATCGCTCACATGGAGGCACTCGCTCACATGGAGGCACTCGCTCACATGGAGGCATCATAAATCACATGGAGGTATCGATCACATGGAGGCACTCGCTCACATGGAGGCATCACAAATCACATAGAGGCATCGCTCACATGGACGCAGTCGCTCATATAGAGACACTCGCACACATGGAGGCACCACTAACATGGCGGCATCACAAATCACATGGAGGCATCGCTCCCATGGAGGCACTCGCTCATATGGAGGCATCAGAAATCACATGGAGGCATCGCTCACATGGACGCACTCGCTCACATGGAGGCACCACTAACATGGCGGCATCACAAATCACATGTAGGCAACGCTCACATGGAGGCACCACAAATCACATAGAGGCATCGCTCACATGGAGGCACTCGCTCACATGGAGGCATCACAATTCACATGGAGGCATCGCTCACATGGACGCACTCGCTCACATGGAGGCACTCGCTCACATGGAGGCATCGCAAATCACATAGAGGCATCGCTCACATGGACGCAGTCGCTCATATAGAGACACTCGCTCACATGGAGGCACCACTAACATGGCGGATCACAAATCACGTGGAGGCATCGCTCACATGGAGGCACTCGGTCACATGGAGGCATCACAAATCACATGGAGGCATCGCTCACATGGACGCACTCGCTCACATGGAGGCATCACAAATCACATTGAGACATCACTCACATGGAGGCACTCGCTCACATGGAGGCATCACAAATAACATGGAGGCATCGCTCACATGGACGCACCACAAATCACATAGAGGCACTCGCTCACATGGAGTCATCACAAATCACATAGAGACATCACTCACATAGAGGCACTCGCTCACATGGAGGAATCACAAGTCACATGGAGGCGCTCGCTCACATGGAGGCACTCGTTCACAAGGAGGCACTCGCTCCCATGGAGGCACTCGCTCAGATGGAGGCATCACAAATCACATAGAGGCATCGCTCACATGGATAAACTCGCTCACATGGAGGCATCACAAATCACATAAAGACATCACTCACATGGAGGCACTCGCTCACATGGAGGCATCCCAAATCACATGGAGGCATCACTCACATGGACGCACCACAAATCACATAGAGGCACTCGCTCACATGGACGCATCACAAATCACATAGAGATATCGCTCTCATAGAGGCATCAGAAATCTCATAGAGGCATCGCTCACATGGAGGCATCACAAGTCACATGGAGGCGCTCGCTCACGTGGAGGCATCACAAATCACATAGAGGCATCGTTCATATGGACGCACTCGCTCACATGGAGGCACTAGCTCACATAGAGGCACCACTAACATGGCGGCATCACAAATCACATGGAGGTATCGCTCACATGGAGGCACTCGCTCACATGGAGGCATCACAAATCACATAGACGCATCGCTCACATGGACGCAGTCGCTCATATAGAGACACTCGCACACATGGAGGCACCACTAACATGGCGGCATCACAAATCACATGGAGGCATCGCTCCCATGGAGGCACTCGCTCATATGGAGGCATCACAAATCACATGGAGGCATCGCTCACATGGAGGCACTCGCTCACATGGAGGCACCGCTCACATGGAGGCATCACAAATCACATGGAGGCATCTCTCACATGGACGCACTCGATCACATGGAGGCATCGCTCACATGGAGGCATCACAAATCACATGGAGGCATCGCTCACATGGACGCACTCGCTGATATGAGCTTAAAGGCTCTCACTCTACTTTCGGAACCCCCCCACCCTCCAAAGCTTAGATTCGAGGACGAATCTCTTCAAAGGGGGATGGGATGATATGAGCTTAAAGGCTCCAACTCGTTTCTCTTGTCTTGCCTTCCGTCTAGGCCAAGACTGCTGTCTAGGTCAAACCTTCGGTCTAGGCCAAGACTCCCATCTAGGGCGAACCTACTGTCTAGGCCAAGACTCCCGTCTAGGCCGAACCTACTGTCTAGGCCAAGACTGTTGGCCGAAGCCCATCCTCCAAGCCCATCTTCATTGCTGCCAAGGCCAAGCCCCTTTGTCTAAGGGTGTAAGGGTAATTTACCCATTGTTAGGTTTTAGTATTTAAAGTGCAAACATTTCATTTCAGCACTTGTCTTTGATTTGAATGTTATTTCTCTAAGACCAAACCCTAGTGTAGCTTAGGTAATTTAGGGTTCTTAAAACCAGCACTTCATCTTCTTTACTTTGTAACAAGGTTGCTCAAGCAAGTTCTTGAGAGGGTTTGTTGGGTATTGAAGTTATATACTTATTGTTCATCTAAACACTCTCCTTTTCATCCATTAATCCGCTGCACAATCCGCACTCCTTCTAGCGACGTTATCCTCTCCATTTAAACACCTTCATTCGTTCATCCAAACCAGCAACCAACCTCTCACAAGAGGACTAGATCCGGTTTCAGCTCCATTCCGTTCATCTTCTCCAAAACAGAAGTTGAGCCCTTATCAAGTGGTAGCGGAGCTCCAGCTGTTCTCTAGGTTGGTTTCTTGTGTTTCTCTCATCCTTTCTGCCATTAAAATCGCTTCCCCTTTGGTCATTTCTTTTCGTTTGTTCTGGTCAGAAATTTCTTTCCAGGAGTCAGTTTTTGAGTCTGTTTCCTTTTCTGATCTGGGTCTGTTTTCTACGTCAGAAAAATCTGAAAATTTCTGTGCTTAAACATCTTTCTGTGTAGAGAAACTTTTGTGTTTTGGTCTGCTGCTAACTCAGTGATCTTGGTACACTTTTCGGCCTTGGAAGAAAAGTGTGCAGAAATCGCGCGAGTAAAACAGTCTGGTGTTGTGAGTCTGTTTTGAGTCCTTTCCACTTGGAATTTCAGTTTCATTTCTTCTACAAAGTTGTAGATCTTCGTCTTTAGAGTCTGTCCTGTGATTTACGTAACTTTTGGGCCACATTTGGGCTGTTTTAAGGTTCATAGAGCGAAAGTTGTGCTTGGTGTTCTTCATGTTCATCTTGTGTTCTTGAGACTTTTGAGTTTTGATCTTTAGTGACCCATTAATTCCGAAAATCTGTGTTTGATGAATTGTTTTCTTCAATTTATTTAATTCAACCAAAATTGGTGATTGGTGCTTTCATTTGTTCATCCATTTGAGAGACAAGTGTCTTGTGTGCCATGTGTAGGATGTGGTCCCATTTTGTTGTTATGTGGAGGTGTCCTCTAAAATACTAGCCCATATTAATCCACCTATTCTTCATTTCAGCCTAGTATTTCATATAGGATATGCATAGAATATTCTTCTAGATATTTTATCACCTCACACTTGCCACCTCACTTGACACCTCACTTGCCACCTCACTTAAATTTGCCACCTCATCACTAGTGCCACCTCATCAAATTTTTGGCACCTAGTGAAAATTTTTCAAACACTAAAACTACTTGTCTTTCACTTCTTATTTCAATACTACATGTCATACAAGTGAGTTCTCTTCACTCATTGCAACAAAAAAAAAGGGAAAAGAAAGGAACTAAAACATAGATCAAAAAAAAAAAAAAAAAAAAAGAGATCAAGTTCCTAATTCAAAAAAAAAAAAAGAAATTGCAATTGAGTCAAAAGCAAGAGACTACTAGTGTATGATCCCATTAGAAGTGTAGTAGTTTACATTTAGGTGTGCATTTGTTTGAAATTCGGTTTTCACTTGTGTGAAGGAAACTTTCTGTTTTGATTTTTCTTAGCTAGTTTCTTTCTAGTTTCGGCCTTTGCCATTTATGAGAGCTTCTTTGCTCTGTTTGTTCTGAAATTTCTTGGGATGAAACTTCAGCCTGAGTAGAACAACTCTTATGTTTTGGTCTTCGGCTAATTCTGTCTTGTTCCCATACATATCGTCAACTTAAAATCAGTGTGCAGTTTTCACCCGAAATTTCAGTTTTGAGTGTATCTTTTCAATTGTGGTTTTCTCTTCTTATTTCCTTGAGTCTGGTCTTGAGTAGCTTGTCTTGGTGTCTTCCTTTCTTTGTTTCCACACACCTATCTATCCACTCTAAGTCAATTTGGTGATCAAAATCAAGTGTCTCTTCTTGATCACTAATTTGGCTTTCTTTCACCTTTCTTTCTAGCCTTGTTTTCCTTGCTTCTTCCGTGTGCCTTAGTGAGTCTTTGAGTCATTATTGGCTTCGGTTTGGCTTGGGCTTGAGAGAATATTGTGAGATTATTAGAGTGATAAACACGAGTGAAACACGTGAGGGAGGGACTAACCCATTTAGCTATTCAATTGTGTTTGTTTCCTTTTGTAGGAATTTTTCTATGTCTTCCTACATACCGCCGCATTTGAGGGTTGCTCCTACTAGCCACGCATCTTGGTATCATGTTGAGCAGCCCCCCCACCTTGACCGTAGCCATGAGTACTTCACCAAGGCTGCCCCATCCCCATACCTTGGCACCTCACCTTTCGCCTTGAGGATGGCTCCAATTCTAGCGCGCTTGGACAGAAGCACTCAAGCCATGACAAACACCATGGGCGCAATGACACTTATATGTGATAACCTACGGGTTTCCGGCTACCTTGGGCAATGTGAAGAGGTTAGCGTTTGCCCTCCCGATTGGCACTCTATTGATGATATGTTAGATCCAATTGAGGAGGAGGTGTATACATCCGAATTGCCATCACTTATTGAGGTTGAGTCGACTCCGTTGGAGGAGAAGCTACTATTTTTGGATGAGTCTACGTCGGATTGCCTTGAGGCAGCCGTTCATTGCTTTCCCTTGCAGTGCACATTTCAGTCCTTGGGCAGTGCATTATCCATCATTCCGAGGGTGCCTCGGCATAGATTTGTCGACCCATTTCTTCTTGGTTTAGGACAGATTGGTCGTGCACTTTTCCTTCCATTTGAGGCGCCTTCAAGGGGCCTCACGGTCCAGCCCCCTACTAGGAGTTCGCACCTGATCCGAGTTACCTCCTTGCCCCGTCGTGGCACATCTTTGATTGTTCTTGGCTGTTTTCTGTCCGCACCTACACGTCTTCCTCGAGGAAGGCCCCCACCTTGGCCTATATTCACCGAGAGTTGTTGTTGGAGGGTTCCGTGTGTAGACACCAGCCGTGAGCATGCCTTGGCCCGTTCCGCCTTTCGAGGGATAGACCTTATAGATTCGGGGTCGAATCTCCTCCAAGGCGGAGGGGATGATATGAGCTTAAAGGCTCTCACTCTACTTTCGGAACCCCCCCACCCTCCAAAGCTTAGATTCGAGGACGAATCTCTTCAAAGGGGGATGGGATGATATGAGCTTAAAGGCTCTAACTCGTTTCTCTTGTCTTGCCTTCCGTCTAGGCCAAGACTGCTGTCTAGGGAAAACCTTCGGTCTAGGCCAAGACTCCCATCTAGGGCGAACCTACTGTCTAGGCCAAGACTCCCGTCTAGGCCGAACCTACTGTCTAGGCCAAGACTGTTGGCCGAAGCCCATCCTCCAAGCCCATCTTCATTGCTGCCAAGGCCAAGCCCCTTTGTCTAAGGGTGTAAGGGTAATTTACACATTGTTAGGTTTTAGTATTTAAAGTGCAAACATTTCATTTCAGCACTTGTCTTTGATTTGAATGTTATTTCTCTAAGACCAAACCCTAGTGTAGCTTAGGTAATTTAGGGTTCTTAAAACCAGCACTTCATCTTCTTTACTTTGTAACAAGGTTGCTCAAGCAAGTTCTTGAGAGGGTTTGTTGGGTATTGAAGTTATATACTTATTGTTCATCTAAACACTCTCCTTTTCATCCATTAATCCGCTGCACAATCCGCACTCCTTCTAGCGACGTTATCCTCTCCATTTAAACACCTTCATTCGTTCATCCAAACCAGCAACCAACCTCTCACAAGAGGACTAGATCCGGTTTCAGCTCCATTCCGTTCATCTTCTCCAAAACAGAAGTTGAGCCCTTATCACAAGGAGGCACTCGCTCACATGGAGGCATCACATATCACATGGAGGCATCGCTCACATGGAGGTACTCGCTCATATGGAGGCATCACAAATCACATGGAGGCACACACTCACCTGGAGGCACTCGCTCACATGGAGGCACCACTAACATGGCGGCATCACATGGAGGCACTCGCTCACATGGAGGCACTCGCTCACATGGAGGCACCGCTCACATGGAGGCATCACAAATCACATGGAGGCATCGCTCACATGGACGCACTCGCTCACATGGAGGCACTCGCTCACATGGACGCATCACAAATCACATGGAGACATCGCTCACATGGACGCACTCACTCACATGGAGGCACTCGCTCACATGGAGGCATCACATATCACATGGAGGCATCGCTCACATGGACGCACTCGCTCACATGGAGGCATCACAAATCACATAGAGACATCACTCACATGGAGGCACCCGCTCACATGGAGGCACTCGCTCACATGGAGGCATCACAAATCACATAGAGGCATCGCTCACATGGAGGCACTCGCTCACATGGAGGCATCACAAATCACATGGAGGTATCGCTCACATGGAGGCACTCGCTCACATGGAGGCATCACAAATCACATAGACGCATCGCTCACATGGACGCAGTCGCTCATATAGAGACACTCGCACACATGGAGGCACCACTAACATGGCGGCATCACAAATCACATGGAGGCATCGCTCCCATGGAGGCACTCGCTCATATGGAGGCATCACAAATCACATGGAGGCATCGCTCACATGGAGGCACTCGCTCACATGGAGGCACCGCTCACATGGAGGCACCGCTCACATGGAGGCATCACAAATCACATGGAGGCATCGCTCACATGGACGCACTCGATCACATGGAGGCACTCGCTCACATGGAGGCATCACAAATCACATGGAGGCATCGCTCACATGGACGCACTCGCTCACATGGAGGCACTCGCTCACATGGAGGCATCACATATCACATGGAGGCATCGCTCACATGGACGCACTCGCTCACATGGAGGCATCACAAATCACATAGAGACATCACTCACATGGAGGCACCCGCTCACATGGAGGCACTCGCTCAAATGGAGGCATCACAAATCACATAGAGGCATCGCTCACATGGAGGCACTCGCTCACATGGAGGCACTCGCTCACATGGAGGCATCACAAATCACATGGAGGTATCGCTCACATGGAGGCACTCGCTCACATAGAGGCATCACAAATCACATAGAGGCATCGCTCACATGGACGCAGTCGCTCATATAGAGACACTCGCACACATGGAGGCACCACTAACATGGCGGCATCACAAATCACATGGAGGCATCGCTCCCATGGAGGCACTCGCTCATATGGAGGCATCACAAATCACATGGAGGCATGGCTCACATGGACGCACTCGCTCACATGGAGGCACCACTAACATGGCGGCATCACAAATCACATGTAGGCAACGCTCACATGGAGGCACCACAAATCACATAGAGGCATCGCTCACATGGAGGCACTCGCTCACATGGAGGCATCACAAATCACATGGAGGCATCGCTCACATGGACGCACTCGCTCACATGGAGGCACTCGCTCACATGGAGGCATCACAAATCACATAGAGGCATCGCTCACATGGACGCAGTCGCTCATATAGAGACACTCGCTCACATGGAGGCACCACTAACATGGCGGATCACAAATCACGTGGAGGCATCGCTCACATGGAGGCACTCGTTCACATGGAGGCATCACAAATCACATGGTGGCATCACTCACATGGACGCACTCGCTCACATGGAGGCATCACAAATCACATTGAGACATCACTCACATGGAGGCACTCGCTCACATGGAGGCATCACAAATAACATGGAGGCATCGCTCACATGGACGCACCACAAATCACATAGAGGCACTCGCTCACATGGAGTCATCACAAATCACATAGAGACATCACTCACATGGAGGCACTCGCTCACATGGAGGAATCACAAGTCACATGGAGGCGCTCGCTCACATGGAGGTACTCGTTCACAAGGAGACACTCGCTCCCATGGAGGCACTCGCTCACATGGAGGCATCGCTCGCATAGAGGCACTCGCTCACATGGAGGCATCACAAATCACATGGAGGCATCGCTCACATGGACAAACTCGCTCACATGGAGGCATCACAAATCACATAAAGACATCACTCACATGGAGGCACTCGCTCACATGGAGGCATCCCAAATCACATGGAGGCATCACTCACATGGACACACCACAAATCACATAGAGGCACTCGCTCACATGGACGCATCACAAATCACATAGAGATATCGCTCTCATAGAGGCATCAGAAATCTCATAGAGGCATCGCTCACATGTAGGCATCACAAGTCACATGGAGGCATCGCTCACATGGAGGCATCACAAATCACATAGAGGCATCGTTCATATGGACGCACTCGCTCACATGGAGGCACTAGCTCACATAGAGGCACCACTAACATGGCGGCATCACAAATCACATGGAGGTATCGCTCACATGGAGGCACTCGCTCACATGGAGGCACTCGCTCACATGGAGGCATCACATATCACATGGAGGCATCGCTCACATGGAGGTACTCGCTCATATGGAGGCATCACAAATCACATGGAGGCACACACTCACTTGGAGGCACTCGCTCACATGGAGGCACCACTAACATGGCGGCATCACATGGAGGCACTCGCTCACATGGAGGCACTCCCTCACATGGAGGCATCACAAATCACATGGAGGCATCGCTCACATGGACGCACTCGCTCACATGGAGGCACTCGCTCACATGGAGGCATCACAAATCACATGGAGGCATCGCTCACATGGACGCACTCGCTCACATGGAGTCACTCGCTCACATGGAGGCATCACATATCACATGGAGGCATCGCTCACATGGACGCACTCGCTCACATGGAGGCATCACAAATCACATAGAGACATCACTCACATGGAGGCACCCGCTCACATGGAGGCACTCGCTCACATGGAGGCATCACAAATCACATAGAGGCATCGCTCACATGGAGGCACTCGCTCACATGGAGGCATCACAAATCACATGGAGGTATCGCTCACATGGAGGCACTCGCTCACATGGAGGCATCACAAATCACATAGACGCATCGCTCACATGGACGCAGTCGCTCATATAGAGACACTCGCACACATGGAGGCACCACTAACATGGCGGCATCACAAATCACATGGAGGCATCGCTCCCATGGAGGCACTCGCTCATATGGAGGCATCACAAATCACATGGAGGCATCGCTCACATGGAGGCACTCGCTCACATGGAGGCACCGCTCACATGGAGGCATCACAAATCACATGGAGGCATCGCTCACATGGACGCACTCGATCACATGGAGGCACTCGCTCACATGGAGGCATCACAAATCACATGGAGGCATCGCTCACATGGACGCACTCGCTCACATGGAGGCACTCGCTCACATGGAGGCATCACATATCACATGGAGGCATCGCTCACATGGACGCACTCGCTCACATGGAGGCATCACAAATCACATAGAGACATCACTCACATGGAGGCACCCGCTCACATGGAGGCACTCGCTCACATGGAGGCATCACAAATCACATAGAGGCATCGCTCACATGGAGGCACTCGCTCACATGGCGGCACTCGCTCACATGGAGGCATCACTAATCACATGGAGGTATCGCTCACATGGAGGCACTCGCTCACATGGAGGCATCACAAATCACATAGAGGCATCGCTCACATGGACGCAGTCGCTCATATAGAGACACTCGCACACATGGAGGCACCACTAACATGGCGGCATCACAAATCACATGGAGGCATCGCTCCCATGGAGGCACTCGCTCATATGGAGGCATCACAAATCACATGGAGGCATGGCTCACATGGACGCACTCGCTCACATGGAGGCACCACTAACATGGCGGCATCACAAATCACATGTAGGCAACGCTCACATGGAGGCACCACAAATCACATAGAGGCATCGCTCACATGGAGGCACTCGCTCACATGGAGGCATCACAAATCACATGGAGGCATCGCTCACATGGACGCACTCGCTCACATGGAGGCACTCGCTCACATGGAGGCATCACAATTCACATAGAGGCATCGCTCACATGGACGCAGTCGCTCATATAGAGACACTCGCTCACATGGAGGCACCACTAACATGGCGGATCACAAATCACGTGGAGGCATCGCTCACATGGAGGCACTCGTTCACATGGAGGCATCACAAATCACATGGTGGCATCACTCACATGGACGCACTTGCTCACATGGAGGCATCACAAATCACATGGTGGCATCACTCACATGGACGCACTTGCTCACATGGAGGCATCACAAATCACATTGAGACATCACTCACATGGAGGTACTCGCTCACATGGAGGCATCACAAATAACATGGAGGCATCGCTCACATGGACGCACCACAAATCACATAGAGGCACTCGCTCACATGGAGTCATCACAAATCACATAGAGACATCACTCACATGGAGGCACTCGCTCACATGGAGGAATCACAAGTCACATGGAGGCGCTCGCTTACATGGAGGCACTCGTTCACAAGGAGGCACTCGCTCCCATGGAGGCACTCGCTCACATGGAGGCATCGCTCGCATAGAGGCACTCGCTCACATGGAGGCATCACAAATCACATGGAGGCATCGCTCACATGGACAAACTCGCTCACATGGAGGCATCACAAATCACATAAAGACATCACTCACATGGAGGCACTCGCTCACATGGAGGCATCCCAAATCACATGGAGCCATCACTCACATGGACACACCACAAATCACATAGAGGCACTCGCTCACATGGACGCATCACAAATCACATAGAGATATCGCTCTCATAGAGGCATCAGAAATCTCATAGAGGCATCGCTTACATGGAGGCATCACAAGTCACGTGGAGGCATCGCTCACATGGAGGCATCACAAATCACATAGAGGCATCGTTCATATGGACGCACTCGCTCACATGGAGGCACTAGCTCACATAGAGGCACCACTAACATGGCGGCATCACAAATCACATGGAGGTATCGCTCACATGGAGGCACTCGCTCACATGGAGGCACTCGCTCACATGGAGGCATCACATATCACATGGA
The DNA here is from genome assembly GCA_963691705.1 of Viola odorata. Lineage (NCBI taxonomy): Eukaryota > Viridiplantae > Streptophyta > Magnoliopsida > Malpighiales > Violaceae > Viola > Viola odorata. The sequence goes on from OY829542.1 coordinate 25,031,867, forward strand.
GGCATCGCTCACATGGAGGTACTCGCTCATATGGAGGCATCACAAATCACATGGAGGCACACACTCACCTGGAGGCACTCGCTCACATAGAGGCACCACTAACATGGCGGCATCACATGGAGGCACTCGCTCACATAGAGGCACTCCCTCACATGGAGGCATCACAAATCACATGGAGGCATCGCTCACATGGATGCACTCGCTCACATGGAGGCACTCGCTCACATAGAGGCATCACAAATCACATGGAGGCATCGCTCACATGGACGCACTCGCTCACATGGAGGCACTCGCTCACATGGAGGCATCACATATCACATGGAGGCATCGCTCACATGGACGCACTCGCTCACATGGAGGCATCACAAATCACATAGAGACATCACTCACATGGAGGCACCCGCTCACATGGAGGCACTCGCTCACATGGAGGCATCACAAATCACATAGAGGCATCGCTCACATGGAGGCACTCGCTCACATGGAGGCATCACAAATCACATGGAGGTAACGCTCACATGGAGGCACTCGCTCACATGGAGGCATCACAAATCACATAGACGCATCGCTCACATGGACGCTGTCGCTCATATAGAGACACTCGCACACATGGAGGCACCACTAACATGGCGGCATCACAAATCACATGGAGGCATCGCTCCCATGAAGGCACTCGCTCATATGTAGGCATCACAAATCACATGGAGGCATCGCTCACATGGAGGCACTCGCTCACATGGAGGCACCGCTCACATGGAGGCATCACAAATCACATGGAGGCATCGCTCACATGGATGCACTCGATCACATGGAGGCACTCGCTCACATGGAGGCATCACAAATCACATGGAGGCATCGCTCACATGGACGCACTCGCTCACATGGAGGCACTCGCTCACATGGAGGCATCACATATCACATGGAGGCATCGCTCACATGGAAGCACTCGCTCACATGGAGGCATCACAAATCACATAGAGACATCACTCACATGGAGGCACCCGCTCACATGGAGGCACTCGCTCACATGGAGGCATCACAAATCACATAGAGGCATCGCTCACATGGAGGCACTCGCTCACATGGAGGCATCACAAATCACATGGAGGTAACGCTCACATGGAGGCACTCGCTCACATGGAGGCATCACAAATCACATAGACGCATCGCTCACATGGACGCAGTCGCTCATATAGAGACACTCGCACACATGGAGGCACCACTAACATGGCGGCATCACAAATCACATGGAGGCATCGCTCCCATGAAGGCACTCGCTCATCTGGAGGCATCACAAATCACATGGAGGCATCGCTCACATGGAGGCACTCGCTCACATGGAGGCACCGCTCACATGGAGGCATCACAAATCACATGGAGGCATCGCTCACATGGATGCACTCGATCACATGGAGGCACTCGCTCACATGGAGGCATCACAAATCACATGGAGGCATCGCTCACATGGACGCACTCGCTCACATGGAGGCACTCGCTCACATGGAGGCATCACATATCACATGGAGGCATCGCTCACATGGATGCACTCGCTCACATGGAGGCATCACAAATCACATAGAGACATTACTCACATGGAGGCACCCGCTCACATGGAGGCACTCGCTCACATGGAGGCATCACAAATCACATAGAGGTATCGCTCACATGGAGGCACTCGCTCACATGGAGGCACTCGCTCACATGGAGGCATCACAAATCACATGGAGGTATCGCTCACATGGAGGCACTCACTCACATGGAGGCATCACAAATCACATAGAGGCATCGCTCACATGGACGCAGTCGCTCATATAGAGACACTCGCACACATGGAGGCACCACTAACATGGCGGCATCACAAATCACATGGAGGCATCGCTCCCATGGAGGCACTCGCTCATATGGAGGCATCACAAATCACATGGAGGCATCGCTCACATGGACGCACTCGCTCACATGGAGGCACCACTAACATGGCGGCATCACAAATCACATGTAGGCAACGCTCACATGGAGGCACCACAAATCACATAGAGGCATCGCTCACATGGAGGCACTCGCTCACATGGAGGCATCACAAATCACATGGAGGCATCGCTCACATGGACGCACTCGCTCACATGGAGGCACTCGCTCACATGGAGGCATCACAAATCACATAGAGGCATCGCTCACATGGACGCAGTCGCTCATATAGAGACACTCGCTCACATGGAGGCACCACTAACATGGCGGATCACAAATCACGTGGAGGCATCGCTCACATGGAGGCACTCGTTCACATGGAGGCATCACAAATCACATGGTGGCATCACTCACATGGACGCACTCGCTCACATGGAGGCATCACAAATCACGTTGAGACATCACTCACATGGAGGCATCACAAATAACATGGAGGCATCGCTCACATGGACGCACCACAAATCACATAGAGGCACTCGCTCACATGGAGTCATCACAAATCACATAGAGACATCACTCACATGGAGGCACTCGCTCACATGGAGGAATCACAAGTCACATGGAGGCGCTCGTTCACATGGAGGCACTCGTTCACATGGAGGCATCACAAATCACATGGTGGCATCACTCACATGGACGCACTCGCTCACATGGAGGCATCACAAATCACGTTGAGACATCACTCACATGGAGGCACTCGCTCACATGGAGGCATAACAAATAACATGGAGGCAACGCTCACATGGACGCACCACAAATCACAAAGAGGCACTCGCTCACATGGAGTCATCACAAATCACATAGAGACATCACTCACATGGAGGCACTCGCTCACATGGAGGAATCACAAGTCACATGGAGGCGCTCGCTCACATGGAGGCACTCGTTCACAAAGAGGCACTCGCTCCCATGGAGGCACTCGCTCACATGGAGGCATCGCTCGCATAGAGGCACTCGCTCAGATGGAGGCATCACAAATCACATGGAGGCATCGCTCACATGGACAAACTCGATCACATGGAGGCATCACAAATCACATAAAAACATCACTCACATGGAGGCACTCGCTCACATGGAGGCATCCCAAATCACATGGAGGCATCACTCACATGGACGCACCACAAATCACATAGAGGCACTCGCTCACATGGACGCATCACAAATCATATAGAGATATCGCTCTCATAGAGGCATCAGAAATCTCATAGAGGCATCGCTCACATGGAGGCATCACAAGTCACATGGAGGCATCGCTCACATGGAGGCGCTCGCTCACGTGGAGGCATCACAAATCACATAGAGGCATCGTTCATATGGATGCACTCGCTCACATGGAGGCACTAGCTCACATAGAGGCACCACTAACATGGCGGCATCACAAATCACATGGAGGTATCGCTCACATGGAGGCACTCGCTCACATGGAGGCATCATAAATCACATAGACGCATCGCTCACATGGACGCAGTCGCTCATATAGAGACACTCGCACACATGGAGGCACCACTAACATGGCGGCATCACAAATCACATGGAGGCATCGCTCCCATGGAGGCACTCGCTCATATGGAGGCATCACAAATCACATGGAGGCATCGCTCACATGGAGGCACTCGCTCACATGGAGGCACCGCTCACATGGAGGCATCACAAATCACATGGAGGCATCGCTCACATGGACGCACTCGATCACATGGAGGCATCGCTCACATGGAGGCATCACAAACCACATGGAGGCATCGCTCACATGGACGCACTCGCTCACATGGAGGCACTCGCTCACATGGAGGCATCACATATCACATGGAGGCATCGCTCACATGGAGGTACTCGCTCATATGGAGGCATCACAAATCACATGGAGGCACACACTCACCTGGAGGCACTCGCTCACATGGAGGCACCACTAACATGGCGGCATCACATGGAGGCACTCGCTCACATGGAGACACTCGCTCACATGGAGGCATCACAAATCACATGGAGGCATCGCTCACATGGACGCACTCGCTCACATGGAGGCACTCGCTCACATGGAGGCATCACAAATCGCATGGAGGCATCGCTCACATGGACGCACTCGCTCACATGGAGGCACTCGCTCACATAGAGGCATCACATATCACATGGAGGCATCGCTCACATGCACGCACTCGCTCACATGGACGCATCACAAATCACATAGAGACATCACTCACATGGAGGCACCCGCTCACGTGGAGGCACTCGCTCACATGGAGGCATCACAAATCACATAGAGGCATCGCTCACATGGAGGCACTCGCTCACATGGAGGCATCACAAATCACATGGAGGTATCGCTCACATGGAGGCACTCGCTCACATGGAGGCATCACAAATCACATAGACGCATCGCTCACATGGACACAGTCGCTCATATAGAGACACTCGCACACATGGAGGCACCACTAACATGGCGGCATCACAAATCACATGGAGGCATCGCTCCCATGGAGGCACTCGCTCATATGGAGGCATCACAAATCACATGGAGGCATCGCTCACATGGAGGCACTCGCTCACATGGAGGCACCGCTCACATGGAGGCATCACAAATCACATGGAGGCATCGCTCACATGGACGCACTCGATCACATGGAGGCACTCGCTCACATGGAGGCATCACAAATCACATGGACGCATCGCTCACATGGACGCACTCGCTCACATGGAGGCACTCGCTCACATGGAGGCATCACATATCACATGGACGCATCGCTCACATGGACGCACTCGCTCACATGGAGGCATCACAAATCACATAGAGACATCACTCACATGGAGGCACCCGCTCACATGGAGGCACTCGCTCACATGGAGGCATCACAAATCACATGGAGGTGTCGCTCACATGGACGCACTCGCTCACATGGAGGCATCACAAATCACATAGAGACATCACTCACATGGAGGCACTCGCTCACATGGAGGCACTCGCACACATGGAGGCATCACAAATCACATGGAGGTATCGCTCACATGGAGGCACTCGCTCACATGGAGGCATCACAAATCACATAGAGGCATCGCTCACATGGACGCAGTCGCTCATATAGAGACACTCGCACAAATGGAGGCCCCACTAACATGGCGGCATCACAAATCACATGGAGGCATCGTTAACATGGAGGCACCACTAACATGGCGGCATCAGAAATCACATGTAGGCAACGCTCACATGGAGGCACCACAAATCACATAGAGGCATCGCTCACATGGAGGCACTCGCTCACATGGAGGCATCACAAATCACATGGAGGCATCGCTCACATGGACGCACTCGCTCACATGGAGGCACTCGCTCACATGGAGGCATCACAAATCACATAGAGGCATCGCTCACATGGACGCAGTCGCTCATATAGAGACACTCGCTCACATGGAGGCACCACTAACATGGCGGATCACAAATCACGTGGAGGCATCGCTCACATGGAGGCACTCGTTCACATGGAGGCATCACAAATCACATGGAGGCATCGCTCACATGGACGCACTCGCTCACATGGAGGCATCACAAATCACATTGAGACATCACTCACATGGAGGCACTCGCTCACATGGAGGCATCACAAATAACATGGAGGCATCGCTCACATGGACGCACCACTAATCACAAAGAGGCACTCGCTCACATGGACGCACTCGCTCACATGGAGGCACCACTAACATGGCGGCATCACAAATCACATGTAGGCAACGCTCACATGGAGGCACCACAAATCACATAGAGGCATCGCTCACATGGAGGCACTCGCTCACATGGAGGCATCACAAATCACATGGAGGCATCGCTCACATGGACGCACTCGCTCACATGGAGGCACTCGCTCACATGGAGGCATCACAAATCACATAGAGGCATCGCTCACATGGACGCAGTCGCTCATATAGAGACACTCGCTCACATGGAGGCACCACTAACTTGGCGGATCACAAATCACGTGGAGGCATCGCTCACATGGAGGCACTCGTTCACATGGACGCATCACAAATCACATGGTGGCATCACTCACATGGACGCACTCGCTCACATGGAGGCATCACAAATCACATTGAGACATCACTCACATGGAGGCACTCGCTCACATGGAGGCATCCCAAATCACATGGAGGCATCACTCACATGGACGCACCACAAATCACATAGAGGCACTCGCTTACATGGACGCATCACAAATCACATAGAGATATCGCTCTCATAGAGGCATCAGAAATCTCATAGAGGCATCGCTCACATGGAGGCATCACAAGTCACATGGAGGCATCGCTCACATGGAGGCGCTCGCTCACGTGGAGGCATCACAAATCACATAGAGGCATCGTTCATATGGACGCACTCGCTCACATGGAGGCACTAGCTCACATAGAGGCACCACTAACATGGCGGCATCACAAATCACATGGAGGTATCGCTCACATGGAGGCACTCGCTCACATGGAGGCATCACAAATCACATAGACGCATCGCTCACATGGACGCAGTCGCTCATATAGAGACACTCGCACACATGGAGGCACCACTAACATGGCGGCATCACAAATCACATGGAGGCATCGCTCCCATGGAGGCACTCGCTCATATGGAGGCATCACAAATCACATGGAGGCATCGCTCACATGGAGGCACTCGCTCACATGGAGGCACCGCTCACATGGAGGCATCACAAATCACATGGAGGCATCGCTCACATGGACGCACTCGATCACATGGAGGCATCGCTCACATGGAGGCATCACAAACCACATGGAGGCATCGCTCACATGGACGCACTCGCTCACATGGAGGCACTCGCTCACATGGAGGCATCACATATCATATGGAGGCATCGCTCACATGGAGGTACTCGCTCATATGGAGGCATCACAAATCACATGGAGGCACACACTCACCTGGAGGCACTCGCTCACATGGAGGCACCACTAACATGGCGGCATCACATGGAGGCACTCGCTCACATGGAGGCACTCGCTCACATGGAGGCATCACAAATCACATGGAGGCATCGCTCACATGGACGCACTCGCTCACATGGAGGCACTCGCTCACATGGAGGCATCACAAATCGCATGGAGGCATCGCTCACATGGACGCACTCGCTCACATGGAGGCACTCGCTCACATAGAGGCATCACATATCACATGGAGGCATCGCTCACATGCACGCACTCGCTCACATGGACGCATCACAAATCACATAGAGACATCACTCACATGGAGGCACCCGCTCACGTGGAGGCACTAGCTCACATGGAGGCATCACAAATCACATAGAGGCATCGCTCACATGGAGGCACTCGCTCACATGGAGGCATCACAAATCACATGGAGGTATCGCTCACATGGAGGCATCACAAATCACATAGACGCATCGCTCACATGGACACAGTCGCTCATATAGAGACACTCGCACACATGGAGGCACCACTAACATGGCGGCATCACAAATCACATGGAGGCATCGCTCCCATGGAGGCAATCGCTCATATGGAGGCATCACAAATCACATGGAGGCATCGCTCACATGGAGGCACTCGCTCACATGGAGGCACCGCTCACATGGAGGCATCACAAATCACATGGAGGCATCGCTCACATGGACGCACTCGATCACATGGAGGCACTCGCTCACATGGAGGCATCACAAATCACATGGAAGCATCGCTCACATGGACGCACTCGCTCACATGGAGGCACTCGCTCACATGGAGGCATCACATATCACATGGACGCATCGCTCACATGGACGCACTCGCTCACATGGAGGCATCACAAATCACATAGAGACATCACTCACATGGAGGCACCCGCTCACATGGAGGCACTCGCTCACATGGAGGCATCACAAATCACATGGAGGTGTCGCTCACATGGACGCACTCGCTCACATGGAGGCATCACAAATCACATAGAGACATCACTCACATGGAGGCACTCGCTCACATGGAGGCACTCGCACACATGGAGGCATCACAAATCACATGGAGGTATCGCTCACATGGAGGCACTCGCTCACATGGAGGCATCACAAATCACATAGAGGCATCGCTCACATGGACGCAGTCGCTCATATAGAGACACTCGCACAAATGGAGGCCCCACTAACATGGCGGCATCACAAATCACATGGAGGCATCGTTAACATGGAGGCACCACTAACATGGCGGCATCACAAATCACATGTAGGCAACGCTCACATGGAGGCACCACAAATCACATAGAGGCATCGCTCACATGGAGGCACTCGCTCACATTGAGGCATCACAAATCACATGGAGGCATCGCTCACATGGACGCACTCGCTCACATGGAGGCACTCGCTCACATGGAGGCATCACAAATCACATAGAGGCATCGCTCACATGGACGCAGTCGCTCATATAGAGACACTCGCTCACATGGAGGCACCACTAACATGGCGGATCACAAATCACGTGGAGGCATCGCTCACATGGAGGCACTCGTTCACATGGAGGCATCACAAATCACATGGAGGCATCGCTCACATGGACGCACTCGCTCACATGGAGGCATCACAAATCACATTGAGACATCACTCACATGGAGGCACTCGCTCACATGGAGGCATCACAAATAACATGGAGGCATCGCTCACATGGACGCACCACTAATCACAAAGAGGCACTCGCTCACATGGATGCACTCGCTCACATGGAGGCACCACTAACATGGCGGCATCACAAATCACATGTAGGCAACGCTCACATGGAGGCACCACAAATCACATAGAGGCATCGCTCACATGGAGGCACTCGCTCACATGGAGGCATCACAAATCACATGGAGGCATCGCTCACATGGACGCACTCGCTCACATGGAGGCACTCGCTCACATGGAGGCATCACAAATCACATAGAGGCATCGCTCACATGGACGCAGTCGCTCATATAGAGACACTCGCTCACATGGAGGCACCACTAACTTGGCGGATCACAAATCACGTGGAGGCATCGCTCACATGGAGGCACTCGTTCACATGGAGGCATCACAAATCACATGGTGGCATCACTCACATGGACGCACTCGCTCACATGGAGGCATCACAAATCACATTGAGACATCACTCATATGGAGGCACTCGCTCACATGGAGGCATCACAAATAACATGGAGGCATCGCTCACATGGACGCACCACAAATCACATAGAGGCACTCGCTCACATGGAGTCATCACAAATCACATAGAGACATCACTCACATGGAGGCACTCGCTCACATGGAGGAATCACAAGTCACATGGAGGCGCTCGCTCACATGGAGGTACTCGTTCACAAGGAGACACTCGCTCCCATGGAGGCACTCGCTCACATGGAGGCATCGCTCGCATAGAGGCACTCGCTCACATGGAGGCATCACAAATCACATGGAGGCATCGCTCACATGGACAAACTCGCTCACATGGAGGCATCACAAATCACATAAAGACATCACTCACATGGAGGCACTCGCTCACATGGAGGCATCCCAAATCACATAGAGGCATCACTCACATGGACACACCACAAATCACATAGAGGCACTCGCTCACATGGACGCATCATAAATCACATAGAGATATCGCTCTCATAGAGGCATCAGAAATCTCATAGAGGCATCGCTCACATGGAGGCATCACAAGTCACATGGAGGCATCGCTCACATGGAGGCATCACAAATCACATAGAGGCATCGTTCATATGGACGCACTCGCTCACATGGAGGCACTAGCTCACATAGAGGCACCACTAACATGGCGGCATCACAAATCACATGGAGGTATCGCTCACATGGAGGCACTCGCTCACATGGAGGCACTCGCTCACATGGAGGCATCACATATCACATGGAGGCATCGCTCACATGGAGGTACTCGCTCATATGGAGGCATCACAAATCACATGGAGGCACACACTCACTTGGAGGCACTCGCTCACATGGAGGCACCACTAACATGGCGGCATCACATGGAGGCACTCGCTCACATGGAGGCACTCCCTCACATGGAGGCATCACAAATCACATGGAGGCATCGCTCACATGGACGCACTCGCTCACATGGAGGCACTCGCTCACATGGAGGCATCACAAATCACATGGAGGCATCGCTCACATGGACGCACTCGCTCACATGGAGGCACTTGCTCACATGGAGGCATCACATATCACATGGAGGCATCGCTCACATGGACGCACTCGCTCACATGGAGGCATCACAAATCACATAGAGACATCACTCACATGGAGGCACCCGCTCACATGGAGGCACTCGCTCACATGGAGGCATCACAAATCACATAGAGGCATCGCTCACATGGAGGCACTCGCTCACATGGAGGCATCACAAATCACATGGAGGTATCGCTCACATGGAGGCACTCGCTCACATGGAGGCATCACAAATCACATAGACGCATCGCTCACATGGACGCAGTCGCTCATATAGAGACACTCGCACACATGGAGGCACCACTAACATGGCGGCATCACAAATCACATGGAGGCATCGCTCCCATGGAGGCACTCGCTCATATGGAGGCATCACAAATCACATGGAGGCATCGCTCACATGGAGGCACTCGCTCACATGGAGGCACCGCTCACATGGAGGCATCACAAATTACATGGAGGCATCGCTCACATGGACGCACTCGATCACATGGAGGCACTCGCTCACATGGAGGCATCACAAATCACATGGAGGCATCGCTCACATGGACGCACTCGCTCACATGGAGGCACTCGCTCACATGGAGGCATCACATATCACATGGAGGCATCGCTCACATGGACGCACTCGCTCACATGGAGGCATCACAAATCACATAGAGACATCACTCACATGGAGGCACCCGCTCACATGGAGGCACTCGCTCACATGGAGGCATCACAAATCACATAGAGGCATCGCTCACATGGAGGCACTCGCTCACATGGCGGCACTCGCTCACATGGAGGCATCACTAATCACATGGAGGTATCGCTCACATGGAGGCACTCGCTCACATGGAGGCATCACTAATCACATAGAGGCATCGCTCACATGGACGCAGTCGCTCATATAGAGACACTCGCACACATGGAGGCACCACTAACATGGCGGTATCACAAATCACATGGAGGCATCGCTCCCATGGAGGCACTCGCTCATATGGAGGCATCACAAATCATATGGAGGCATGGCTCACATGGACGCACTCGCTCACATGGAGGCACCACTAACATGGCGGCATCACAAATCACATGTAGGCAACGCTCACATGGAGGCACCACAAATCACATAGAGGCATCGATCACATGGAGGCACTCGCTCACATGGAGGCATCACAAATCACATGGAGGCATCGCTCACATGGACGCACTCGCTCACATGGAGGCACTCGCTCACATGGAGGCATCACAATTCACATAGAGGCATCGCTCACATGGACGCAGTCGCTCATATAGAGACACTCGCTCACATGGAGGCACCACTAACATGGCGGATCACAAATCACGTGGAGGCATCGCTCACATGGAGGCACTCGTTCACATGGAGGCATCACAAATCACATGGTGGCATCACTCACATGGTCGCCCTCGCTCACATGGAGGCATCACAAATCACATAGAGGTATCGCTCACATGGAGGCACTCGCTCACATGGAGGCACTCGCTCACATGGAGGCATCACAAATCACATGGAGGCATCGCTCACATGGACGCACCACAAATCACATAGAGGCACTCGCTCACATGGAGTCATCACAAATCACATAGAGACATCACTCACATGGAGGCACTCGCTCACATGGAGGAATCACAAGTCACATGGAGGCGCTCGCTTACATGGAGGCACTCGTTCACAAGGAGGCACTCGCTCCCATGGAGGCACTCGCTCACATGGAGGCATCGCTCGCATAGAGGCACTCGCTCACATGGAGGCATCACAAATCACATGGAGGCATCGCTCACATGGACAAACTCGCTCACATGGAGGCATCACAAATCACATAAAGACATCACTCACATGGAGGCACTCGCTCACATGGAGGCATCCCAAATCACACGGAGCCATCACTCACATGGACACACCACAAATCACATAGAGGCACTCGCTCACATGGACGCATCACAAATCACATAGAGATATCGCTCTCATAGAGGCATCAGAAATCTCATAGAGGCATCGCTTACATGGAGGCATCACAAGTCACGTGGAGGCATCGCTCACATGGAGGCATCACAAATCACATAGAGGCATCGTTCATATGGACGCACTCGCTCACATGGAGGCACTAGCTCACATAGAGGCACCACTAACATGGCGGCATCACAAATCACATGGAGGTATCGCTCACATGGAGGCACTCGCTCACATGGAGGCACTCGCTCACATGGAGGCATCACATATCACATGGAGGCATCGCTCACATGGAGGTACTCGCTCATATGGAGGCATCACAAATCACATGGAGGCACACACTCACCTGGAGGCACTCGCTCACATGGAGGCACCACTAACATGGCGGCATCACATGGAGGCACTCGCTCACATGGAGGCACTCCCTCACATGGAGGCATCACAAATCACATGGAGGCATCGCTCACATGGATGCACTCGCTCACATGGAGGCACTCGCTCACATGGAGGCATCACAAATCACATGGAGGCATCGCTCACATGGACGCACTCGCTCACATGGAGGCACTCGCTCACATGGACGCACTCGCTCACATGGAGGCATCACAAATCACATAGAGACATCACTCACATGGAGGCACCCGCTCACATGGAGGCACTCGCTCACATGGAGGCATCACAAATCACATAGAGGCATCGCTCACATGGAGGCACTCGCTCACATGGAGGCATCACAAATCACATGGAGGTAACGCTCACATGGAGGCACTCGCTCACATGGAGGCATCACAAATCACATGGAGGCATCGCTCACATGGACAAACTCGCTCACATGGAGGCACTCGCTCACATGGAGGCATCACAAATCACATGGAGGCATCGCTCACATGGAGGCACTCGCTCACATGGAGGCACTCGCTCACATGGAGGCATCACATATCACATGGAGGCATCGCTCACATGGACGCACTCGCTCACATGGAGGCATCACAAATCACATAGAGACATCACTCACATGGAGGCACCCGCTCACATGGAGGCACTCGCTCACATGGAGGCATCACAAATCACATAGAGGCATCGCTCACATGGAGGCACTCGCTCACATGGCGGCACTCGCTCACATGGAGGCATCACTAATCACATGGAGGTAACGCTCACATGGATGCACTCCCTCACATGGAGGCACTCGCTCACATTGAGGCATCACAAATCACATGGAGGCATCGCTCACATGGACGCACTCGCTCACATGGAGGCACTCGCTCACATGGAGGCATCACATATCACATGGAGGCATCGCTCACATGGACGCACTCGCTCACATGGAGGCATCACAAATCACATAGAGACATCACTCACATGGAGGCACCCGCTCACATGGAGGCACTCGCTCACATGGAGGCATCACAAATCACATAGAGGCATCGCTCACATGGAGGCACTCGCTCACATGGAGGCATCACAAATCACATGGAGGTAACGCTCACATGGAGGCACTCGCTCACATGGAGGCATCACAAATCACATGGAGGCATCGCTCACATGGACAAACTCGCTCACATGGAGGCATCACAAATCACATAAAGACATCACTCACATGGAGGCACTCGCTCACATGGAGGCATCCCAAATCACACGGAGCCATCACTCACATGGACACACCACAAATCACATAGAGGCACTCGCTCACATGGAGGCATCACATCACATAGAGGCACTCGCTCACATGGAGGCATCACAAATCACATAGAGGCATCGCTCACATGGAGGCACTCGCTCACATGGAGGCATCACAAATCACATGGAGGTAACGCTCACATGGAGGCACTCGCTCACATGGAGGCATCACAAATCACATAGACGCATCGCTCACATGGACGCAGTCGCTCATATAGAGACACTCGCACACATGGAGGCACCACTAACATGGCGGCATCACAAATCACATGGAGGCATCGCTCCCATGAAGGCACTCGCTCATATGGAGGCATCACAAATCACATGGAGGCATCGCTCACATGGAGGCACTCGCTCACATGGAGGCACCGCTCACATGGAGGCATCACAAATCACATGGAGGCATCGCTCACATGGATGCACTCGATCACATGGAGGCACTCGCTCACATGGAGGCATCACAAATCACATGGAGGCATCGCTCACATGGACGCACTCGCTCACATGGAGGCACTCGCTCACATGGAGGCATCACATATCACATGGAGGCATCGCTCACATTGATGCACTCGCTCACATGGAGGCATCACAAATCACATAGAGACATTACTCACATGGAGGCACCCGCTCACATGGAGGCACTCGCTCACATGGAGGCATCACAAATCACATAGAGGTATCGCTCACATGGAGGCACTCGCTCACATGGAGGCACTCGCTCACATGGAGGCATCACAAATCACATGGAGGTATCGCTCACATGGAGGCACTCGCTCACATGGAGGCATCACAAATCACATAGAGGCATCGCTCACATGGACGCAGTCGCTCATATAGAGACACTCGCACACATGGAGGCACCACTAACATGGCGGCATCACAAATCACATGGAGGCATCACTCCCATGGAGGCACTCGCTCATATGGAGGCATCACAAATCACATGGAGGCATCGCTCACATGGACGCACTCGCTCACATGGAGGCACCACTAACATGGCGGCATCACAAATCACATGTAGGCAACGCTCACATGGAGGCACCACAAATCACATAGAGGCATCGCTCACATGGAGGCACTCGCTCACATGGAGGCATCACAAATCACATGGAGGCATCGCTCACATGGACGCACTCGCTCACATGGAGGCACTCGCTCACATGGAGGCATCACAAATCACATAGAGGCATCGCTCACATGGACGCAGTCGCTCATATAGAGACACTCGCTCACATGGAGGCACCACTAACATGGCGGATCACAAATCACGTGGAGGCATCGCTCACATGGAGGCACTCGTTCACATGGAGGCATCACAAATCACATGGTGGCATCACTCACATGGACGCACTCGCTCACATGGAGGCATCACAAATCACGTTGAGACATCACTCACATGGAGGCACTCGCTCACATGGAGGCATCACAAATAACATGGAGGCATCGCTCACATGGACGCACCACAAATCACATAGAGGCACTCGCTCACATGGAGTCATCACAAATCACATAGAGACATCACTCACATGGAGGCACTCGCTCACATGGAGGAATCACAAGTCACATGGAGGCGCTCGTTCACATGGAGGCACTCGTTCACATGGAGGCATCACAAATCACATGGTGGCATCACTCACATGGACGCACTCGCTCACATGGAGGCATCACAAATCACGTTGAGACATCACTCACATGGAGGCACTCGCTCACATGGAGGCATCACAAATAACATGGAGGCATCGCTCACATGGACGCACCACAAATCACATAGAGGCACTCGCTCACATGGAGTCATCACAAATCACATAGAGACATCACTCACATGGAGGCACTCGCTCACATGGAGGAATCACAAGTCACATGGAGGTGCTCTCTCACATGGAGGCACTCGTTCACAAAGAGGCACTCGCTCCCATGGAGGCACTCGCTCACATGGAGGCATCGCTCGCATAGAGGCACTCGCTCAGATGGAGGCATCACAAATCACATGGAGGCATCGCTCACATGGACAAACTCGCTCACATGGAGGCATCACAAATCACATAAAGACATCACTCACATGGAGGCACTCGCTCACATGGAGGCATCCCAAATCACATGGAGGCATCACTCACATGGACGCACCACAAATCACATAGAGGCACTCGCTCACATGGACGCATCACAAATCACATAGAGATATCGCTCTCATAGAGGCATCAGAAATCTCATAGAGGCATCGCTCACATGGAGGCATCACAAGTCACATGGAGGCAACCCTCACATGGAGGAGCTCGCTCACGTGGAGGCATCACAAATCACATAGAGGCATCGTTCATATGGACGCACTCGCTCACATGGAGGCACTAGCTCACATAGAGGCACCACTAACATGGCGGCATCACAAATCACATGGAGGTATCGCTCACATGGAGGCACTCGCTCACATGGAGGCATCACAAATCACATAGACGCATCGCTCACATGGACGCAGTCGCTCATATAGAGACACTCGCACACATGGAGGCACCACTAACATGGCGGCATCACAAATCACATGGAGGCATCGCTCCCATGGAGGCACTCGCTCATATGGAGGCATCACAAATCACATGGAGGCATCGCTCACATGGAGGCACTCGCTCACATGGAGGCACCGCTCACATGGAGGCATCACAAATCACATGGAGGCATCGCTCACATGGACGCACTCGATCACATGGAGGCATCGCTCACATGGAGGCATCACAAACCACATGGAGGCATCGCTCACATGGACGCACTCGCTCACATGGAGGCACTCGCTCACATGGAGGCATCACATATCACATGGAGGCATCGCTCACATGGAGGTACTCGCTCATATGGAGGCATCACAAATCACATGGAGGCACACACTCACCTGGAGGCACTCGCTCACATGGAGGCACCACTAACATGGCGGCATCACATGGAGGCACTCGCTCACATGGAGGCACTCGCTCACATGGAGGCATCACAAATCACATGGAGGCATCGCTCACATGGACGCACTCGCTCACATGGAGGCACTCGCTCACATGGAGGCATCACAAATCGCATGGAGGCATCGCTCACATGGACGCACTCGCTCACATGGAGGCACTCGCTCACATAGAGGCATCACATATCACATGGAGGCATCGCTCACATGGACGCACTCGCTCACATGGAGGCATCACAAATCACATAGAGACATCACTCACATGGAGGCACCCGCTCACGTGGAGGCACTCGCTCACATGGAGGCATCACAAATCACATAGAGGCATCGCTCACATGGAGGCACTCGCTCACATGGAGGCATCACAAATCACATGGAGGTATCGCTCACATGGAGGCACTCGCTCACATGGAGGCATCACAAATCACATAGACGCATCGCTCACATGGACACAGTAGCTCATATAGAGACACTCGCACACATGGAGGCACCACTAACATGGCGGCATCACAAATCACATGGAGGCATCGCTCCCATGGAGGCACTCGCTCATATGGAGGCATCACAAATCACATGGAGGCATCGCTCACATGGAGGCACTCGCTCACATGGAGGCACCGCTCACATGGAGGCATCACAAATCACATGGAGGCATCGCTCACATGGACGCACTCGATCACATGGAGGCACTCGCTCACATGGAGGCATCACAAATCACATGGAAGCATCGCTCACATGGACGCACTCGCTCACATAGAGGCACTCGCTCACATGGAGGCATCACATATCACATGGAGGTATCGCTCACATGGACGCACTCGTTCACATGGAGGCATCACAAATCACATAGAGACATCACTCACATGGAGGCACCCGCTCACATGGAGGCACTCGCTCACATGGAGGCATCACAAATCACATGGAGGTGTCGCTCACATGGACGCACTCGCTCACATGGAGGCATCACAAATCACATAGAGACATCACTCACATGGAGGCACTCGCTCACATGGAGGCACTCGCACACATGGAGGCATCACAAATCACATGGAGGTATCGCTCACATGGAGGCACTCGCTCACATGGAGGCATCACAAATCACATAGAGGCATCGCTCACATGGACGCAGTCGCTCATATAGAGACACTCGCACAAATGGAGGCCCCACTAACATGGCGGCATCACAAATCACATGGAGGCATCGCTAACATGGAGGCACCACTAACATGGCGGCATCACAAATCACATGTAGGCAACGCTCACATGGAGGCACCACAAATCACATAGAGGCATCGCTCACATGGAGGCACTCGCTCACATGGAGGCATCACAAATCACATGGAGGCATCGCTCACATGGACGCACTCGCTCACATGGAGGCACTCGCTCATATGGAGGCATCACAAATCACATAGAGGCATCGCTCACATGGACGCAGTCGCTCATATAGAGACACTCGCTCACATGGAGGCACCACTAACATGGCGGATCACAAATCACGTGGAGGCATCGCTCACATGGAGGCACTCGTTCACATGGAGGCATCACAAATCACATGGAGGCATCGCTCACATGGACGCACTCGCTCACATGGAGGCATCACAAATCACATTGAGACATCACTCACATGGAGGCACTCGCTCACATGGAGGCATCACAAATAACATGGAGGCATCGCTCACATGGACGCACCACTAATCACATAGAGGCACTCGCTCACATGGAGTCATCACAAATCACATAGAGACATCACTCACATGGAGGCACTCACTCACATGGAGGAATCACAAGTCACATAGAGGCATCGCTCACATGGACAAACTCGCTCACATGGAGGCATCACAAATCACATAAAGACATCACTCACATGGAGGCACTCGCTCACATGGAGGCATCCCAAATCACATGGAGGCATCACTCACATGGACGCACCACAAATCACATAGAGGCACTCGCTCACATGGACGCATCACAAATCACATAGAGATATCGCTCTCATAGAGGCATCAGAAATCTCATAGAGGCATCGCTCACATGGAGGCATCACAAGTCACATGGAGGCGCTCGCTCACATGGAGGCATCACAAATCACATAGAGGCATCGTTCATATGGACGCACTCGCTCACATGGAGGCACTAGCTCACATAGAGGCACCACTAACATGGCGGCATCACAAATCACATGGAGGTATCGCTCACGTGGAGGCACTCGCTCACATGGAGGCATCACAAATCACATAGACGCATCGCTCACATGGACGCAGTCGCTCATATAGAGACACTCGCACACATGGAGGCACCACTAACATGGCGGCATCACAAATCACATGGAGGCATCGCTCCCATGGAGGCACTCGCTCATATGGAGGCATCACAAATCACATGGAGGCATCGCTCACATGGAGGCACTCGCTCACATGGAGGCACCGCTCACATGGAGGCATCACAAATCACATGGAGGCATCGCTCACATGGACGCACTCGATCACATGGAGGCATCGCTCACATGGAGGCATCACAAATCACATGGAGGCATCGCTCACATGGAGGTACTCGCTCATATGGAGGCATCACAAATCACATGGAGGCACACACTCACCTGGAGGCACTCGCTCACCTGGAGGCACACACTCACCTGGAGGCACTCGCATCACATGGAGGCACTCGCTCACATGGAGGCACTCGCTCACATGGAGGCACCGCTCACATGGAGGCATCACAAATCACATGGAGGCATCGCTCACATGGACGCACTCGCTCACATGGAGGCACTCGCTCACATGGAGGCATCACAAATCACATGGAGGCATCGCTCACATGGAGGCACTCGCTCACATGGAGGCACTCGCTCACATGGAGGCATCACATATCACATGGAGGTATCGCTCACATGGACGCACTCGCTCACATGGAGGCATCACAAATCACATAGAGACATCACTCACATGGAGGCACCCGCTCACATGGAGGCACTCGCTCACATGGAGGCATCACAAATCACATAGAGGCATCGCTCATATGGAGGCACTCGCTCACATGGAGGCATCACAAATCACATGGAGGTATCGCTCACATGGAGGCACTCGCTCACATGGAGGCATCACAAATCACATAGACGCATCGCTCACATGGACGCAGTCGCTCATATAGAGACACTCGCACACATGGAGGCACCACTAACATGGCGGCATCACAAATCACATGGAGGCATCGCTCCCATGGAGGCACTCGCTCATATGGAGGCATCACAAATCACATGGAGGCATCGCTCACATGGAGGCACTCGCTCACATGGAGGCACCGCTCACATGGAGGCATCACAAATCACATAGAGGCATCGCTCACATGGACGCACTCGATCACATGGAGGCACTCGCTCACATGGAGGCATCACAAATCACATGGAGGCATCGCTCACATGGACGCACTCGCTCACATGGAGGCACTCGCTCACATGGAGGCATCACATATCACATGGAGGCATCGCTCACATGGACGCACTCGCTCACATGGAGGCATCACAAATCACATAGAGACATCACTCACATGGAGGCACCCGCTCACATGGAGGCACTCGCTCACATGGAGGCATCACAAATCACATAGAGGCATCGCTCACATGGAGGCACTCGCTCACATGGAGGCACTCGCTCACATGGAGGCATCACAAATCACATGGAGGTATCGCTCACATGGAGGCACTCGCTCACATGGAGGCATCACAAATCACATAGAGGCATCGCTCACATGGACGCAGTCGCTCATATAGAGATACTCGCACACATGGAGGCACCACTAACATGGCGGCATCACAAATCACATGGAGGCATCGCTCCCATGGAGGCACTCGCTCATATGGAGGCATCACAAATCACATGGAGGCATGGCTCACATGGACGCACTCGCTCACATGGAGGCACCACTAACATGGCGGCATCACAAATCACATGTAGGCAACGCTCACATGGAGGCACCACAAATCACATAGAGGCATCGCTCACATGGAGGCACTCGCTCACATGGAGGCATCACAAATCACATGGAGGCATCGCTCACATGGACGCACTCGCTCACATGGAGGCACTCGCTCACATGGAGGCATCACAAATCACATAGAGGCATCGCTCACATGGACGCAGTCGTTCATATAGAGACACTCGCTCACATGGAGGCACCACTAACATGGCGGATCACAAATCACATGGAGGCATCGCTCACATGGACGCACTCGCTCACATGGAGGCACTCGCTCACATGGAGGCATCACATATCACATGGAGGCATCGCTCACATGGACGCACTCGCTCACATGGAGGCATCACAAATCACATAGAGACATCACTCAAATGGAGGCACCCGCTCACATGGAGGCACTCGCTCACATGGAGGCATCACAAATCACATAGAGGCATCGCTCACATGGAGGCACTCGCTCACATGGAGGCACTCGCTCACATGGAGGCATCACAAATCACATGGAGGTATCGCTCACATGGAGGCACTCGCTCACATGGAGGCATCACATATCACATGGAGGCATCGCTCACATGGACGCACTCGCTCACATGGAGGCATCACAAATCACATAGAGACATCACTCACATGGAGGCACCCGCTCACATGGAGGCACTCGCTCACATGGAGGCATCACAAATCACATATAGGCATCGCTCACATGGAGGCACTCGCTCACATGGAGGCACTCGCTCACATGGAGGCACTCGCTCACATGGAGGCATCACAAATCACATGGAGGTATCGCTCACATGGAGGCACTCGCTCACATGGAGGCATCACAAATCACATGGAGGCATCGCTCACATGGACGCAATCGCTCACATGGAGGCACTCGTTCACATGGAGGCATCACAAATCACATGGAGGCATCACTCACACGGACGCACTCGCTCACATGGAGACATCACAAATCACATTGAGACATCACTCACATGGAGGCACTCGCTCACATGGAGGCATCACAAATAACATGGAGGCATCCCTCACATGGACGCACCACAAATCACATAGAGGCACTCGCTCACATGGAGTCATCACAAATCACATAGAGACATCACTCACATGGAGGCACTCGCTCACATGGAGGAATCACAAGTCACATGGAGGCGCTCACTCACATGGAGGCACTCGTTCACAAGGAGGCACTCGCTCCCATGGAGGCACTCGCTCAAATGGAGGCATCGCTCGCATAGAGGCACTCGCTCACATGGAGGCATCACAAATCACATGGAGGCATCGCTCACATGGACAAACTCGCTCACATGGAGGCATCACAAATCACATAAAGACATCACTCACATGGAGGCACTCGCTCATATGGAGGCGTCCCAAATCACATGGAGGCATCACTCACATGGACACACCACAAATCACATAGAGGCACTCGCTCACATTGACGCATCACAAATCACATAGAGATATCGCCCTCATAGAGGCATTAGAAATCTCATAGAGGCATCGCTCACATGGAGGCATCACAAGTCACATGGAGGCATCGCTCACATGGAGGCATCACAAATCACATAGAGGCATCGTTCATATGGACGCACTCGCTCACATGGAGGCACTAGCTCACATAGAGGCACCACTAACATGGCGGCATCACAAATCACATGGAGGTATCGGTCACATGGAGGCACTCGCTCACATGGAGGCATCACAAATCACATAGACGCATCGCTCACATGGACGCAGTCGCTCATATAGAGACACTCGCACACTTGGAGGCACCACTAACATGGCGGCATCACAAATCACATGGAGGCATCGCTCCCATGGAGGCACTCGCTCATATGGAGGCATCACAAATCACATGGAGGCATCGCTCACATGGAGGCACTCGCTCACATGTAGGCACCGCTCACATGGAGGCATCACAAATCACATGGAGGCATCGCTCACATGGACGCACTCGATCACATGGAGGCATTCGCTCACATGGAGGCATCACAAATCACATGGAGGCATCGCTCACATGGACGCACTCGCTCACATGGAGGCACTCGCTCACATGGAGGCATCACATATCACATGGAGGCATCGCTCACATGGACGCACTCGCTCACATGGACGCATCACAAATCACATAGAGATATCGCTCTCATAGAGGCATCAGAAATCTCAAAGAGGCATCGCTCACATGGAGGCATCACAAGTCACATGGAGTCATCGCTCACATGGAGGCATCACAAATCACATAGAGGCATCGTTCATATGGACGCACTCGCTCACATGGAGGCACTAGCTCACATAGAGGCACCACTAACATGGCGGCATCACAAATCACATGGAGGTATCGCTCACATGGAGGCACTCGCTCACATGGAGGCATCACAAATCACATAGACGCATCGCTCACATGGACGCAGTCGCTCATATAGAGACACTCGCACACATGGAGGCACCACTAACATGGCGGCATCACAAATCACATGGAGGCATCGCTCCCATGGAGGCACTCGCTCATATGGAGGCATCACAAATCACATGGAGGCATCGCTAACATGGAGGCACTCGCTCACATGGAGGCACCGCTCACATGGAGGCATCACAAATCACATGGAGGCATCGCTCACATGGACGCACTCGATCACATGGAGGCACTCGCTCACATGGAGGCATCATAAATCACATGGAGGCATCGCTCACATGGACACACTCGCTCACATGGAGGCACTCGCTCACATGGAGGCATCACAAATCACATGGAGGCATCGCTCCCATGGAGGTACTCGCTCATATGGAGGCATCACAAATCACATGGAGGCATCGCTCACATGGACGCACTCGCTCACATGGAGGCACCACATATCACATGGAGATATCGCTCTCATAGAGGCATCAGAAATCTCATAGAGGCATCGCTCACATGGAGGCATCACAAGTCACATGGAGGACTCGCTCACATGGAGGCATCACAAATCACATAGAGACGCACTCGCTCACATGGAGGTACTCGCTCACATGGAGGCACCACTAACATGGCGGCATCACAAATCACATAGGGGCATCGGTCACATTTAGGCACTCGCTCACATGGAGGCATCACAAATCACATGGAGGCATCGCTCACATGGAAGCACTCGCTCACATGGAGGCACTCGCTCACATGGAGGCATCACAAATCACATGGAGGCATCGCTCACAAGGACGCACTCGCTCACATGGAGGCACTCGCTCACATGGAGGCACCACTAACATGGCGGCATCACAAATCACATGGAGGCATTGCTCACATGGCGGGATCACAAATCACATGGAGACATCACTCACATGGAGGCACTCGCTCACGTGGAGGCATCACAAATCACATGGAGGCATCGCTCACATGAAGGCATCGCTCACATGAAGGCACTCGCTCACATGGCGGGATCACAAATCACATGGAGACATCACTCACATGGAGGCACTCGCTCACGTGGAGGCATCACAAATCACATGGAGGCATCGCTCACATGGACGCACTCGCTAACATAGAGGAACCACTAACATGACGGCATCACAAATCACATGGAGGCAACGCTCACATGGAGGCACCGCAAATCACATAGAGGCATCGCTCACATGGAGGCACTCGCTCATATGGAGGCATCACAAATGACATGGACACACTCACTCACATGGAGGCACTCGCTCACATGGAGGCACTCGCTCACATGGAGGCATCACAAATCACATAGAGGCATCGCTCACATGGACGCAGTCGTTCATATAGAGACACTCGCACACATGGAGGCACCACTAACATGGCGGCATCACAAATCACATGGAGGCATCGCTCCCATGGAGGCACTCGCTCATATGGAGGCATCACAAATGACATGGACGCACTCACTCACAAGGAGGCACTCGCTCACATGGACGCACTCGCTCACACGGAGGCACTCGCTCACATGGAGGCAACGCTCACATGGAGGCACCGCAAATCACATAGAGGCATCGCTCACATGGAGGCACTCGCTCATATGGAGGCATCACAAATGACATGGACGCACTCACTCACATGGAGGCACTCGCTCACATGGACGCACTCGCTCACATGGAGGCACTCGCTCACATGGAGGCACTCGCTCACATGGAGGCATCACAAATCACATAGAGGCATCGCTCACATGGACGCAGTCGTTCATATAGAGACACTCGCACACATGGAGGCACCACTAACATGGCGGTATCACAAATCACATGGAGGCATCGCTCCCATGGAGGCACTCGCTCATATGGAGGCATCACAAATCACATGGAGGCATCGCTCACATGGACGCACTCGCTCACATGGAGGCACCCCTAACATGGCGGCATCACAAATAACATGGAGGCAACGCTGACATGGAGGCACCACAAATCACTTAGAGGCATCGCTCACATGGAGGCACTCGCTCATTTGGAGGCATCACAAATGACATGGACGCACTCGCTCACATGGAGGCACTCGCTCACATGGACGCACTCGCTCACACGGAGGGACCACTAACATGGCGGCATCACAAATCACATAGAGTCATCGCTCACATGGAGGCACTCGCTCACATGGAGGCACTCTCTCACATGGAGGCATCACAAATCACATGGAGGCATGGCTCACATGGACGCACTCGCTCACATGGAGGCACTCGCTCACATGGAGGCATCACAAATCACATAGAGGCATCGCTCACATGGACGCAGTCGCTCATATAGAGACACTCGCTCACATGGAGGCACCACTAACATGGCGGCATCACAAATCACGGGGAGGCATCCCTCACATGGACGCACTCGCCCACATGGAGGCACTCGCTCACATGGAGGCATCACAAATCACATAGAGGCATCGCTCACATGGAGGCACTCGCTCACATGGAGGCATCACAAATCACATGGAGGTATCGCTCACATGGAGGCACTCGCTCACATGGAGGCACTCGCTCACATGGAGGCATCACAAATCACATAGAGGCATCGCTCACATGGACGCAGTCGCTCATATAGAGACACTCGCTCACATGGAGGCACCACTAACATGGCGGCATCATAAATCACGTGGAGGCATCCCTCACATGGACACACTCGCCCACATGGAGGCACTCGCTCACATGGAGGCATCACAAATCACATAGAGGCATCGCTCACATGGAGGCACTCGCTCACATGGAGGCATCACAAATCACATGGAGGCATCGCTCACATGGAGGTACTCGCTCATATGGAGGCATCACAAATCACATGGAGGCACACACTCACCTGGAGGCACTCGCTCACCTGGAGGCACACACTCACCTGGAGGCACTCGCATCACATGGAGGCACTCGCTCACATGGAGGCACTCGCTCACATGGAGGCACCGCTCACATGGAGGCATCACAAATCACATGGAGGCATCGCTCACATGGACGCACTCGCTCACATGGAGGCACTCGCTCACATGGAGGCATCACAAATCACATGGAGGCATCGCTCACATGGAGGCACTCGCTCACATGGAGGCACTTGCTCACATGGAGGCATCACATATCACATGGAGGTATCGCTCACATGGACGCACTCGCTCACATGGAGGCATCACAAATCACATAGAGACATCACTCACATGGAGGCACCCGCTCACATGGAGGCACTCGCTCACATGGAGGCATCACAAATCACATAGAGGCATCGCTCATATGGAGGCACTCGCTCACATGGAGGCATCACAAATCACATGGAGGTATCGCTCACATGGAGGCACTCGCTCACATGGAGGCATCACAAATCACATAGACGCATCGCTCACATGGACGCAGTCGCTCATATAGAGACACTCGCACACATGGAGGCACCACTAACATGGCGGCATCACAAATCACATGGAGGCATCGCTCCCATGGAGGCACTCGCTCATATGGAGGCATCACAAATCACATGGAGGCATCGCTCACATGGAGGCACTCGGTCACATGGAGGCACCGCTCACATGGAGGCATCACAAATCACATGGAGGCATCGCTCACATGGACGCACTCGATCACATGGAGGCACTCGCTCACATGGAGGCATCACAAATCACATGGAGGCATCGCTCACATGGACGCACTCGCTCACATGGAGGCACTCGCTCACATGGAGGCATCACATATCACATGGAGGCATCGCTCACATGGACGCACTCGCTCACATGGAGGCATCACAAATCACATAGAGACATCACTCACATGGAGGCACCCGCTCACATGGAGGCACTCGCTCACATGGAGGCATCACAAAACACATAGAGGCATCGCTCACATGGAGGCACTCGCTCACATGGAGGCACTCGCTCACATGGAGGCATCACAAATCACATGGAGGTATCGCTCACATGGAGGCACTCGCTCACATGGAGGCATCACAAATCACATAGAGGCATCGCTCACATGGACGCAGTCGCTCATATAGAGATACTCGCACACATGGAGGCACCACTAACATGGCGGCATCACAAATCACATGGAGGCATCGCTCCCATGGAGGCACTCGCTCATATGGAGGCATCACAAATCACATGGAGGCATGGCTCACATGGACGCACTCGCTCACATGGAGGCACCACTAACATGGCGGCATCACAAATCACATGTAGGCAACGCTCACATGGAGGCACCACAAATCACATAGAGGCATCGCTCACATGGAGGCACTCGCTCACATAGAGGCATCACAAATCACATGGAGGCATCGCTCACATGGACGCACTCGCTCACATGGAGGCACTCGCTCACATGGAGGCATCACAAATCACATAGAGGCATCGCTCACATGGACGCAGTCGTTCATATAGAGACACTCGCTCACATGGAGGCACCACTAACATGGCGGATCACAAATCACATGGAGGCATCGCTCACATGGACGCACTCGCTCACATGGAGGCACTCGCTCACATGGAGGCATCACATATCACATGGAGGCATCGCTCACATGGACGCACTCGCTCACATGGAGGCATCACAAATCACATAGAGACATCACTCACATGGAGGCACCCGCTCACATGGAGGCACTCGCTCACATGGAGGCATCACAAATCACATAGAGGCATCGCTCACATGGAGGCACTCGCTCACATGGAGGCACTCGCTCACATGGAGGCATCACAAATCACATGGAGGTATCGCTCACATGGAGGCACTCGCTCACATGGAGGCATCACATATCACATGGAGGCATCGCTCACATGGACGCACTCGCTCACATGGAGGCATCACAAATCACATAGAGACATCACTCACATGGAGGCACCCGCTCACATGGAGGCACTCGCTCACATGGAAGCATCACAAATCACAT
The DNA here is from genome assembly GCA_963691705.1 of Viola odorata. Taxonomy (NCBI): domain Eukaryota; kingdom Viridiplantae; phylum Streptophyta; class Magnoliopsida; order Malpighiales; family Violaceae; genus Viola; species Viola odorata. The sequence continues at coordinate 25,059,897 of OY829542.1, forward strand.
ATAGGCATAGCTCACATGGAGGCACTCGCTCACATGGAGGCACTCGCTCACATGGAGGCACTCGCTCACATGGAGGCATCACAAATCACATGGAGGTATCGCTCACATGGAGGCACTCGCTCACATGGAGGCATCACAAATCACATGGAGGCATCGCTCACATGGACGCAATCGCTCACATGGAGGCACTCGTTCACATGGAGGCATCACAAATCACATGGAGGCATCACTCACATGGACGCACTCGCTCACATGGAGACATCACAAATCACATTGAGACATCACTCACATGGAGGCACTCGCTCACATGGAGGCATCACAAATCACATGGAGGCATCCCTCACATGGACGCACCACAAATCACATAGAGGCACTCGCTCACATGGAGTCATCACAAATCACATAGAGACATCACTCACATGGAGGCACTCGCTCACATGGAGGAATCACAAGTCACATGGAGGCGCTCACTCACATGGAGGCACTCGTTCACAAGGAGGCACTCGCTCCCATGGAGGCACTCGCTCACATGGAGGCATCGCTCGCATAGAGGCACTCGCTCACATGGAGGCATCACAAATCACATGGAGGCATCGCTCACATGGACAAACTCGCTCACATGGAGGCATCACAAATCACATAAAGACATCACTCACATGGAGGCACTCGCTCATATGGAGGCATCCCAAATCACATGGAGGCATCACTCACATGGACACACCACAAATCACATAGAGGCACTCGCTCACATTGACGCATCACAAATCACATAGAGATATCGCTCTCATAGAGGCATTAGAAATCTCATAGAGGCATCGCTCACATGGAGGCATCGCTCACATGGAGGCATCACAAATCACATAGAGGCATCGTTCATATGGACGCACTCGCTCACATGGAGGCACTAGCTCACATAGAGGCACCACTAACATGGCGGCATCACAAATCACATGGAGGTATCGCTCACATGGAGGCACTCGCTCACATGGAGGCATCACAAATCACATAGACGCATCGCTCACATGGACGCAGTCGCTCATATAGAGACACTCGCACACTTGGAGGCACCACTAACATGGCGGCATCACAAATCACATGGAGGCATCGCTCCCATGGAGGCACTCGCTCATATGGAGGCATCACAAATCACATGGAGGCATCGCTCACATGGAGGCACTCGCTCACATGTAGGCACCGCTCACATGGAGGCATCACAAATCACATGGAGGCATCGCTCACATGGACGCACTCGATCACATGGAGGCATTCGCTCACATGGAGGCATCACAAATCACATGGAGGCATCGCTCACATGGACGCACTCGCTCACATGGAGGCACTCGCTCACATGGAGGCATCACATATCACATGGAGGCATCGCTCACATGGACGCACTCGCTCACATGGACGCATCACAAATCACATAGAGATATCGCTCTCATAGAGGCATCAGAAATCTCAAAGAGGCATCGCTCACATGGAGGCATCACAAGTCACATGGAGTCATCGCTCACATGGAGGCATCACAAATCACATAGAGGCATCGTTCATATGGACGCACTCGCTCACATGGAGGCACTAGCTCACATAGAGGCACCACTAACATGGCGGCATCACAAATCACATGGAGGTATCGCTCACATGGAGGCACTCGCTCACATGGAGGCATCACAAATCACATAGACGCATCGCTCACATAGACGCAGTCGCTCATATAGAGACACTCGCACACATGGAGGCACCACTAACATGGCGGCATCACAAATCACATGGAGGCATCGCTCCCATGGAGGCACTCGCTCATATGGAGGCATCACAAATCACATGGAGGCATCGCTAACATGGAGGCACTCGCTCACATGGAGGCACCGCTCACATGGAGGCATCACAAATCACATGGAGGCATCGCTCACATGGACGCACTCGATCACATGGAGGCACTCGCTCACATGGAGGCATCATAAATCACATGGAGGCATCGCTCACATGGACGCACTCGCTCACATGGAGGCACTCGCTCACATGGAGGCATCACAAATCACATGGAGGCATCGCTCCCATGGAGGTACTCGCTCATATGGAGGCATCACAAATCACATGGAGGCATCGCTCACATGGACGCACTCGCTCACATGGAGGCACCACATATCACATGGAGATATCGCTCTCATAGAGGCATCAGAAATCTCATAGAGGCATCGCTCACATGGAGGCATCACAAGTCACATGGAGGACTCGCTCACATGGAGGCACTCGATCACATGGAGCCATCACAAATCACATAGAGACGCATTCGCTCACATGGAGGTACTCGCTCACATGGTGGCACCACTAACATGGCGGCATCACAAATCACATAGGGGCATCGGTCACATTTAGGCACTCGCTCACATGGAGGCATCACAAATCACATGGAGGCATCGCTCACATGGAAGCACTCGCTCACATGGAGGCACTCGCTCACATGGAGGCATCACAAATCACATGGAGGCATCGCTCACAAGGACGCACTCGCTCACATGGAGGCACTCGCTCACATGGAGGCACCACTAACATGGCGGCATCACAAATCACATGGAGGCATTGCTCACATGGCGGGATCACAAATCACATGGAGACATCACTCACATGGAGGCACTCGCTCACGTGGAGGCATCACAAATCACATGGAGGCATCGCTCACATGAAGGCATCGCTCACATGAAGGCACTCGCTCACATGGCGGGATCACAAATCACATGGAGACATCACTCACATGGAGGCACTCGCTCACGTGGAGGCATCACAAATCACATGGAGGCATCGCTCACATGGACGCACTCGCTAACATAGAGGAACCACTAACATGACGGCATCACAAATCACATGGAGGCAACGCTCACATGGAGGCACCGCAAATCACATAGAGGCATCGCTCACATGGAGGCACTCGCTCATATGGAGGCATCACAAATGACATGGACGCACTCACTCACATGGAGGCACTCGCTCACATGGACGCACTCGCTCACACGGAGGCACTCGCTCACATGGAGGTACTCGCTCACATGGAGGCATCACAAATCACATAGAGGCATCGCTCACATGGACGCAGTCGTTCATATAGAGACACTCGCACACATGGAGGCACCACTAACATGGCGGCATCACAAATCACATGGAGGCATCGCTCCCATGGAGGCACTCGCTCATATGGAGGCATCACAAATCACATGGAGGCATCGCTCACATGGAGGCACTCGCTCATATGGAGGCATCACAAATGACATGGACGCACTCACTCACAAGGAGGCACTCGCTCACATGGACGCACTCGCTCACACGGAGGCACTCGCTCACATGGAGGCAACGCTCACATGGAGGCACCGCAAATCACATAGAGGCATCGCTCACATGGAGGCACTCGCTCATATGGAGGCATCACAAATGACATGGACGCACTCACTCACATGGAGGCACTCGCTCACATGGACGCACTCGCTCACATGGAGGCACTCGCTCACATGGAGGCACTCGCTCACATGGAGGCATCACAAATCACATAGAGGCATCGCTCACATGGACGCAGTCGTTCATATAGAGACACTCGCACACATGGAGGCACCACTAACATGGCGGTATCACAAATCACATGGAGGCATCGCTCCCATGGAGGCACTCGCTCATATGGAGGCATCACAAATCACATGGAGGCATCGCTCACATGGACGCACTCGCTCACATGGAGGCACCCCTAACATGGCGGCATCACAAATAACATGGAGGCAACGCTGACATGGAGGCACCACAAATCACTTAGAGGCATCGCTCACATGGAGGCACTCGCTCATTTGGAGGCATCACAAATGACATGGACGCACTCGCTCACATGGAGGCACTCGCTCACATGGACGCACTCGCTCACACGGAGGCACCACTAACATGGCGGCATCACAAATCACATAGAGGCATCGCTCACATGGAGGCACTCGCTCACATGGAGGCATCACAAATCACATGGAGGCACGGCTCACATGGACGCACTCGCTCACATGGAGGCACTCGCTCACATGGAGGCATCACAAATCACATAGAGGCATCGCTCACATGGACGCAGTCGCTCATATAGAGACACTCGCTCACATGGAGGCACCACTAACATGGCGGCATCACAAATCACGTGGAGGCATCCCTCACATGGACGCACTCGCCCACATGGAGGCACTCGCTCACATGGAGGCATCACAAATCACATAGAGGCATCGCTCACATGGAGGCACTCGCTCACATGGAGGCATCACAAATCACATGGAGGTATCGCTCACATGGAGGCACTCGCTCACATGGAGGCATCACAAATCACATAGAGGCATCGCTCACATGGACGCAGTCGCTCATATAGAGACACTCGCTCACATGGAGGCACCACTAACATGGCGGCATCACAAATCACGTGGAGGCATCCCTCACATGGACGCACTCGCCCACATGGAGGCACTCGCTCACATGGAGGCATCACAAATCACATAGAGGCATCGCTCACATGGAGGCACTCGCTCACATGGAGGCATCACAAATCACATGGAGGTATCGCTCACATGGAGGCACTCGCTCACATGGAGGCACTCGCTCACATGGAGGCATCACAAATCACATAGAGGCATCGCTCACATGGACGCAGTCGCTCATATAGAGACACTCGCTCACATGGAGGCACCACTAACATGGCGGCATCACAAATCACGTGGAGGCATCCCTCACATGGACGCACTCGCCCACATGGAGGCACTCGCTCACATGGAGGCATCACAAATCACATAGAGGCATCGCTCACATGGAGGCACTCGCTCACATGGAGGCATCACAAATCACATGGAGGTATCGCTCACATGGAGGCACTCGCTCACATGGAGGCATCACAAATCACATAGAGGCATCGCTCACATGGACGCAGTCGCTCATATAGAGACACTCGCTCACATGGAGGCACCACTAGCATGGCGGCATCACAAATCACGTGGAGGCATCGCTCACATGGAGGCACTCGTTCACATGGAGGCATCACAAATCATATGGAGGCATCGCTCACATGGACGCACCACAAATCACATAGAGGCACTCGCTCACATGGAATCATCACAAATCACATAGAGACATCACTCACATAGAGGCACTCGCTCACATGGAGGAATCACAAGTCACATGGAGGCGCTCGCTCACATGTAGGCACCACAAATCACATAGAGGCATCGCTCACATGGAGGCACTCGCTCATATGGAGGCATCACAAATGACATGGACGCACTCGCTCACATGGAGGCACTCGCTCACATGGAGGCACCACTAACATGGCGGCATCACAAATCACATAGAGGCATCGCTCACATGGAGGCACTCGCTCACATGGAGGCATCACAAATCACATGGAGGCATCGCTCACATGGACGCACTCGCTCACATAGAGGCATCACATATCACATGGAGGCATCGCTCACATGGACGCACTCGCTCGCATGGAGGCATCACAAATCACATAGAGACATCACTCACATGGAGGCACCCGCTCACATGGAGGCACTCGCTCACATGGAGGCATCACAAATCCCATAGAGGCATCGCTCACATGGAGGCACTCGCTCACATGGAGGCACTCGCTCACATGGAGGCACTCGCTCACATGGAGGCATCACAAATCACATAGAGGCATCGCTCACATGGACGCAGTCGTTCATATAGAGACACTCGCTCACATGGAGGCACCACTAACATGGCGACATCACAAATCATGTGGAGGCATCGCTCACATGGACACACTCGCTCACATGGAGGCACTAGCTCACATGGAGGCATCACAAATCACATAGAGGCATCGCTCACATGGAGGCACTCGCTCACATGGAGGCATCACAAATCACATGGAGCTATCGCTCACATGGAGGCACTCGCTCACATGGAGGCATCACAAATCACATGGAGGTATCGCTCACATGGAGGTACTCGCTCACATGGAGGCATCACAAATCACATAGAGGCATCGCTCACATGGTCGCAGTCGCTCATATAGAGACACTCGCTCACATGGAGGCACCACTAGCATGGCGGCATCACAAATCACGTGGAGGTATCGCTCACATGGAGGCACTCGTTCACATGGAGGCATCACAACTCACATGGAGGCATCGCTCACGTGGACGCACCACAAATCACATAGAGGCACTCGCTCACATGGAGTCATCACAAATCACATAGAGACATCACTCACATGGAGGCACTCGCTCACATGGAGTCATCACAAATCACATGGAGGCACCACAAATCACATAGAGGCATCGCTCACATGGAGGCACTCGCTTATATGGAGTCATAAAAAATGACATGGAGGCAGTCGCTCACATGGAGGCACTCGCTTACATGGAGGCACCACTAACATGGCGGCATCACAAATCACATAGAGGCATCGCTCACATGGAGGCATCGCTCACATGGAGGCACTCGCTCACATGGAGGCATCGCTCACATGGACACACTCGCTCACATGGAGGCACTCGCTCACATGGAGGCATCACAAATCACATAGAGGCATCGCTCACATGGACGCAGTCGCTCATATAGAGACACTCGCTCACATGGAGGCACCACTAACATGGCGGCATCACAAATCACATAGAGGCATCGCTCACATGGAGGCACTCGCTCACATAGAGGCATCACAAATCACATGGAGGTATCGCTCACATGGAGGCACTCGCTCACATGGAGGCATCACAAATCACATAGAGGCATCAATCACATGGACGTAGTCGCTCATATAGAGACACTCGCTCACATGGACGCACCACTAGCATGGCGGCATCACAAATCACGTGGAGGCATCGCTCACATGGAGGCACTCGTTCACATGGAGGCATCACAAATCACATGGAGGCATCGCTCACATGGACGCACCACAAATCACATAGAGGCACTCGCTCACATGGAGTCATCACAAATCACATAGAGGCATCACTCACATGGAGGCACTCGCTCACATGGAGGAATCACAAGTCACATGGAGGCGCTCGCTCACATGTAGGCACCACAAATCACATAGAGGCATCGCTCACATGGAGGCACTCGCTCATATGGAGGCATCACAAATGACATGGACGCACTCGCTCACATGGAGGCACTCGCTCACATGGAGGCACCACTAACATGGCGGCATCACAAATCACATAGAGGCATCGCTCACATAGAGGCACTCGCTCACATGGAGGCATCGCTCACATGGACGCACTCGCTCACATGGAGGCATCACATATCACATGGAGGCATCGCTCACATGGACGCACTCGCTCACATGGAGGCATCACAAATCACATAGAGACATCACTCACATGGAGGCACCCGCTCACATGGAGGCACTCGCTCACATGGAGGCATCACAAGTCACATAGAGGCATCGCTCACATGGAGGCACTCTCTCACATGGAGGCACTCGCTCACATGGAGGCATCACAAATCACATTGAGGCATCGCTCACATGGAAGCACTCGCTCACATGGAGGGACTCGCTCACATGGAGGCATCACAAATCACATGGAGGCGTCGCTAACAAGGACGCACTCGCTCACATGGAGGCACTCACTCACATGGAGGCACTCGATCATATGGAGGCATCACAAGTCACATAGAGACGCATTCGCTCACATGGAGGCACTCGCTCACATGGAGGCACCACTAACATGACGGCATCACAAATCACATAGGGGCATCGGTCACATCTAGGCACTCGCTCACATGGAGGCACTCGCTCACATGGAGGCACTCGCTCACATGGAGGCATCAAAAATCACATGGAGGCATCGCTCACAAGGACGCACTCGCTCACTTGGAGGCACTCGCCCACATGGAGGCACCACTAACATGGCGGCATCACAAATCACATGGAGGCATTGCTCACATGGAGGCACTCGCTCACATGGCGGCATCACAAATCACATGGAGACATCACTCACATGGAGGCACTCGCTCACATGGAGGCATCACAAATCACATGGAGGCATCGCTCACATGGACCCACCACAAATCACATGGAGGCACTCGCTCACATGGACACACTCGCTCACATGGAGGCACCACTAACATGGCGGCATCACAAATCACATGGAGGCATCGCTCCCATGGAGGCACTCGCTCACATGGAGGCATCACAAATCACATGGAGGCATCGGTCACATGGACGCACTCGCTCACATGGACGCACCACTAACATGGCGGCATCACAAATCACATGGAGGCATCGCTCACATGGAGGCACTCGCTCACATGGAGGCATCACAAATCACATGGAGGCATCGCTCACATGGACGCACTCGCTCATATGGACGCATCACAAATCACATAGAGACGCACTCGCTCACATGGAGGCACTCGCTCACATGGAGGCACCACTAACATGGCCGCATCACAAATCACATAGAGGCATCGCTCACATGGAGGCACTCGCTCACATGGAGGCATCACAAATCACATGGAGGCATCGCGCACATGGACGCACTCGCTCACATGGAGGCACTCGCTCACATGGAGGCACCACTAACATGGCGGCATCACAAATCATATGGAGGCATCACAAATCACATGTAGGCATCGCTCACATGGACGCACTCGCTCACATGGAGGCACTCGCTCACATGGAGGCATCACGAATCACATGGAGGCATCGCTCACAAGGACGCACTCGCTCACATGGAGGCACTCGCTCACATGGAGGCACTCGATCACATGGAGGCATCACAAATCACATAGAGACGCACTAGCTCACACGGAGGCACTCGCTCACACAGAGGCACCACTAACATGGCGGCATCACAAATCACATAGGGGCATCGGTCACATTTAGGCACTCGCTCACATGGAGGCATCACAAATCACATTGAGGCATCGCTCACATGGAAGCACTCGCTCACATGGAGGGACTCGCTCACATGGAGGCATCACAAATCACATGGAGGCATCGCTAACAAGGACGCACTCGCTCACATGGAGGCACTCGCTCACATGGAGGCACTCGATCACATGGAGGCATCACAAATCACATAGAGACGCATTCGCTCACATGGAGGCACTCGCTCACATGGAGGCACCACTAACATGGCGGCATCACAAATCACATAGGGGCATCGGTCACATTTAGGCACTCGCTCACATGGAGGCATCACAAATCACATGGAGGCATCGCTCACATGGCAGCACTCGCTCACATGGAGGCACTCGCTCACATGGAGGCATCGCTCACATGGAGGCACTCGCTCACATGGAGGCATCACAAATCACATAGAGGCATCGCTCACATGGACGCAGTCGCTCATATGGAGACACTCGCTCACATGGAGGCACCACTAACATGGCGGCATCACAAATCACGTGGAGGCATCGCTCACATGGACGCACTCGCCCACATGGAGGCACTCGCTCACATGGAGGCATCACAAATCACATAGAGGCATCGCTCACATGGAGGCACTCGCTCACATGGAGGCATCACAAATCACATGGAGGTATCGCTCACATGGAGGCACTCGCTCACATGGAGGCACTCGCTCACATGGAGGCATCACAAATCACATAGAGGCATCGCTCACATGGACGCAGTCGCTCATATAGAGACACTCGCTCACATGGAGGCACCACTAGCATGGCGGCATCACAAATCACGTGGAGGCATCGCTCACATGGAGGCACTCGTTCACATGGAGGCATCGCTCACATGGAGGCACTCGTTCACATGGAGGCATCGCTCACATGGACGCACCACAAATCACATAGAGGCACTCGCTCACATGGAGTCATCACAAATCACATAAAGACATCACTCACATGGAGGCACTCACTCACATGGAGGAATCACAAGTCACATGGAGGCGCTCGCTCACATGTAGGCACCACAAATCACATAGAGGCATCGCTCACATGGAGGCACTCGCTCATATGGAGGCATCACAAATGACATGGACGCACTCGCTCAAATGGAGGCACTCGCTCACATGGAGGCACCACTAACATGGCAGCATCACAAATCACATAGAGGCATCGCTCACATGGAGGCACTCGCTCACATGGAGGCATCACAAATCACATGGAGGCATCGCTCACATGGACGCACTTGCTCACATGGAGGCATCACATATCACATGGAGGCATCGCTCACATGGACGCACTCGCTCACATGGAGGCATCACAAATCACATAGAGACATCACTCACATGGAGGCACCCGCTCATATGGAGGCACTCGCTCACATGGAGGCATCACAAATCACATAGAGGCATCGCTCACATGGAGGCACTCGCTCACATGGAGGCATCACAAATCACATTGAGGCATCGCTCACATGGAAGCACTCGCTCACATGGAGGGACTCGCTCACATGGAGGCATCACAAATCACATGGAGGCATCGCTAACAAGGACGCACTCGCTCACATGGAGGCACTCGCTCACATGGAGGCACTCGATCATATGGAGGCATCACAAATCACATAGAGACGCATTCGCTCACATGGAGGCACTCACTCACATGGAGGCACCACTAACATGGCGGCATCACAATTCACATAGGGGCATCGGTCACATTTAGGCACTCGCTCACATGGAGGCATCACAAATCACATGGAGGCATCGCTCACATGGAAGCACTCGCTCACATGGAGGGACTCGCTCACATGGAGGCATCAAAAATCACATGGAGGCATCGCTCACAAGGACGCACTCGCTCACATGGAGGCACTCGCTCACATGGAGGCACCACTAACATGGCGGCATCACAAATCACATGGAGGCATTGCTCACATGGAGGCACTCGCTCACATGGCGGCATCACAAATCACATGGAGACATCACTCACAAGGAGGCACTCGCTCACATGGAGGCATCACAAATCACATGGAGGCATCGCTCACATGGAGGCATCACAAATCACATGGACGCACTCGCTCACATGGAGGCACTCGCTCACATGGAGGCATCACAAATCACATGGAGGTATCGCTCACATGGACGCACTCGCTCACATGGAGACCCTCGCTCACATGGAGGCACCACTAACATGGCGGCATCACAAATCACATGGAGGCATCGCTCACATGGAGGCACTCGCTCACATGGAGGCATCACAAATCACATGGAGGCATCGCTCACATGGACGCACTCGCTCATATGGACGCATCACAAATCACATAGAGGCGCACTCGCTCACATGGAGGCACTCGCTCACATGGAGGCACCACTAACATGGCGGCATCACAAATCACATAGAGGCATCACTCACATGGAGGCACTCGCTCACATGGAGGCATCACAAATCACATGGAGGCATCGCGCACATGGACGCACTCGCTCACATGGAGGCACTCGCTCATATGGAGGCACCACTAACATGGCGGCATTACATGGAGGCATCACAAATCACATGTAGGCATCGCTCACATGGACGCACTCGCTCACATGGAGGCACTCGCTCACATGGAGGCATCACGAATCACATGGAGGCATCGCTCACAAGGACGCACTCGCTCACATGGAGGCACTCGCTCACATGGAGGCACTCGATCACATGGAGGCATCACAAATCACATAGAGACGTACTCGCTCACACGGAGGCACTCGCTCACATAGAGGCACCACTAACATGGCGGCATCACAAATCACATAGGGGCATCGGTCACATTTAGGCACTCGCTCACATGGAGGCATCACAAATCACATTGAGGCATCGCTCACATGGAAGCACTCGCTCACATGGAGGGACTCGCTCACATGGAGGCATCACAAATCACATGGAGGCATCGCTAACAAGGACGCACTCGGTCACATGGAGGCACTCGCTCACATGGAGGCACTCGATCACATGGAGGCATCACAAATCACATAGAGACGCATTCGCTCACATGGAGGCACTCGCTCACATGGAGGCACCACTAACATGGCGGCATCACAAATCACATAGGGGCATCGGTCACATTTAGGCACTCGCTCACATGGAGGCATCACAAATCACATGGAGGCATCGCTCACATGGCAGCACTCGCTCACATGGAGGCACTCGCTCACATGGAGGCATCGCTCACATGGACGCACTCGCTCACATGGAGGCACTCGCTCACTTGGAGGCATCACAAATCACATAGAGGCATCGCTCACATGGACGCAGTCGCTCATATGGAGACACTCGCTCACATGGAGGCACCACTAACATGGCGGCATCACAAATCACGTAGAGGCATCGCTCACATGGACGCACTCGCCCACATGGAGGCACTCGCTCACATGGAGGCATCACAAATCACATAGAGGCATCGCTCACATGGAGGCACTCGCTCACATGGAGGCATCACAAATCACATGGAGGTATCGCTCACATAGAGGCATCGCTCACATGGAGGCACTCGCTCACATGGAGGCATCACAAATCACATGGAGGCACTCGCTCACATAGAGGCATCGCTCACATGGACGCAGTCGCTCATATGGAGACACTCGCTCACATGGAGGCACCACTAACATGGCGGCATCACAAATCACGTGGAGGCATCGCTCACATGGACGCACTCGCCCACATGGAGGCACTCGCTCACATGGAGGCATCACAAATCACATAGAGGCATCGCTCACATGGAGGCACTCGCTCACATGGAGGCATCACAAATCACATGGAGGTATCGCTCACATGGAGGCACTCGCTCACATGGAGGCACTCGCTCACATGGAGGCATCACAAATCACATAGAGGCATCGCTCACATGGACGCAGTCGCTCATATAGAGACACTCGCTCACATGGAGGCACCACTAGCATGGCGGCATCACAAATCACGTGGAGGCATCGCTCACATGGAGGCACTCGTTCACATGGAGGCATCGCTCACATGGACGCACCACAAATCACATAGAGGCACTCGCTCACATGGAGTCATCACAAATCACATAAAGACATCACTCACATGGAGGCACTCACTCACATGGAGGAATCACAAGTCACCTAGAGGCGCTCGCTCACATGTAGGCACCACAAATCACATAGAGGCATCGCTCACATGGAGGCACTCGCTCATATGGAGGCATCACAAATGACATGGACGCACTCGCTCACATGGAGGCACTCGCTCACATGGAGGCACCACTAACATGGCGGCATCACAAATCACATAGAGGCATCGCTCACATGGAGGCATCACAAATCACATGGAGGCATCGCTCACATGGACGCACTTGCTCACATGTAGGCATCACATATCACATGGAGGCATCGCTCACATGGACGCACTCGCTCACATGGAGGCATCACAAATCACATAGAGACATCACTCACATGGAGGCACCCGCTCATATGGAGGCACTCGCTCACATGGAGGCATCACAAATCACATAGAGGAATCGCTCACATGGAGGCACTCGCTCATATGGAGGCACTCGCTCACATGGAGGCATCACAAATCACATTGAGGCATCGCTCACATGGAAGCACTCGCTCACATGGAGGGACTCGCTCACATGGAGGCATCACAAATCACATGGAGGCATCGCTAACAAGGACGCACTCGCTCACATGGAGGCACTCGCTCACATGGAGGCACTCGATCATATGGAGGCATCACAAATCACATAGAGACGCATTCGCTCACATGGAGGCACTCGCTCACATGGAGGCACCACTAACATGGCGGCATCACAAATCACATAGGGGCATCGGTCACATTTAGGCACTCGCTCACATGGAGGCATCACAAATCACATGGAGGCATCGCTCACATGGAAGCACTCGCTCACATGGAGGCACTCGCTCACATGGAGGCATCAAAAATCACATGGAGGCATCGCTCACAAGGACGCACTCGCTCACATGGAGGCACTCGCTCACATGGAGGCACCACTAACATGGCGGCATCACAAATCACATGGAGGCATTGCTCACATGGAGGCACTCGCTCACATGGCGGCATCACAAATCACATAGAGACATCACTCACATGGAGGCACTCGCTCACATGGAGGCATCACAAATCACATGGAGGCATCGCTCACATGGACACACCACAAATCACATGGAGGCACTCGCTCACATGGACACACTCGCTCACATGGAGGCACCACTAACATGGCGGCATCACAAATCATATGGAGGCATCGCTCCCATGGAGGCACTCGCTCACATGGAGGCATCACAAATCACATGGAGGCATCGCTCACATGGACGCACTCGCTCACATGGACGCACCACTAACATGGCGGCATCACAAATCACATGGAGGCATCGCTCACATGGAGGCATCACAAATCACATGGAGGCATCGCTCACACAGAGGCATCACAAATCACATGGACGCACTCGCTCACATGGAGGCACTCGCTCACATGGAGGCATCACAAATCACATGGAGGTATCGCTCACATGGACGCACTCGCTCACATGGAGACCCTCGCTCACATGGAGGCACCACTAACATGGCGGCATCACAAATCACATGGAGGCATCGCTCACATGGAGGCACTCGCTCACATGGAGGCATCACAAATCACATGGAGGCATCGCTGACATGGACGCACTCGCTCATATGGACGCATCACAAATCACATAGAGACGCACTCGCTCACATGGAGGCACTCGCTCACATGGAGGCACCACTAACATGACGGCATCACAAATCACATAGAGGCATCGCTCACATGGAGGCACTCGCTCACATGGAGGCATCACAAATCACATGGAGGCATCGCGCACATGGACGCACTCGCTCACATGGAGGCACTCGCTCACATGGAGGCACTTCTAACATGGCGGCATCACAAATCATATGGAGGCATCACAAATCACATGTAGGCATCGCTCACATGGATGCACTCGCTCACATGGAGGCACTCGCTCACATGGAGGCATCACGAATCACATGGAGGCATCGCTCACAAGGACGCACTCGCTCACATGGAGGCACTCCCTCACATGGAGGCACTCGATCACATGGAGGCATCACAAATCACATAGAGACGCACTCGCTCACACGGAGGCACTCGCTCACATAGAGGCACCACTAACATGGCGGCATCAAAAATCACATAGGGGCATCGGTCACATTTAGGCACACGCTCACATGGAGGAATCACAAATCACATTGAGGCATCGCTCACATGGAAGCACTCGCTCACATGGAGGGACTCGCTCACATGGAGGCATCACAAATCACATGGAGGCATCGCTAACAAGGACGCACTCGCTCACATGGAGGCACTCGCTCACATTGAGGCACTCGATCACATGGAGGCATCACAAATCACATAGAGACGCATTCGCTCACATGGAGGCCCTCGCTCACATGGAGGCACCACTAACATGACGGCATCACAAATCACATAGGGGCATCGGTCATATTTAGGCACTCGCTCACATGGAGGCATCACAAATCACATGGAGGCATCGCTCACATGGAAGCACTCGCTCACATGGAGGCACTCGCTCACACGGAGGCACTCACTCATATGGAGGCACTCGCTCACATGGAGGCATAAAAAATCACATGCAGGCATCGCTCACAAGGACGCACTCGCTCACATGGAGGCACCACTAACATGGCGGCATCACAAATCACATGGAGGCATTGCTCAAATGGAGGCACTCGCTCACATGGCGGCATCACAAATCACATGGAGACATCACTCACATGGAGGCACTCGCTCACATGGAGGCATCACAAATCACATAGAGGCATCGCTCACATGGACACACCACAAATCACATAGAGGCACTCGCTCACATGGACGCACTCGCTCACATGGAGGCACTCGCTCACATGGAGGCATCACTAACATGGCGGCATCACAAATCACGTGGAGGCATCGCTCCAATGGAGGCAGTCGCTCACATGGAGGCATCACAAATCACATGGAGGCATCGCGCACATGGACGCACTCGCTCACATGGAGGCACTCGCTCACATGGAGGCACCACTAACATGGCGGCATCACAAATCACATGGAGGCAACGCTCACATGGAGGCACCACAAATCACATCGAGGCATCGCTCACATGGAGGCACTCGCTCATATGGAGGCATCACAAATGACATGGACGCACTCGCTCACATGGAGGCACTCGCTCACATGGAGGCACCACTAACATGGCGGCATCACAAATCATATAGAGGCATCCCTCACATGGAGGCACTCGCTCACATGGAGGCATAGCTCACATAGAGGCATCATATATCACATGGAGGCATCGCTCACATGGACGCACTCGCTCACATGGAGGCATCACAAATCACATAGAGACATCACTCACATGGAGGCACTCGCTCACATGGAGGCACTCGCTCACATGGAGGCACCACTAACATATCGGCATCACAAATCACATGGAGGCATCGCTCACATGGAGGCACTCGCTCACATGGCAGTATCACAAATCACATGGAGGCATCGCTCACATGGACGCACTCGCTCACATGGAGGCACCACTAACATAGCGGCATCACAAATCACATGGAGGGATCGCTCACATGGAGGCATCACAAATCACATGGAGGCATCGCTCACATGGAGGTATCACAAATCACATGGACGCACTCGCTCACATGGAGGCACTCGCTCACATGGAGGCACTCGCTCACATGGAGGCACTCGCTCACATGGACGCACTCGCTCACATGGAGGCACCACTAACATAGCGGCATCACAAATCACATGGAGGGATCGCTCACATGGAGGCATCACAAATCACATGGAGGCATCGCTCACATGGAGGCATCGCTCACATGGAGGCACTCGCTCACATGGAGGCATCACATATCACATGGAGGCATAGCTCACATGGAGGCATCACATATCACATGGAGGCATCGCTCACATGGACGCACTCGCTCACATGGAGGCATCACAAATCACATAGAGACATCACTCACATGGAGGCACCCGCTCACATGGAGGCACTCGCTCACATGGAGGCATCACAAATCACATAGAGGCATCGCTCACATGGAGGCACTCGCTCACATGGAGGCACTCGCTCACATGGAGGCATCACAAATCACATTGAGGCATCGCTCACATGGAGGCACTCGCTCACATGGAGGCATCACATATCACATGGAGGCATAGCTCACATGGAGGCATCACATATCACATGGAGGCATCGCTCACATGGACGCACTCGCTCACATGGAGGCAACACAAATCACCTAGAGACATCACTCACATGGAGGCACCCGCTCACATGGAGGCACTCGCTCACATGGAGGCATAAAAAATCACATGGAGGCATCGCTCACAAGGACGCACTCGCTCACATGGAGGCACTCGCTCACATGGAGGCACCACTAACATGGCGGCATCACAAATCACATGGAGGCATTGCTCAGATGGAGGCACTCGCTCACATGGCAGCATCACAAACCACATGGAGACATCACTCACATGGAGGCACTCGCTCACATGGAGGCATCACAAATCACATGGAGGCATCGCAAATCACATGTAGGCATCGCTCACATGGACGCACTCGCTCACATGGAGGCACTCGCTCACATGGAGGCATCACGAATCACATGGAGGCATCGCTCACAAGGACGCACTCGCTCACATGGAGGCACTCGCTCACATGGAGGCACTCGCTCACATGGAGGAATAAAAAATCACATGGAGGCATCGCTCACAAGGACGCACTCGCTCACATGGAGGCACTCGCTCACATGGAGGCACCACTAACATGGCGGCATCACAAATCACATGGAGACATCACTCACATGGAGGCACTCGCTCACATGGAGGCATCACAAATCACATGGAGGCATTGCTCACATGGACACACCACAAATCACATGGAGGCACTCGCTCACATGGACACACCCGCTCACATGGAGGCACCACTAACATGGCGGCATCACAAATCACATGGAGGCATCGCTCCCATGGAGGCACTCGCTCACATGGAGGCATCACAAATCACATGGAGGCATTGCTCACATGGACACACCACAAATCACATGGAGGCACTCGCTCACATGGACACACTCGCTCACATGGAGGCATCACAAATCACATGGAGGCATCGCTCACACGGACGCACTCGCTCACATGGACGCACCACTAACATGGCGGCATCACCAATCACATGGAGGCATCGCTCGCATGGAGGCACCACAAATCACATGGAGGCATCGCTCACATGGACGCACCACAAATCAGATAGAGGCACTCGCTCACATGGACGCACTCGCTCACATGGAGGCACCACTAACATGGCGGCATCACAAATCACATGGAGGCATCGCTCCCATGGAGGCACTCGCTCATATGGAGGGATCACAAATCACATGGAGGCATCGCTCACATGGACGCACTCGCTCACATGGAGGCACCACTAACATGGCGGCATCACAAATCACATGGAGGCAACGCTCACATGGAGGCACCACAAATCACATAGAGGCATCGCTCACATGGAGGTACTCGCTCATATGGAGGCATCACAAATGACATGGACGCACTCGCTCACATGGAGGCACTCGCTCACATGGAGGCACCACTAACATGGCGGCATCACAAATCACATAGAGGCATTGCTCACATGGAGGCACTCGCTCACATGAAGGCATCAGAAATCATATGGAGGCATCGTTCACATGGAGGCACTCGCGCACATGGAGGCATCACATATCACATGGAGGCATAGCTCACATGGAGGCATCACATATCACATGGAGGCATCGCTCACATGGACGCACTCGCTCACATGGAGGCATCACAAATCACATAGAGACATCACTCACATGGAGGCACTCGCTCATATGGAGGCACCACTAACATATCGGCATCACAAATCACATGGAGGCATCGCTCACATGGAGGCACTCGCTCACATGGCGGTATCAGAAATCACATGGAGGCATCGCTCACATGGACGCACTCGCTCACATGGAGGCACCACTAACATAGCGGCATCACAAATCACATGGAGGGATCGCTCACATGGAGGCATCACAAATCACATGGAGGCATCGCTCACATGGAGGTATCACAAATCACATGGAGGCATCGCTCACATGGAGGCACTCGCTCACATGGAGGCATCACATATCACATGGAGGCATCGCTCACATGGACGCACTCGCTCACATGGAGGCATCACAAATCACATAGAGACATCACTCACATGGAGGCACTCGCTCACATGGAGGCACCACTAACATATCGGCATCACAAATCACATGGAGGCATCGCTCACATGGAGGCACTCGCTCACATGGCGGTATCACAAATCACATGGAGGCATCGCTCACATGGACGCACTCGCTTACATGGAGGCACCACTAACATAGCGGCATCACAAATCACATGGAGGGATCGCTCACATGGAGGCATCACAAATCACATGGAGGCATCGCTCACATGGAGGTATCACAAATCACATGGAGGCATCGCTCACATGGAGGCACTCGCTCACATGGAGGCACTCGCTCACATGGAGGCACTCGATCATATGGAGGCATCACAAATCACATAGAGACGCATTCGCTCACATGGAGGCACTCGCTCGCATGGAGGCACCACTAACATGGCGGCATCACAAATCACATGGAGGCATCGCTCACATGGAGGCATCACAAATCACATGGAGGCATCGCTCACATGGAGGCATCACAAATCACATGGACGCACTCGCTCACATGGAGGCACTCGCTCACATGGAGGCATCACAAATCACATGGAGGCATCGCTCATATGGACGCACTCGCTCATATGGACGCATCACAAATCACATAGAGACGCACTCGCTCACATGGAGGCACTCGCTCACATGGAGGCACCACTAACATGGCGGCATCACAAATCACATTGAGGCATCGCTCACATGGAGGCACTCGCTCACATGGAGGCATCACAAATCACATGGAGGCATCGCGCACATGGACGCACTCGCTCACATGGAGGCACCACTAACATGGCGGCATCACAAATCACATGGAGGCATCGCGCACATGGACGCACTCGCTCACATGGAGGCACCACTAACATGGCGGCATCACAAATCATATGGAGGCATCACAAATCACATGTAGGAATCGCTCACATGGACGCACTCGCTCACATGGAGGCACTCGCTCACATGGAGGCATCACGAATCACATGGAGGCATCGCTCACAAGGACGCACTCGCTCACATGGAGGCACTCGCTCACATGGAGGCACTCGCTCACATGGAGGAATAAAAAATCACATGGAGGCATCGCTCACAAGGACGCACTCGCTCACATGGAGGCACTCGCTCACATGGAGGCACCACTAACATGGCGGCATCACAAATCACATGGAGGCATTGCTCAAATGGAGGCACTCGCTCACATGGCGGCATCACAAATCACATGGAGACATCACTCACATGGAGGCACTCGCTCACATGGAGGCATCACAAATCACATGGAGGCATCGCTCACATGGACACACCACAAATCACATAGAGGCACTCGCTCACATGGACGCACTCGCTCACATGGAGGCACTCGCTCACATGGAGGCACCACTAACATGGCGGCATCACAAATCACGTGGAGGCATCGCTCCCATGGAGGCATCGCTCCCATGGAGGCATCGCTCCCATGGAGGCACTCGCTCACATGGAGGCATCACAAATCACATGGAGGCATCGCTCACACGGACGCACTCGCTCACATGGACGCACCACTAACATGGCGGCATCACCAATCACATGGAGGCATCGCTCGCATGGAGGCACCACAAATCACATGGAGGCATCGCTCACATGGACGCACCACAAATCACATAGAGGCACTCGCTCACATGGACGCACTCGCTCACATGGAGGCACCACTAACATGGCGGCATCACAAATCACATGGAGGCATCGCTCCCATGGAGGCACTCGCTCATATGGAGGCATCACAAATCACATGGAGGCATCGCTCACATGGACGCACTCGCTCACATGGAGGCACCACTAACATGGCGGCATCACAAATCACATGGAGGCAACGCTCACATGGAGGCACCACAAATCACATAGAGGCATCGCTCACATGGAGGTACTCGCTCATATGGAGGCATCACAAATGACATGGACGCACTCGCTCACATGGAGGCACTCGCTCACATGGAAGCACCACTAACATGGCGGCATCACAAATCACATAGAGGCATTGCTCACATGGAGGCACTCGCTCACATGAAGGCATCAAAAATCATATGGAGGCATCGCTCACATGGAGGCACTCGCGCACATGGAGGCATCACATATCACATGGAGGCATAGCTCACATGGAGGCATCACATATCACATGGAGGCATCGCTCACATGGACGCACTCGCTCACATGGAGGCATCACAAATCACATAGAGACATCACTCACATGGAGGCACTCGCTCACATGGAGGCACCACTAACATATCGGCATCACAAATCACATGGAGGCATCGCTCACATGGAGGCACTCGCGCACATGGCGGTATCAGAAATCACATGGAGGCATCGCTCACATGGACGCACTCGCTCACATGGAGGCACCACTAACATAGCGGCATCACAAATCACATGGAGGGATCGCTCACATGGAGGCATCACAAATCACATGGAGGCATCGCTCACATGGAGGCATCGCTCACATGGAGGCATCACATATCACATGGAGGCATCGCTCACATGGACGCACTCGCTCACATGGAGGCATCACAAATCACATAGAGACATCACTCACATGGAGGCACTCGCTCACATGGAGGCACCACTAACATATCGGCATCACAAATCACATGGAGGCATCGCTCACATGGAGGCACTCGCTAACATGGCGGTATCACAAATCACATGGAGGCATCGCTCACATGGACGCACTCGCTCACATGGAGGCACCACTAACATAGCGGCATCACAAATCACATGGAGGGATCGCTCACATGGAGGCATCACAAATCACATGGAGGCATCGCTCACATGGAGGTATCACAAATCACATGGAGGCATCGCTCACATGGAGGCACTCGCTCACATGGAGGCACTCGCTCACATGGAGGCACTCGATCATATGGAGGCATCACAAATCACATAGAGACGCATTCGCTCACATGGAGGCACTCGCTCGCATGGAGGCACCACTAACATGGCGGCATCACAAATCACATGGAGGCATCGCTCACATGGAGGCATCACAAATCACATGGAGGCATCGCTCACATGGAGGCATCACAAATCACATGGACGCACTCGCTCACATGGAGGCACTCGCTCACATGGAGGCATCACAAATCACATGGAGGCATCGCTCACAAGGACGCACTCGCTCACATGGAGGCACTCGCTCACATGGAGGCACCACTAACATGGCGGCATCACAAATCACATGGAGGCATTGCTCACATGGAGGCACTCGCTCACATGGCGGCATCACAAATCACATAGAGACATCACTCACATGGAGGCACTCGCTCACATGGAGGCATCACAAATCACATGGAGGCATCGCTCACATGGACACACCACAAATCACATGGAGGCACTCGCTCACATGGACACACTCGCTCACATGGAGGCACCACTAACATGGCGGCATCACAAATCATATGGAGGCATCGCTCCCATGGAGGCACTCGCTCACATGGAGGCATCACAAATCACATGGAGGCATCGCTCACATGGACGCACTCGCTCACATGGACGCACCACTAACATGACGGCATCACAAATCACATGGAGGCATCGCTCACATGGAGGCATCACAAATCACATGGAGGCATCGCTCACACAGAGGCATCACAAATCACATGGACGCACTCGCTCACATGGAGGCACTCGCTCACATGGAGGCATCACAAATCACATGGAGGTATCGCTCACATGGACGCACTCGCTCACATGGAGACCCTCGCTCACATGGAGGCACCACTAACATGGCGGCATCACAAATCACATGGAGGCATCGCTCACATGGAGGCACTCGCTCACATGGAGGCATCACAAATCACATGGAGGCATCGCTGACATGGACGCACTCGCTCATATGGACGCATCACAAATCACATAGAGACGCACTCGCTCACATGGAGGCACTCGCTCACATGGAGGCACCACTAACATGACGGCATCACAAATCACATAGAGGCATCGCTCACATGGAGGCACTCGCTCACATGGAGGCATCACAAATCACATGGAGGCATCGCGCACATGGACGCACTCGCTCACATGGAGGCACTCGCTCACATGGAGGCACTTCTAACATGGCGGCATCACAAATCATATGGAGGCATCACAAATCACATGTAGGCATCGCTCACATGGATGCACTCGCTCACATGGAGGCACTCGCTCACATGGAGGCATCACGAATCACATGGAGGCATCGCTCACAAGGACGCACTCGCTCACATGGAGGCACTCCCTCACATGGAGGCACTCGATCACATGGAGGCATCACAAATCACATAGAGACGCACTCGCTCACACGGAGGCACTCGCTCACATAGAGGCACCACTAACATGGCGGCATCAAAAATCACATAGGGGCATCGGTCACATTTAGGCACACGCTCACATGGAGGAATCACAAATCACATTGAGGCATCGCTCACATGGAAGCACTCGCTCACATGGAGGGACTCGCTCACATGGAGGCATCACAAATCACATGGAGGCATCGCTAACAAGGACGCACTCGCTCACATGGAGGCACTCGCTCACATTGAGGCACTCGATCACATGGAGGCATCACAAATCACATAGAGACGCATTCGCTCACATGGAGGCCCTCGCTCACATGGAGGCACCACTAACATGACGGCATCACAAATCACATAGGGGCATCGGTCATATTTAGGCACTCGCTCACATGGAGGCATCACAAATCACATGGAGGCATCGCTCACATGGAAGCACTCGCTCACATGGAGGCACTCGCTCACACGGAGGCACTCACTCATATGGAGGCACTCGCTCACATGGAGGCATAAAAAATCACATGCAGGCATCGCTCACAAGGACGCACTCGCTCACATGGAGGCACCACTAACATGGCGGCATCACAAATCACATGGAGGCATTGCTCAAATGGAGGCACTCGCTCACATGGCGGCATCACAAATCACATGGAGACATCACTCACATGGAGGCACTCGCTCACATGGAGGCATCACAAATCACATAGAGGCATCGCTCACATGGACACACCACAAATCACATAGAGGCACTCGCTCACATGGACGCACTCGCTCACATGGAGGCACTCGCTCACATGGAGGCATCACTAACATGGCGGCATCACAAATCACGTGGAGGCATCGCTCCAATGGAGGCAGTCGCTCACATGGAGGCATCACAAATCACATGGAGGCATCGCGCACATGGACGCACTCGCTCACATGGAGGCACTCGCTCACATGGAGGCACCACTAACATGGCGGCATCACAAATCACATGGAGGCAACGCTCACATGGAGGCACCACAAATCACATCGAGGCATCGCTCACATGGAGGCACTCGCTCATATGGAGGCATCACAAATGACATGGACGCACTCGCTCACATGGAGGCACTCGCTCACATGGAGGCACCACTAACATGGCGGCATCACAAATCATATAGAGGCATCCCTCACATGGAGGCACTCGCTCACATGGAGGCATAGCTCACATAGAGGCATCATATATCACATGGAGGCATCGCTCACATGGACGCACTCGCTCACATGGAGGCATCACAAATCACATAGAGACATCACTCACATGGAGGCACTCGCTCACATGGAGGCACTCGCTCACATGGAGGCACCACTAACATATCGGCATCACAAATCACATGGAGGCATCGCTCACATGGAGGCACTCGCTCACATGGCAGTATCACAAATCACATGGAGGCATCGCTCACATGGACGCACTCGCTCACATGGAGGCACCACTAACATAGCGGCATCACAAATCACATGGAGGGATCGCTCACATGGAGGCATCACAAATCACATGGAGGCATCGCTCACATGGAGGTATCACAAATCACATGGACGCACTCGCTCACATGGAGGCACTCGCTCACATGGAGGCACTCGCTCACATGGAGGCACTCGCTCACATGGACGCACTCGCTCACATGGAGGCACCACTAACATAGCGGCATCACAAATCACATGGAGGGATCGCTCACATGGAGGCATCACAAATCACATGGAGGCATCGCTCACATGGAGGCATCGCTCACATGGAGGCACTCGCTCACATGGAGGCATCACATATCACATGGAGGCATAGCTCACATGGAGGCATCACATATCACATGGAGGCATCGCTCACATGGACGCACTCGCTCACATGGAGGCATCACAAATCACATAGAGACATCACTCACATGGAGGCACCCGCTCACATGGAGGCACTCGCTCACATGGAGGCATCACAAATCACATAGAGGCATCGCTCACATGGAGGCACTCGCTCACATGGAGGCACTCGCTCACATGGAGGCATCACAAATCACATTGAGGCATCGCTCACATGGAGGCACTCGCTCACATGGAGGCATCACATATCACATGGAGGCATAGCTCACATGGAGGCATCACATATCACATGGAGGCATCGCTCACATGGACGCACTCGCTCACATGGAGGCAACACAAATCACCTAGAGACATCACTCACATGGAGGCACCCGCTCACATGGAGGCACTCGCTCACATGGAGGCATAAAAAATCACATGGAGGCATCGCTCACAAGGACGCACTCGCTCACATGGAGGCACTCGCTCACATGGAGGCACCACTAACATGGCGGCATCACAAATCACATGGAGGCATTGCTCAGATGGAGGCACTCGCTCACATGGCAGCATCACAAACCACATGGAGACATCACTCACATGGAGGCACTCGCTCACATGGAGGCATCACAAATCACATGGAGGCATCGCAAATCACATGTAGGCATCGCTCACATGGACGCACTCGCTCACATGGAGGCACTCGCTCACATGGAGGCATCACGAATCACATGGAGGCATCGCTCACAAGGACGCACTCGCTCACATGGAGGCACTCGCTCACATGGAGGCACTCGCTCACATGGAGGAATAAAAAATCACATGGAGGCATCGCTCACAAGGACGCACTCGCTCACATGGAGGCACTCGCTCACATGGAGGCACCACTAACATGGCGGCATCACAAATCACATGGAGACATCACTCACATGGAGGCACTCGCTCACATGGAGGCATCACAAATCACATGGAGGCATTGCTCACATGGACACACCACAAATCACATGGAGGCACTCGCTCACATGGACACACCCGCTCACATGGAGGCACCACTAACATGGCGGCATCACAAATCACATGGAGGCATCGCTCCCATGGAGGCACTCGCTCACATGGAGGCATCACAAATCACATGGAGGCATTGCTCACATGGACACACCACAAATCACATGGAGGCACTCGCTCACATGGACACACTCGCTCACATGGAGGCATCACAAATCACATGGAGGCATCGCTCACACGGACGCACTCGCTCACATGGACGCACCACTAACATGGCGGCATCACCAATCACATGGAGGCATCGCTCGCATGGAGGCACCACAAATCACATGGAGGCATCGCTCACATGGACGCACCACAAATCAGATAGAGGCACTCGCTCACATGGACGCACTCGCTCACATGGAGGCACCACTAACATGGCGGCATCACAAATCACATGGAGGCATCGCTCCCATGGAGGCACTCGCTCATATGGAGGGATCACAAATCACATGGAGGCATCGCTCACATGGACGCACTCGCTCACATGGAGGCACCACTAACATGGCGGCATCACAAATCACATGGAGGCAACGCTCACATGGAGGCACCACAAATCACATAGAGGCATCGCTCACATGGAGGTACTCGCTCATATGGAGGCATCACAAATGACATGGACGCACTCGCTCACATGGAGGCACTCGCTCACATGGAGGCACCACTAACATGGCGGCATCACAAATCACATAGAGGCATTGCTCACATGGAGGCACTCGCTCACATGAAGGCATCAGAAATCATATGGAGGCATCGTTCACATGGAGGCACTCGCGCACATGGAGGCATCACATATCACATGGAGGCATAGCTCACATGGAGGCATCACATATCACATGGAGGCATCGCTCACATGGACGCACTCGCTCACATGGAGGCATCACAAATCACATAGAGACATCACTCACATGGAGGCACTCGCTCATATGGAGGCACCACTAACATATCGGCATCACAAATCACATGGAGGCATCGCTCACATGGAGGCACTCGCTCACATGGCGGTATCAGAAATCACATGGAGGCATCGCTCACATGGACGCACTCGCTCACATGGAGGCACCACTAACATAGCGGCATCACAAATCACATGGAGGGATCGCTCACATGGAGGCATCACAAATCACATGGAGGCATCGCTCACATGGAGGTATCACAAATCACATGGAGGCATCGCTCACATGGAGGCACTCGCTCACATGGAGGCATCACATATCACATGGAGGCATCGCTCACATGGACGCACTCGCTCACATGGAGGCATCACAAATCACATAGAGACATCACTCACATGGAGGCACTCGCTCACATGGAGGCACCACTAACATATCGGCATCACAAATCACATGGAGGCATCGCTCACATGGAGGCACTCGCTCACATGGCGGTATCACAAATCACATGGAGGCATCGCTCACATGGACGCACTCGCTTACATGGAGGCACCACTAACATAGCGGCATCACAAATCACATGGAGGGATCGCTCACATGGAGGCATCACAAATCACATGGAGGCATCGCTCACATGGAGGTATCACAAATCACATGGAGGCATCGCTCACATGGAGGCACTCGCTCACATGGAGGCACTCGCTCACATGGAGGCACTCGATCATATGGAGGCATCACAAATCACATAGAGACGCATTCGCTCACATGGAGGCACTCGCTCGCATGGAGGCACCACTAACATGGCGGCATCACAAATCACATGGAGGCATCGCTCACATGGAGGCATCACAAATCACATGGAGGCATCGCTCACATGGAGGCATCACAAATCACATGGACGCACTCGCTCACATGGAGGCACTCGCTCACATGGAGGCATCACAAATCACATGGAGGCATCGCTCATATGGACGCACTCGCTCATATGGACGCATCACAAATCACATAGAGACGCACTCGCTCACATGGAGGCACTCGCTCACATGGAGGCACCACTAACATGGCGGCATCACAAATCACATTGAGGCATCGCTCACATGGAGGCATCACAAATCACATGGAGGCATCGCGCACATGGACGCACTCGCTCACATGGAGGCACCACTAACATGGCGGCATCACAAATCACATGGAGGCATCGCGCACATGGACGCACTCGCTCACATGGAGGCACCACTAACATGGCGGCATCACAAATCATATGGAGGCATCACAAATCACATGTAGGAATCGCTCACATGGACGCACTCGCTCACATGGAGGCACTCGCTCACATGGAGGCATCACGAATCACATGGAGGCATCGCTCACAAGGACGCACTCGCTCACATGGAGGCACTCGCTCACATGGAGGCACTCGCTCACATGGAGGAATAAAAAATCACATGGAGGCATCGCTCACAAGGACGCACTCGCTCACATGGAGGCACTCGCTCACATGGAGGCACCACTAACATGGCGGCATCACAAATCACATGGAGGCATTGCTCAAATGGAGGCACTCGCTCACATGGCGGCATCACAAATCACATGGAGACATCACTCACATGGAGGCACTCGCTCACATGGAGGCATCACAAATCACATGGAGGCATCGCTCACATGGACACACCACAAATCACATAGAGGCACTCGCTCACATGGACGCACTCGCTCACATGGAGGCACTCGCTCACATGGAGGCACCACTAACATGGCGGCATCACAAATCACGTGGAGGCATCGCTCCCATGGAGGCATCGCTCCCATGGAGGCATCGCTCCCATGGAGGCACTCGCTCACATGGAGGCATCACAAATCACATGGAGGCATCGCTCACACGGACGCACTCGCTCACATGGACGCACCACTAACATGGCGGCATCACCAATCACATGGAGGCATCGCTCGCATGGAGGCACCACAAATCACATGGAGGCATCGCTCACATGGACGCACCACAAATCACATAGAGGCACTCGCTCACATGGACGCACTCGCTCACATGGAGGCACCACTAACATGGCGGCATCACAAATCACATGGAGGCATCGCTCCCATGGAGGCACTCGCTCATATGGAGGCATCACAAATCACATGGAGGCATCGCTCACATGGACGCACTCGCTCACATGGAGGCACCACTAACATGGCGGCATCACAAATCACATGGAGGCAACGCTCACATGGAGGCACCACAAATCACATAGAGGCATCGCTCACATGGAGGTACTCGCTCATATGGAGGCATCACAAATGACATGGACGCACTCGCTCACATGGAGGCACTCGCTCACATGGAAGCACCACTAACATGGCGGCATCACAAATCACATAGAGGCATTGCTCACATGGAGGCACTCGCTCACATGAAGGCATCAAAAATCATATGGAGGCATCGCTCACATGGAGGCACTCGCGCACATGGAGGCATCACATATCACATGGAGGCATAGCTCACATGGAGGCATCACATATCACATGGAGGCATCGCTCACATGGACGCACTCGCTCACATGGAGGCATCACAAATCACATAGAGACATCACTCACATGGAGGCACTCGCTCACATGGAGGCACCACTAACATATCGGCATCACAAATCACATGGAGGCATCGCTCACATGGAGGCACTCGCGCACATGGCGGTATCAGAAATCACATGGAGGCATCGCTCACATGGACGCACTCGCTCACATGGAGGCACCACTAACATAGCGGCATCACAAATCACATGGAGGGATCGCTCACATGGAGGCATCACAAATCACATGGAGGCATCGCTCACATGGAGGCATCGCTCACATGGAGGCATCACATATCACATGGAGGCATCGCTCACATGGACGCACTCGCTCACATGGAGGCATCACAAATCACATAGAGACATCACTCACATGGAGGCACTCGCTCACATGGAGGCACCACTAACATATCGGCATCACAAATCACATGGAGGCATCGCTCACATGGAGGCACTCGCTAACATGGCGGTATCACAAATCACATGGAGGCATCGCTCACATGGACGCACTCGCTCACATGGAGGCACCACTAACATAGCGGCATCACAAATCACATGGAGGGATCGCTCACATGGAGGCATCACAAATCACATGGAGGCATCGCTCACATGGAGGTATCACAAATCACATGGAGGCATCGCTCACATGGAGGCACTCGCTCACATGGAGGCACTCGCTCACATGGAGGCACTCGATCATATGGAGGCATCACAAATCACATAGAGACGCATTCGCTCACATGGAGGCACTCGCTCGCATGGAGGCACCACTAACATGGCGGCATCACAAATCACATGGAGGCATCGCTCACATGGAGGCATCACAAATCACATGGAGGCATCGCTCACATGGAGGCATCACAAATCACATGGACGCACTCGCTCACATGGAGGCACTCGCTCACATGGAGGCATCACAAATCACATGGAGGCATCGCTCACATGGACGCACTCGCTCATATGGACGCATCACAAATCACATAGAGACGCACTCGCTCACATGGAGGCACTCGCTCACATGGAGGCACCACTAACATGGCGGCATCACAAATCACATAGAGGCATCGCTCACATGGAGGCACTCGCTCACATGGACGCACTCGCTCACATGGAGGCACCACTAACATGGCGGCATCACAAATCATATGGAGGCATCACAAATCACATGTAGGCATCGCTCACATGGACGCACTCGCTCACATGGAGGCACTCGCTCACATGGAGGCATCACGAATCACATGGAGGCATCGCTCACAAGGACGCACTCGCTCACATGGAGGCACTCGCTCACATGGAGGCACTCGCTCACATGGAGGCACTCGCTCACATGGAGGAATAAAAAATCACATGGAGGCATCGCTCACAAGGACGCACTCGCTCACATGGAGGCACTCGCTCACATGGAGGCACCACTAACATGGCGGCATCACAAATCACATGGAGGCATTGCTCAAATGGAGGCACTCGCTCACATGGCGGCATCACAAATCACATGGAGACATCACTCACATGGAGGCACTCGCTCACATGGAGGCATCACAAATCACATGGAGGCATCGCTCACATGGACACACCACAAATCACATAGAGGCACTCGCTCACATGGACGCACTCGCTCACATGGAGGCACTCGCTCACATGGAGGCACCACTAACATAGCGGCATCACAAATCACGTGGAGGCATCGCTCCCATGGAGGCATCGCTCCCATGGAGGCATCGCTCCCATGGAGGCATCGCTCCCATGGAGGCACTCGCTCACATGGAGGCATCACAAATCACATGGAGGCATCGCTCACACGGACGCACTCGCTCACATGGACGCACCACTAACATGGCGGCATCACCAATCACATGGAGGCATCGGTCGCATGGAGGCACCACAAATCTCATGGAGGCATCGCTCACATGGACGCACCACAAATCACATAGAGGCACTCGCTCACATGGACGCACTCGCTCACATGGAGGCACCACTAACATGGCGGCATCACAAATCACATGGAGGCATCGCTCCCATGGAGGCACTCGCTCATATGGAGGCATCACAAATCACATGGAGGCATCGCTCACATGGACGCACTCGCTCACATGGAGGCACCACTAACATGGCGGCATCACAAATCACATGGAGGCAACGCTCACATGGAGGCACCACAAATCACATAGAGGCATCGCTCACATGGAGGTACTCGCTCATATGGAGGCATCACAAATGACATGGACGCACTCGCTCACATGGAGGCACTCGCTCACATGGAGGCACCACTAACATGGCGGCATCACAAATCACATAGAGGCATTGCTCACATGGAGGCACTCGCTCACATGAAGGCATAAGAAATCATATGGAGGCATCGCTCACATGGAGGCACTCGCGCACATGGAGGCATCACATATCACATGGAGGCATAGCTCACATGGAGGCATCACATATCACATGGAGGCATCGCTCACATGGACGCACTCGCTCACATGGAGGCATCACAAATCACATAGAGACATCACTCACATGGAGGCACTCGCTCACATGGAGGCACCACTAACATATCGGCATCACAAATCACATGGAGGCATCGCTCACATGGAGGCACTCGCGCACATGGCGGTATCAGAAATCACATGGAGGCATCGCTCACATGGACGCACTCGCTCACATGGAGGCACCACTAACATAGCGGCATCACAAATCACATGGAGGGATCGCTCACATGGAGGCATCACAAATCACATGGAGGCATCGCTCACATGGAGGTATCACAAATCACATGGAGGCATCGCTCACATGGAGGCACTCGCTCACATGGAGGCATCACATATCACATGGAGGCATCGCTCACATGGACGCACTCGCTCACGTGGAGGCATCACAAATCACATAGAGACATCACTCACATGGAGGCACTCGCTCACATGGAGGCACCACTAACATATCGGCATCACAAATCACATGGAGGCATCGCTCACATGGAGGCACTCGCTCACATGGCGGTATCACAAATCACATGGAGGCATCGCTCACATGGACGCACTCGCTCACATGGAGGCACCACTAACATAACGGCATCACAAATCACATGGAGGGATCGCTCACATGGAGGCATCACAAATCACATGGAGGCATCGCTCACATGGAGGTATCACAAATCACATGGAGGCATCGCTCACATGGAGGCACTCGCTCACATGGAGGCACTCGCTCACATGGAGGCACTCGATCATATGGAGGCATCACAAATCACATAGAGACGCATTAGCTCACATGGAGGCACTCGCTCGCATGGAGGCACCACTAACATGGCGGCATCACAAATCACATGGAGGCATCGCTCACATGGAGGCATCACAAATCACATGGAGGCATCGCTCACATGGAGGCATCACAAATCACATGGACGCACTCGCTCACATGGAGGCTCTCGCTCACATGGAGGCATCACAAATCACATGGAGGCATCGCTCACATGGACGCACTCGCTCATATGGACGCATCACAAATCACATAGAGACGCACTCGCTCACATGGAGGCACTCGCTCACATGGAGGCACCACTAACATGGCGGCATCACAAATCACATAGAGGCATCGCTCACATGGAGGCACTCGCTCACATGGAGGCATCACAAATCACATGGAGGCATCGCGCACATGGACGCACTCGCTCACATGGAGGCACTCGCTCACATGGAGGCACCACTAACATGGCGGCATCACAAATCATATGGAGGCATCACAAATCACATGTAGGCATCGCTCACATGGACGCACTCGCTCACATGGAGGCACTCGCTCACATGGAGGCATCACGAATCACATGGAGGCATCGCTCACAAGGACGCACTCGCTCACATGGAGGCACTCGCTCACATGGAGGCACTCGATCACATGGAGGCATCACAAATCACATTGAGACGCACTCGCTCACACGGAGGCACTCGCTCACATAGAGGCACCACTAACATGGCGGCATCACAAATCACATTGAGGCATCGCTCACATGGAGGCATCACAAATCACATTGAGGCATCGCTCACATGGAAGCACTCGCTCACATGGAGGGACTCGCTCACATGGAGGCATCACAAATCACATGGAGGCATCGCTAACAAGGACGCACTCGCTCACATGGAGGCACTCGCTCACATGGAGGCACTCGATCACATGGAGGCATCACAAATCACATAGAGACGCATTCGCTCACATGGAGGCACTCGCTCACATGGAGGCACCACTAACATGGCGGCATCACAAATCACATAGGGGCATTGGTCACATTTAGGCACTCGCTCACATGGAGGCATCACAAATCACATGGAGGCATCGCTCACATGGAAGCACTCGCTCACATGGAGGCACTCGCTCACATGGAGGCACTCGCTCACATGGAGGCACTCGCTCACATGGAGGAATAAAAAATCACATGGAGGCATCGCTCACAAGGACGCACTCGCTCACATGGAGGCACTCGCTCACATGGAGGCACCACTAACATGGCGGCATCACAAATAACATGGAGGCATTGCTGAAATGGAGGCACTCGCTCACATGGCGGCATCACAAATCACATGGAGACATCACTCACATGGAGGCACTCGCTCACATGGACGCACTCGCTCACATGGAGGCACCACTAACATGGCGGCATCACAAATCACGTGGAGGCATCGCTCCCATGGAGGCACTCGCTCACATGGAGGCATCACAAATCACATGGAGGCATCGCTCACACGGACGCACTCGCTCACATGGACGCACCACTAACATGGCGGCATCACCAATCACATGGAGGCATCGCTCGCATGGAGGCACCACAAATCACATGGAGGCATCGCTCACATGGACGCACCACAAATAACATAGAGGCACTCGCTCACATGGACGCACTCGCTCACATGGAGGCACCACTAACATGGCGGCATCACAAATCACATGGAGGCATCGCTCCCATGGAGGCACTCGCTCATATGGAGGCATCACAAATCAGATGGAGGCATCGCTCACATGGACGCACTCGCTCACATGGAGGCACCTCTAACATGGCGGCATCACAAATCACATGGAGGCAACGCTCACATGGAGGCACCACAAATCACATAGAGGCATTGCTCACATGGAGGTACTCGCTCATATGGAGGCATCACAAATGACATGGACGCACTCGCTCACATGGAGGCACTCGCTCACATGGAGGCACCACTAACATGGCGGCATCACAAATCACATAGAGGCATTGCTCACATGGAGGCACTCGCTCACATAGAGGCATCAGAAATCATATGGAGGCATCGCTCACATGGAGGCACTCGCGCACATGGAGGCATCACATATCACATGGAGGCATAGCTCACATGGAGGCATCACATATCACATGGAGGCATCGCTCACATGGACGCACTCGCTCACATGGAGGCATCATAAATCACATAGAGACATCACTCACACGGAGGCACTCGCTCACATGGAGGTACTCGCTCACATGGAGGCACCACTAACATATCGGCATCACAAATCACATGGAGGCATCGCTCACATGGAGGCACTCGCTCACATGGCGGTATCACAAATCACATGGAGGCATCGCTCACATGGACGCACTCGCTCACATGGAGGCACCACTAACATAGCGGCATCACAAATCACATGGAGGGATCGCTCACATGGAGGCATCACAAATCACATGGAGGCATCGCTCATATGGAGGCACTCGCTCACATGGCGGTATCACAAATCACATGGAGGCATCGCTCACATGGACGCACTCGCTCACATGGAGGCACCACTAACATAGCGGCATCACAAATCACATGGAGGGATCGCTCACATGGAGGCATCACAAATCACATGGAGGCATCGCTCACATGGAGGCATCACAAATCACATGGAGGCATCGCTCACATGGAAGCACTCGCTCACATGGAGGCACTCGCTCACATGGAGGCACTCGCTCACATGGAGGCACTCGCTCACATGGAGGCATAAAAAATCACATGGAGGCATCGCTCACAAGGACGCACTCGCTCACATGGAGGCACTCGCTCACATGGAGGCACCACTAATATGGCGGCATCACAAATCACATGGAGGCATTGCTCAAATGGAGGCACTCGCTCACATGGCGGCATCACAAATCACATGGAGACATCACTCACATAGAGGCACTCGCTCACATGGAGGCATCACAAATCACATGGAGGCATCGCTCACATGGACACACCACAAATCAGATAGAGGCACTCGCTCACATGGACGCACTCGGTCACATGGAGGCACTCGCTCACATGGAGGCACCACTAATATGGCGGCATCACAAATCACGTGGAGGCATCGCTCCCATGGAGGCACTCGCTCACATGGAGGCATCACAAATCACATGGAGGCATCGCTCACACGGACGCACTCGCTCACATGGACGCACCACTAACATGGCGGCATCACCAATCACATGGAGGCATCGCTCGCATGGAGGCACCACAAATCACATGGAGGCATCGCTCACATGGACGCACCACAAATCACATAGAGGCACTCGCTCACATGGACGCACTCGCTCACATGGAGGCACCACTAACATGGCGGCATCACAAATCACATGGAGGCACTCGCTCATATGGAGGCATCACAAATCACATGGAGGCATCGCTCACATGGACGCACTCGCTCACATGAAGGCACCACTAACATGGCGGCATCACAAATCACATGGAGGCAACGCTCACATGGAGGCACCACAAATCACATAGAGGCATCGCTCACATGGAGGCACTCGCTCATATGGAGGCATCACAAATGACATGGACGCACTCGCTCACATGGAGGCACTCGCTCACATGGAGGCACCACTAACATGGCGGCATCACAAATCACATAGAGGCATCGCTCACATGGAGGCACTCGCTCACATGGAGGCATCAGAAATCATATGGAGGCATCGCTCACATGGAGGCACTCGCTCACATGGAGGCATCACATATCACATGTAGGCATCGCTCACATGGACGCACTCGCTCACATGGAGGCATCACAAATCACATAGAGACATCACTCACATGGAGGCACTCGCTCACATGGAGGCACCACTAACATATCGGCATCACAAATCACATGGAGGCATCGCTCACATGGAGGCACTCGCTCACATGGCGGTATCACAAATCACATGGAGGCATCGCTCACATGGACGCACTCGCTCACATGGAGGCACCACTAACATAGCGGCATCACAAATCACATGGAGGGATCGCTCACATGGAGGCATCACAGATCACATGGAGGCATCGCTCACATGGAGGTATCACAAATCACATGGAGGCATCGCTCACATGGAGGCACTCGCTCTCATGGAGGCACTCGCTCACATGGAGACACTCGATCATATGGAGGCATCACAAATCACATAGAGACGCATTCGCTCACATGGAGGCACTCGCTCGCATGGAGGCACCACTAACATGGCGGCATCACAAATCACATGGAGGCATCGCTCACATGGAGGCGTCACAAATCACATGGAGGCATCGCTCACATGGAGGCATCACAAATCACATGGACGCACTCGCTCACATGGAGGCACTCGCTCACATGGAGGCATCACAAATCACATGGAGGTATCGCTCACATGGACGCACTCGCTCACATGGAGACCCTCGCTCACATGGAGGCACCACTAACATGGCGGCATCACAAATCACATGGAGGCATCGCTCACATGGAGGCACTCGCTCACATGGAGGCATCACAAATCACATGGAGGCATCGCTCACATGGACGCACTCGCTCATATGGACGCATCACAAATCACATAGAGATGCACTCGCTCACATGGAGGCACTCGCTCACATGGAGGCACCACTAACATGGCGGCATCACAAATCACATAGAGGCATCGCTCACATGGAGGCACTCGCTCACATGGAGGCATCACAAATCACATGGAGGCATCGAGCACATGGATGCACTCGCTCACATGGAGGCACTCGCTCACATGGAGGCACTCGCTCACATGGAGGCACCACTAACATGGCGGCATCACAAATCATATGGAGGCATCACAAATCACATGTAGGCATCGCTCACATGGACGCACTCGCTCACATGGAGGCACTCGCTCACATGGAGGCATCACGAATCACATGGAGGCATCGCTCACAAGGACGCACTCGCTCACATGGTGGCACTCGCTCACATGGAGGCACTCGATCACATGGAGGCATCACAAATGACATAGAGACGCACTCGCTCACACGGAGGCACTCGCTCACATAGAGGCACCACTAACATGGCGGCATCACAAATCACATAGGGGCATCGGTCACATTTAGGCACTCGCTCACATGGAGGCATCACAAATCACATTGAGGCATCGCTCACATGGAAGCACTCGCTCACATGGAGGCACTCGCTCACATGTAGGCACTCGCTCACATGGAGGCACTCGCTCACATGGAGGCATAAAAAATCACATGGAGGCATCGCTCACAAGGACGCACTCGCTCACATGGAGGCACTCGCTCACATGGAGGCACCACTAACATGGCGGCATCACAAATCACATGGAGGCATTGCTCAAATGGAGGCACTCGCTCACATGGCGGCATCACAAATCACATGGAGACATCACTCATATGGAGGCACTCGCTCACATGGAGGCATCACAAATCACATGGAGGCACCGCTCACATGGACCCACCACAAATCACATAGAGGCACTCGCTCACATGGACGCACTCGCTCACATGGAGGCACTCGCTCACATGGAGGCACCACTAACATGGCGGCATTACAAATCACGTGGAGGCATCGCTCCCATGGAGGCACTCATTCACATGGAGGCATCACAAATCACATGGAGGCATCGCTCACACGGACGCACTCGCTCACATGGACGCACCACTAACATGGCGGCATCACCAATCACATGGAGGCATCGCTCGCATGGAGGCACCACAAATCACATGGAGGCATCGCTCACATGGACGCACCACAAATCACATAGAGGCACTCGCTCACATGGACGCACTCGCTCACATGGAGGCACCACAAATCACATAGAGGCACTCGCTCACATGGACGCACTCGCTCACATGGAGGCACCATTAACATGGCGGCATCACAAATCACATGGAGGCATCGCTCCCATGGAGGCACTCGCTCATATGGAGGCATCACAAATCACATGGAGGCATCGCTCACATGGACGCACTCGCTCACATGGAGGCACCACTAACATGGCGGCATCACAAATCACATGGAGGCAACGCTCACATGGAGGCACCACAAATCACATAGAGGCATCGCTCACATGGACGCACCACAAATCACATGGAGGCACTCGCTCACATGGCGGCACCACTAACATGGCGGCATCACATATCACATGGAGGCACTCGCTCACATGGAGGCACTCGATCACATGGAGGCACTCGCTCACATGGAGGCACCGATAACATGGCGCCATCACAAATCACGTGGAGGCATCGCTCCCATGGAGGCACTCGCTCACATGGAGGCATCACAAATCACATGGAGGCATCGCTCACATGGACGCACTCGCTCACATGGATGCACCACTAACATGGCGGCATCACAAATCACATGGAGGCATCGCTCGCATGGAGGCACCACAAATCACATGGAGGCTTCGCTCACATGGACGCACCACAAATCACATAGAGGCACTCGCTCACATGGCGGCACCACTAACATGGCGGCATCACAAATCACATGGAGGCACTCGTTCATATGGAGGCACCACTAACATGGCGGCATCACAAATCACATGGAGGCACCACAAATCACATAGAGGCATCGCTCACATGGAGGCACTCGCTCATATGGAGGCATCACAAATGACATGGACGCACTCGCTCACATGGAGGCACTCGCTCACATGGAGGCACCACTAACATGGCGGCATCACAAATCACATAGAGGCATCGCTCACATGGAGGTACTCGCTCACATGGAGGCATCAGAAATCATATGGAGGCATCGCTCACATGGAGGCACTCGCTCACATGGAGGCATCACATATCACATGGAGGCATAGCTCACATGGAGGCATCACATATCACATAGACGCATCGCTCACATGGACGCACTCGCTCACATGGAGGCATCACAAATCACATAGAGACAACACTGACATGGAGGCACTCGCTCA
Source organism: Viola odorata (assembly GCA_963691705.1). Classification (NCBI taxonomy): domain Eukaryota; kingdom Viridiplantae; phylum Streptophyta; class Magnoliopsida; order Malpighiales; family Violaceae; genus Viola; species Viola odorata. The sequence goes on from OY829542.1 coordinate 25,099,827, forward strand.
CATGGAGGCACCACTAACATGGCGGCATCACAAATCACATGGAGGCATCGCTCACATGGAGGCACTCGCTCACATGGCGGTATCACAAATCACATGGAGGCATCGCTCTCATGGACGCACTCGCTCACATGGAGGCACCACTAACATGGCGGCATCACAAATCACATGGAGGCATCGCTCACATGGAGGCATCACAAATCACATGGAGGCATCGCTCACATGGAGGCATCACAAATCACATGGACGCACTCGCTCACATGGAGGCACTCGCTCACATGGAGGCATCACAAATCACATGGAGGTATCGCTCACATGGACGCACTCGCTCACATGGATGCACCACTAACATGGCGGCATCACAAATCACATGGAGGCATCGCTCGCATGGAGGCACCACAAATCATATGGAGGCATCGCTCACATGGACGCACCACAAATCACATAGAGGCACTCGCTCACATGGACGCACTCGCTCACATGGAGGCACCACTAACATGGCGGCATCACAAATCACATGGAGGCATCGCTCCCATGGAGGCACTCGCTCATATGGAGGCATCACAAATCACATGGAGGCATCGCTCACATGGACGCACTCACTCACATGGAGGCACCACTAACATGGCAGCATCGCAAATCACATGGAGGCAACGCTCACATGGAGGCACCACAAATCACGTAGAGGCATCGCTCACACGGAGGCACTCGCTCATATGGAGGCATCACAAATGACATGGACGCACTCGCTCACATGGAGGCACCACTAACATGGCGGCATCACAAATCACATAGAGGCATCGCTCACATGGAGGCACTCGCTCACATGGAGGCATCAGAAATCATATGGAGGCATCGCTCACATGGAGGCACTCGCTCACATGGAGGCATCACATATCACATGGAGGCATCACATATCACATGGAGGCATCGCTCACATGGAGGCATCACAAATCACATAGAGACATCACTCACATGGAGGCACTCGCTCACATGGAGGCACCACTAACATGGCGGCATCACAAATCACATGGAGGCATCGCTCACATGGAGGCACTCGCTCACATGGCGGTATCACAAATCATATGGAGGCATCGCTCACATGGACGCACTCGCTCACATGGAGGCACCACTAACATGGCGGCATCACAAATCACATGGAGGCATCGCTCACATGGAGGCATCACAAATCACATGGAGGCATCGCTCACATGGAGGCATCACAAATCACATGGACGCACTCGCTCACATGGAGGCACTCGCTCACATGGAGGCATCACAAATCACATGGAGGCATCGCTCACATAGAGGCACTCGCTCACATGGAGGCATCACAAATCACATAGAGGCATCGCTCACATGGAGGCACTCGCTCACATGGAGGCATCACAAATCACATGGAGGCATCGCGCACATGGAGGCACTCGCTCACATGGAGGCACCACTAACATGGCGGCATCACAAATCATATGGAGGCATCACAAATCACATGTAGGCATCGCTCACATGGAGGCACTCGCTCACATGGAGGGATCGCTCACATGGAGGCATCACAAATCACATGGAGGCATCGCTCACAAGGACGCACTCGCTCACATGGAGGCACTCGCTCACATGGAGGCACTCGATCACATGGAGGCATCACAAATCACATAGAGACGCACTCGCTCACATGGAGGCACTCGCTCACGTAGAGGCACCACTAACATGGCGGCATCACAAATCACATAGGGGCATCGGTCACATTTAGGCACTCGCTCACATGGAGGCATCACAAATCACATTGAGGCATCGCTCACATGGAAGCACTCGCTCACATGGAGGGACTCGCTCACATGGAGGCATCACAAATCACATTGAGGCATCGCTAACAAGGATGCACTCGCTCACATGGAGGCACTCGCTCACATGGAGGCATCACAAATCACATAGAGACGCATTCGCTCACACGGAGGCACTCGCTCACATGGAGGCACCACTAACATGGCGGCATCACAAATCACATAGGGGCATCGGTCACATTTAGGCACTCGCTCACATGGAGGCATCACAAATGACATGGAGGCATCGCTCACATGGCAGCACTCGCTCACATGGAGGTACTCGCTCACATGGAAGCACTCGCTCACATGGAGGAACTCGCTCACATGGAGGCACTCGCTCACATGGACGCACTCGCTCACATGGAGGCATCAAAAATCACATGGAGGCATCGCTCACAAGGACGCACTCGCTCACATGGAGCCACTCGCTCACATGGAGGCACCACTAACATGGCGGCATCACAAATCACATGGAGGCATTGCTCACATGGAGGCACTCGCTCACATGGCGGCATCACAAATCACATGGAGACATCACTCACATGGAGGCACTCGCTCACATGGAGGCATCACAAATCACATGGAGGCATCGCTCACATGGACACACCACAAATCACATAGAGGCACTCGCTCACATGGAGGCACCACTAACATGGCGGCATCACAAATCACATGGAGGCATCGCTCCCATGGAGGCACTCGCTCACATGGAGGCATCACAAATCACATGGAGGCCTCGCTCACATGGACGCACCACTAACATGGCGGCATCACAAATCACATGGAGGCATCGCTCGCATGGAGGCACCACAAATCACATAGAGGCATCGCTCACATGCAGGCACTCGCTCATATGGAGGCATCACAAATCACATGGAGGCACACACTCACATGGAGGCACTCGCTCACATGGAGGCACCACTAACATGGCGGCAGCACAAATCACATAGAGGCATCGCTCACATGGAGGCACTCGCTCACATGGAGGCATCGCTCACATGGACGCACTCGCTCACATGGAGGCACTCGCTCACATGGAGGCATCACATATCACATAGAGGCATCGCTCACATGGACGCACTCGCTCACATGGAGGCATCACAAATCACATAGAGACATCACTCACATGGAGGAACTCGCTCACATGGAGGCACTCGCTCACATGGAGGCATCACTAACTTAGCGGCATCACAAATCACATGGAGGCATCGCTCACATGGAGGCACTCGCTCACATGGCGGCATCACAAATCACATGGAGGCATCGCTCAGATGGACGCACTCGCTCACATGGAGGCACCACTAACATGCCGGCATCACAAATCACATGGAGGCACCACAAATCACATTGAGGCATCGCTCACATGGAGGCATCAAAATCACATGGACGCACTCGCTCACATGGAGGCACCACTAACATGGCGGCATCACAAATCACATAGAGGCATCGCTCACATGGAGGCACTCGCTCACATAGAGGCATCGCTCACATGGACGCACTCGCTCACATGGAGGCACTCGCTCACATGGAGGCATCACAAATCACATGGAGACACTCGCTCACATGGAGGCACTCGCTCACATGGAGGCACCACTAACATGGCGGCATCACAATTCACTTGGAGGCATTGTTCACATGGAGGCATCACAAATCACATGGAGGCATCGCTCACATGGACGCAATCGCTCATATGGACGCATCACAAATCACATAGAGATGCACTCGCTCACATGGAGGCACTCTCTCACATGGAGGCACCACTAACATAGCGGCATCACAAATCACATGGAGGCACTCGCTCACATGGAGGCACTCGCTCACATGGAGGCACCACTAACATGGCGACATCTGGTAACGAAGTGACATCTGATAGGGCGACACCCCATCCATGGTCACGCATGACGTCACTCCTTATGACGTCACCTCACCTGACGTCACTCCATAGCACACAAGCGACATCTTTCATCTTTTTCCCAGAAGCTCAAATATCATTTTCCTCTGACACACTCAATAATAACATACGCAAAAGTCAAACCCCTCTCTCTCTTTCTCTTACTTTTCCAAATCTGATCTTACAACAAAGATAATCATAGCTTCTCTCTCTCTTGAACATATAATAATAAATTATTGGTATGGATTGAGATCATCACACACAAGCAATCTTAAATCACCACTTTCCAGATCTGCTCCCTTTGGTGCGCAACAATAACTCTTAATAATATATTGATCACATATATTCATATCACGAATAAAATCTGAGCAGCACTTGAATCATAATATGATAAATCCCCATAAATAGAAAAACCAGCAGCAATGATGGAGATAAGTATGCATACGGAAAGGAGAGCCTTTAGATCTCAAGGAACTCACTTGAAGATCTAAATGCTCTCAATGAAAGCACCATTTTGATAATAATTGGTTTAAATTGTACTGGGGGTAGGAAGGATCCTGGTGATCTTCTCCTCTAAGGGGGTGGTCCTCGCTGCTAGTATATCTGCAAGGCGCCGGAGGGGGTCCCCGGCGCAGATTCTCCGACGATCAAGTCAGTATGGTAGTAGATCGTATGGTAAAGTAGAAGTATGAGGGAGAGAGTAGTGAGAGAGCGTAGAGAGAGAGAGTAGTGTGTCTAGTGAGAGAGAGTCCCCCCCTTTCTACCTAGGGGGGGGGGGGGGTATTTATAGGAGATCTAGTAGGGAGGCATCATCTTTAATAGGTGCCGCTTGGGTGCCATGGGGTAACGCCGAGTAGATGACGCTTGCGTAGTAGATGACGCTTGTGTGCTTGCCAGGGTGGGAATAGGCGTCATATCATGCTGGATGCCCCCCCCCTCCCCCCCCCCCCCCCCCCCCCCCCCCCCCCCCCCCCCCGCTGACGTCGACCACCCCCCGGTAGCAGGACTAGTAGGAGGCTAGGCAGGCCCTACAGTAGCTGAAGATGAGGGTTCCCCTTATCAGGACTAAAATGCCCTGAGGGTTATGTCAATAGTTATCATTTAGCTACTAGACATATTAATCAAAGAAAGGGAGAAATAATTGATGAACATAAAAGATGGAATTAAATGCGATATTCCCAAAGGGATTATCACAGTAAGTTTTTTACAATAACCAAAAGAAAACAAGATGGAAGAATGCCGTGATTGACAGCCTTCACTAACCTTTAACAAGGTTAGCGTCCCCACCAATCATGTTTCTTTCCAAATCCCAAACTTCAAAATATCTAAAAGATAGGGATAAGAATCCCAATTTGTTCTAATTCGAAACGGGAAATAAAATAAAATAATTATCTAAACAGATTTGTTCCTTGTTCAAAAAGATTACATCCGAGAATCATTCAAATGGACGCAATCAGCCAGCTGGCTTCTCAATCCAAGCACATCCTCCGCGAGTCGCTGATCAGCACGCCTCTATCTCTGCAATCTTGGCCAAGCCTGCGGCCAAGATTGCCGCATTATCGCTCAAGGCATCCGTTTCCTCCAAATCTCATCTAGCCCAAGACTTCCTTCAAAAGACAGCGAATTGACGTGAAAGAGATTGTTTTTACCATAAACAAAGTAGTTTAAAGCGGTAAAAACACATAGAATTTAGCATCAATCAGCAAGTACACTTAGTATATTTTTATTATGTCCGTATGGGACTTATGAAGGGTAGGCTAATATGGGTACCAAAAGGTATCAAAGCTAATATTGGAGGACCCAACATTGGTTGGGTACCTAAAACTACCTAATTTTTATGTTATAGGTGTGCAGGAACCCTCATAGACACACATGGTATTTGGATAGTGGGTGTTCCAAGCACACGACGGGTGATAGGAGCAAATTGACCCATTTGGAGGTAAAAGATGGAGGAAATGTAAGTTTTGGAGACAATGTCTATCATGTCATTCTCGGTGTAGGTAAAGTTGGCTCCAGTCCTCACTAGAATCTCTTGTTTGTGGAAAGACTTAAATTCAATCTTATGACCATTAGTCAACTTTGTGACAGCTTATAATGTTCTATTTGAGTTTATCCATTGTGAAATTTTGGATGTGCATGATAATGCCATAGCTTTTGTTGATCAAAGAATGGGCAATATCTACATAATAGACTTAGATGTTGTTGCTAAACATGACACTAAATGCTCAAGTGCTTTTGAGATGAATGCATCTATTTGGCATATGAGACTTGGTCATTTAGGTATGGACATAATAGCAAGGCTTTCAAAAAATGAGTTGGTGAGAGGACTTCCTAATAAGCTTCAAAAAGAATGGTTTTTACCATGCTTGTCAACTTGGAAAGCTTACAAGAAGTTCTAACCACAAGGCTTTTACAACTATTGCATCCGGACCTTTTTGGTCAAATGAAGACATCAAGACTTAGTGGTATGTGGTATGTATTTATTATTGTGGATTACTATTCAAGGTACACTTGGATGACTATTCACCGAAAATTGCACCTAACCAATCCTACAAAACACAAATAAATAAAAAAAACTCACGGCAACGAGAAACAACAGTTGTATACAACAAGATGAATATACCTAAAAAGAAGATATTTCTTAATAAAATTGTGGAGGAGATCAACGGATTTAGTGATTGATGAATAGATTACGAAATAAATCCTTTTAAAGAGATACCCTCATTGAAACAGGAAAAAAAAACCTCAAGGCCGAGAGAAATTTAGAGACATGTAATATGAGAACTAATTAGGGATTACAGAATAAATATTATAAAACTATAGAATGTAATAATCTCAGTTCAGGTACTTAGACTAAACTAGAAGCGTAATATCCCTAATTTAGCTATTTGGCTACTCATTGAGAAACATAAAAATGATTTTAAACACCAAAAAATATCACCAGAGATGTAACGCCCCTAATTTATATTTGAGTCATTTAAGGTTAGTTAATTAAGTAGGCATATTTTAATAAATAGATTAATAGATTAGGATGTTAGACTAATTAGTGAGTAGAAATTTTAAGAATAATGTGTTAGACTTGGTGTAGAAAATGCATTGGACTTGGTAAGATAATTAAGATTTGAGCTTATGTGAGAGATTTGCTAGTTATTGGGTCAATTACGGCTGAGCCAACATCCTTTTGTCATGGGATGAAGTATATTGCGCAGCGATTTGACCCGTACGACACCTAGCTAGCTTACCCTTGGCTTGCTAAGTCAGCCTAAACCACCAAAGCACAAAGCTTGAACACTATTAGCACAAGAAGAACTATGAAAGGAAAGCACACAAGATAACTCGGAGAAGAATGCTATATTGCACACAAGACTTAGTTTGCTATACACTTGCTTACTAAGAACTTGGTTGAATGTACAAATGAGTGTCTACCCCTATTTATACACAAAGGCCTCCTCAATGGACGGCCAGGATCCACATGATCCAACGGTTCTCTTTGATGGTTCTAGAATCCTTCTAGAACCCTCTCTGTCTACACCCTTCTAGAATGCTTCCGGAACTCTCTAGGCCATTCTCCACTTAGGCTAGAGTTCTCTTGACCCTTCCGGAGTCTTCTAGGTCGTTCCCCATAATGCCTAGACTTCTCTAGGCTCTTCCGGAACCTTCCGGCACGTTGGAGCACACTTGGGCGTCTATGTTCATATCTTGGCCGACCATCCCATGAGTCCGTCCATGAATGGTCCCTCACAACCTCTCTCGGCTCCCAAGTTCTCCTCCTTGTCCCTCTTGTCCGCACTTTGGTCTGTACGTCTGAGCCATCCGCGTGCCCTCCTGGCACTTTGGCACGCCCTTGAATTTTGGGGCGTGACACTTTACTGGCAAAAAAAAAAATTTAATAATAGGAGAGGAAGAGTCTAGATGTTTGGAAATTAAAGGAAAGAAAGGAAAGGTGGTTTCGGGCATACCAAAGGAAGGAAGGAAGGGAGATGGAACCATGGATGGAGATAAAAGTTTTGATTGAGTATTCTTTCAATTTCTTTTAGAGTAAAGGAAAACCACATTTGGGTCTTGTGAATTGAAGAAAGTAGAAGGATTTAAGAAGTATGATTTCTAAATTTGGAAGAATCAAGATAAATTCTTGAGTCTAACCTCTTCTTTTAATTTAATTAGTGAAAGTAAGTATATTTTGACAATTTAGGTGATAATTGAATGCTAGATTGGGGTAAATGGGTGTAAAAGTATTCTTGAACATATGCGGGTCTTGCATGTAGGAAAGAATGAACCCTTAGTCATGAATATGTGTCATTTGGGTGTAATTGGAAGGTTGAAGATGACTATATTGTTTAATCTCGTTTTTGTCCTCAGTGTAGAAATTTGTAATTCAGTGAATGGATTTCAAGTCAGGGTTTGTGTTAACTGAATATATCCTAGTGTTAACACAATACGTTAGGATTAAATTATTAGGATTGACATATAGAATAGAATCATATGCATAATGCATTTCTTTTTAGAATTTAGCATAATGGGTGTTATATTTAATTGATTAATTAGGACAAGAAATTTAAGTGGAGGACGAGCTGATCGACAACTACTTGCGTTGATTCATTATCTTGATTATTGAGAGGAGTGAGTTTTAATTTAATGCGTGCTCCTCGTTTTTGAAACGAGAGCGATATACATAAGTATCTTTTAAGTATACTACCTAAGAATATTTTCAAGAAAGTAAAGTACTTGTGATTAAGAAATGGTAAGGCTATATATATATATGATCAAAAAGGGAGGTATGAATTAACTTGAAATTTTTGATATGAGTTACGAAATATTTCTTTGCTTTATTTTATTAATGTCGTATTTTATATATTATGATTTGAAATTTTGTGGTATAGTGATATGATTTGTGATTTATGCTCTTGTTGCTTGATCTCTTAACCTAGTAGAATGACATTGATTCTAACAAGAATGAGAAGTCTTAGATCTGAATGCCATGGTGTACACTAAAATGACTTAAAATACTAACAGTCGGTAGAAAATTTGATGGATCTCCAAGTGTATTGGATCTGAATGTCATGGAGTTAGAATGACTTAAAATCGGTCTTTTTACTTGGGATAACCTTGCGAAGAGACTGAAAATTTTCAAGAACGAATTAAGGAATGAACTAGGGGGAATCTCAAGCAAGAGCATAGAAACTTTATTAATAATTTCTTATATTTTGTTTTTGATATGAGAATTGCATGGTATAATATATATATATATATATATATATATATATATATATATATATATATATATATATATATATATGTTTGATGATTTTATTAATTTTAATGAACAAAACTCACGTTAATTCTGACCATTGAATTAAATTTCATTCACTGAGAAGCAATTTTCACCTTATTAGTTTTTCCCCTCCACAAATTGAGCTCGTTAGAATGAGAATTTTGTGTTGAATGATAAGTAGTGGAAATAGGAGTTAATTTATTGTTTGTAATTCAGTAGCTATTTTGAACTTAACGTAGTGAGTTTACTCATTTAAACATGTAACCCTTATTAGTGTTAAGTATGATGATAGTTGAAATGGTGTTGTACTATTTAGTTAGGTTGACATATTTTCGTGTGGGAGAAGATGAGAAAAATTGAAGTTACTTTCGACCAGTTTTTATGGCTTGTCTTATGATTTACTGCAACTAACCTATAAGGATACCATGGACCCTTCGTTTTTGGGTCATTGATAACAGTGTTTTTTTCATGGGTGAGTTCATAGCTGCAGTGGTAAACCATGAAATTAACCATGAGAGTTTTGCTTGATTGATTAGTGAAGAAAATGATTAAATTTGTGAATAAATTGTTGTTGGCGTGATATAATTCAGAGTTATAGGTGTTGTTGATTTAATAAAATATAAATATTGTTAACTACTACTCTTACCTGCACGATGCTGTATGAATGCTACGTCGATCGATTATGCGATATTGTGAGTATTAAATGTAAAGTTTGTGCTATTTACGACCATCTTTTATAAATTATTGGCTTTATTTCTTTGATATTTAACTTATATGGATATGTTTTTTTTTTTGGTGAATTTGATATAAATACTAAAAAGATAATAAAAAATGAGGATGTAACTAACAACCTACATTTTAAAAAAATAATCATTATATGTTATAGTCTTTTTTTCTAAAAAAAAGAAGATATATATATTAAAAAATATACAAAGGATAACAATAATATGTTTATATTGAAATATATATATATAAATAATAATAGTAGTAGTAATAAGGAAGAATTAATACTTTATTAAATGTGTATAAAATAATAAGTAAACTCTTCAAATTTAAAATTGAGTCAAATTCTTAATTTTTTAGAAGAAAACATGAAATTTATACCCAAATTATCCAAAACCATATTGTTTTTACGGTGTGTCCTAAGCATACTGAAAATGTATTTGGTCTTTATTTTACTTTCACTACCAAAAAAATTGTCTAATTCTGATGACAAAGTTGATCAAAAAACTTTGACTTTCCGTTGAAAATCAGACATTTCAATGGTATTTTCGACAAACCCCTGTTGTTGCTGAACAACTCGTCAAACACCCTACTTTTCGACCGAAATAATTGATGAAAATTTATTTCAAGGGACTTGCGACAGAGATAGCAAATGAAACCATGCTCCGTAAAAAAATGGAGCTTGACTTGGCACAACTTTTCGACTGCCATGTTGGTCGAAATTGTAATTCAATTTTGACCATATACTTAGTCGCAAAATATTTTCGACTGCCTTTCGTCAAAAAGAGGAGGTTTCATTATTCTCCTTTATTCCACATTTTCGACCGAATGAATGGTTGTCGATAAGTTTGTCCCCATAGGTTATCAACAGACGTCCATCGAAACATGCAAGTTTATTATTTGTCGCATTTGCATATTTTCGACGGAATGTCCGTTGAAACCTTTCGTCTCTATAGCTTATCGATGGTTAAGGCCGTCAAAATTGTTTAATACATTTCGACCGCCATTCCCTTGAAAGTTTTTGATGCCTATAGGTTTTGACGGAGAAAGCGGTCGAAACGGCTTGCATGTTTCCGATGGATTTTTCCATCGAAAATGTGGAAATATATATTTTTTTTAGATTTTTATAAATATTAATAATTTAGAATTAATACTTGATTGGTTGTTGAAGCTGTCAAAAATAAATACAACTTATCACTAGCTACAAAAAAGATTGAAGATAATGGTAAGAGGTTTGATCTATAGAGAATGGGTAAGACGTAAACTAGACAAATACCAGATATGAAAAAAAAAACAAAGGGGTTTGAGATTGAGAGTTAAACTAATTAAAGTAACTGCATAATAAAGAAGAAAACAAATAAATAAAACTTCCTAGCAAAGACGAATATCAAGTTATGATTCCAAATCAACCAATCATAGATTCAACAATATTCAATTCCAAACTCGTAGATGAGCTACATAGACCAAGTACACTTAGGTCTCCTATTTTCCTTCTTAAGAGAAGTCTGCCCAGAAGGCACTTAAGAGCAAACCTTATCTATCTAATAACCCCTAGAAGGCACTTAGAAGGATTTAATCAAACAACCCATGAAGTGGAGGAAAGACCCATCTAGGGCAAGCGTACAAGGCACTTGCCGACTTTAACCCTAATTAGTTATTTACTCTAACCGAATTGGACCAACGATATGATGACTTCGTATTAGGTGTCTACTCTATCCTATAGCCTCGTATGATGGTTAATACTGTAAGAATGACTGTAACAGCTTGGGCAAGATATAGATTGATTAGACCATAAATCAACAAACAAGCAATATGATGTTCAAGTAATAAATAAATAAATAAAAGGACTGGAATATATTAGGCATGATTAGATCTCATGGTTGAATGAATAAAAAATCTTTAATTATTTTTACTAAGAAATCGAGATTAGTTCATAAAGGAAATAGTAAATATAAATATAAGAAGAAGAGGAGAAAATGAAGTTAAGAATCCTAGGGTTCGGTAAACCAGCCCTTTTAAGAGATTCAAAGCTTGTCGAAGTTTATAATTAGGAGAGTATATATATAGGAGTTTTATTCCTTTTATAATTAGAGAAGGACTCCTCTTTGTCACATCTTTCCTTTCTAGACACGAAAATGTCTCCTCTAATGATCTCTTTCCCTGTTGGACACGAAATAAATAAAATTCTGAGTTTGTAGGCGTCCTAAAATGTAAAAAATACGTTTTTATTTTGTCTCGCGGATTTGTTGTCTACCTGTAAGTGTCAAGGGCATGACAACAATAGAATCAACTAAAATCCAGCAAATAGCATGCATTCCCAATAAATCTCCCTTTAAGTCATTTTCTGCAAATAGGAAGCAAATAGACACAATACAATAGCATCTGGATCTAAATTGGACAGAAAGAGAGAATAATGCATATAATAAATGTGCACTATCAAATTCCCTCACACTACCCCAATGCTTGCCCTTAAGCATTGCAACAAATAAAAACATAAAAATAGTCTCGCCTCATAAGAATGACAGATAACTAAGCAATAAAGAAGAAACTATCATGCACATTTAACCATACAAAGCAAACCTAGTACAAGCCTAGATAAGCATCTATATCTTGCCCAAGAGATAACGACCTCAGGGATAAGATTTTCCCAATCACCTGTAATCAAAAGTAATCCTCAATAGATAATCTATGCACTCATCACTCTGTCTTTGGCTATGTGTTTACACTCTATCAATGCAACATACATAGTACATATTAAGCTTGCATATCAACCTCGAGTGAAGATACAAATGCATGGGCATTCAAATGATCAATAGGACTTGCAAAAGGTGGGAAAGGGTAAGGTATGGTGAACGAGAAAAGGGATAAGCAATGGGTAAATGATTAGAATGCGATCTCAATAAGCAACAACAACCAGCAACCAAATGCAGCATGGGCAAGAGCCAGAATTCCTCTAGTAAAATCTTATTGAAGTGCACAACTCTTCTTTATTGCTTTCTTGGACCTCATGGATCTTCATTGTCCGCTCTGGATCATCTTTTGCTTACTTTTCTTGACAGGGGACATATTACAAAACACTTTTATTTTTTTATTTCTTTTTCTTTTTATTTTGCTTTATTTATTTATTTATTTTTGTTGAAGTAAAAATAAATTACATTGGAAGCACATAGAGTTTTTGTTCCCACTGATCCACCATACTCTTGCCTCTTTTCAACACAGTCCTTGTTAATCCTTTATCTTTGGCTCCTTTTAGTCTCATTCTTCATAGCAACATACTCATGTTCATCTTCAACTTCAAGTCGACAACCATGTTGTCTTCTAAGGAAGAATTTTAAGTACAATAATAGGAGTCTAAATTTGTGGCTATCAAGAAAAGGGAATAAAGGTTCAAGTGGGATGAAAAGGATTAATACAACAAGGGCAAGTTATAAAAAGGCTCAAACGAATCAAGAAACAAAGCAAGTCCTCTATCATTTCACAGCTATCCAATGTCTAAACATGTATGTACCCAAGGTCTGATGCAAGGTAAATATCTACTAGTCATGCATTGCACACAAACAAGGAAATATGACATGAAAGCTCAAGACTTCACTACGATAATTGATTGCTTTAGATCATGGGCAAGAAAAAGGATATAAGAGGAAACAAGCGAGTTCATGAATGTCATATAGTTTTGCAAATGTTCACGAATCATCCAATATGCATCATTGATAGTGTGTGTCTTGAGCATGTTTTTCTCCTTATTTTTGGCCTTTTCTTGGGCATGATACTGCTAAATTTCCTCTATTTCCATCTTTATTGCAGATCAGTGCCAAAAGCAAGAAATGAACGAAAACATGCGATTTTGGATGGATTTCTTGGGACCTCGAAGCATCAAGGCCTAGAAGATCGAAGTGTCGTCGTGCCCTCGATGCTAACCAGACCAAAGAGCAGTCTATTGCCCACGACGCTTCTGCATCAGTTCTTAATCAAAGGCCAGAGAGAAAGATTCCTAAAGATTCGCACGGGATTCCTTGTATCTCTAGAAAGCACCAGGCACTTTCAGAAGATCCCAGAATATTCCTCCTTGAGGAGTGTGCTCTGCCATATGCTGTCCTTCTCTCCCCTTAGTTATTTTTGTCCCCTAGTGGGTTGTTAGGATATTTAAGCTAAAGTTTTAGGGTTTTTGTGGGAGAATACATTATTATTACCTTTACCTTAATTTTAGGGATTGGTGCTCTTCCATTATTAGCAGCGCCGTCAGCTTGTAAGAGGAGGAAGCTTTGATTTCTCCATCAGTTTATTCCAAGACATTTCCTTATCTCATCTCATCTCTTTAACATATTTATGTTATTTGTTGTTTCTATCTACTGTTTGCGTTTGATTATGAGTGGCTAAGCTTTCATCTTCTTAGTAAAGGGTGTTTCAAGGGTTGCAAGGATTAGTTAAGAGGCCTAAACGTGTTTAATACATTCTTATTGTTATATTCATTTGTTTGCCACTTTCTTGCTATTTTCATCTAGAAATGTTAGGAGTTTGATCAACTACTAGTATTTCTTTGTGATTGATGTCATCCTAATGGTATTAACTGACGTGAGGTTGTTAAGAGAAGTAGACGCCTAGAGTGGAGTCATCGCAATAAAGTGCTCTCGTCCATCTAGGGCAAGTAACCGATTAGGGCGTTTCCACGAGTCTGACAAGCTGAAAGGTATCACGCCCTAGACACGTCTTACCTCTACTTCATGGGCGTTTTGAGTATTGCCTCCCCGTACTCGTGTCTGGGGGTACAACGAAACGTCAAGGCTACCTCATATGTGGAAAAGGGGGGTAGCTCCTCTTACGAAGGTAAGTAGGGGAGCTACGTGGAAACATGGTCCCTATAGCATGTCTATGGCACAAGGATGGAATATCTTTGAGCTGATGATTAACTAACCCTGATTACAACCTAAGAACACCCCTTGCTAAGATCCCTTCTTATCTGAGTTAATATCTTTATTTACAGTCTTCCTATTTTATCTTGCCCTTAATTGTTCTTTACTTTCATGCCCTTGATATATGCTTTTAATTAATTATTTTGTTAGTAACCAACTCTGTGATTGATTAATTAGATCAATCGACAAAACCCTTCCTTAGAGTTACTATTTCAATTGGCTGCATTTACTGTTGTCATACATCTAAAGCGAGTTTTTACCCTTCAATCTCTGTGGTTCGACCCTGTCTTGAAATTTTATTACATTTGAGTGACGATCAAATTTTGGCGTTGTTGATACCCGAATTTTGACGCCAATTTTAACTAATTTTAGCATTTCTGTTATTTACTTAATTTACTGTCCTTTTTAGTTAATTTACTATTGCTAGCATTTCTAAATTTTTCCATTGCATTTTAGCATCATCGTTAGCATCGTTAGCTTTCGAAATCGCGTTTTTAATTTTCTCGGCATGTATTTTCATTATTTTTATCATTATCATTTTTAGCCATAAAAATCACATTTTTAACTATCCGTCAGTCGTTTGCTAGTTTTTTCTTCATTTTAGGTCATCACATGATTTTTAGGATTTTTTATGTTTTAGCGCATTTTTTAGTACTTTTATTATTTTATTATTATTTTTATTCGAGCTTTTATTGGACCCGAGTAAGTCTGCTCGGACAATAGCTCGACTTTAAAATGTTTTCCATCAACTAGTTGCTAGCTTTTTTTTCTGCTCGCAACGGTCTACAGCGTTTCGTGTAATTTTCGGCGTAACGTCTTTATTTTTCCGTTCAAACGTTTCACGCTTTTTAACGCAAAAATGAACACGTTAAACGAAAAATTCTCGTCATTCGCTGTAGACGGTTAAACCCGTCGTATTTTTCTCTACACGACGGTACCTTCGGCTCGAAAAGTCAGAACGTTTGTTCGCGGGAACCGGCTCGAGGCCATTTAAATCAGATGAAAGGCCATTTGATCATGGCCATTGATCTGGTCAACCAAGGAAAGTCAACCAGATCAATGGCTCTTGAATTAATGTGCATAATGCACATGCACAGTGCACGCACGAGGGAGACAACGGAAGTCCTCGCCCGAGCCAACTGCTCCCTAGCCCTCCGCCATCATCACGGCTCCCCTAGCCCCGCCAGCGCATGCTCCCGGCCACCACGCGCGGCCCCTTCGGCCGGCCTCCACGCGACCTTCGGCTATAAATAGCCACCATTCTTCCACGCGCAAAGGGTCCGAATTTTGGCAAGAAAAACAGCACTGCTCTCTCCCCATTTTTTCGGTCCAATTCCTGCACTCCTAAACCCCATTCGCTCACCCTCACTCTCATTCATCACCGTCGTCCGCCGGCAGCACCACCGCTGTAAGCCGTTCTTTCTCTCTCACTTACTGTTTCTTTCTTTGATTTTTGTTCATGCCTTAGACGATCATTTGGTTGCTCAAACATGTTTAATTGCTTGAGTTTTAAGTTAGTCACATCACACTAGCATTGATTGAATTATTTGAACACTTGAAGTATTTATTTGCTAATTAAATGAATTAATGTGCATTATTATTACCGTTGCAATTGCCACTGTTTGGCTGGGATTTACGTTCCTGTGATTGCTTGTTTGTGTTGTGGGAAGGGAGAGGCTCCGTTTGGGCCAAGAACCAGGCGAATCGGACGCCTGGTTCATCACCTCCGTCGCCGGCAGTGGCGCCGGCGATGGGAGGTTGAAGATGATGTATCACGGGCCACTTGGCCCTTCGTGAAAAAATGAAAGAAAGGTGATGGGCTTGGCCCATCACCATTTAAATTAATTTCCTTGGGCCAGGAATTGTTCCTGGCCCATTTCTCCAAATTTCCAAGCTGGGCCCAGCCCATTTATATTTTTCTGAGTCTCCGATTCGTCATTTTTCTACGTAAAATGCTCGCATGCTTCGTATAATTGTTTTTCATGATACGTGCTATTTTTCGTATGTTTTATACATGAATTGTTTAAATCAATTTTTTTCGTAAAACATTTCGTATGCTTATTTTTGAATCAAGTTGGTTCTTAAATGGTTTTTATACGTGAATTGCTCATTCCTTATCATGATATTTATTGTCAAGTTATCTAACCTCAGTCATTTATATCTAACCGTTTAATTTCAGTCATTTAAAACACCGCCTATATGGTCGGTCGCTTTTTAATTTTCGTAAATATTCAACTGCTTTAATTTTTCGCAAAACTGCTGGAAATCCTTCCGCAAATTATCAACTGTTTAATTTTCCGCACTTTAAATTTCAGCAATTTAAATTCAATACCGCCTACAAGGTCGGTCGCATTTTAATTCTCGTAAATATTCAACTGCTTTAATTTTTCGCAAAACTGCTGGAAATCCTTCCGCAAATTATCAACTGTTTAATTTTCCGCTCTTTAAATTTCAGCAATTTAAATTCAATACTGCCTACATGGTCGGTCGCATTTTAATGCTCGTAAATATTCAACTGCTTTAATTTTTCGCAAACTGCTGGAAATTCTTCCGCAATTTATCAACTGTTTATTTTCTGCAATTTATCAACTGTTATGTTTCTGCAAATATCCACTGTTTATTTTCTGCAAATATCCAACTGTCTATTCTCTACATTATCAATCTGTTTTATTTTCTGCAAATCCTTAAACTTTTTTTTATTCCCTGTAAATCGCCAATAGCATTTAATTTTTCTGCACTTATCAAAACAGCATTTCATTTTCGTAGGCGTAAAATCCATCATTTTTTGCATGCAATCAACCCAGTATTTAAATTCCCCGTATGCTTAAAATCCATCATTTTTCGCATGCAATCAACATAGCATTTAATTTTCGTATGCGTTAAATCCATCATTTTTCGCATGCAATCAAGACAGCATTTAAATCCGCGCATGCTTAAAATCAATCATTTTTCGCATGCAATCAACCTGGCATTTAAATTCTCGTATGCATAAAATCAATCATTTTTCGCATGCAATCAACACAGCATTTAAATTCTCGTATGCTTAAAATCAATCATTTTTCGCATGCAATCAACGTAGCATTTAAATCTCGTATGCGTAAAATCCATCATTTTACGTATGCAATCAACTGTCATTTAAATTTTCGCACTCATAAAATGGTTTATTTATTTCTCGAGCTATCACTAACACTCTCCTTTTGTAGGTTAATTTCAAGCTTCGCTCGAAAGTACGCCTCACAAGTCCTTTTTATTTATTCGATGCTTTCTGCAAATATCAACTACACGCATGATATATAGAATTCCTAAAACTAAAATCAACTCACATAAACAACGTGTTTAAAGACTTGCTCAAAATGCCATGTTCATATGATTTCGAATTCTCGCTTGTATTGACTGCATGTACATGGGGACTTTCAATCCCACATCGGTTTTCCACTTCAAAAATCTATCATTCAAATTTGTACTCTGTTAGCAATCCATGTTAGGATCACGTAGTAATTAAGTTAATCATGCATGGCCCGATGATGAAAAAAGAGGGCGCTCATTCAGTCTTACGGAAATTTCAGTCCCATTACGTTGCGGTCAGGAATAATCAATCGATCTTGATAAACGGTAATCATGTCCGAAAGATCTTTTTATTATTCCTGAACGGTCACGATCATAGAAAAGACTAAAGTGACGATTCCTCTGAGGGCCCCTTTTTCAAAACGCATTTTTCAAACACCTTTTTAAACACCTCTCTCATCAACCGGTAACCATTTTCGGATGTGACTCGGGTGCCTAACACCTTCCCGAGACCATAATACGACCCCGAACCTTTGTCTGGGGTCCAGACCCCCTTTTTGTGCCTTTAGTTTTTTTACTTATTATATTTCCTATGCCATGACCATTAGGGTTCCCTAAGCCTAGCAACGAAATTAGGGTGGCGACTTCATTGCATGCTGCTAGGCGTCCTTTTACGCCGAGCATCTGAAGGTCTCAAATTTCATTGCACACTCGCGAATTTTTAATTTTCAGGGCGCGACAGGCGTCATTGTCGGGGATTGAACGAAACTAATTTCTCTATTTTATTTGTATGACTAGGAGATCTGCACCTGATTTACTCCCCCTAGATCTCGAACTAACCAGGACAGAAAGAGGACTTCAAAGGCAAGCAAAATGATCATCTATTCATCATAGAGGAATTCCTCATCCTGCCCTCGACCGACATCTTTCCAACCTGGAACTTCCTCACCATCTCTTCTATCACGACCTAGCTTTTCTCCATCAAGACCTCGACGACGCTGAGTTCGTCCATCCAGAGATACCAATCATGGAAGATCCACCTACACCCCCTCCAAGGCCCAACACCCCTAACAACCATACTATAGAAGATCTCAATGCTGCCCTTGAAACACCAAGCAGTTGCATTGATTGGCCCGTTGTTGCTCATGACTGGACACTCAAGTCCGCAGTCATTCATCCCCTTCCCCTTTTCCGTGGTATCGCCAAGGAAAATCCTCATAGGCACCTCCAATAATTGCATTCTGTTTGCGAAGCTATGAAGCCCACCAACATTAGTATAAAGCAAGCTAAGATTACTGCATTCATGTGGTTCCTCAAGGACGACACCCTTGATTGGTTCTATGATCTCCCTCCTAGATCTATTCATTCTTAAACCGAGATGTCGAAAGCCTTCACAGACAAGTATTATCCAGCGTCCATAGCCATGGTTACTCGCAAGCAATTGGTCTCTATTCTTCAAAAGGATACGAAGGATCTCGACCAGTATTATGAACGCTTTAAGAAGTTGCGAGCGTTATACCCTTCCCACAACCTGATTGAGCATGCCCTCATCCAGTATTTTTGTGAGGGTTTGCGGGCACATGACAAGGCCTTGCTGAATGCAGCTAGTGGCGGTTCTCTATGTTCTCTCACCCCAGCTGCTGCCAAAGCTACCATTGAGCTCATGGCAAAGAACGCTACCCCTGCAAGTAGCAACAACAACGATCAAGGTGCCCAAGTGGCTGCAATGCAAAACCAGTTGACTGCTATCTCGGGCATGCTCCAGAATATGACAGCAACCCAGCTTGCCCAGGTCAAGGCATACCAAATATGTAATTTTTCGGATCACCCCACGGATACATATCCCTTTATTCCTGATGAAATCGACATAAATGCTATGGGAGTCCAAGTTAATGCTATGGGTAACTATAACCAAGCCCTGTATGGCCAAAACTATAACCAAGTATGGAGACACCCGAATCTCTGTTGGTGATAGCGTGTGTTTTATGCATGATTTTCCCTTCATTCTCACCTTGATTTATGGCATGATACTGCTAATTTGCTCTTATTCCCATCTTTATTGCAAATCTAGGCCAAAAGTGATATGATCTTGATTCTGATTTGGAGCCTTTGCACGGATCTAGTCCTCTTTGGGAGGTTGGCGTGATGATTAGATGGATAAATAGAGAAGATAACATCGCAAGGAGATTGCAGAAGAGTGCAGAGGATTTATAGTTGAAGATGAAGGAGTATTGATGGATAAATAAAGTAATGAACTTGCATACACGGTAAACCCTTCTAGGTGTAATTCCTAGACAACCTTACCACAAGCATACAAGGATCTCTAATCCAAGAGGAGAAGAAGGTAATGGATTCAGCCTTAAGGGCCACAGTTCCAAGAACCGGTTCCTAAGTGGTTTAAAGGCTCTATGATGAAAATAGATTAGTAAGTTTAAAGACAAGTCTAAAATGAACCTATTGTTCACTATTTATACTACTAGCTTATTACATGGGGAAAACCCCTAAATACCCTTAAAACAAAAGGTCCTCATGCTTGGCCTTGAGCGTGGGCTTGAGGAGCAAAGGCGCTGATGGGCATTGGCGCGTTGGCCATTGGACACGGGCGCACGCGAAGGCAAGGTGAGGGCGCGGGTGTGCAAGGGCATGCATTAGCAATGCGGGGCACGGGCCTGTGAGAGCAAGGCCTCGGCGTGGTCGTGTAGGGCTCCAATGGGTCATCGCCTCCCCAAATACATCCTCGACTCTTAGTGCCGAGAGGAGCATGACGACTAAGTCTGGGCTCATAGTGGGGGCTCGAAGGGAGGCTTCCGTGCTCGTATCAAAAAGGGAGGAATATGCGAAAACACATGTTTTTTGGGTGATTTCTGCAGTTCTCAAGCTTCAAGACTGACATCGAGGGCAAGACACCAACATTGCCATTGAGGCCTTGCCGTGGTTTCCATCATCGAGCCCTGGACAGACCAAAAGTGTTATTTCCACGTGTCCTTATTGTCGTGCTCCCACGTGTCACCTCTGATGTCTTCCAGTAAGTTCCGCCCAGATCCCCAAGAATATTCTCTCTAGTCCTCATGCCCTCGAGGCTAGTCTATCGTCTTGCCCTTGACGTCGTGCGCTTCCAGAATATTCCCAGAATATCTCCTTTCGGACCAAAGAGCTTTATTCTGTGTTTTTGAACTCCTTAGCTGGATTTTATCTTTTTGTAATGCCCTAGCTGGCTTTTGTCTTCTTGTGGGCAAGAGGGCCTATATAAGGCATTAGTTTTTAGGGTTTGGAGAGCTCCACCATATATTCATAGTAAATCTTTTTGTGTGCTTCTCTTCAGTTTTCTCTGCTGCTCCTTTTGGAGGAGGCGGATCAGAACATTTCCAGCAGCCTTGTACACAAACCGGAGCTTTGCTCCGGCCGGTATTTATCAAGTTTTCTCTTTTATCTCTTCTTTACTTGTTTTGCTTTCTAGATCTATTATTTATCTATTTTCGAGCATGAGTAGTTGATTTGTCTTGTTCTTAGCAAAGGTTATTTGAAGGTTGCATGGGTAGTTAAGACGCCTAAATGTGTTTATTATATTCTTAATGTTTTATTTGGTTGTTTGTTGATTTTAATTCGTCTAGGACTATTGGAGGACCAAAGAGCTTTATTCCGTGCTTTTGAACTCCTGAGCTAGATTTTGTCTTTTTGTAATCCCCTAGCTGGATTTTGTCTTCTTGTGGGCAAGAGGGCTTATATAAGGCTTTAGTTTTTAGGGTTTGGAGAGCTCCACCATATATTCATAGTAAATCTTTTTGTGTGCTTCTCTTCAGTTTTCTCCCCTCCTCCTTTTGGAGGAGGCAGATCAGAACATTTCCAGCAACCTTGTATATAATCCGGAGCTTTGCTCCGACCGGTATTTATCAAGTTTTCTCCTTTATCTCTTCTTTACTTGTTTTACTTTCTAGATCTATTATTTATCTATTTTCCAGCATGAGTAGTTGATTTGTCTTGTTCTTAGCAAAGGTTATTTAAAGGTTGCATTGGTAGTTAAGAGGCCTAAATGTGTTTATTATATTCTTAATGTTGTATTTAGTTGTTTGTCGATTTTAATTCGTCTAGGACTATTGGAAGCTTAATTACCTACTGGTTTTCCTTTTCGATTCAATTCTTTTGGGGTTGATTGGAAGCTTAATTACCTACTGGTCTATCCCTCTAGATTGCTGTCATCTTAATGGTAATAACTGACGTGAGGCCATTAAGAGTAGTAGACACCTATTGGGGACATCGCGAGAGGCCTTTCGTCTAGGGGTAAACAGTCGATTAGGGTATGTGATGCGAGCTTGACACACTAAGATGTCATGCCCTAGATATGTCTTACCTCCACTTCATGGGTGTTTTGAGTATTGCCTCCCCGCATTCGTGCCTGGGGGGACGGCAAAACTTCAAGGCCACCTCATATGTGGAAACGGGGGGTAGCTTCTCTTAAGAAGGTAAGTAAGGGGCCTACGTGGAAACATGACCCCTATAGCATGTCTATGACATGAGAATAGACTATCCTTGAGCCGATGATTATCATGCCCTCGACGTAAACTGAGAAAAACCTTTGCTAGGAATCTTTCTTATTTGCTTTCATGTCTTTATTTGTCATTCTGTTTGCATGTCCTGCCCTTGATTTCTGTTTGCATGTCGTGCCCTCGATTACTATTTTTATTAGTTAACTTGTTAGCTCTTATCTCTCTTGGTTAACTTGTTAGCCAACCAACCCCCCCTTTTTGTTACTGTCTCGGTTTGTTTGTCTTTGTCATGCATGAAAGTTAGCATATTACCCTAGTCTCCGTGGATCGACCCTTTTACCACTATGCACAATTTATTATGCACTTGATAGCAAGTCTTTATTATTTGTTTGATCGTGCCCTCGACAAGCACGCATCAGTTGGGTTAACAACGCTCAGTCACCCGGCCCTAGTGGACAGCCATAACAACATCCGTATGGTAACCACCCTCCACCTTTAAACATGCAACATTTCAAGCCTCGACCAATGTACAATTAATATCAACGCCAACTCTCTCAAGACCAGATCTTCACAGTCCCACCAATTCCTGACCCCAAACAATAAAAGAAGATCGAGGATCTTAAGAAGAAGATGAGTATCATGATGGGAGAAATGAAAAAGTTGAAAAACCAGGGTAGATTTCCAAGGCAGACAGAAAATAACCCAAAGCACAACGTTTGTGCTATAACTCTTTAAAGCGGCACTACCTTGACTCCTCCACTACATTAAGGCCTCAACATTTAAAATTCTCCAGAGTCCGAGCTCAAGCCCAAGACAAAAATCCAAAGAAGCCAAAAAATTTAGATGTCATGGAAGACCGAATCTGCTCTCCAAGAAGATCTCTACGGAACGATCCAAACTCACCTGAGTTTACCCAAGAGTATATTCACAAGATTCTTGAACCTCCTATCCCTCAACGACTAGCCAAATCAAAGAAGGAAACAAAGGACTGCGAGATATTTGATATGCTTAGCAAGGTCGTCAACATTCCACTCCTACAGGCAGTCAAGAACGTGCCTAGATATGCTAAATTCTTGAAATAATTGTGCACAAACAAGTGCAAATTAGCCGGCGTCAACAAGATAAGCGTGGGGATTAATGTTTCTGCCCATATACAACAGAAGATTCCTCCCAAATGCAAAGATCAAGGGATGTTCATTATTCCTTGCAAAATTGGCACCGTCAACATTGGTAAAACCATGTGCGATTTGGGAGCAAGCATTAATGTCATGCCCTTGACAATCTATAACAGTCTTGGCCTCCAACCTCTGAAAACCACCAGGCTCACCATCCAACTTGCTGACCGCTCAATTGTTTACCCCGAGGTTGTTATCGAAGATGTGTTGGTCCAAGTGGGTCTATTCCCAGCAGACTTCTACGTCATCACCATGGAAAATACAGATTCGACCAAATCATCAGATGTACTTCTAGGGCGACCGTTCCTAGCCACTGCTAGGGCCAAGATCAACGTCCATGATGCTACCATCTCCCTCGAATTTGATGGAGAGATCATCAAGTTCAACACGCTGGAATCCATGCGCTATCGTTCTGAATTTTCCAGTGTCAATTATGTTGATTTGATTGACCCTTTTGTTGATAAAGTTGCTGAATTAAATTCTACTGATCCTTTACAATTTGCCTTGGGCAAGAGCCTCACACCACCTCAAGTGGATGTCTTGACCTCGATGTTTGTCACCCCTCCAGAGTTGCATTCCGTTGTCGCAGCCCTAGAGGAATGCGCCATTGTCCCATATGACCCCCTAGTCATATCTCCCATCTGTTCTGATCACATTAAGTTGTCACCATTTATTGAGCAGGCTCCTGCCCTCAAATTAAATCCTTTTCCCTCTCATCTCAAGTATGTTTACCTAGGCATCGATAACTCTCTTCCCGTTATCATCTCTAACAAGCTCACCAGTTCTGAAGAGGTTAGGCTGATTTCCTTGTGAAAGAATTTAAACAAGCCATCGGATGGACTATCGTCGGTATTAAGGGCTTGTTACCAGCTTTGTGCACTCATCGAATCCATCTACAGGACACTAGTAAAATAGTTCGCCATCCTCAGTGCAGACTGAACCCACCTATGATGGAAGTGGTAAAGAAAGAGATATTGAAGCTATTAGATGCAGGTGTCATCTACCCCATTTCAGATAGCCCCTGGGTGAGCCCCGTTCAAGTCGTGCCCAAGAAAACTGGTCTCATTATCACTATTGGGCAAGACGGAGAATCAATCCCGACAAGAATTTAGAACGGTTGGCGAGTTTGTATTGATTATCGTCGTTTGAATATGGCCACTAGGAAAGATCATTTCCCTCTTCCCTTCACAGATCAGATGCTAGAGCGTCTCACGAGCAAGACTCACTATTGTTGTCTAGATGGATACTCTAGATTCCATCAGATTCCTGTTGCCCCCGAAGACCAAGAAAAGACCACTTTCACATGCCCCTTTGGCACTTTTGCCTACCGGCGTATGCCCTTCGGCTTCTGTAATGCCCCCGCTATGTTCCAACGATGCATGGTGAGCATTTTCTCAAAACTTATTGAAGACGGTACGAGGTCTTTATGGACGACTTCACAGTCTATGGTAACTCCTTTTTAGAATGCATGTCTAATTTGAAAAAATACCTACAAAGATCCATTGAGACTAACCTAGTATTGAATTTTGAGAAATGCCATTTCATGGTCAATCAAGGGCTCATACTTGGTCACATTGTCTCCAGCAAGGGCATAGAAGTAGACAAGGCAAAAATTGAAGTAATTGAGACCTTGCCCTATCCCACCAGTGTCTGTGATGTGAGCTCTTTTCTTGGGCACGCAGGCTTCTATCGGAGATTTATCAAGGATTTCTCAAAAATCGCCCAACCTATATGTTGTTTATTGCAAAAAGATGTTGATTTCAAATTCGATGAAGGCTGTCAAGCCGCTTTGGATACTCTCAAGTATAGGCTCATCTCTGCGCCTATCATTCGTGCCCCCGACTGGTCACTTCCATTCTAGATCATGTGCGACGCGAGCAACCAAGCTTTGGGAGATGTCTTGGGCCGGAAGAAAGACAAGGAAACTTACGTCATCTATTATGCCTCCAAATTGCTAGACCCCGCTCAGCAGAACTATACCACTACGGAGAAGGAACTCCTAGCAATCGTCTATGCCTTGGACAAGTTCAGACAGTATCTCTTGGGCACGAAAGTCATCATCTACTCGGACCACTCCACCCTCAGAAGTTTACTCAAGAAAGTGGATGCAAAACCCCGTCTCATCCGCTGGATTTTATTGCTGCAGGAATTCGACATCTTGATCAAAGATAAAAAGGGCTCAGAAAATTCGGTAGTTGATCACTTGAGCAGACTCCAAACTCAAGAAGAAGATTCGCTTATTCCCATCAGGGATACCTTCCCAGATGAATGCTTATGTCTTGCCCACGGTGTCCAATTTCCATAGTTCTCTAACATTGCTAATTTTTGTGCTACTGGCTCCTACCCCGCTGATGTTTCTCCCTCCGAACGTACCCGGATTAGGAAGCAGTCCAAATATTACATTTGGGACAACCCATATTTTTGGAAGCATTGCTCGAACCACATCATCTGTTGTTGCGTGACTATGGATGAAGTGGCCTCAATCTTGAGATTCTGTCATTCATCAATAGAAGGGGGTCATTTTGCTTCTAAAAAGACCGCCTTGAAGATTTTGGAGGCTGGTTTCTACTGGCTATCCATTTTTTAGGACAACTATCTCTTTTGTGCATCATGCCCTCAATGTCAACTCATGGGCAATATTGGAGCAAGGAACCAGATGCCCCTGACCAACATCATCTCTTGCGAAATTTTTGATATCTGGGGTATTGACTTCATGGGCCCCTTCCCGAATTCTTTCGGCAATATGTACATTCTCTTTGCCATAGACTATGTCTCCAAGTGGATGGAGGCAAAGGCAACTCGAACGGATGACCCTAAAGTGGTGGTAGACTTCCTACACACTGACATCTTCTACCAATTTGGTACACCTCGAGCTCTAATAAGTGATCGTGGCACTCATTTTTGTAATCGTGTAGTGTCCTGCCTCCTCAATAAATATGGAGTCCATCATCAAGTCTCTACAACTTATCATCCCCAAATAAATGGTCAAGCTAAAGTTTCCAACCGTGAGATCAAGTCTATACTCGAGAAGATGGTCAACCAATCTCGCAAAGATTGGAGTACGAAGCTCGATGATGCCCTTTGGGCCTATCAAACTGCATTTATGACCCCGATAGGGATGGCGCCATACAGAATTATTTATGGGAAACCGTGCCACCTACCGGTCGAGATAGAACACAAGGCTTTCTGGGATATCCGTTAAGTTAACATAGATCTTGGGCATGCTGGTCAGCACCACCGTCTACAGATTCAGGAATTGGAAGAAGTAAGAGACGATGCCTACGAAAATGCTTTGATCTACAAGGGCAAGACAAAGGCCCATCACGATAAGCAACTTCTTCCTAAATCTTTTACTATTGGGCAGAAAGTGTTATTGTACAACTCTCGTCTTCGCCTTTTTGCAGGAAAGCACAAATCTAAGTGGATAGGACCCTTCATAGTCAAAGAAATTTTCGATCATGGAGCCTTTGAAATCGAGAACCTGGACACAGGCACTCTTTTTAAAGTGAATGGCCACAGGTTGAAACCATTTTATGAAGGATTCAAACCTTCCACAGTGGAGGAGATGGCGGTGGCTAACCCACCCGTCGAGCCCTAGACAACCAGTTCCACGTCTAGGCCTCGACGTTAAAAGAGACCATGACGGGAGGCATTCCACATGTTGTCCCGCTCTTTTATTTTTCTTTATTGTCTTTTGTTTAATTCTAGAACTTTTTCGCATTTTACTTTTTTTCTTAGTTTTGGTTTTATTTTTATTTAATTGCATCAACCAATATTAATTAGGACTTTCCTTTTATTATTTAGGATTTTCTCTTCCTATTTTTCTCCACTAATCTCTCCCCTTTCCTTTTTCAAGTTGATTTTATTATTTTATTATTACCTATTTTATTCCCTCCTTTATTCTCTCTTTTTGTCCTCATCCATGCTAAACCCTTTTTTCAATTTGAAAAAGCTACCTTTAGGTGGTTGGAATATGCCCAGGCTCGTTGCTCCGCTCTCTCAATGCACCACGTCAACACCAGCAGACAAAAAGAAAGCCCTCATTAATAAGAACTGTGCTATTTGTGTCAGATGCTAAATCCCTCTCTCTCACGCTCATTCTCTATCTCCACTCAACCAGTTGCTCCAGTCCCATCAAATGTCCATTACCATGGCCCAAACAAAGAAAGTCTCCCACAAAAGAGCCTCAGGCAGCCGTCTGACATCCATACCGCATAGCCCTGAAGCCTCAAATCCTACCTCCTTCTCGCCAGAATCCTCCACTGAATCCACTCAGCGACCCACCATAGCACAAACGAGACCCACCACTTCGCAAGCCACTATAAACCCCAAAACTCAACCAGAACCAGCAGCTTCCTCCTTAAAAGAGTACAAAACTGGCACTGACGAGCCCAATCCTCCCGGATCTTTTCTAGCAGCATCCGCTATGACAAGATCAGAGAGAGTTTTAAGAAAAAACCTCTAATATGTGAGTAGTCCGGCGAAGAAAACAACCACCCCATCAAAGGATTCGAAGGAGATGATAGTGGACGAGGCGCTGGCCGAGATTTTGGTGTCAGATGAGGAAATGACGTAAGTTCCACAAGGAGAAGAAGGAGATGACGATGATGGTGACGACAAAATGGATCAAGATGTCACAGAAACCAAGGGAGAGATAGCTAATGAGAAGCCCACCGAGGAAACACTAGTAACACCCAAGAAAACCAAAACTCCAGTATGAGTAGAACTACCAACAATGGTGGATAAAAAAAGAAAGTAGTCAGTCACCAAGGGCAAGGGAAAGGCCTCGTTTTCAAAGAAAGCTCTCCGTCAGGACGACGCTTCACCTATCTCTGGCAAGAATCCAGTCTCTTCTTCCGCCCCTCGACCATCTTCGACCCAGGTGACTTCTGACAATCTTTCCCTTAATGAATTTAACTGCATGCTATACTTTGTTAAGCCTAGTGAGTTGAAATCTAATTCTTATAAAAATGCCTTAACTGTCATCCCTGCTGTTTTTGCTGCTGATGTTGCTTTTCGTGAGCTGACCGATAATCCTGAAGCTGAATTTAACCCAAAATCCTCTAAAGCCTATGAACTCACTGATCCTGCACTACGAATCTTGCATCGATATCTAGCCCTCATCTTCACAGGTAGATGTAATTCATCGGGCTAGTTATCGTTGCAAGAATTGTTTTTCTTGTGGTATATGAAGCACAAACGTAGGGTCAATCTAGGATTTTGGGTAGCTTTAGCCATAATTCATGTTAAGAATAGCTCTCGTGGTCCCTTTTTAGGATCTCTCATGACTTTGCTTGCTGTCAATATGCATAATTTGGATTTGAACTAGGGTGACCTTAGTGAGCCTCTTGCTTTTAAGGATTTAGACCCTCATACCCTTGATGGGATGGGGCATTTATGTCTCTCACAAGGGTGTTCTGAGTTTCTCTATAGGATGTACTCCATTAGGGGAAAAGGTCTTTGGCACGAAGAATGGAGGCTATTTCAGCTTCCCTAATCATTCGAGGCCCCGAATTCCAGCAGCCCATCCTGCCCAGGCCGAGTCCTCCCATTCTGCCCTAGATGTTGCTCCAGCAACCAACCCTTCTGGTCTAACTATTTTTCATGCCCCTGCAGTTGCGTGTTTGCTCCAGTCAATCCTTACCGCGCTTCAGGCCTTGACGATTGAAGTTGCGAGGCGCAACTTGCCTCCATCCTGATCGACCCTCAAACAATTTCCTTTTATCTTTTTATTGTTGCTTTAATTTCTGCTGAACTTGTTATTTTAACCCTTCTCGCATTAAGGACAATGCGCAGCCTAAGTGTGGGGGGAGATTTATTGGTTGCATGACTGCATGTTTTGTGGAACTTCAAAAAAAAATATTCAGATTTTTATTTTATCTCTAGGATTTTTGACAGCTATTTTGCCACTGCCCAGTTTTCAAATCCCCCATGTATGGACACACACCTTTTTCGACTTGAGCACATTGAACAAAACTGCCCTTTGGCATGTCAAGCCCTAATTAGTCGAACTATGCATGTTAACCCTTATATCCACATCTAGGCCTGGACACCAGTAGTTAAAATAGCACCCTGTGAGCATATTAAGCCTCTATGCCATATTTTTCATGTGCGATTGAATCCTTAGCTAGGCACTAACTAGGTTTGCATGATATTCGTGGGTATAGGCATCATTAGTCATGGGAAAGCATCGAAAATGACGAAAGTCTTTGCATCATTTCCTATTTTTCTTTTCTTTCTTTACTTTTCCTTCTTTTACATTTCCCACCTCTTGCCCTCGACATCCATTTACCCCTACCCCTCTCTATTTCTTCCTTCTAACCACTTGAGCTGATTTTATTGATCTTTTTCCTTGGCAGGTGAGCGGTATTTGAAGAGGGCTTTGTCGAGGGCTAGACAAGTAGAAAAGCCAAAGTGTGGGGAAGCCCCAAAATCAAGTATCGGTGCTGAAAGTAGATCTAGGGCAAGCTGTAAAAAGAAAATAAATAAAAGAAAGATCTTGCCCTAGCAAAAGAAGTCCAAGTCACCAAGGTTCGTGCCCCCCTTAAATATATATATATATTTCAAATCAAAGAAAGTAGTTCTTGCTTTCAAAATAAAAGAAAAAAAAAGGGTCGGGCACAAATACAAAAGAAGTCACTACTAGCACCAGTCAAAAGAAAGATCTTCCCCACTAGAAGAGAAGTTGTTGTCTAGCCCCCGCATCCTATCCTACCCTCGACAAGTACTGTCTCGCCAGTTCTCCTTTTTTCTAGCCAAGGAATCTCTCCAGGTTTGAGCTGGATATCTTTTTTCGTATTCTCTTTTTTATGTTTCTTCTTTCTCTTTCCTTTTCTTTTTCCCTCTATTTCCCTTTCCCTTCTCCCACTATTTCTTCCTTTTCCTACCCGTATCCATTCTCCGCCCCCCTTATTTTTAAGATGCAAAGTTCTTTTTGATTGATAGATTGCCCATGCATGTGGATTTTAGCTCGGATTGATATGCAAACTCTATTGGTGCTGTGTTATTTGCATTATTTTGAGTGAGCAAACACCTAGCCTTGTTTGTGAGTGGGAGCACAAACACTTATCTTGTGAGGATTACTTGTGCTTAGGCCTGGTGTGGTAAAGTCTTAACCTTAGGGTCGTTATCCTTCTGATTTGATGCAGGTGTTATCTAGGCAGAATCGACTTTGTCAAGGCCTAGCTTGCTGACTGGTTTGTTTATTCTTGTGCCATGCTTGAATGGGTGTTGTTCGTTCTTGGGGTATTTTTAGTTTTGTAAATGCTCGAGGGCGAGCATTGGGCAGTGTGGGGATGTTTGATAATGTGTGTCTTGAGCATATTTTTCTCCTTATTTTTGGCCTTTTCTTAGGCATGATGCTGCTAAATTGCCTCTATTTCCATCTTTATTGCAGATCAGTGCCAAAAGGAAGAAATGAACGAAAATATGCAGTTTTTGATGGATTTCTTGGGACCTCAAAGCATCAAGGCCTAGAAGATCGAAGTGTCGTCATACCCTCGACGCTAACCACACCAAAGAGTAGTCTATTGCCCACGACGTTTCTGCATCAGTTCTAAATCAAAGGCTAGAGAGAAAGATTCCTAAAGATTCACATGGGATTCCTTGCGTCTCTATAAAGCACCAGGCGCTTCCAGAAGATCCCAGAATATTACTCCTTAAGGAGCGTGCTCTGCCAAGTGGTGTCCCTCTCACCCCTTAGCTGTTTTTGTCCCCTAGCGGGTTGTTAGGATATTTAAGCTAAGGTTTTAGGGTTTTTACGGGAGAATACATCATTATTACCTTTACCTTAATTTTAGGGATTGGTGCTCTTCCATTATTAGCAGCGCCATCACCTTGTAAGAGGAGGAAGCTTTGATTTATCCATCGGTTTATTCCAAGATATTTCCTTATCTCATCTTGTCTCTTTAATATATTTATGTTATTTGTTGTTTCTATCTACTATTTGCGTTTGATTATGAGTGGCTAAGCTTTCATCTTCTTAGTAAAGGGTGTTTCAAGGGTTGCAAGGATTAGTTAAGAGGCCTAAACGTGTTTAATATATTTTTATTGTCATATTCGTTTGTTTGCCGCTTTCTTGCTATTTTCATCTAGAAATGTTTGGAGCTTGATCAACTACTAGTATTTCTTTGTGATTGATGTCATCCTAATGGTATTAACTGACGTAAGGCTATTAGGAGAAGTAGACACCTAGAGTGGAGTCATCGCAATAGAGTTGTCTCGTCCATCTAAGGCAAGCAGCCGATTAGGGCGTTGCCATGAGTCTGACAACCTGAGAGGTATCACGCCCTAGACATGTCTTACCTCTGCTTCATGGGCGTTTTAAGTATTGCCTCCCCGCACTCGTGCTTGAGGGGACAGCGAAACGTCATGGCTACCTCATATGTGGAAACGGGGGGTAGCTCCTCTTACGAAGGTAAGTAGGGGAGCTACGTGGAAACATGGCCCCTATAGCATGTCTATGGCACAAGGATGGAATATCTTTAAGTTGATGATTAACTAGCCCTGATTGCAACCTAAGAACACCCCTTGCTAAGATCCCTTCTCATCTGAGTTTATATCTTTATTTACAGTCTTCCTTTATTATCTTGCCCTTAATTATTCTTTACTTTCATGCCCTTGATATATGCTTTTAATTAATTATTTTGTTAGCAACCAACTCTGTGATTGATTAATTAGATCAATCGACCCCCCTTTGAGTTACTATTTCAATTAGTTGCATTTACTGTTGTCATACATCTAAAGTGAGTTTTTACCCTTCAATCTCTGTGGTTCAAGCCTGTCTTGCCCTTTACACATTTTAACCATGCAATTAGACATCAGGAAATATTATTAGATTTGAGTGACGATCAAATTTTGGTGCCGTTGTCGGGGATTGAACGAAACTAATTTCTCTCTTTTACTTGTATGACCAGGAGATGTGCACCTGATTTACTCCCCCTAGATCTTGAACTAACCAGGACAGAAAGAGGACTTCGAAGGCAAGCAAGAGGATCATCTATTCATCGTAGAGGAATTTCTCATCCTACCCTCGACAGACATCTTTCCAACCTGGAACTTCCTCACCATCTCTTTATCACGGCCTAGCTTTTCTCCATCAAGCCCTCGACGACGCTGAGTTCGTCCATCCAGTTCGTGCAAACATCAAATCAGCTCGATTGGGCAGAGATGGAGAGGGCGGTCTTTCTTGGTAGTCTGACACGTCCTCTTTTACTGAGATTTATTTAGCTTTGTTGAGTATGCAAAGTTCGTCTCAGTTGATAGTTAAGTTTGGGTTGCACTCCATAATCGAAGCTTCTATGGTTCCACCATGTACGATCAAGAGTAGATGTGTAGGAATCGTAGTACTCTTCATAACTCCCTTGCGGCACGATTCAAAAATCCCCTATGGCCGCCCATAAAATCCTTCATATGCGACATTCCTTGCACCATAGTTGCCTGCATCAAAATACTGAGGAAAATGGTTAAATTTAAAATAAGAATTAAAATTAGACATTATTTAAAAGAGAGAAAAAAATAAAAATAAAAGTCTAGATTCGTCTAGTGAAAGACTTAAAACCACTCCCCGTCAACGACGCCAAAATTTGATCAGTTGTCGAAGCCGTAAAAAATAAATACAACTTATCACTAGCTACAAAAAAGATTTAAGATAATGGTTAGAGGTTCAATCCATAGAGAATGGACAAGACTAGACAAAGACTAGATATGAAAAGAAAAAAAAACAACAAAGGGGTTTGAGATTGAGAGTTAAACTAATTAAACTAATTGCAGAATAAAGAAGAAATCAAATAAAAGAAAACTTCCTTGTAAAGATGAATATACAGTTATGATTCCCAATGAACCAATCATAGATTCAACAATATTTAATTCCAAACTCGTAGTTGAGCTATAGAGACCAGGTACACTTAGGTCTCCTACTTTCCTTCTTAAGAGAAGTCTGCCTAGAAGGCACTTAAGAACAGTCCTTGACTATCTAATAACCCCTAGAAGGCACATAGAGGGATTTAACCAAATAGTCCATGAAGTGGAGGAAATACCCATCTAGGGCAAGACGTACAAGGCACTTGCCGGCTTTAACCCTAATTAGTTATTTACTCTAACCGAATTGGACCAATGATATGATGACTTCGTATTAGGTGTCTACTCTATCCTACAGCCTCGTATGATTGTTAATACTATAAAAATGACTGTAACAGCTTGGGCAAGACATAGATTGATCAGACCATAAATCAAACACAAGCAATATGATGTTCAAGTAATAAATAAATAAATACAAGCACTGGAATATATTATGCACGATTAGATCTCATGGTCGAATGAATAAAAAACCTTCAATTATGATACGATCCTAGGGGGCTAGGATGCGCTTTCTGACGATCTAGTTCAAAGTTTGGATTTCAATGAGGAAAATAACTCAACGAGTGCGAACTTAAGCCTGAAGACAACCTGTGTCAACCAACCTGCGACAACTAGTGAGGTTTTACTTGTGAATTAACTGAGTGTTCTAACTCAATTAAATACAATGTTCATGATAGCGTGTTTTTATTGTAGGTTTTTCTCTCTTATTACGGCCTTTTCGAGGGCATGATACTTCTGATTTGCCCATTTTCCCCATTTTTTTGCAGATCAGTGCCTAATGGGTGAAAAGAGCGAAAATGAGCATTTTTGGAAGGATTTCTAGAGTTTTGAAGATCGAGGCCTAGAAGAGTGGAATGTCATCGTGCCCTCGACGCTAACCAGACCAGTGAGTTGTCTTGTGCCCTCGACACATCTGCATCAGATCAAAGATCAAAGAGCCAAACAAAGGAATCTCCAAAGATTCGCAAGGGATCCCAAGCGTTTCTAAATGGTGTCAGGTGCTTCCAGAAGATTCCAGAATATTCTCTGCCAAGGACGCGTCCCCCCTGTGTGCTAACGCCCTCCCAAGTGCTGACACCCTCTCTCCTTTAGCTGTATTTTGTCCCCTAGCTAGTTTTTAGGCTATATAAGCTTAGCTTTAGGGTTTTTGCATGGCGGCTGTCCTAAGACACTCTCTCACTTTTACCTAATTTTTAGGGATTCTCTCATCCTCTTTTTGAGCACCGTCGTTAGCTTGTAAAAGGGAAAGCTTCGATTTCCACAATCGGTTTTATCTAATACACTTCTCTTTTATTTCCTTTAATTTTGTTTGTTATTTTTCTCTTCTACTTTCTGTTTATATTTTGTTATGAGTAGCTAAGTCCTATCTTCTTAGTAAAGGGTGTTTCAAGGGTTGTAAGGTTCAATTAAGAGGCCTAATGCATGCTTAATATATTCTCTTGTCATATTCGGTTGTTTATCATTTTATTCCTATGCTTATATAGAAATGTTGAGGGCTTGATCAACTGTTGATATTTCTGTGTGAGTGTTGTCATTCTCTTGGTTATAACTGACGCGAATCCTTGAGTTAATAGTAGACACCTAGTGGAGATATCGCGAGAGGTCTTTCGTCTAGGGATAAACGGTCGTTTAGGGTATGTGATGCGAGCTTGACACACTGAGATGTCACGCCCTAGATCTGTCTTGCCTCCACTTCATGGGCGTTTTGAATAGTGCCTCCCCGCATTCGTGCCTGGGAGGATGGCGAAACGTCGAGGTCACTTCATATATTTGTGCCCATGACTAACTGACCTAGAAAGCAACCTGAGAACACCTTTTGCAAAGATCTCTTCCCATCATATTTATATCTCTCCTACAGTCTTTCTTATTATCTTGCCCTTGAATTGTTTTTTGTGATCTTGCCCTCAATTGTTCTTTGCAATCGAGCCCTCGAATGATTGCTACTTTTATGCTGGGATTTGCTGTTTTAATTATTTATCTTGTTAGCTCCCAAATATGCGTTGATTAATTCGTTAATCAACATAACCCCCCCCCATGTGTTACTTTTGTATTTGGTTGCATTTATTCCCTGTCATACATCGAAATTTAGATATTATTGCTTCAATCTCTGTGGTTCGACCCTGTCTTGCCCTGTACACATTTATTTATGCATTTAGGCATCAGAAAAAATATAAGTATATTTGACCGACGAACCAAATTTTGGTGTCGTTGTCGGGGATTGAACGGTACTAATTTATTTCTTTTTACTTGTATGACTAGGAGATCTACACCAGATCTACTCCCTTTAGATCTCAAGTTGACTAGAACCAAAAAAGGACTTCGGAGGCAAGCTAGAGGATCTTCTGCCCAGCGTAGGGGAATTCCTCATCCTGCCCTCGAAAGACAGCCTCTCAATCTGGCCGACCCAGCCCATCAGTTCTATCAAAACCTAGCTTATCTACATCGAGGCTCCGAAATTCCTACAGCCGCCTTCCTTGATATCCCAGCCATGGAAAACTAGGATGATCATGTGCGTCCTGAAGACCCACCACCACCTCCTCCAAACCAGCAATCCATAGACCACCTCAATGCAGCCCCCGATATGTCGAGCAGTTGTATTGTCTGGCCTGCTGTCCCTCATGATTGGACCCTCAAATCAGCCATCATGTACTATCTACCTACCTTCCGAGGTGTCCCTAAAGAAAGTGCTCTTCGTCACCTTCAACAGCTCCACTCAATCTGCAAGGCCATGAAACCTCCCAACGTCAACATTGAGCAAGCAAAGCTGCGCGCTTTTATGTGGTCTCTCAAAGACGATGCCCTCGACTGGTATTACGACCTTCCTCCAAGATCCATCCACTCTTGAGCGGAAATGTCCAAGATCTTCACTGAGAAGTACTATCCAGCATCTATCGCCAACACCACGCGCAAGCAGCTTGTATCCATAGTCTAGAGAAAAGAAGAGGATCTGGCCCAGTATTATGAAAGATATCTAAAGATGCAGTCCATGTGCCCCTCGCACAATCTCAACGAGCTTGCCCTTATTCAGTATTTCTATGAAGGCCTCAAGGCTCACGACAAGGCCCTTCTCAACGCTGCTGCCAATGACTCTCTCACTGCTCTTACACCAGCTGCTACAAAGGCTACCATCGAACTCATGGCCAAGAATGCCACAATTGAGGTTGGCAACAGTCAAGGCCAAGATGCCCAAGTTGCAGCATTACAGAACCAACTGACCTCTCTCACAGGAATGTTTTAGAATTTCATGGCAGGACAGTCCGCACTAGTCAAGGCCTGTCAAATCTGTAATTTTGTGGACCACCCCACAGATGCATGCCCCTATATCCTAGACGAAATCCAAGTGAACGCTGCTGGTTAGTACATTCAGGCCCCATATGGTCAAAACTACAACTAGGGCTGGAAGCAACAGAATCCAAGATGGGTTCCCAATCCTCAGTCGTCCGGCCCTAGCCAGCAGCAACAAAATCCTTATGGAAATCACCCACCCCTTCCCAACATGGAAAACTTCAGACCTCAACCCACGTATAATCAGTATCAACGCCAACCACCTCAAGACCAGACTTTCGTCGTGCCCTCGAATGTCGCATCACCTATTAAATCCAAACAATAAAAGGAAATCGAGGAACTTCGAAAGCACGTGAGTACCTTGATGGCGGAGATGAAGGAGCTGAAGAATCAAGGGAGATTTCCATCCCAAACTGAAACCAATCCGAAGCACAATGTCTGTGTAGTGACTCTATGAAGTGGAACGATCTTGACTTTTCCAGCATATCCTGCCCCCGACATTGGAAACTCTCCAGAGTCTGAAATCAAGCCAAAACCCAGATCGAAGAGCCCAAAAGTGCCCCGATTTGTCGAGGTTATGGAAGAGAGAATCCGTTCTCCCAGAGGTTCACCGAGGAATGACCCCAATCCACTCGAATTCACCCAGGAATACATTCACAAGATTCTCGAGCCCCCATTTCCCCAAAGGCTGATCAAGTCCAAGAAGGAAAATGAGGACCGCGATATCTTCGACATGTTCAGTAAGGTGGTTGTAAACATTCCTCTCCTCTAAGAAGTTACGAATGTGCCCCGCTACGCCAAGTTCCTAAAACAGTTGTGCACGAACAAGAGTAAATTGGCTGAAGTTAACAAGATCAGTGTAGGAGCAAACACTTCTGCCCATATCCAGAGGAAGATCCCCCCGAAATGCAATGATCAAAGAATGTTCATCATTCCCTGCTGAATCGATATAATCGACATCAGGAAAGCCATGTGTGATTTGAGGGCAGGAATTAATGTCATGCCCTTGATCATCTACAATAGTCTTGGGCTCGAACCTCTCAGACCTACCAACCTAGCCATTCAGCTTGCTGATCATTTTATTATCTACCCCGAGGGGCTCATCACAGATGTCTTGGTCCAAGTGGGTGAATTCTTATTCCCAGCTGATTTTTATGTTATTGCCATGGAGAATGAAGACTCCACCAAGTCAACAGACGTTCTTCTCGGTCGACCCTTTCCGGCCACTGCCCGAGCAAAGATTGATGTTCATGACGCAACCATCACCCTCAAGTTTGACTGGGAAATTATCAAGTTCAACGTGCTAGAGGCCATGCGATACCCCTTTGAATTTTCCAGTGTTAAGTATATTGATTTGATTGACCCTTTTGTTGAAGAACTTGCTGAACATCATTCTACTGACCCTTTACAAGTTGTCCTTGACAGGAGTCTGACCCCAACTCTCTTAGATGTCATGGCCTCGACACTTTCCACACCACCTGAGCTGCATTTTGTCGTCGCTGCCCTAGAAGAGTGCGTTATTATCCCGCATGAGCCCACAATGGTGTCTTCTAATTGCCCAAACCATGTCAAGTTATCTCCATCTATCGATTAGGCTCCAACCCTCGATCTGAAACCACTACCTTCCCATCTGAAGTATGCTTATCTCGGCCCCAATAACTCTCTGCCTGTCATTATCTCCAACAAGCTCAAAAATCCTGAAGAGTCTAAGCTGATTTCCTTGTTGAAGGAATTCAGACAAGCCATAGGCTGGACCATCGCAGATATCAAGGGCTTGTCACCAGCGCTATGCACTCATCGTATTCACTTGGAAGATGCTAGCAAGACTATACGCCAACCACAACATCGATTGAATCCACCCATGATGGACGTGGTCAGGAAAGAAGTGCTGAAATTGCTTGATGCGGGCGTTATCTACCCCATTTCTGATAGTCCATGGGTTAGTCCTATACAAGTCGTGCCCAAGAAAACTGGTATCACCATTACCATTGGGAAAGACGGCGAATCTATTCCGACCGAATCCAAAATGGGTGGCGTGTGTATCGACTACCGCCGCTTGAATGCTACCACCAGAAAAGATCACTTCCCTCTTCCCTTCATAGACCAGATGCTGAAACGTCTCGCTGGCAAGACCCATTATTGTTGTCTAGACGGTTACTCCGGTTTCCATTAGATCCTAGTTGCCCCCAAAGACTAGGAGAAGACCACCTTCACGTGCCCTTTCGGCACCTTTGCTTATAGGTGTATGCCCTTCGGCTTGTGTAATGCCCCCGCCACCTTTCAGCGCTGTATGGTGAGCATTTTTTCTAAATTGGTCGAGGATGGTATAGCAATCTTCATGGATGACTTCACGGTTTATGGTAATTCCTTTTCCGAGTGTATGCTCAAATTGAAGAAATGTTTAAAGCGCTGCATAGAAACCAATCTTGTCCTCAATTTCAAGAAATGCCACTTCATGGTAGATCGAGGCCTCATTTTGGGTCATATCTTCTCGGCCAAGGGAATCGAGGTCGACAAGGCCAAGATTCAGGTGATTGAATCCTTGCCATACCCAGCCTGTGTTCATGATGTGCGATCTTTTCTAGGGCACACCGATTTATTAAAGATTTCTCCAAAATTGCCCAACCCATGGGCCGCCTGCTCTAGAAAGAAGTTACTTTTGATTTTAATGAGAATTGCAAAGCCACCTTCGAACTTCTCAAAAACTAGCTTATCTCAGCTCAGATCATTCGTGCCCCCGATTGATCCCGACCTTTGGAGGTCTTGTGCGATGCTAGCAATCAAGCCCTAGGCGCCGTTTTGGGCCAGAAGAAGGACAAGGAGACTTACGTCATTTACTATGCTTCCAAGCTATTAGATCCAGCTCAGGAGAACTACACAACCATAGAAAAAGAGCTTATGGCAGTTGATTATACCCTCGACAAGTTCAGGCAGTATCTCTTGGGTACTGTTGCTACCCGAATTTTGACTTACGTCACAGCTTTCTTTATTTTGCTTGTCACACTGATAGCCCGTTTACGTCAAATTTCGATCGATTTTTTATCATGGGCTATTTGTTTTAATATTTCACGTCATTCCATGTCTTTTGAGTTTTTCATATTTTTCTCGTATTTTTGACTAAACCGTATTTGCGGTTTTCCTCGCATACATTTATGTATTTTTACGTTTAGCGCATTAATAGGTCATCTAGATCAAATTTCTGTCGATT
This sequence comes from Viola odorata, assembly GCA_963691705.1. Lineage (NCBI taxonomy): Eukaryota > Viridiplantae > Streptophyta > Magnoliopsida > Malpighiales > Violaceae > Viola > Viola odorata. The sequence goes on from OY829542.1 coordinate 25,139,738, forward strand.
CTTGGTCCTAGGATACTTTGTTTAAAATTTCGTGCCATTTCGTGTCTTTTTATTTTTTTCATATTTTTAACCGTCTTTATGCGAACCTCTTTCAGTCCCGAGTAAGTTTCCTCGAACAATGGGTCGAACATGTTATTTATTTGTTTGATAATTACCTACTATTTTTCTCTTTCACACCATCTCGTTTGGTTTCGTTCAATTTTTCCCTAAGGGCATTTATTTTGCGTTCGAACCTTTTGACATTTCTGAAAGAGAAAATAAACACGTTAAATCAAATTTCGCATTTATTCACCGTACACTAGTTTTCTTGTCTTATTTTTCTGCACGTCATTTTTCCCTCGGATAGAATTTATTTTCACTTTGTACAAATCCGCTCGTACCAAAAATATCCTATTCGTATCCAAAAATGTGCATTAATTGCAATTAATGCATGTTTATCTAAAATCGCCTCACCTTTCTTCCTAGCTAGCCTCGCCGACTCTCCTGTGATCATCACAAACTTCCCATCAGCAATCCTTGACCACACAAAGCCCAAACTTGGCCTCCACTCCGGTCATCCTTATCCTTCCACCTCCCCCGCCGATTCTCGGCCTTCCCCTATAAATAGCATGCTTCATATAACAAGAAAAGGGCACCAAAATCTCCTCTTAATCTCCATTTCTTGCACTACCTTCTTGGCTAAAACCTCTCCTGGACAAGGTAAGCTCGCTCTCCCTAGTTTTCTTTTAATTTTCATTTTTGCTTATAATGCATGAATAAATTGTTAAAACTTGCCTCACATGCTTAGTTTTCATGCCAATTTCGCATCCCTTGCTTCAATTTAATGGCATGATGCCTTGAGTAATTAATAGCCATGTATGCATATTAATTAGCATGAGATTTTTGTTAAAAAATGTCACTGCTATGTTAATTTTCCTTGCTATTTTTATTGAGTTAAATTGCTGTTGTGTTGCTTGTGTTTTTGGGTTGATTTATCATGTTTGAGTTTCCTTGGTCGCCGGCCATGGCGTCGGTGACGTGATGAAGAAGAAGAAGAAAGGTAAAGGCGGGAAAGAAAAATGAGAAAGGTGAAGCCAAGCCCATTTTATTTTAAATTAAAATTAGCTAAGCCTATTTTTTAATGTCCAAAAATCCAAAATATGGGGCCCAGCCCATTTATTTTCGTCAAATCGCATAAAATGTTCGTATGCTTTTCATGACATGTTTAAATCGTATGAAATGTTCGTATGCTTCTTATGACATGTTTAAATCATATGAAATGTTCGTATACTTTTTATGACATGTTTAAATCATATGAAATATTCGCATGCTTCCTTTCGTAATTATGCCACGTTTTAATTATTCGTAAGATCTCTCGCATGAAATAAATTGCTTACTTGTTTATCATGTTTATTTAATTGTTTGCTCGTCAAATTAAATAAATGTTTGCATGCGCTCTTTATTATTTATTTGTTTTCAAACCATCGCTAACAATTTCAATTTGCAAGGTAGATCAAGTTCACGCAACGCGAGTACGCTTTCTAGACTCTTTTATTTATTCAATGTTTTCTGCAAATATTACTTATATGCATGTTATTTAGAAAAATGTTAAAAAACTCGTGTCATAATTGTATGCATGATAAAATCAACACACATGCTTACTTGTTTAAAATCACTTGCTTTGTTTATGCCATGAAATTAATTGTTATACATTGATACATGAGCATGGTGGCTTTGATCCCACACGGTTATATGCATTCATTAAATCGGTATTATGTTAGTTTTATCAATGATAGGACCACGTAGTAATTAAGTAATCAAGCATGGCCCGATGATAAAAAAGGGGGAACGTCCGCTCTAGCATACGAACAAACGGTAACCCCGTCCTTCGGTCCCGATCGGAAATAACAATGTACCAACCAAAAATTCTAAGATGTAACGTCACCTTTGAGGGCCCAACTCTCTTGTGAAAAATACTTGAATAATCGGAAAGTGGCCCAATTTTCGTAACAGGATTTCGGTTGACGCTCTACGATCGTTTACCTTGTAAATGATTAGAAAGTGGCCCGTTTCCGTGCGTGGGATTGGTTGACATGCTTCGATGATTTATTCATTTTTCGTGTTAAAAATAATCAGAAAGTGGCCCAATTTTTGTAACAGGATTTCGGTTGACGCTCTACGATCGTTTACCTTGTAAATGATTGGAAAGTGGCCCGTTTCCGTGCGCGGGATTGGTTGACATGCTGCAATTATTTGTTTTCGTGTCAAGAATTAAACATAGTAACACCTCTCAACTTTATAACCAATAACCTTTTTAAAGGATGTGACTCGGGTGCCTAACACCTTCCCGAGTCCATAATACGACCTCGAACCTTCGTTCTTAGATTTAGACCACAAGTGCCTTAGTTTTTTAATTTTTTTATGCCATGACGCTTAGGTTCCCTAAACCTAGAAAATAAATAGGGTGGCGACTTCATTTGTATTATGCAAGGCATCGATATATGCTCCGCATCCGTCCTGAACCTAAACTCATTTTCAACGAAAAAATGGGTGCGACAGTTTGGCGACTTCACTAGGGACTTTAGGGTCAAAGCCGATTTTTTTGAAAGGTGTTTGTTTTTTTTATTTACTTGTTTTTTTTAAACTATTTTCGTGGCTATTTGTTATTAGCTTTTATGAACTGTCATATACATCTCATTCATAGGCCCTCCACCCAGGGGTCGCCATACCAAATAAGTTAGAAAGGGTAGTAGTGACGCCCCGGGACTCATGTCCTAGGTAGTGTTCGCGAACTCTACTCGGACAAACGCTTAAAGCTAGCCGAAAGGTGGCCTGGTTCTGCAAGGAATCGGTTGACACTTGCTGACACTTTAGGGACCATTCTATGGTATTGTTTAGGAACCTTCAGGCCGTTAGAAATTAGTCGACGTCAGAGGCTCTCATCATGTGCATCATACTTGTTTTATCATAGCTTTGATTATCATGTCTCTACGTTTTTCTCACACCATTTTCTTTGCCATACATGTGAAGAACCTAGTAAAATATTTTATTCAATTTACTAACACTTAAACTCTATTTTTATTTTTCCCCAAGACCCATCCTACTTGTTCAAATGACAGCGCCTACGTTGCTTTCACTTGATACTTTTGGGGGAAGAGGTTTTGAGAACTAAGCTGCATGAGAGGATACGTTGAAATCCGATTTCATTCCCGATATTACGGCCAAGATTGGGATGGAGGAAGTGGTGATACAAAAAGGAGAGATTGCGTCATTAGAATATTTTTGATGAGCAAACGGATCCCGATTCCCAAGGTTAACGACTTCAAAAGAAAGATCATGCATCGGCTACCTACGGATTTTTATCTTTTCACCCCATGTAACAATGTTCCTAGACTTTGTCTACAAACCTTTGGATAGAGCTAGATAGTCAATCCAACTTATAATGGTTATAACCCTTTTTTGACGGAAAAATAAATGACAAAGTTCGTAATTATTCGGATAATTATAAAATACGTTTTTCTTTCTTTCACACATCCAAAAAATATTGAACGGCTATCGCCCATGATCAAAATAACCTTACCCAAAATAAACCACATATAAATCCCACCAAAAAAACAAACAAACACAAAAGGCTGACCTTTGAAATAAAAACACACTTAAAAATTCAGAACGCAAGGATAGTTGTTTCTTCTCAGTCTCAGCCGCGCGCTCTCTTGTTTTGCCCAATATCAATGTGATTTGCTAGGAGTTCCCGCTCGGCTAAAGAACGAAAGACATTGATAATGGACTAAAGTCTGCCCATACTAAATTTCAGAATTTTCTGGGCAGCGCATCTCTCACAAAAAAATTCAGAACGCAAGGATAGTTGTTTCTTCTCAGTTTCAGCAGTGCACTCTTTTGTCTTGGCCAATATGAATGCGATTGGCTCCAAGATTCCCCTCGGCTAAAACATGAAAGACGTTGATAACGGGCTGAAGATTTCCCATACCAAAGATAGGATTTTTCTGGGCAGCGCATCACTCGCAAATAATTTATACGTAAGGATGACAGATTTTCTCGAGTTTGGCCGCACACTCTTTTTCCATGGCCCATGTGAATGTGATTGGCTCCAAGTTTCCACTCGGACTGATAAGAATTTGTCAGCTGTCGAAGGGTGGAAGGTGGAAGGGCTCCTCAGATCCGGTGTCCGCGGTGGTCCGACGTACCTGCAAGACGCCGGAGGGGGTCTCCGGCGTAAACACTCCAAATCTTAAGTTAGTATCAGTGGTCAGAATGGCAGAGCTTGGGCCAGTCAAATACTGCTTACCTTCCTCCTTTGTGGAAGAGGTATTTATAGGCAAAGCGGATCATTTCTGGATGATCTTGGTCACAAGGTGCTAACGCGCCCGTTAGGGGGTTAGGGCTCCTTGTTGATGAAATGTGTTATCACTGCGTTAGATATAGGTATGGGGGGGTAGACATTACCTAGGCAAGGTAACGTCTAGACTCCTCTCGAGAAGCCTGACGTGACCTGGGATGGGATAACGCCCTGTGTTATGACTGCGTGATGTGTGGGACCCCCTCGCTGATGTCGACCATCCCAGCGTCAGCCAGATAGAAGGAGGCGATAGCCTTGAGGTTGCCAGGACGGTAGGAACAATATCCATTTTTCTCTTCCCGCTGGGTATGAGACAAAAATACCCTTGTCGTTAGGTATATTGTTATCATAAGCCCAACTGAAAGTGAGCCCGAGTGTTTACCAAGGGCTAACGCACCCCCTTCGGCTTGTCAGTCTTTATATGCCGGGGTGGCTCTTTCTTAGGAAATGATCCTGCCTTGATCACCGTTCTTCTCAGTCTATAAATTGGAGCTTTCTCTTGTGCAAATTTCTCACCCATTTTTTTGCTTTTTCCTTTTATATTTCCACCATGGATGAACTGACCAGAAATTTCCTGATCTCCAAAGCTCTGACCCTGAAAAACCTCACTTAAGGTGACATCGGATTCCTAGAGAGGATGATCATCAAGACCTCGGAGGATGTCCTGGAGTTGCAAGGATTGTTAACCCCCGTTCTGTCTAGGCAGTTGGGAATGTCTCTGGAGGATTCCAGTCCTTTGGAGAGTTTGGCGAAGTTGGCCACCACCACTTCCCACATCGAGGTGGTTGCTTCTATGTTGCAGTAGAGGAAGGATTTACTGGCCTGCTGCTTGAAGGGTATGACGGCCTGTTCTGCCGCGCTGACCTCTGTTGCTGATGCCTTGAGGGAGGTTCCCGTCGTGCCAGGGGATGACGATGTCGGGTCCAACGCTTGACTGCTATCTTCGCTTCCTCTTGTTTCTTTTCCTTATGCTTTCTTGTATATGTGTTCTATACGTTGTTGATACCCTAATTTTGACGCCATTTTTATTTAATTTTAGCATTTCTGTTATTTACTTAATTTACTGTCATCTTCAGTTGATTTACTGTCGCTAGCATTTTTAAATGTTTCATTGCATTTTAGCATCATCGTTAGCATCGTCAGCTTTCGAAATCGCATTTTTAATTTTTCGGCATGTATTTTCATTATTATTATCATTATTATTTTTAGCCTTAAAAATCATATTTTTAATTATCCGGCAGTCGTTTGCTAGTTTTTCTTCATTTTAGGTCATCACATGAATTTTAGGATTTTTTATATTTTAGCGCATTTTTTAGTATTTTTATTATTTTATTATTATTTTTGTTCGAGCTTTTATTGGACCCGAGTAAGTCCGCTCGGACAATAACTCAACTTTGAAATGTTTTCCATCAACTAGTTGCTAGCTTTTTTTCTGCTCGCAACGGTCTATAGCGTTTCGTGTAATTTTCGACGTAACGTTTTTATTTTTCCGTTCGCGCGTTTCACGCTTTTGAACGGGAAAATAAACGCGCTAAACAGAAAATTTTCATTATTCGCTGTATACGGTTAGACTCGTCGTATTTTTCTCTATGCGCAGGTACTGTCTGTTCGAAAAGTCTGAACTATTGCTCGCAGGACTCAGCTCGAGGCCATTAAAAAAAGATAAAGGGCAAGTTGATCACAACCGATGATCTGGTCAACTAAAAAAAGTCAACCAGATCAACGGTTGACTAATTAATCAACCATGGTGCACATGCACCATGGACGTAAACAGCAGCGGAGCAGGCCACCAAGCAGCCTGCTCCCGTCGAGTCCAAGCAGTTTCCTGTCCCTTCGATCATCATCACCCTCGACCTAGACCAACCACCTCACGGCCGTAGCCCCGCCAGCTCCCGGTCACGGCCTCCACGCGCACAACCGCGTCTCTCTCCTCACTTGACTTCGGGCTATAAATACAGCCCCTCTCCCAACGTTCAAACGGCACCAGCTTTGCAAGACAACCTTGCTCTCTCTCCCTCTTGATCAGCTTGCTCATTTAGAGCAGCAATCGCCCAGTTCAAAGTTTGAAACGCGAGTTTTCTCACTCTAGCTCATTTTCGGTTTTTTGTGCAAGTTTTTCTTTAAATTCGTTTGGCTCGTTCTTGAGTAAATAAATTACCTTCTTTTATGCTATTAATTCACATACATGATGTAGATTAAATACATACCTTCAATTTTAAAAATCGTTAGCTAGATTGTGCGAATTAATTAGTTTTCGATAATTAACGATTTTGTCATTTTTTTGAAATTAAACTCACTGTGTTTTGAATTAAAACCCGAGCTTCGTACGGTCGAGACGCCGTCGAGGAGACGAGTGTCTCGGTACGAAGATCGAGAGAAACGGGCAAGGGAAGCCGGAGCTTGGCCGCCGGCAGTAGCGCCGGCGACCAAGGAAGAAGATGAACAGTGCCATGTTTCGGCACTGTTCCCGTATGCATAGGTGATGGGCTTGGCCCATCACCGTTTAATTTATTTCCTTGGGCCAGGCACTATTCCTGGCCCCTTTCAATTTTTTAATTAGGCCCAGCCCATTTTTAATTCTTTCCGACACTTCAGATCACGATTTTTTGTAAAAATAATTCGTATGCTTCGTATGGTTATTTTTCGTACTATCAACTGTTTAAATTTCTGCACTTATCAACTGTTTAAATTATTCGCACTTTAATTTTTCGCAATTTACTTTCAGCAATTTAAATTCAATTTTTCACTTTACCGCCTACATGGTCGGTCGCATTTTAATTCTCGTAAAATATCACCTGTTTTAATTTTTCGCAAACTGCTGGAAATTCTTCCGCAATATCAACTGTTTTATTTTCTGCAAATATCAATTGCTTTATTCTTCTGCAAATATCAACCGCTTTATTTTTTCGCAAACTGCTGGAAATTCTTCCGCAATATCAATTCTTTTATTTTCTGCAAAATATCAATTGTTTTAAATTCCTCACTTATCATACTGCTGGGAATTCTTCCGCAAATATCAACTGTTTTATTTTCGACAATATCAATTATTTTATTTTCTGCAAATATCAACTGTTTACTTTCTGCAAATTATCCAACTATTTTAAATCCCCTGTGAATCGTCAACTGCATTCAACTTTTCTGCAATCATATCATCATTTAAATTCTCGTATGCGTAGAATCAATCATTTTTCGCATGTAATCAACGTAGCATTTAATTCTCGTATGCGTAAAATCCATCATTTATCGCATGCAATCAACGTAGCATTAAATTCTCGTATGCGTAAAATCCATCATTTATCGCATGCAATCAACGTAGCATTTAAAATCTCGTATGTGTAAAATCAATCATTTTTCACATGCAATCATGTCATCATTTAAATCTCGTATTCGTAAAATCAATCATTTTTTGCATGTAATCAACGTAGCATTAAATTCTCGTAAGCGTAAAATCAATCATTTTTCGCATGCAATCACGTCAGCATCTAAATTCTCGTATGCGTAAAATCAATCATTTTTCACATGCAATCACGTCAGCATTTAAATTCTCGTATGAGTAAAATCAATCATTTTTCGCATGCAATCACGTCAGCATTTAAATTCTCGTATGCGTAAAATCAATCATTTTTCGCATGCAATCACGTCAGCATCTAAATTTCGTATGTGTAAAATCAATCATTTTTCACATGAAATCACATCAGCATTTAAATTCTCGTATGCTTAAAATCAAACATTTTTCGCATGCAATCAAACTCAACATCTAATTCTCGTATGCGTAAAATCCATCATTTTACGCATGCGATCAACTATCATTTAAAATTTTCGCACTCATAAAATTGCTTATTTATTTCTCAAGCTATCGCTAACACTCTCACTTTGTAGGTTTTAATTTCAAGGTTCGCTCGAAAATACGCCTTTCGATTCCTTTTTATTTATTCAATGCTTTTTCGTAAATATCAATCGTACGCATGAAATATAGAACTGCTAGAACTAGAATCAACCCACATGAACAATGTGTTTAAAGAGTTGCTTAAAATTCCATCCTCATTTGATTTTAAATTCTCGCATATATTGACTGCATGTACATGGGGACTTTCGATCCCACATCAGTTTTTCCACTTCAAAATCTATCATTTAAATTTGTACTCTGTTAGCAATCCATGATAGGTTCACATAGCAATCAATCTAATCATGCATGACCCGATGATGAAATAAGAGGGCGCTCATTCAGTCTTATAGAAAATTCAATCCCATCACGTTACGTTCAAGAATAATCAATCGGTCTTGATAAACGGTAACCCCGTCCAAAAGACGTTCAAACGGTAACCCCGTTCAACGATTAATTATTTCTGAACGTCACGATCATAAAAAGACTAAAGTGACGATTCCTTTGAGGGTTCCCCTTTCAAAATAAAAACGCATTTTATCAAACACCTTTTTAAAACACCTCTCTCATCAACCGGTAACCGTTTTCGGATGTGACTCGGGTGCCTAACACCTTCCCGACACCATAATACGACCCCGAACCTTTTGTCTGGGGTCCAGACCCCTTTTTTGTGCCTTTAGTTTTTTTACTTATTATATTTCCTATGCCATGACGATTAAGGTTCCCTAAACCTAGCAACCAAATTAGGGTGGCGACTTCATTGCATGTTGTGAGGCGTCTGTTTACGCCGAGCATTGTAAGGTCCCAAATTTCGTTGCACACTCGCAAATGACTTCTTTGTTAATTTTCGTGGGGAGCGACAGTTTGGCGACTTCACTGGGGACCTTAGGGTCAGAGCCGGTTTTATCTTTTTAGAGAGGTGTTTTATTTGTTTATTTATTTTATTTACTTTGATCAATTGCTGGTCTGTTCATTTATTTGCTTTATCAATTGTCATATGCATTTCATAGCGCCCTACACCCAGGGGACAATTACCAAATAGGAGGGTAGTAGTGACGCCCTAGGACACGTGTCCTGGGTAGTGTTCACCAACCCTAACTCGGATGAACCCCTAAAGCCAGTCAAAAGGTTACTCGATTTCGCAAGGAATCGGGACACTGGACGACACTTTAGGGACCTTTTCATGGTATCATCCGGGAACCATTCAAGCCAGTTAGAGGTGTCGGAATCAGAGCCCCAGCACGTGTATCATGATTATACCTGTTTGTCATGGCTCTATTTTTCTTGTTGGCATATTGACGTGATTTTTCTGTTATACGAACTGCGGATTTTTCACACGCACAGTTTACTTAGCACTTAAAATTTTATTTTTTGTCCCACGGGACCCATTTTGCTCATTCGCTATGACAGCACCTACGTTACTTTCATTTGATATTTTCGGGGGATGAAGCTTCGACGATCAAGCTGCCCGAGGAGATCTGTTGGAACGGGGATTCGCCCCTGACATCACCACTAAAATCAAAGTAGAGGTTGTAGACTTTGATTTAACTAGGATTCGGATGTTAAGAAATGAGCTGACTGAAGACAAGGAGACACAGTTTGAGGGTAGTTATGGAAAACTACTAACCCTAGTGGACGTGAAAACGGATTGGGGTTGCATCCGGGCAGCCCTAAAGTTTTGGGATCCCTATTATCATTGCTTCTCTTTCGACAAAGGAGTAGACTTGACTCCCACGCTCGAGGAGTACTCAGCTCTGATGTGCTTCACATCTCCCATATCAACCATCTACCAGAATGTCCGACTCGACTCTTTGAGTGTAAAAATAAGACTCGACAAGCTATTAGGAATCACTACTCGTGTCAAGGAGAGTGACTACTTCTGGTGTTGGTCGGATATCGAGGCACGATTTCAGCTGTCCAATGGAGCAAAATGCTTAAGGATTCTGGCCTTCGCCATTGTAGGATTCGTCCTTTTTCCGAGGATGAGAAACGCCATCGACTTTTCAACAGCCAACATCTTTTACGAGATGGAGGTAAATGCCATCAATCCTACAACAGCCATCTTGGCCGAGACCTTTCGCTCCCTAGATTCTTGCCGAAGGAAAGGGAAAGGGAGGCTCACCTGCTGCACCCAGTTACTGACAGTATGGTTGATCAGCCACTTCAAATAAATTCCTGATCAGTCCATCTTCTTCGAAATCTACATCAGGTCGTGCACTCTGCTCAGAGTTATCAATGCAATGACCATGGATAAATGGGAGATGGAAAATAAGGATGTCTGGATCAACCGATTCATCAACCTCTCAGAAGAGGACTTTAGTTGGCATGCGAAGTGGCTGCGAACCTCCGATCCTATCGTCTGCTGTGGGCCCCTACCTTAGGTTCCTCTAATCGGAGCATGGGGATGTGCTCACTATTTCCCTGCCCTCGTTCTCAGGCAGTTTTGCATCACGCAAATCATTCTAGTGACTTTGGACATGACGAAATCAGATCTACCACACACCGGGGAAAATCAGAACATCCAGGTATACGCCCAAGACTGGGCCCACTCCTTTTGTCTCAAAGGACGCATCGCCCCTACAACAACGATACCACAATATCCGCAGTGGAGGTTAAGGTAAGTCAACGGCAATGTCTTACCTCGTCCGGAAAATCAGAAACCGATGGAAGAGGAAGGAGAATCTCAAGTAAGCGAAGGAATGGATGCCATGGCTTACGCTTAAGTGGTAGAACAAATGCGAGCAGCGCAAGAAGAGCGAGACCTGATGACAGAGGAAATAGATATCGCTGAAGCCCATCAATGTGGTCTAGAAGTCGAGATGAATGAACTGGGCAGGCATCACAAGGATTGTATCCGCGTACAAACAGTGCAAAAGAAGGTGGCCCTCAGGGCCTTTATGGAACGCTTGAGCAGTGAAACCCGCAAAAGAGAAGCATCAAGTGCCATAATCGAAGACAGGGATTCGACGATAAGGGTCTTGACTACTCGCGCAGATTTGGGGGATAGGAAAAGTAAGGCACTGCAAAGCCGAATTACCGTATTAGAAGCCGAGATAGAGATGCGGAAAGGGGAGTTGGCTTCAATGGAGTACCTTTGGCAGGAGAACTCTGACGTCCAGGATTGACATCTTCGTAGAAAGACTCGGATATCGGCAAACCTTTTCTTTTTCATGTAAATAGGATCCCTAAGTTCATCTAGTCTAGCCATTTTTGATGAATTTAGGTAGTTGGCTAGTTTGCTACATCTTGTAAACACTTTTAATAAAGTCGTACCTTTTTTGGATATTTATTAAATCACCTTCAAATCCATTGTCCATCCGATACCACTTAAAAGATCATCACAAAAAGGAAATCCCTTCGGAATAAAACACAATCGTTTCACCCAAAAAACTGAAAAATCAGACCAAACATTCAAAAACAGCCGAGTATTGCTCCCTCATGGCCTTATCCCCTTAGTTTATCACGAGAAACTCCAAGTTCATAGCATAGATCATCATCCCTCCCCTCGGTTAGGTTCACTAGGCATCAGGCCCTGCATCGTCGAAAGCGTAGTGTAAAAAGAGATCTTCCTAGCATAGCGGCATTGGTTGCCCCTGCTGATTTGGGTTTTGCGGATAGCATCTCAGGTTTGCTTCATATCATTGGAATGTATAGAGGCTTCCTTCATGTCTTGTCAACAGCTGGGATATCTCACCTCTCCGACCGCCCTAAAAATATCAAGTGAAAGGAAGCCGGAAAAGCGAATGAGCAAACGTGGAGGCCTCGGGATTGCACATCACCTGCGTATCCTCATTTGTACTTACTCTTTTCTGTGTTTTTCCCTTTTTTTTTCAGGTTCATAATAGCTCCTCAGAAGCAAGCTACTCCGCACAGGCTCCCTGTAACTAGACTTTAAAAATGAAAAATGACTGAACAGGCTAAGGCTGATGAAGTACTAACGACCAGAATAGCAGTACTAGAAGAACAAGTTCGAACTTTGCAAACTGAAAAGGAATGGGGTCTTTCATCAACACAACCATCTTCTGTCCAGTGGAAGTGGCAGGATCCCTACATTAGTCCTAACCCTACAGCTGCAATAAGTACAACCAGACAGTATTCCCACCCATCTCAGGGTCGTTCTACCCAAGTCACGATTTTTGGACCACTGGAAACTAAGCTTCCGGGAAGCGATCTGACACGGCCACAGTCCTCTCTTGAATATTCACTGACCATAGGTTTTGGCACCATTAGTGCGAAAGGGTCCAATATTGATCAATTGAGCCCATGAGAGGAAAAACTAAGGGTTGTTGAAAGATATGATCCTAGGGATCCCGCTGATAAAAGCATGATGCTAGGAACCACGACGCCTCGGAAGTTCAAGATTCCACGATCCGAGAGGTACACGGGGATTGAACGCCCCAAAACTCGCCTCAAAATCCACCACAACGAAACGTTTGAACGGTACAAGGTCGATACAGAAATCACATCTAACCGTTCTGATTTGCAAAATCTAGAGAAAAGGGCCGAGGAATCAGTAAAAGCTTATGCTCAGAGACGGAAAGAACTAGCCGCAAGTATTTCTTTTCCTTTAAATGACAGGCAACCTTTCCCATCACCCCCAACACAAATACCACAACTTACACAACCTAGACTATATAACCCACCAAAAAAACCAAGAAATCAAGATAACTATTGGGATCGGAGGCCACTGCCACCGCTTCCCATTCCTTTGGGGGAGATTTACGAGCATCTTTTGGCCGCTAAACAAATTGCACCTACCCCAATCCAACCTTTACAGCCTCCTTACCCGAAGTGGTACGATCATAATGCTAGATGCGAGTACCATGCCGGAGCTCAGGGTCACACGATAGAAAATTGCTCCGCCCTAAGAGGAAAGGTTCACCACTTGATCAAATGTGGATGGATCTCTTTCGAGGACTTAGCCAAGATCACGTTACATCGTTGGAATGAATAAAAGCTTCCTCTATATCTCCACCGAAAGCACCAATCCAAGATGCGTCATCTTGTCGTTCACCCTGAAAGTATCAAGTGAAAGAATGGCCGAAAGATTGAATAAGCAGCGTGGAGGCCTTAGGATTGTCATGCATGTTATCACTTATACTCACTATTATTTTCTTTTTCAGGATAAATGATGGCCCCTAAAAAACAAGCTATCCCCCACTTTCGCCAATTTTGATAGCATAACAAATGTGTAAAAGGAAGCTTTGCCAATAGTTGAGCTTACGACTATAAACAAGGGCGCTTCGTGGAAGGCAACCCACGTGCTCTTTTCAATATTTCTATTTTTTTTGTTAAGTTTAAATTCAACATCTTGGGATACCTTTTCCCTATGAATTTACTATTTAACTATCTCTTCATTTCAGGTGCAACGAGACTTGTAAACTTGGGGGCAAGCGAGTGAAGTGACGACCAAAAGAAGGCGTTGAAAAATGTCAAAGCTCATTTTTCAGGGAAGTTGTCCTTTACATTTTGCAATTTCCCTTTCCGCAATTTACATTTTCCCAATTTACGTTTCCGTAATTTATGTTTTCGTAATTTTCATTCCCGCAATTTACGTTGTTGCAAGAGTGCATACGTAATGTTTGCAAAATTTCTTAGCTTTTGCCAAAATACATATATTGCTTGTCTTAAAAAAAATCCTATGTTTCTGAACATTTTAAATCAAGCGCATTCATCATTTTTAACTTGTGCGTTCATTAGAAATTGTATAAACATATGAGATCTTGTCTGTTAACTCTTATATCCATGACATGTTTAAACGTAAGCAATCACAAACATATCCCTATGAGTATTTTGGGCCTTCACGCCTTATTTCTTTCATGAGTGTAAATGCTAAGCTAAGTGCTAGTTAGATTTGCATAATATCCAGGGTACATGAACCATCAGACATGGGATAACAGTAAGATGACATTGGACTTTGCTTTTGCTCTTCTTCCACATTTTTCATTTTTTAACTTTTTTCGCCCTCAAAACACATACCTTGTACACCATGTACAACTCTATCAAACACTTCAAAGCCTTCTTCTAAACTCCTCACAAATGAGTAAGTGCTCGACGGAATTGGCCGACTAAAGCGCCAGAAGCATGTTAAGTTCATTTCAACGAATCAGCAAGACGAAAAGGAAACCCTCAAAGGTTGACAGTCTGCGCTAACACACAGAGAAGCGGTGAAGAAAGTCGAAGGCTACTACCCAAAAGAATCAAAACAAAGGAAATCGTACTTACTTCACTTGCTGTTTGTATTTGTATTCAAAAAAAAAGGAAGAAAAAAAAGAAAAAAAAATAATAATAAAGAAAAAGAAGAGAAAAAGAAACAAAAAGAAACAAAAAGAGGAAAAAAAGATTCAAGAAGAGGGCATCTCAAAGAACCCAAGTCAATGAAAGTAGAAGCAAGTACGAAAAAATCATCAATCAAAATCGATCAAGACGATCACAGGAAGAGCGTTCGTAGCAAACGATGAAGAAACTTATATACTTCGCTTTTGCCACAATCAAATCGTCAAGCATCGTTCACCTCAATCTGACCTCATCGCAATCAGTCGTCGACCAATAACTCATTAAAACCTTTTGCAAAAATAAATAAATAAACAAACACAACACTTTTCCTTTCTTCTACGAAAATCCTCCTTTCTTTCTCCCTCGCAAAGTCCTCTTGATTATAGCCTCTTTTATTTATTCAATATTTTCCGTAAATATTACTTATATGCATGTTATTTAGAAAAATATTAAAAAACTCATGTCATAATCGTATGCATGATAAAATCAACGCACATGCTTACTTGTTTAAAATTACTTGCTTTGTTTATGCCATGAAATTAATTGGTATACATTGATACATGAGCATGGTGGCTTCGATCCCACACGGTTATATGTATTCATTAAATCGGTATTATATTAGTTTTATACATGATAGGACCACGTAGTAATTAAGTAATCATGCATGGCCCGATGATAAAAAGGGGGAAACGTCCGCTCTAGCATACGAACAAACGGTAACCCCGTCCTTCGGTCCCGATCAGAAATAACAATGTCCCAACGAAAAATGCTAAGATGTAACGTCACCTTTGAGGGCCCAAATCACTTGTGAAAAATGTTTGAATAATCGGAAAGTGGCCCAATTTTCGTAATAGGATTTCAGTTGATGCTCTACGATCATTTACCTTGTAAATGATTGGAAAGTGGCCCGTTTCTGTGCGCGGGATTGGTTGACATGCTTCGATGGTTTATTCATTTTTTGTGTTAAAAATAATCAAAAAGTGGCCCAATTTTCGTAACAGGATTTCGGTTGACGCTCTATGATCGTTTACCTTGTAAATGATTGGAAAGTGGCTCGTTTCCGTGCGCGGGATTGGTTGACATGCTGCAATGATTTGTTTTCGTTTCAAAAATTAAACATAGTAACACCTCTCAACTTTATAACCAGTAACCTTTTTAAAGGATGTGACTCGGGTGCATAACACATTCCGAGTCCATAATACGACCTCGAACCTTCGTTCTAAGGTTTAGGCCACATGTGCCTTAGTTTTTATTTTTTTTATGCCATGACGCTTAGGTTCCCTAAACCTAGAAAATAAATAGGGTGGTGACTTCATTTGCATTATGCGAGGCATCCATCTATGCTCTGCATCCGTCCCGAACCTAAACTCATTTTCAACGAAAAAGGGGGTGCGACAGGACCCACGTTCTCTTATACTCTGACCATTCGGCCCTTAGATGCTTATTGACGAAGGTTGATGCAAAGCCTTGACTCATTCGTTGGATCTTGTTGCTACAAGAAATTAATATCCTAATCAAGGATAAGGCAAGAAGATAAAATATGGTGGCGGATCATCTGAGCAGACTTCCAGCCCAAGAAGATGATTCACTTGTGCCCATCCGTGATACTTTTCTAGACGAACAATTGTGTCTTGCCCATACGATCCAGTTCCGATGGTTCTCTGACATTGCAAATTTTTGTGCTACGGGTACATATCCCGTAGACGTTTCCCCCTCCGAGTGCAATAGAATCAGAAGGCAAGCCAAATACTATATTTGGGATATCCCATATTTGTGGAAGCACTGTTCGGACTAGATAATTCGCTGCTGTGTAACCATGGACGAGGTGCCCTCGATCCTAAAATTCTGCCATTCTGAAGGAGGACATTTCGCGGCCAAGAAAACTACCCTCAAGGTCTTAGAAGTCGGACTCTACTGGCCTTCAATCTTCAAAGATAGTTATCTCTTTTGTGCTTCATGCCCTCAATGCCAAGTCACGGGTAATATTAGGGACAGGAACCAGATGCCTCTGACCAATATCATTGTATGTGAAATCTTTGATATATGGGGCATAGATTTCATGGGCCCATTCCCAAGCTCATTTGGCAACATTTATATCCTACTCGCCGTTGATTATGTTTCAAAGTGGATCGAGGCCAAGGCTACTCGGACAGAAGATGCCAAAGTAGTAGTGAGTTTCCTACGATCTCATATCTTCAACCGGTTCGGTACACCCCGTGCCCTCATAAGCGATCGCGGTACCCACTTCTGCAACCGTGACGTGGCCACGTTCCTGAACAAATATGAGGTCCATCACAGAACCTCTACAACTTATCATCCTTAGAAAAATTGCCAAGCCGAAGTGTCCAACCACAAAATTAAGTCCATACTAGAGAAGACAGACAATCAGTCCCGAAAGGATTGGAGTCTGAAGTTGGATGATGCCTTATGGGCTTATCGAACAGATTGGCATGACGCCCTACAGACTCGTATATGGCAAGTCATGCCATCTCCCAGTTGAGATAGAGCACAAGGCTTTTTGGGCCATCAGGAAAGTGAACACGGATCTAGGGCATGCCGGCCAAAGTCGACGCTTACAGATCCAGCAGCTAGAGGAGTTGCGAGACGACGCTTATGAAAATGTCTTGCTCTACAAGGGCAAGACCAAAGCTTATCATGACAGGCACCTTCGTCCCAAGAATTTTTTCCATTGGACAGAAAGTATTGTTGTACAACTCACGTTTGCGTCTGTTTGCAGGAAAGCTTAAGTCGAAATGGTCTGGACCTTTCGTGGTCACGACAGTTTTCGACCATGGTGCCATAGAAATTCAGAATCTTGACACTGGGACGACTTTCAAGGTGAACAGCCACAGGTTGAAACCCTTCTATGAAGGATTCAAGCCATCGACCGTTGAAGAAATTATGGTGGAACCTCCACCTGTCGAGACCTAGATCACTGGAACACGTCGAGGCCTCGACGAGTAAATAGGCCACACTGGAGGCATCTCATATGTCGTCCCATCTCTTTCGCTTTCCTTATCTTTTCCATATCTTTCAGATTTTTCTGATTTTATTTTTATTTTTCCTTATTTTTATCCCTTATTTATCTCCTTTAATCTCTGACCTGTCCTTTCCCTAGGAGATTTTATTCCCTTATTATTATTAATCCCTTTACTCTCTTTTTGTCTTTACCCTCTTCAGCTGCCTCCTTTTTAAAATTTAAAAGTTGTTCTCCTTTTTAGGTGGTTGGGTACGCACGGGCCTGTAGCTCTTCAAAGCCCAAGGTGTCACGTGGTTTACAAGGGATAGAAAAGTAACCCTAATCAATGCAAAGGCTACGCCATTTATTACCAACGTCAGCTCCTTTTCTCTTTCCCACACTCCTTCTTTGTCCCAACTCTCTCAATCACCAAAACACGCTACCTCTTTCTCAAACATCCCCATCATCCCGGTCTTTCACCATCACCATCAACGCAAACTCAACTTCTCTCTCCTGCAAATCATCTCCCTCACCCTCTCCCATGACTATCAAACGAGTAGCTCATAAGAGAAAGGTTCAAGAACCCGAATAATCCTCTACTACCAAAGACTCCATCCCTAAATCTCTAAGCCTCAGTCCTGACCAAGAAAACCCACCATCTCCGACCACCACACCAGCCTCAGTCCCGAGCTCTGTTGCTGCTACCCCGTCGGACGACAAGGTAGAGGTCACCGGCTCCGTTCCAGCAACCTCTGTGATGACTAGATCCGGTCGGGTTTCCAGGAAGGCCACACCCAAAAATCCTAAGGTGGAAAAGCCCTCGCCTCCAGCCAAGAAGCAGCTCACAGTGGAAGAGGCCCTAAAGGACGTTCTAGTGTCCGAATCTGAGCATGAGGAAGAGGCGTCTGCCGAAGTGGAGGAGGAAGAAGTCGAACAGGCCGCCGCTGGCCAAGAAGAAGGATCTAGCGAAAATGATGCCATGGAAGAAGAGATTAATGAAGATTTGGAGGCTGAGAAGGCTAAGAAAGAGAAGGCTGAGAAGGAAGCAGCCCAGAAAGTCGAGGCTGAGAAAAGGGCCAAAGAGAAGGAGGCAGTGGCGAACAAGGCAGCTGTAAAAGGGAAATCCAAGACTCCAACGAGAAAGGAGCAACCAGCTAAGCTTGAGACGCCAACAGAAAGGAAGAGGAATGCCACATCTTCCTCAAAGGTTCAGAGCAAGCCCACTGCATCAAAGAGAGCTCGTCGTGGGCAAGACGATGATTCAGACGTTGAGGGCTCGACACCAGTCCCTGCCTCTGCCCCGCGAACATCTTCCATCGAGGTTGTCTCTGACCTTTCAAATCTCCATGCTTGGTTGTCTTTTAACGATAAACCCTCCTTGGATAAGTTGCATGCTATGAACTCTAGAGGCGTTAGCCCTTGTGCACGCCTGGATCTGGAATTTTTAAGAAAGATGGGACTCGAATCTCGAGTCTGAGAGCTCGTAGGCAACATAGGTTGGGAACCCCTGTTCCTTCTAGAACACCCGACCTATGTCGAGCTCTCGCTTGAGTTGTTCACTATCTTTTGGGCAAAAGTGGACCGAATATTTCTGCCCCTGGATTGATTAATTTTAAGTTAGCGAACAAGTGGTCCAAACTTTTGCTTAATGAGTTCAATTGCATGCTCAATTTTGTCACCCCTGATGGATTAAAATCTAGTGCTTATAAGAATGCCCCTACTGTTATTCCTGCTGTGTTCAATGTCGATGTGGCTTTTCATGAACTGACTGAGAACCCCAGTGCTGAATTCAACCCTAAATTCTCTAAAGTGCATGAAATTTTGGATCCTGCCCTTAGAATTTTGCATCGTTTTCTTGCCCTTACCTTTGCTGCTAGATTTGGCTCTTCAAGCCAGTTAACTTTGCAAGAACTTTTTCTTCTTTAGTACATGAAAAGTAAGTGTAGGGTGAATTTAGGATTTTGGATTGCTTCTACTTTCATTCATGTTCAAAACGGTTCTCGAGGCCCCATTTTAGGATCTCTCATTGCTATCCTTACTGTGAACCTCCATAATATCGATTTGACATCTTCTGGCCTTAGTGAGCCACTTGCATTCAAAGATTTAGACCCCCGTACCCTCGATGGGATGGGGCATTTATGTATTTCACATGGTATTTTGAGGTTCTCCGTAGGAAGCACGCCCTCGGCAGAGAAGGTTTTTGGCACGAAGCATGGAGGTGACTTCAGATATCCAGATACTTCGAGGTCCCGACTCCCTGACACCGCTCGTACCCAAGTAGAAGATTAAAATCATGCCCCCGATGTCCATCAAGCAAGCAAGCCATCTGATCTATCTTCCCAGCCGATCCTCAGGATCGAGCGACTTCTCCAAGTTGTGCTCATGGAACTTTAGGCTTTGACGGCTGAAGTGGCCAAGAGCAAGCTCCCGCCCCAGTGACCCCCCCCCCCCCCCCCCCCCCCCACCGAACAATTTTTCTTTCATGCCCTCGAGGAGGGCCAAAAACATTTCTACCTGCTTTATTTTATTTTTTACTGTACTTATTTTAATTTTTGTTGAACTTTTATCTGTGCCCTTCCCGTATTGAGGAAAATGTGATGCCTAAGTATGGGGAGGGATTTATTTGTGTTTTATGTGTGTATGTCCTATGTGTGTGACTGCATGTCTATATTTCTGTTGTTTGCATGACTGTGTGTTTTTCGGATTTTAAAATTTTTGCCAAATTCCTCCACTGCCAGTTTTTAAAATTCTATGAATGGACACACATTTTGATCATTTGCGCACAAGTATGAACCACCAGCACCTTGTCTAGACCTAGTTGTTCTCATTATTGCCTGTTGAATCTTATATCCACATCTAGGCCTGGACACCAGTAGTCACAAAAGCACCCTGTGAGCATTTGAGCTTCCATGCCTATTTCTTTTCTTGAGTGATTAGGATGCTTTAGCTAGACACTGGTTGAACTTGCATGATATCCTTGGGTATAGGCACCATTAGACATGGGAAAGCATCGATTTGACGAAAAACTTCGCATCAATGTCATTTTTCTTTCTTTTCTCTCTTTCCTCTTCTTTTTCTCTCATCACCTTTCATCCCCCCAACATCCCCCTCTTTTCTTTTTCTTCCTAACCATTTGACCTTTTTCCTTGATCTTTTTCCTTGGCAGGTGAGGTAGCGATTATTGAGGGTAACGTCGAGGGCTAGACATCCAGAAGATGTGCAGAAAAGTTCAAGTGTGGGGAAGCAGAGAAAAGCTAAGACTTCAGAGCAAAAATCAAAAAGCAGAGATCTAGGGTAAGAAAAAGCAGAAAATCAAATATTCTCGAGCCCTAGACCTTTCAAAAGAAATCCAGCCCCCAGAAAATTTCAAGTGTGGGTAAGCCGAAGAAATCACCATCGATGCTGGAAGCAGATTTAGGGCAAGCGCCAAATGAAAAATCAAAATTTTTACGCCCTAGAAGAATCAAGAGTCTAGAATTGGCTCGTGCCCTCTCCTTATGATCTTCTATTTCCATATATATACATATATATATATATATATATACATAATGAAATTAGGAATAAAAGAAGGGGGCACTACACGAAGAAAAGAATATCCATATCTAAAGCCTCAACAAGGAAAGAATTTCCTGCCCTCGAAGAGGAAGACCTTCGTCTAGCCCCCGAATCGCCATCGTGCCCTCGATGAGAGATGCCTTGCCACTTCACCTTTTTCCTAAGCCAAGGAATCCATCCAGGTTCTATCTGGTTCTCTCTCTTTTCTCTCTCTTCATCCCTCCTCGCTTCTGTTCCTTTTCTACATCCCTTCTTTCTTTTTCATTTCTAGCTCACTTTATCCCTTTTCTTTCTTTTTGCTGATGCGTTGTTCTTTCCGATTGATGATTGCCCATGCATGTGAATTATAGTACTCGGATTGATGTGCAAGTTTGATTTATTGCCTGTTATGTGTATTTAGTTTGAGCGGTAAACACTTTGCCTTACTTTCGAGAGTGAGTGTAAACATGTATCTGGTGGGGATTGCTGGTTATGGGCCTGATGTGGGAAAGTTTGATCTTTGGGGTTTTTATCCCTCTGATTTGATGCAGGAGTCTCCTAGGTAAAGATGAGTATGCGCAAAGTCTAGCTCGGTGCCATTTTGTATTTGTGTGTGGTTGATTGTGTGTCTGTCTCTAGAAGTGATTTCCATTTTTGTGAATGCTCGAGGGCGAGCATTTGGGCAGTGTGGGGATATTTGATAGTGTGTTTTTATTGTAGGTTTTTCTCTCTTATTTCGGCCTTTTCTAGGGCATGATACTTCTAATTTGCCTCTTTTTCCCTTCTTTTTGCAGATCAGTGCCTAAAGGGAGAAAAGAGTGAAAACGAGCATTTTTGGAAGGATTTCTAGAGTTTCGAAGATCAAGACCTAGAAGAGTGGAATGTCATTGTGCCCTCGACGCTAACCAAACCAGTGAGCTGTCTTGTGCCCTCGACATATCCGCATCAGATCAAAGATCAAAGAGCCAAACAAAGGAATCTCCAAAGATTCGCAAGGGATCCCAAGAGTTTCTAGAAGGTGTCAGGCGCTTCCAGAAGATTCCAGAATATTCTCTACCAAGGGCGCGTCGTCCCCCCTATGTGCTGACGCCCTCCCAAGTGCTGACACCCTCTCTCCTTTAGCTGTATTTTGTCCCCTAGCTAGTTTTTAGGCTATATAAGCTTAGCTTTAGGGTTTTTGCATGCGCGGTTATCCTAAGACACTCTCTCACTTTTACCTAATTTTTAGGGATTCTCTCTTCCTCTTTTTGAGCACCGTCGTCAGCTTGTAAAAAGGAAAGCTTGGATTTCCACAATCGGATTTATCTAATACACTTCTTTTTTATTTCCTTTAATTTTGTTTATGTTATTTTCCTCTTCTACTTTCTGTTTATATTTTGCTATGAGTAGCTAAGTCCTATCTTCTTCGTAAAGGGTGTTTCAAGGGTTGTAAGGTTCAGTTAAGAGGCCTAATGCATGCTTAATATATTCTCTTGTCATATTCGGTTGTTTATCATTTTATTCTCATGCTTATATAGAAATGTTGAGGGCTTGATCAACTATTGATATTTTTGTGTGAGTGTTGTCATTCTCTTGGTTATAACTGACGCGAATCCTTGAGTTAATAGTAGACACCTAGTGGAGACATCGCGAGAGGTCTTTCGTCTAAGGGTAAATGGTCATTTAGGGTATGTGATGCGAGCTTGACACACTGAGATGTCACACCCTAGATCTATCTTGCCTCCACTTCATGGGCGTTTTGAATAGTGCCTCCCCACATTCGTGCCTGGGAGGACGGCGAAACGTCAAGGCCACCTCATATGTGGAAACGGGGGGTGGCTTTTACCTACGAAGGTGAGTAGGGGGGCTACGTGGAAACATGGCCCCTATAGCAGGTTTGTGCATGAGTGTGGAATATATTTGTGCCCATGACTAACTGACCTAGAAAGCAACCCGAGAACACCTTTTGCTAAGATCTCTTCCCATCATATTTATATCTCTCCTACTATCTTTCTTATCATCTCGCCCTTGAATTGCTTTTTGTGATCTTGCCCTCGATTGTTCTTCGATTGTTCTTTGCAATCGAGCCCTCGAATGATTGCTACTTTTATGCTGGGATTTGTTGTTTTAATTATTTATCTTGTTAGCTCCCAAATCTGCGTTGATTAATTCGTTAATCAACATAAAACCCCTCCTGTGTTACTTTTGTATTTGGCTGCATTTATTCCCTGTCATACATCGAAATTGAGCTATTATTCCTTTAATCTCTGTGGTTCGACCCTGTCTTGCCTTGTACATATTTATTTGTGCATTTAGGCATCAGGAAAAATATAAGTATATTTGACCGACGATCAGTTGGTTTCCTTGGGGTTGCTTCTATAGGCCGGACGATTAGGGGTTGTAGAACCGGGAATGAAATCGATTTGATGTTCGATTCCTCGGATTGGAGGTAAACCCGGAGGTATCTCGTCGGGTAGAACGTCCCTAAAATCCTGCAAAAGAGAGGTAATACTAACATGTGAAGAAAGTGAAGGATTAGGGTTAGAAGCGTTTAAGCTAAACGCTTTGAAATGAAGAAATATCAATAGGCAACTTGCGCCAAAATTCTATTTTTGTAAAATTAGTGCTTGTCTTACCTCTCTCCCTTTGGCATATAAATTCACTTTCTTTTTGCCAATTTCAGCATGCTCATTCTTTTTATGCGAGTGTTTTCTCTCTCTTTTCCCATGCTCGCTCTTATCATGGGGGCTGTTTTGAAGTTCTTTTTCTTTCTTTTCAAGTTGCCTAGAGATCTCGAACTCGGTAAAAGACTTCTCAAGGTACAATTGATCTTCTAGCACTTGAATTGGTGTAAGCGGTGCAAGCGTGAACTTGACTCCATCCTTTTCTAGCTTGTACCGATTACTCTTTCCTTCGTGATTGGTGTTTCTATCAAATTGCCAAGGTCGTCCGAGTAAAATATGGCTCGAATGCATTGGAAAAACATCACAAAGGACCTCATCCTTGTACTTGCCAATGGAGAACGTAACAAGGACTTATGTCGTCACCTTGATGCCTTGACAATCGCTCATCCATTGCAAAGAGTAGGGTTTCAGATGCTTTATGGTAGGCAACTCCAACTTGTTGACTAGTAGCATACTCGCACAGTTTGTACAACTACCGTTGTCAATAATCAAGGAATACTTGTGTTTGCCCACTATGCAACGAGTATGGAAGAGATTTTTCCGTTGCTCTTCCTCTCTTGGCTCGGCCTTCGCTTGCGCACTCAAATTGCACCTAACGACAAGTGAGAGCCTTGAGTTACTCTCTTCTTGTTCATCCGACTCATACTCCACTTCTTCTCTTACGACTTCTTCCTCTTCAACCTCGCGGTCATCATCGGATTCTATCTCTCCATTCTCGCGAATAAGCAAAATTCGCTTGTTGACACATTCCAATTGTTTATGACCTCGACCGAAGCACTTAAAGCAAACAATGTCCTTTGTGAAAATCCAATTCGCTGAATTTTGAGGAGGAGCATTGTTGTTGTAAGTTCGTTAAGGAGCTTATGTAGGGTTTGCGCCTTTATTACCGTGGGTCTACGACAATAACTTTGGAGGCTCCTTCGCAACCCTAGTCTCTTCAGTCCAAGTCTTCTTCCATGTTGCGGGCTTGGTGTTTGCCGAAGGGACACCACTGAAATTAGACCTAGTCTTCTTTTGTCTTTCGATCTTGATAGTTATATGTAGCATCTCTTGTAGAGTGTTGTAGTGCGTTAATTCTAACGCGTTGGCTATCTCACGATTGAGGCCGCTTAAGAACCTCGCCATCGTGGCCTCAGACTATTCAACCACTTGTGCTCTCGATAATGCTATCTCCATCTCATTGAAGTAATCACTAACGCTCTTACTTCCTTGAGTTAGATATTGTAACCGTTGGTGAAGATCATGTGCAAAATAAGTAGGTACGAAGCGTGTTTTCATCAAAGCTTTCATGTCTTCCAATGTATTCACAGGTCCGGCTCGGAGTCAGACACGGTCTTGATTAATTTGCTGCCACCAATGTGCTGCATATCCATTGAATTCAACCACTGCCAACTTTACCTTCTTATCTTCTGAATAGTTATGGCATAGAAATATTGACTCCACCTTTCACTCCCACGCAAGGTATGCGTCGGGATCATCTTTCCCTTCGAATGATGGAATCTTCATCTTAATGCTGCCAATGTTGACATCGACTCGCTCTTCAACTCTAGGTTGCCGCTCATAAGCTCGGTCATGCCCAGCAATGTCTTCGCCTTCGTATTTAGCCTCGTGCGAATTGCGCATTGGGTTCACGTCTCGGTTCGCGTTGAGGTCTCGCATTGGTGTGTATGGGGCCAGTCGTGAACTTCAATCCATCATCATCGCCTCCACCCACATATCCTTTGGGTAGTCCTCCAAATAATCTTTTTTCTCCTTCGGTCTTCGGTGGATCACCATCATATAGATGTCTCGCATTTTTCAGATTTAGGACTTGGGTAAACCGAGGAACATTAGCTCCCTTCTCCATGGTCAGCTTGGCAACCTGACTTGCGATCTCCTTGTTATCAAACTCCATCTTATCAATCCTTGCTAAAACTTGTTGTAACATGTTAGCAAGTCCGGGAGTTGGTGCCTCTCCTTCTCCTTTCTCCGAAGGGTGTAACATACCTGAAATTCACAACACTAGCAAACAAACATAAAATTTGTACTAAACCTAGAACTCCCTCACGTGTTTACTCTTGTGTTTAACTCTCTATTAAGCTCACCAAATATCACTCAAATCTCTGTAATTGTTCTTGTGTGAAACGTTTAAGGTAGACTCGAAGATTTTTGAAGAAACGCTTCCAAGGAAAATTTCAAAGACAACTCGGATAGAAAGAATTTTAGATGTTTAATAAGTAATCTAGTCGCAAAGATCAATCAACTAAATACTTACTAGGCTGGAATAGAAAGTCTTTATGTATTGGAATCAAAGAAAAGCTCAAGGTAAAGTAGAAGACTCAAATTAATTCACAAAAGATTGTATATGTGTGCAATTAGGGTTCGTAGCTTGTAAGCTTGATATCTTTCAACTCCGACCTCCAAATTGAATGATTCTTGTTGCTATAGAAAGCTAACACTCTCAAGTTTCTTGTATTTTGTTTTTATTTTGATTTTGAATACTGATATTTTTTGTATTTGAAATCGTTTCTGTTTTCAAATATATTTTTTTAACTCTTTTGAACAAAACTAAATCACAACTAACTAACGGACACTTTGGATTTTTATGAATTTTTATGACTCAAAACAGTATTGAAATTAAATACACTTTAGGGACTGATTTTATTTTTAAATCGACACAAAATTAAAAGACACACACAAGACGCAAAACTAGATCTAGGGTTTCTAAATCGACTTGGTACACTAACACAACGGGACTCAAGGAGATTGATTAGATCGGATAGAAGAAGATCAATCTCAACAATTGAAAACAAAATTAAAAATAGTAAGGATAGATAGGATAGTTACCAAACTTTGAACACCTTTGCTCCTCTACCAACTGATACGATCCTAAGTGGCTAGGATGCGCTTTCTGATGATCTAGTTCGAAGTTTGGATTTCAATGCGGAAAATAACTCAACAAGTGCGAACTTAAGCCTGAAGACAACCTGTGTCAACCAACCTAATTGATTTCAAGTGAGGTTCTTGAATCGAATCCTTAATCCTCTAATCCAACATGTGATTAGAAAACTAAGGTGAACGATCAATAGGGGTTTGAACTTTCGAGTTTTACTTGTGAATTAATCGAGTGTTCTAACTCAATTAAATACAAGGTTCACTCATGAAAAATCTTAGAGAAACTCTCTGAATTTAATTATCAAAATCGGGGGTCTATTTACAATGAAGGTTTCCCTGCCTTTATATAGGCTATGCGATAATCCTACTCCTAGTCGAATTAGAACTACAAGTTCAATTCTACTCGAACTCTAAGTAAAATAAATAAATAAACTAATTAATAAATATCTCTAAGACTTAAATAATAATTAAA
Source organism: Viola odorata (assembly GCA_963691705.1). Lineage (NCBI taxonomy): Eukaryota > Viridiplantae > Streptophyta > Magnoliopsida > Malpighiales > Violaceae > Viola > Viola odorata. The sequence continues at coordinate 25,166,735 of OY829542.1, forward strand.
ATACATAAATGCACGGCTGGAACAAGATTTGGGCTGATGGTCCAAATCGCAAACCCTAGGCGCAATCCTTGCACAAGTAGGATTCGACTCTGGCCATTTTCCAAATGCCTCGTGCGTTCTTCCTGAAACTGAACCAGCATATTCTTAACATCCTAAAAGGCCTTGAACGTCATTTAAGGCTCGTGGAAACTTGTCCATGTCGAAGATGGCTCGGTGGTCACTCTCATAGGCATTGTCGGGTGCGCTAAGCGCGACCATGAGCACCGTCACGAGCCTCAGCTCTTTCTCTCCCAGCGTGGCCTCCTCGATGAGTGCCTCGCACTTCAAATCCTTGTGGATCATCTGTGAGAGCCTCGTTTGCAGCTTCTTGCCTTGAGCGCACCTCATTGGTCCAACGGGCGGCAATGGCACCTCGTGCGCATGCGTAGAATTAGGGTTAGTGCAAGGAATCGCATCAAATTGTCTTTGCTAAGAAATAAAGATTAGTTCATAAAATAAATAGTAAATATAAATATAAATATAAGAAGAAAATAGAAAACGAAGTTAAGAATCCTAGGGTTTTGTAAACCAGTCCCCTTCATGGATTCAAAGCTTGTAGAAATTTAGAATAAGGAGAGTATTTATATGGGAGTTTCATTCCTATTCTAATTAGAGAAGGTCTCCTCTTTGTCACATCTTTCCTTTGTGGACACGAAAATGTCTCCTCTGACCATCTTTTTCCTTGTTGGACAAACTAAATAAAATCCTGAGTTTATAGGCGTCCTAAGATGTAAAAATGCATTTTCCTATTGTCTCGCAAATTTATAGTTTGTCTATAATACGTCAAGACAACAACATAATCGACCAAAATCCAGCAAATAGCATGCATTCCCAATAAATCTCCCTTTAAGTCATTTCTGCAAATAGGAAACAAAAAGACATTAATTTATAGCATCTTGATCAAAATTGGACAGAAAGAGACGATAAAATATATAATAAATGCGCACTATCAGTGTTATATATTAAAATAAATAATTAATAATAATAATATTAGTAATAAATAATACTAACACTAATAATATTAATATTTATTATTAATAATACTAATACTAGTAAATCGTATAAATGAAAATATTTTTGTTACACATTTAAGGTAGAAAACTAAAAATTAATTAAGTAAATATACTAAGTCTTACCTAAAAAAATATCACTTGAAAGCCTACTCACTTTAGTCTTCATGATCATCATATAGAGGCTCTTTAGGAGGTAGTTGGCGGATCTCCCTCTACCTCTCAAATTTGATTTGCATCATTGGTTGAAAATCGAGAGCTTGTTGTCCCCTTTGCCTCTCCAATTGTTCCCGTAACATCCTCATCTCTGCTTGCATTGATCCTATCTCTCAGCCATGGTCTCTCGTATCGTAGAAATTGTTGCCTCATAGTGACTCTTTGCTTCCTAAATCCCTGCTCAACTTGTTCTTTAACACAATGATCAGTTCGTCCTGAGTAAGTATCCTAGTAGAAGACGAGTCAGTCCCTATTGTTTCAAAAAATAAAGTATACATTACATTGACAATTCATAAAATATCAGTATAAAGTAAGTTATGGTATTAAAACACACCCGATGGATGTGTTTTGACCAGTGTTATAAAATCGTGAAGCTGGTAAATGACCACCCATGTCAACCACGCGATTTCTACTAGGTTAGCCAAATGAATCTCGATTAAAAATGGGGTCCGCAAAAGGTTTGTCAGCTATATCGGTATACAAAGTTGCATAATGCTCCTTATACGATTTCTGAAATTGACATAATTAGTTAAGAATTACATGAAAAAATTAGTAAAAATATTGAAATGATGAAATTAAGATATAAACATCACTTCCATTTTAATAACTAGAAACGTTAATAAAATTGTGGTATTACTTACACTGCAAGCTTCACTGCTGGGGTTCACATATTTCTTCAAGATATGGGTGTGGTTATAAATTGTCAAAAAGTACCGGATCACCCTGAAACTCTTCCATATTCTTCTCCTACAACATTCTAAATAAAACCTTAATTAGGAAAAAAATAATTAAATCAAGTAAAATAATTAAATTTGTCAAAGGAATGGAAAATGAAAAGAAAAAAAAGAGTTATAACACATTACCAGAATCTCAACAGTCATTCTGAAGCCTCTACTACCCACCGTGTGAGTGCCAAAGGCTTTTTCTTGCCCCTCTACACCACTCCACCAATTTCTCTTATTCCTTTGGGATATCGCTTGGAACTGTGGGGTCAACCAATAGTCGCACAAGTGCCCCCGTACTTCTCGTAACACACCCTCCGGACCTTTGTGTTTCTTCGCTTCCAAGAATTTCCCATACTTCTTCAAGCCTCTTCGCCGCCAATTGTATAGCGTGTCCGCAAATCAACTTGTAGAGACCTTCCTCCATAAGTGTCTAACATCATCTGTAATAGACGGGTCCCACTGAAACCTTGTCTGTAATAAAAGAAAATTATTAGAGACAATTAATATTAAGTAATTACAATATGCATGTAAATAAAGAAAATAAAAGGAAAAATAATATCAAGTTAAAAAGATGACCGTACACAAAACTCATCCCATAACTGATCGATAGTATTCGATCCAAACGCATTCTAGGAATGGGTTGCGGTAGTGAACTACCTCCTCGAGGAAAGAGTGAACTACCACAAGCTGGCATCGCAGATGAGGCTGCACATAGAACAATCACAACAGAAATCATTTACATTTAAATAACAAAATTTTATATTAAAAGATATAGCATATTCACAAATGACACTTTATTTTTACATGTCATTTACCACCCTAATGATCGGGCGGCATGTAGGCTTTGTAAGAGTGGAAGCCTCGTGCACTGGGATATAATCGGGATCATGGTCAAGCTCTACAACTGTGGGCCCGACGAACTGGTCACGCTGTGGGCGGTGAGTGATGTCGAGGGGGATAAAAAGGTCCTCAATATGACCCCAAGAATCTCTACCACCCCCATTATCTCTACCAGCGCCTCTACAATCACTACCAAGCGATCTACTACCTCTAGCATGACGTCTACTAGAAGTATGACCACTGTCACGTGATCTATTAGATGTACGATCTCGGCCACTTATCTATTCATAATTTTGAATTGTTATAAATAGTTCATGATTAGTATAAAATCATTACCAATAACGTACATTTCACACATTGAAAAGTGCAGAAATTAAAAACAAAAAAAATGTTTGAACATTCATGTAAAAGTTAAATAGATATATCATTTCCCATAATCTTCATCGACATCATCATCCACACTACCAGAATCGTCCTTGTCGTCATCAATCTCATAATTGGAATTTCCCATAATCTTCATCAGCGTCATCATCCACACTACCATAATGACAGATTGAATGTCATTCCTAATAATAGACACTAGAGTAGGCGGAATAACGGTTTTGGTTTGAAAAACTTCATCAACATCATCAGATTCATTTGCCTCCGTAATCTGAATAGTACTCCGAGGAGCTATGTTGCACAGTGTCAACCATCCTTGTGGAGCCCTTGCCTTAGATGGGTACATAACATACAAAATTTATTGACACTGCCAAGGATATACAAATGGATTTGTAATCATTCACTTATCCTCACGAACCTCGATGATTTTCTGAATTTTTTCTATTCTGAAAGTGTTAAACCAATCACATTTGGACACAAGGTGGTACGACTTAGGGGTGAACAACTTTATCGGCGACAACTATTAGGCTACTCGGGTGCTACCTGGGTACGCTAACGGCTTCATCAACGAGAGCCTGATAAGTCCAGCAAAGCTTCTAAGCCCATTCTGGTCCTACTAAACAGACGGTGGTACAACTTAGGAATGCTAATAGAGCCAAAAAGGGTCTTCAAAGAAATATAAAAGCTATACTGTTACAGGTAATCAAACGGATTACAAAAGACTTTCCTTGATATAATTTCTAACATCTTCATGAAATCAAACGGAAAGAAAATAGCAAGGACTTCAGTCTCCTTCAGTCATTGGACTATTATCCTACCGTTAACAGGAAGGAAGATACTTGCTCTTCTATTTTTTGCACGTTGTGCAAACAGAAATTTTGCAAATGAAATATAATAGCTGTTCAAAAACTTATCCAGAACCAATAAGAAAAGAGACCCGACTTCTTCCTGGATGCCACACACAAAGTTATACGATAGCCATCCAATAGCTACGCAAAATCAAACGGTAACATGATTGAGACATGTTCTTTTGGTTTTTCATTTTTCGTTGGAGTATTACTATCATCCTTAAAATATTCCTCAAATTATTTAGACATCTAACGGCAATTAAAAAAATTTCTGTTAGCATGTTATCATAAATAACGGTACAGGAAATTCAAACGAAAAGAAATTACAAACACTTGTGAAATTTTTGAAGAAAATTCATTCACAAAAGCCATACAGCATCTACAACATAAAAAAAAGAAAAAGAAAATTACAAGTCTGGAGGAGTTTGAGGTAACGGAGGAAGAACTTCCGGCTCTAGAGGAAGAGGAGCTTCATCTTCATCCGTATCCTCATCATCAGAAGATGGAAGTCCAAATTCACTTTCATTAATCGCCTCAAGCCTTTTAATGACATAAGGCGCGATGGCGACCGCATTGAAGTTTGCTTCCCCGTAGTACTCCAAGAATCCATCCAAAAGTGCATCCATTGTCTTCTTCCGCTACTAGCCTATCTTTTTGGGAACTATTTCTAGGTTTGTTTTCTTCTCAGCGAGCTCTTAGTGGAGTACGGAAGACTTCTCTTTTTTAGCTCCCAGCTCAGATTGTAGTCTCTCATTGAGCTCCGACAGCTCTGACATTTTGGCTTTCCCAGTATCCCTCTCCTTCCGGGTTGCTACCAGTTCCACCCGGCAATCATCCAGTTCCATCTAGGTTTGCTCTTAAAGTCTGGAGACGCTAAGGGTTTCTTCCCGATAGCTTTTGTACTCATTCCTAGCTTGGGCATGCAACATCTTTTCTTTTTCCATATCACTAGTAACCTTCTCAAGTTTCTCAGCGTTGTACTCGATCATGTATTGGATTTGACAGAGAGAAGTGAATATGTTGTTGCGCACTTGGGAATGTTGAGCACTAAGTGGCATGCTCTGAAAAATTTACCTATCTGACGGGACAGTTATCATCTCAGAGAAGAGTGAAGCCATCGGCATCTCCTGAGCACTCGGTTCCGGTAACCCCAAGGATGAGCATCCTTGATATCCTAAATCTCTTAAATTCAGCCGATGAGTCACCGCTCCATTGGGACCAAAGGATGACAGATTTGCGTAGAGGTCAAGGGATGGCCCTAAAATTCTACTATCGGAAGATGGAAAGGGATGAAGTATCGGGCCCAGAACAAAATGAAGCTGAATAGGAGAAGAAGGTACCGGGTGAGGAGGACTTGGTTGATTTTCAGGCGTCGTTGCTCCATCCAGGAAGTTGGTAGTGATTGGAGAAGCCGATAGAGGAGGGGAGGAGCTTGGAGCTAGAGTAGCTTTGGCCAGTGAGAAGGATTTAGGAGTTGGCTCCTGAGGGAATTTAGTAGGAATTTTTCCTAAGAGCTCATACACTAGAGGGCCTTCTTCTGATTCCACCACCAATTGCGAAAAATTTATCATGCCCATAGGAGCAATCGGAAGAGGAATTTGAGTCCCGGCGGCTGAAGAGCTCTCTCCAACCCTCTTTCGTTTGTTGATCTTCTTGGAAACCCGCCTCAAGAACTCATACGGGTCCATATCATCAAATGAGGAAGAGGAAGAAGATGATCTAGAAGCTGGTCTTTCAAAGTCACCTGGATGATGACTTTCAGTATGGTGCACTTGAGCTTCAACCGCTTCAGCCGCTAACTCAACTTCTTGCTCAAAATCCGCATCTGAAATCTTAGTTGAGAGAGAATCGGGAGAAGAATCCTAAGCAACCAGAATATTCCTTGCTTGAGAAGTGGACGCCCCAATAATTTTCTTAGTAATCCCAGAAGTTCTCTTATTCTTAGCAGGAGGAGCCCTTGCTCGAGGAAGAGATGGCTCAACTCTCTCAGCTTTCTTGCACAATGATTCCATTAACCAATCGGGCGCTACTTCTGTAAAGATAGAAAACAACATTAGAGTTAGAAAAATTCGAAAGATGAAGTAAACGGAAACTCACCAATTTGGCAATCCGATAATCGAATACCGGTAGCAAGATTCCTTGTATGGAAAGGCGTGTTGACTATCAACAACTTATTCACTTGGGGTCTCGCTTCTGCCGAATACCCAGTCGATTTCACCCAAACACTCTCAGTAATAACTCGATTGAATCCCGAGCCCCATTGGGGGGTCGGTAGCTCAATCACGAAGAAGCGATCTTTCCACCCATGTACGGAAGACTCTAACTTTCGGAAGTTCCACAAAAAAGACTGGACCGACTCGTCATCCCAGCGAGGAATAATGGTAATCATGCTTCTCTGGTAATACAATTGAAAGAATATCCAGAATAAAGTAACAGACGGGAAAGGAATACCGTTCAACTCACAAATCCTAAGAAAAGCATATATACCAGACCAGGATTTTGGGGATATCTAAGCGGGATCTAGGTCAAAATGGTTTAGCATATTAGAGTTCATTGGATGAAGGGGAAGGCAAAAACTATATTGGAACATTTTGGTGTATAACACTCTCTGATTACCCCTCAAGGTGTTATTCAACCAAATATTGTCACCCGCTGCCTGAATACTATATTAGTCTAAAAAGGAAGCCCCAAAATTGTTTAGTTCTACCCATAACTCCCCAACATCAGTAATCACAGAGGGTGTCCTCTCTATTTCCTTCTCAGCTCGACCCTTCGATTTAATTTGAGGAACGGCGCGAGGCATGGTTATAGGTTGATTGACGGGATGAAGAAGCTAAATTCTCAAAATTAAAGGAGCAAGAAAGGTTAACAATAAGTACCTTGTAAAAATGGAGCAAAATGGAAGCCGGAGTCTGGTTGGAAGACACTTGAGAGAAGAAGGAAGGAGATTTGAGTATAGAGAGATGAAAAGCTTAATAGAAGGTAAAAGATTGAAACAAAAGGGGAAAAGAGCAGTTTATAGTCTAAGAATACCCCTTACCATATGGGCACCTTATCGGGGGACGACATGTGGCAAGTAGCCAATAGGAATTTTACACGTGGCAAGGTGCAATTATTTTATTCTTTAACTCTTATGGGCCCAACTCTTTGAATTCAAACTGCAGCTTTTGCAGCATACGAGGCATTGCTATATCTTTTTCAGTTCCCAACAAATCCTTTAATTGCGCTGATGAGAGAGCGCCACGTCACTCTGCCCATAGGAAGATAATTATTGTACCATAAGAGTTCATAAATGGCAGAGTTAACGGGATGTCGTGATAAAGAAAATGCCAATAGCAGCCCTTGGTAAACACTCGGGCTCGTTTTCGATTAGGCCTATGATAATACAAACAACGTACCTCAAGGGCAATTACGACCTTTCATCACCAACGGGGGTCTCGATATATGTACCTCCTAGTATATACCCTCAATAGTAGCCAAGACTACATATACCAGGTCCACTAGGTAAGTATATCACTAATACAACATGCTAGGGAAACTATCGGGTAAAGGGACAAGTACCGGTAATAGCTGGCCAAGCTCAAACGACACGTGTCCAGGGTGACCCACAGGACGAGGCTATAAATACCCCCCTATCACCCCTTCATACACAGGCATGCATACACGCACGCGCGTACCAAAGCTCTGCCCAATTACATCGACCTTCCCGATAGTTCTCCCTCACTATTTATCTTCATCATGCTTACTAATTTAATGGTCGGAGCTTCTACGCCAAAGACCCCCTCTGATGTTTTCCAAGTGGCTTAAAAGCGGCGAGACAACCTACATCAACACACCAAATTACAACAGAGTCTTCACTCGATTATAATCACTTGTTTGACAACTCACGTTGCAGCAGTTTGTACTACCAAGACAAATTCCCTTGCCAGCAATCACGTGCATTAACCTCTACAGACAACAGCTCATGTGTAGGCTGTGCCACTCAATGTGCCGTTGAAATTTTTGCTAGCCAACAAAAACACGTTTGCTGGATCCGATGTGAATCCGATCCGTTTACAAAGATACCATCGCACCTCAGCGGAATCCCAAGACACACCATCATAGATTGCTTCAATCAAGCAACTCTCCATATTCTATCTTAACATACGTTACTACTATCACTAATTATTATTTCTTTCTTTGATAAAAGAAAGCTAAAAAGTTAAATTAAACTAATACACAAATACTATTATTAATCATATCTTCTCAATAATAAAAAATAAATTAGTACAGTTAAATAAAATATCAAATATGATGAAATAATAAATCGTCATTCAAATCAAGATAGATCAACAATTTTTCTCTTATATGCAATAAATCAAATAAAATAAAGATAAATTTTGAATTTAAAATAAAATAAAATTTTAAAAACATCATTTAATTTGAAACATGACTATAATTTAAAAAAACACTATATGATATTTAAACGTTTTTCTACAAAAAGAAAAGAGATTTTTTCTCTTCAAATCAATCTCTCTCACAAAAGTAAAATAAAATAAATCACGTGGTCATTGTGTAAGCCGTGCTATTGAAATTTGATGGAAACAAAACCACGTTTCGCTGAATCTGACACTTCACCTAACAAATTGGGATATACTACTAGTACTATCAGATCATCCCATCCCATGTGAATCTCATTAGTATATGGAGAAAAAATATTAAGTAGTTGTTAGATCGCCAGTACAGTCATTCAAAAATATATAAATTATATTATTAATTTATTTTTTAAAATTGAATATATTCAAATTTAATTAAATTAAAATTAAAATTGAATAAGTGCATCTTGTTAGGAACTACCCAATAATTTCTGGCTCATCGGAATCCCAAGATAGCATAGTGTTTTTGTTTTATCTAACAGCTTATCTCTTAGATTCCGACGAAAAAACTGAATTTTGTAATTGAAATTGTGGAATCAATAATTATTAATTACCTTCTTTTCGGACAACCCTCCCAAGTCCCAAGCCACGCAAGCTCCAACACATAATTAACACTGGCCATGATGTTAATAAGTGATCTTTCTAAAAAAGAAAATTAAATTTATTAAAAACTATATAGTTTTAAATATCTTCCACTTCGACTCTTATAATATTAAACTTTATAAATTTCTAAATGGTTAAAAAATCTGAGAAAATGATAAGAGATTGCAAAATGTTTTGAAAATCCGAGAAAAATATATAACAAATAAGATAGTGTCTACATCACTAAAAAAAATTAAAGATATTAATTAATAAAATAAGAAAAAAATTCAAAAAAAGTAAACCTTGTCTTATTATCATAGGCCCTACCATATTTGCTACATTTTCAATCAATTTTCATTAAGAAAAAATGCAATTGTTTACCATTTGCTTGAAATTTTAACCATAAGAATTTTAAAAAAACTATAGGATTCATATTGAATGTTGTAAAATTATTGAGCTCGTAGTGAGAAATATTAGAAACCATACGGTTTATCAAATTTATCCTTTATTATATGTTTTAATAAAGTATGTACCTCATTTTAAAGTAATTTTAGTACATATTTTTACAATATATCATAGTACTTTTAATCGCTAACTCCATTTGAATTATTTTTATTTAACAGTATTACACTAATATTGTAAAATTATGTAATATACTTCCAATGTATCCATGTTCTTCCCTCGACATAAGTTCTTCTATTATATGAGGCTTATATATACAATATAGATGATGGGACTAAAAAAAACTATTGGGCTAGTTGTGTTTATTAGTACTATATATAGTGTATACCTAAATTTAAAGGTAAGGTATTGATGAAAGATTTTATAATTTCTAAAATCTTTCACCTTTGTCTACATACTGTTAGAATTTATAATTTCAACCTTGCAATTTAAAAAAAATATTCAATCTTTTTACCTTTTTAAGAGTTATAAATGTTAAAAAATTGCAAAAAATATAAAAGTCGAAGAAAAAACATAACAAATGGTATGTTGATATTGAAGAAATTATTTTGTGAGAAAAATGGTAAAATGTTATAAAACTGAAACAATTCAAAATAAATTGTAAAAACTATGGAAATAATTTTTTATTATTAGTGTAGGCCTTACCATAATTATTACATGCTTTTTTCAATTTTTATAATATCATTTTAATTAATTCTTATTGGAATTTCAGTAAGAAAATGGTTAATTTCTTTGACTAATCATTTAATTGTTAACATAATTTTTTTTAAAGGATAGGTTATTTTTAAATTTCTCGTATTGGTCCTTAATTTTTTTTCAATTTTTACTAATTTGTTACATTTGCCCCCTAATTTTTTTAAATTTTATATAATGACCCTTAAAGTTTTAATTATTTTTTGGTTAATCTATTTATTTAGACCATTTAAAAAAGTTAGCATCATATTTTGACCATAATTTTTTGATTTTATTATATAACCTTTATAGTTTTGATCTTTTAAAATTAATTTATCATATTTACTTACCAAAAAAAAATCAATGGCATTTAGACCTTGAAAAAGATTACTGTCATATATGAAAATCTTCCTAGCTTTCCCCTAAAATTAGGGATGGCAAATGGGCGGGTATGGGCGAGTATGGGTATATTAAAACGGGTATGGACGGGTATGGATAAATATCATACTCATACTCGCAACTAAATATCCATTATTATCCATACCCAATATGCCCAATACCCAATTGGGTATGTAATGGATATCCAATTACACTTACTTATTTATTATTTAACTTAATAAAATTATTTTACCAAATTATTTTATTTTTTTATAATTAAGTAAAAATTTACTATAATTTTATTTTATTTATATTATTTTTTTATAACATCATATTTCATAAAATCCATTTATAAAAAAATTACGAAAAATATGAAAAGTGGATGTGTATTTACTCATCTTGAGATAAAAATTATGTTTTTATAATTTTTAATTTATTTTGTTAAAAGTATTAAGAAAGAAGATTGAATTTTTATTATGAAAGAAAAATTAAAAAATTGAGAGAGGAAAAAGTAGAGAGACAAAACTAAGGAAAAAAAAATCTTGGGAAATTGAAAAAAATGCGGATATTTTGCGGGTATTGTGTGGGTACCATACTCAATTATACCCGCAATTATAAATGCGGGTATTATTCATACTCAAATTGTACCCGTTTGAGCGGGTAATTATTCGTAATTACCTGCTCAAATGGATATAATTATGAGCGAGTATGCGAGTATGGGTATCCATTGTCATCCCTACTTAAAACCACATTGCAAAAACAAATTTGCGCGTTATCACGTGCAGTAACCTCCAACTTTGTGTAATCGGAGGAATTATTAGGTCATTTTTAAACCACTTAATTTATAGCTCATCCACTTATAAAAAATATAAAACTTATTATTAATTTATTTTTAAAAAATTAAGTAAGGTTTATATATTTAAATTTGTTCCAATTAAAATTGAGTAGGTGAAACATAATAGGTGATTCAGGATCGTCCTCTGTAGTGCGGTACATTCCTCGTGCAATTGTGGGTCAACCTGCCATTGTAATTTGGTAGGAAAAGCGGAAAAGCAAAAAGACACGTTGGCCTTCTTTTTCTATATAATCTTCAACCAAATCCTAAGAGGAGATGGTAATCAAAATGGTAACTGATTCACCGTGCTCTTTTTACATGAGTTAGTATGAAATTTAAAATTTGTAAGATTTATTAGTATGTATTATATCATATTAAAAAATATATAAATTAATTAGTTAAAGTATAATTTTATATACATAATTATTATTTTTATATATATTATTCAGACTCTGATATCTCATATCCTCACTGAATTAAACTAATCTAAATTTAAAGTTTGTGTGATCTTTGCTGGCAGTCCATCTCTCAAGAGTTCATAAGTTATGAATCATAAGTGATATTATTGATTGTCACTGTCCGATACACTCTTCAATAATATATATATATATTATATTTTAATTTTTTTATTAACCGAGGTAGGAAAAGGTATCCGGGTACAAGAAAAAAATGTTATTTAAAGTAGATTATATTCCTGGAGTAGGTAACCTGAATATTATTGTTCTATAAACCCATTTTCAACTTCTAAAAATAATTTAAAAAGTTTGTGTAGTTGATGTTAATTAATTTTAAATAAATCGATATACAATATATTTGTTTAATCCGTTGTATTATATCTCATATCATACATGCTGATACTAAAATTGAAATATAAAACATGTTGTAATATTTTAGTTTCTATCTCGATCTATATCGATTATACAGTCTTTATCAATAAAATATTATCCCAATACAAAAAAAGATATTGTAAAATTTGTTGAATTTTGTACATTTTTATATAATATATTTTAAAAAATAGAACATCAAAACGTCATCCGAGACTAATACTTTAACCTATTGAGGACCAATTTAAGACACTCAAATACGAGATTGACTATTGAGTAACTTCACAAACTCACAATATTTTTGGTTATCAAAGCCTGTAGAAATAATGTACAATGGTTGTTATCAAGTGATCAAGTAATAAAAACTTGTCTGCCATTTATAAATTTTTTAAAAGAGTTATCATCTTAACCAACAATAACAATGCTTGAATGAACTTAATTCTCTATCTTAATAAAATATGCAACATTGGTGTTAAGTATTGATACTGAAACACGGAGCACTACTAAAGTTCGTATTTTTTGAATTTGAAACTTTTAAGAGAAAATAAGAATACATCATAACAATAATAGAATAGAATTTTATTCTCGGACTTCAAAATTAAAGAAACAAGAGCTGGGCTTACATTTTCTTCTGAAGACCATTAAATAGAAAAATAAAATAACTTAGAATTACAATACATTGAAAGATAATTCAAAGCAAAGACGGAGACAAACAAATGAGATAGTACAATAATTATGAACTGTGGCAAATGATAGGACAAGGCAATTGAGATTGAATGATCAGCAACCATCTTGACCCATATGTGATTGGATTTTTATTTCTGCAGACACCTTCACTCACCAAGCGAATTAAGAATCCTGTAGCTTAAACATATATGGATTGGATGATCAGGCTTTCATGGCAACACCTGCACTGTCCGCAGCGTTCGCAGAATACCGGGATTCAAGATCATACCAAGACTCCAGATTGATCAAATCGTTGAACTCTTCGAAAGTGGTCAATTTGTGGAGGTCTTCCCTGGTAGTACCCTTGTCCTTGAGGATTTGGAGGACATCAACCAAAGCGCGGGCAGAGGAATAAAGAGAGGTTAGAGGGTACACAACCATATGGAACCCCATTTCCTTTAACTCCTCTGGAGTGTGAAGAGGGGTTTTCCCACCTTCAATCAAGTTACAGACCCTGAAACCCCTAGTCCTTCGCCCGATCTCCTTCAGCTCATCGTCATTCCTTGGAGCCTCCACAAAGCATGCATCAGCTCCAGCCTGCAGAGTTCATTCCAATTACATACATCAGGGTTGGTTCGGTGGCGAGGGGTTAGCAGGACATAAATTAGGTAAGGAACTTACATCCATGTATAGATTGGCTCGTGAAATGGCATCGTTAAGACCGTGCCTGTCTGATGTTGCCCGCGCATCAGTCCTGGCTACAAGGAAGAAATCAGCATCCCCAATCGCATCCCTGGCCGCAGCTATTTTCACAGCATGCTCGTCTGCAGGTATAACCTGCTTTCCGCGCATGTGTCCTGCAATTGGCATCGTTTTCAACTCATCATCAGCACTGATATATACGGCAGAAAAACATAAGACCACTGATGAAACAACTATCAGTTAACACTCTTACCGCACTTCTTTGGCCATGCTTGATCCTGAAAATAAATTCATTTTCAATTGGTTAGGGCAGACTTTTATGATTAATTTTGTATAAATTGATGTATCGAATTAAACAGAACAAACAAGAGTTAACTCAGAAATAGACCTCTAGAAAGCAGCCAGAAGCACCAGAAGCAATCAAATCCTTGATGGTCCTGTGCACATTTAGAGCACTGCCACCACCAGTATCTGTAACCATCAAATCCATCACAAATTAAGTAATTTTAACTTAGGATTAAGCTCAGATACTGTTTTCTTTTACTGCATCTGACATTAAAACCTATAATCTTTTGAAAGAAACAAGAAATTTACTAATCTCATGATTACAATTCAACTTATCATGTCGCTTATAAAAAAAAAAGAAAAAAAACTCATTATGTCACTTGACTTATCAGATATTCAGAACAACTAAATATCAACTTATCATATTGCTTTTAAAAGAAAAAGAAAAAAACTCATCATATGACTTGACTTATCAGAGATTCAGGACAAATAAATATCAACTTATCATGTCGCTTTTAAAAAAAAAGACAAAAAACTCATCATGTCACTTGACTTATCAGAGATTCAGAACAGTAAATATCAACTTATCATGTCGCTTATAAAAAAAAAAGAAAAAAAACTCATCATGTAACTTGGACTTATCAGAAATTCAGAATAACTAAATATCAATTTATCATGTCGCTTATAAAAAGAGAAAAAAAAAACTCATCATATCACTTGATTTATAAGAGATTCAGAACAACTAAATATCAACTTATAATGTCGCTTATAAAAAAAAAAAAAAAAACTCATCATATCACTTGATTTATCAGAGATTAAAAACAACTAAATATCAACTTATCACATAATTAAATCACCATTAAATCACCATTGCAGATCCAAAGGTCAATAAGCATGCTTAGTAAAAAAAATATTAATAGAATTTCCCATACGGATTGAAATTTCATTTCCTCTCCATCTGTATAAAAAAAAAAAACTGCACAATGGAAAGCGACAGCCGACAGCTCTTAAAAAAGACACACTAACCAAATAAAAAAATATTTAATTCGACATTGACAAGAGTAATTGTTCTTCACTATTTCACCCACTATCTCTCTCCCTCTCACAGCCTCACAATTATCATTATCTTCACTTATCATAATCCTCTACTTGACCACACAAAAGAAGAAGAAGCTAAAAATAAAATCACGACATATTTTAGAGAAACAAAAAATTGAAAGATAAAAGTAAATATGTTTTCAATGGTAGTAATGGGGATGTTTGGCATGAACACAAGTGGTATCCACGAACCAGCATCAACAATCATGGGGACGGCAGGGGCAGTGTGGCATATTGTCTTGGCAGCAGCAGCCATTTCCGGAGGCCTAATTAGAGAAAAACCATCATAAAAAATTAATATACTATAATTATTAGTAGAATTAAGTAAATAATATACCATATTTGCATAAAGATGTTGAACATTTAATTCCGTACGTATACCCAACTTGTGGTGTTAATATATTACTATGTTCATTAGTTTGGGTCCATTTAGCATCAATTTGGTACCTAAATAATTTGTGTCATGTATATATTTATTACAAACACAACAATGACGTATATGTAAATTAAAATAAATTAGCGAGTATATGTCGTAAATTAAGACAGAGAGCGTGGTAGTATAACAATAAAACGTACGTGAGCAAACCCATGTCCGGTTTCCCGATGTAGGAAGCGGCGACTCCATAGCCGGAGACGAAGCTGGCTTTGAAGCCAGTTTTCTGGATGATGGAAGCGCTGAGAGCGTCGTAGCAGCCGGGCATGAGCACGATCCCTTCGTCCTCAATCACTTTCTGCATCCGGGTTGTCGCGGTGGACTGCATCCTCACCGTTAATGTTTGGTACAATGAGTTCAACCTCATTTGAGAGCTGCGTGAGCTAGAAGCAGCAGCTTTCAGAGCAGCTACAGCCATTGCCATGATTATGAAGAATTGGATGTTTGGAAAAGAAAGATGGGGATTTAGGAAGGAGCTTTAGGTTTGAGTTTTTGCCTAGTTTGCCTTGGAAAGAGCTACTGGTTACAGCCCTATTTATATGCAACCCGCGCAGCAACTAACCGTAGCTCTTAGAGTACTCCTGTAATAGTAGAGTGTGGATAATAATTGTTTTCCGGCACGAAATTTCTTTGCGTGTAAAACAAAAACAAGGAAATTTCCACAATTCATTTTAATTGGATTTATCAAGTAGTGTGATAAGCATGCATTTTTTCTTTTTTTTGCCTCAATCAACCGTAGTACGTACTAGTACTACGTCTTGTTTGTTGGGATTAAAACACTCGAGTCCCATTGATCGGGTAGTTTCTTTTTCTTTTTTCTTTAAATTTAACACCTACTCCCTCCCTCCGTTTGAAGGGAGGGTACAAATTTTTTCTTTAAAAAAAAAATATATATATATATATATATATATATATATATTCAGTAAAAGTGTTGTCAATTTGTATGTAGCTCATAATTTTTTTTTATTTTTTTATTCAAATTCTGACCTACCACAAAATAATTTTTTACTTATAAGTGAAACCAAAAATACATTAATTAGACTAAAACGTCCATTATTTATAGACAAAATTTTAGACTGCAAATATGCATTAATTATAAACTGAGGGAGTACCACTTATGTACTAATTTCAATAAGTTTAGTCCTTGAGTTAAAGAAAATAGAGGATAGAAGCTAAATTACCCCCTTACTTAATTTTTTAAATTAGTCACCCTTATACTAATTCTTACTTGTTCGTTTTGACTTTTGCTGCTGTATTTCTCACTTTTGTGAGCTTCCTCCTCTAAATAAAATGATTTGGTTTATAGAATGAGTGAAATTCGAATATGTTCTTTAATAAGACTATTAAATTGTATTTTCATAATTTTTGAGAAAATGACCCAAAAAAACGCATCTTAAAAGAATAAGGTAAATAATCTCATGGAACGTTTGTTGGGTAGCAAATTGAATGTTTCAATTACTAATATTTAGGACTTTCAGGTTTTTAAAATCATGTTGTTGGTACTCCAATTTAAGTATTTTCTACAATTTAATCAATAATCCATGGCAAGTTTTTTTTCGAATTTCAATCAAATATTTCTCTTACAAAATATTAAAACATAGTTTGGACCCATCCAAATGAGCCCCAAAGTCCCACCTAAGTCTGAGTATTCAGAAAATTTGGTCAGAATCTGACAAGTTCGGAAGAGGATTTTAAATCGGATTTGTTCGGATTTAATCTGAACTCTTTGAATGCTCACTTGTTCTGAAGTCTCACCAATTATTTCCGATCGGTGAGAGTTCGGTAGGACTTTCAAATTTCTTCGGATTGGGCCAGCCAATTAGGCATGAGCCACAACAACAAAAACAATATGTTGCTCTAAAATCAATTTCATTCCACCAATTCCTTAATTTTCAGCGATAATTCAATTCCATTCCAATTGTCGTTTAAAAAAAAGAGCAGTTCCATTTCATTTTCTCAAACACAGTCTGATCAAGACAAGACAATAGCGAAAATAAACAATAATTCAAGCTTAGTATCCATTTCATTTCATCACATGATCACAGCAGCACAATTTCACAAACTTAAAAATTAGAATTCAAGCTTAGTAAGTTGGTATGCTATCCATTCCACATTCCATCCATAAGTTAGAGATTAGACAATAAGCACTAAGCACTAAGCAGTGCAGCAACAGACAGCCAACAACAAGGCAACATCAACATCAAGGCAAAATTAGAAGAGGACTGCAATTGAGAGAGGAGATTAAGAAAAGGTGTGGCGAGGCGGCGGTGGTGGTGGAGTGGTGCGGTGCGATGGTGAGGGGAGGCAGAGATGATGAGGTGGTGATGAATGGTGGTGGTGCGGTGCAGAGGTGAGGGGAGGCAGATATGATGAGATGGTGACGAGTGGTGGTGGTGCGGTGTAATGGCGAGGCAGAGCAAAGATGATGAGATGAGAGAGCGGCTGACGGAAAAGAAGGAAGAAAAGAAAGTTAAGTTTTGTTTCGTTCGAAATCAAATAAAGGAAGGAAATGATTAACTCGGATTCCGAAAATCCAAAAATTGGAGTCCGAAAATTGCCAGATTGCTGCTAGCCTAGCTGAAGTTCCGACTGAAAAAGTTCGGACTCTGGCCGAACAAGGAGCTCGAATCGGATCGGTTGGATCCTTTGATCCGAGCTCAACCCTAGTCCCACCCGCCTATTAAACAGGCTAATCGCGCATCACGCAGGTCACACGCGCGAGCGCTCCCACCACATAATTCATTCACCTTTGTGCGCGCCTCCACCAAGATTCAAACATAGTTTGGCTGCGCGCAGAGGTGGGTGCCAAACCATCTCTACTGCAACCTCCCTTTGATACACTTTTTTTTTCTCTTTATTATGTTGCAAGACTTGTACCTAAATTATTACTCTTACTTTTTGTAAAATTTTACAACTTTTACATTAGCTTGTGTTAATTTACCACACATACACTCCTTCTTTTTTCTTAATTTTATACCTTTTACATGTCAGCAAAAATAATAAAAAAAATCCACATAGAATAATAAGTTTTTTCTAAAAATAAAAATAAGATCAATTTAAATTCAGGAATTTAATTGAGTCAATGTAAACAAACGCAAGGGTAAATAAATAATTTCTGAAACCTAAAGGTGCTATTGTGAATCGCTTACAAACGCTTGAGGTGGATAAGATTGAATAGCCTTAATTTATTCATTTATGTGTCAAATTTTTATTTATTTTCAGTGTTTTTCAAATTTGATCTAACTGAATGAATTATAAATAAAATATGCATAGCTTGTTCCACTAGTCAAATACTAGCTGAAGATCGTTAAATGATATATATATATATATATAATATAAAAAAATAGAACCAGTAAATTAATTAATCTAGTCACTAATGATAATGATACAATCCAATGCATGAGGCTATGAGCAGTAAATTAATTATACTAAAAAAATAGTGTAAAAGTTGGTCGCGCTAGTGAATGTCCTTGTCCCAAACTTGAAATCCTCTTCCTACTTCATAAATTTTGAAACTACTACTCCAATAATTTGGTTTGGTGTTGACCCAATAATTTGGGCATCCTACGATTGGATGAGTGAGGCATCCATCCAGTTGTTCAACCAATCGAATCCGACTGTCAAAATAAATTGCTCTAAACAAATCCCAATTTGGTGAAGACTAAGCCTAACATATATATATATATATATATATTCAAAATTATTCTAATTAAATCACAAGATCCCTAGAATATTCTTTATTTCGTGAATACTATGTTGTTGATTTTTATAAGCAAAGGCTTCATTAATAAAAATCCAACATATCAGAGTATGAGAAAAATACACACTAAAAAAATATTACATCAAATCGGTTCATTAATAAATAAAATTCTTTAAATCGCAAGCAAATTAAAAATATTTAGTTATAATTAATTTTATTTACGTCAAGTCAATTCAACAATTGATTACTCCAGATTGAAGAACAAAAAAACAACTAATTACTTTACATGAAAAATTCAACAAACATTTTGTTAATTAAGAAATTAGAATGTCATAATCAGATGAGAGTAATGAGTTGTTGATAAATGGAAAAGCAAGTTAGGTTTTGGTAATAATTAATTAAGAATACAATTGATTATTAAGATTCCGTGTATTTTTAAAAGAAATCGCGTTTAATTTTGTATAAGATTTGGTTTATTAAAATAAAAAGATAAGGCCTGTCATGCTTATCTGTAAGGAACGTGACATCTCTAGTTTTGAATTTTTTAGCATGTGACGATGGTGAATTTAGGACCCAGACAGGAGGGAATTTGTCGGATGCGGGTCATTGCATTAGATACCTGAATCTCATGGATCTTGGATAACCACACATTTTCTCTCTTTTCTTTTTCCAGCAAAAAAAAAAGGAATCTCAGTTTTTTCTTTTTTCTTTTTCCCCGCCGAGAAATGAATGAGATAAGCACAACATTTTCAATCAGGTTCATGTGCCAGACTTTGATAACCAGACTTGTACTATCCATTCAATGCATACCCTATCATATATGATAAGCCCGAACTTACACTAAAACAAAAAG
Source organism: Viola odorata (assembly GCA_963691705.1). Lineage (NCBI taxonomy): Eukaryota > Viridiplantae > Streptophyta > Magnoliopsida > Malpighiales > Violaceae > Viola > Viola odorata. The sequence goes on from OY829542.1 coordinate 25,186,699, forward strand.
CAATAATTCGTCTAAATAAATGGGTGGGTCCTAGGAAATTTAATTCGCATAGTTAAACCTCGACAAATGAATGTCCGATAAACGAATAACCTCGCCAAATGAATAATTTTCTCCGGTCCCGACTTGGGCAAATGGGCTAAATGAATAACCTTGCTAAATATATTAACGAATAATTTTTTTTGAATCCTTAAAAACCCCATGTAAATATAAATGAATAATCATTAAAATTCATAATATATATATATATATATTTATTTATCCTAAAAACAAAAATATTTCTTCCAATCAACAATGTTCATACAAGAAGTCATTTCTTCACAAAAAAAGCGTCTAAAGTTGTTTGTTTTTTCCTTCCACCAAAATGCATCACATCTGCGACTTTTTCTATTAAGAAAGATATAGTAGAATGAATTATTTACCAAACCAAGACTCTAGAAAAATATATATAGTAGTTTGTAGGTAGGTTAGGTACATTGTCTTAGTCTCTAAGTATTCCATACATAGAATATTATTATTAGTACATGTTGCATGTATTTAGACTCTAAGTATTCCATACATAGAATCTTATAAGTACATGATGCATGTACATAGTCTATATACGTATTTGTACATTAAATGTAAAATAAATAATCATGCGAAAAAATAAAAATGTAAAAATACTATCTAAATGAATAAAAATTCATTTATCGATAAATGAATAATATATTCATTTATCGATAAGTAAATAAACTCACTAAACGAATATTTTTTGCTGGTCCCAAGAGCATTCATTTATCGAGATTTAACTGTACAGTTTGGAGATAAAGTTTTTAAAATTTTTTTTTTTTGTATTTGGTTGGAGGAAAAATGGGAGGAAAGAGAGAAGAAAAGAAAATGTGGGGCTGATTATATATATATATATATAATATGGTTTTCTAAATTTTGTGTTAGGAAAATTTGGATAGTTTTAAATCTAATCGATTCACTGAAAAAAAAAAATTGATTTGTTGGGGTCAATTTTATAATTACCTAATTATATATCTTGATAGATAAGATTCTTTTGTTTTCTATTTTAATCACAATTTTTAAAATTTTGGTTATATAAATAATCAGTATTAACAAGCTGAAAGTTGAAATCGAACAAGAAAGTATAATCTTATAATAAACATCATCATGAACGGCAATTTGGTAATTCACAATTCTATTAATTTTACTTTTATTTATTTTTAATATCTACTCTTATTTATCAAGTACAGGTAGGGTTGGTAATGGAGCGGGTAAGGGACTATCCATACCCACACCCGCAAATTTGTGGGTAATCCATACCCGCACCCGCACCCGTGCGGAACGGGTATGACAAGACAAATTGTACCCGCGGATTACCCGCAGATACCCGCAAATTTCTTAAAATTTAAATTTTCATGTTTAATGTTTTCAAACACCCCTTTAAAGTCATTTAAATTTATGGTTTGTATTATACTTTGGATTGGAAAATAGTTAAAAAATTACTTTAGTGGATATGTAAACTTTAATTTATGGTTTGTGTTTGATTAAGGGATTTACTAAGGTTTACAAATTTTATGATATGTATATATATTTTGCGGGTATTATTGCGGGTATCCATACCCACATTTTGCAGGTATTTAGTGCGGGTATTGGAGCGGGTAAGCACTATCCATACCCGCACTTTGCAGGCGCGGATAAATCCATACCCACAAATTGCGGGTAATACCCACCCGTAATTGCGGGTATCCGGCGAATATCCATACCCGCGGGTGGAAATTGTCAACCCTAAGTACAGGCACCAAAAAGGGCGAACTGCTTCACTTTGATATCCCAAAAAAATACTAGATTCTGTATGGTATACATGTGTATGCTACACCTTTACATGAGTCGTTCACTAGGATATTATATGAATATTCTCTTGCGCCGGTTTAGATCATGCAAACGTCTGGGCTTGTTTAGGGGGCCGTTTTTGAGTTGTGCAAGATAGCACGTAGTAGGATATCACAAGAGAGATTCGTTCTTAAGAGTGTGATTGCCGCTCTTGAAGACCCTCTAGTGGATATTTTTCGATATTTTTTGGAGATGAAGATGTTTGTGAACAATCACTACAACTTCTCTGTCCGTTCAGGGTTGCCTTTTCCTTCATGTTTTGGCAATTTGTAGACGTCATGGTTGGAAGAGGTGTTTCTGTGTGGTGACGGCGCCCGAAGATATAGATTTTTGCGATTGCTGGGATATAGTTTGTAGGAGTTCATCGTGGAGTTGAAAGAAGATCAAACACCCTAACGACTTGTGCATAGAGGAGTTTGTTCTCCAAGCCTGTAGGATAGTTCAAGATATCATTACTGCTCGTTTCGATGTGGTGATGTTAGCTCGAAATAGGATGACAGTTTTTCGTCTAGTGTAATTTTCCGTTTTGTAAATTCCGTTTATATCTTCTATGTTATGACTTATGAGTATGTATGTGTGTTGATGTCTTCGTTCTTTGTTTTGTCTGTGTATGTGACAGTGTGCGTTGATCATCCGATTGTTCCCCAGAGTAAAGTTTTGAGAAAATTGAAGAGTAGTTCGCATGGAGAGACTTCTGACTCGGTTTAGGTATTAATGTTCCTGTTAGTAGTTTTGTACAAGATCGTCGTAAGATGAAGAATATAGTGAACTTTGCTCCAACGCAAAACCCAAAGAAGAGGCCGACTACCTGTGTTGTAGGGGTTAATCGTCCTATTGAAATACGCTCAATCCAAGTTAACAAGAGTAAAACGTCCGGTCAGTTTATAGAAGCATGGCAGTAGGAGTATTTGTTTTATGCCATTAATGATAGTAATGCAAATGTGCATGATGTGTCTTTGGCATTTAATAGCGTGGTTGAGTATTTATCTGAGTCTTTCACATTATTGTAGTACAAACATCATTCTTGAGTCTTCAAGTTAGGTTGTCCATCGGTCGGCATATCAGTATACCTATCGAAATATTTCGGTATTCGGTATACTGAATTTTTAAACAAAATTACCGTACCGCACCTAACTAAATTTCGGTACCGTATCCAAATACCAAAATTCATTCGGTACGGTATTTCAGTACAAAATACCAAAATTAATTATTTATTAATTTCTTCAATTCCCATGGCTTTAAAAATAAATGAGCATAAAAAGGTGGTAACATTACCATGCAATAAATAGAACCAAGTCAACTAGGCCTTAAGTTTAAGACCAATTGTTGTCAGCTAAACATGAAATCACAACCAAAATCCAGAGGGAAACAGATGAGTAACACAACCATGCTATATATATAATGATACATATACAATCAACCAAGTACTTAAAGACAGTACATAGTATATCCATTGCCTCAAGCACTTAAAGAACAAAGTGGCCGAAAATTACCTGTTAAACCAACCAAAACTCAAATCGCAAAGCATTACACTTAATCAAACAAGTTGATTAAAATTCAACCTACTAGCATGCATAACAAATGACTACCAGATGGAAAGTTTCACATCTAATGTCTAGTGATATCAATCAAAGCATTACACTTAATCAAACAGGCTGAAACCAACAATCAAAACACAAATCGCAAAGGTCTTCAACAAACTAAAGTATTACGCGAAATAAAATTCAACCTACTAGCATGCATAACAAGTGACTACCAGATGGAAAGTTTCACATCTAATGTCTAGTGATATCAATCTAAGCATACCACTTAATCAAACAAGCTGAAACCCATGTCATCATCCTCACACTCCTCCTTCTCTTCCTTCTTCTCCACTACCTTGGCAGCAGCAGCTGGGGCAGATAAGCAAGTTTTAGTAACCCTCAAATCAACTCAAACACATACAGATCTTCAACAATTTCAGTTTCAGTAACAAATTGGTGCAGGTCAAAGTCCACACCTGACATTTTATCTCAGTAAGTTCACTAACACTATGGGATCAACAGAAATCTTTAAAATTATGGCACTTATCACAAAACTACCATTTAAAGTACCATATACATATCAAATAAAAGCAACAGAAGTCTGAAATAGTCTGAAATTCAGACTCTGAATGAATTAAGATGTCTATAGGTTTAAAGTAATGGATCACAAAAAATCAGGACAGACGCTCCAAATCAATCAAATTACAACAATGCTCTACACAGCTACCACCAAGACAAGTAAAACAAGATATTTAGACCTCCCAAAGTATTGAACCAAGAATACTCAAGTCACAAAACCTTAGCCAAGCACCTGTATTTGGCTCATTTATGAGGATGACAGACATTTTAAACCATTTCAAACCTCAATTACCAAATTCAAAATCCCATATCATAGAACTAGAAATTAGCAAACATTTTAGCAAAACACAGTGCAGATATGTTCTCATAAACTCCAGTTAAAAGAATCATCAAATATTCTTCCAAGAAAGAACCGTATGTATAATCTCACATATTAAAAATGTCAGAATTATTTCTTTTAATCGTTCCCAGTAAATAAAAATCACGACTGAAAAAATGAAATCAAATCAAACGCCCAAATAGCGCTACTCTCCAGAACAAGCCATTCTAGATGAGGCTACCATCCATGGAGCAAAATGCAAATAATTACTAATTAGGGTTTATGTAATGAATTGATGCGTATGAAATTAGGGCACGAAGCATACCAGCAGCGTTTAAGGAGAGTGAAGCGGCGGGTGTAGCCGGGGTCGAAGCCAGGGTCGAGGCCGCCGACGGTTTTGATAAGGTCGTCGAGAACGGAGAGGGAAGCGACGGTGTTGGTGATGAAGCTGAAGGTGGTGAACTGGTGGTGGTAGCGAAGACCCCAGAAGTCTCCTTCTTGGCCGACGGCTTTGACGAGGTCGTCGTAGTAGGCGACAGTAGGCCGGTGAGGGTGAGCCGGTGAGGGGTAGAAGGAGAGGATGGATCACGATTTGAAGATGAGTAGAAGGGAGTAGTGAGGGAGAGGATGGAACGATGGATCATCCTCGTCGATTTGAGAAGATGAGTAAGGAAGAATGTTTGGTTTTCCCAGCCCAGCCCACCCAAGCCCATCTGTCAAGCCCATGCCCATCAAATTGATTATTTCGGTTGGTGAGAAAAATTTCATGAACCATAGAAAACTCAACTACTTACATCTCATTAATAGGCTCAAAATCAATTTGGTCAACAATTGGAAGATCTCCACCTGCACTTGGCTCATCCTTCACTTTTACCTTTGCTTGTACAATAGGAATGGGAACAGTAATTTGCTCAACCAACATCTCAAACCGTGGAAAATGCAAAGTATGCAAAGTTTCCCCCTCGACCATGTACTTCCAAAGTCATCTTATAGGCCCAAACTTCAGCATCATAAACTTTTGATTGAATGCAACCAACTTATCCAGAATCATCTTCATCGTGACGCTAGTCATGTTAAAATCTAAAAATTCCACACGATAGGCAAACGAAAAAAATATCCAGTAATTGGCACTCCGTCACGTGTTTATTCTCATGTGTTTGCACTCCTCTCTAATGTTCTCTTAATCACTCAAATCTCTAATACAATTTAATTGGATATGCAACATACAAGTCTAGACTCAATGAAAAAGCTAATGACGACGCGAATATGTGAGTTGGAAAAATAAAAACCAATTTCTTTTAACTCAGAATTAATTATGCAAAGAACCAATTAATTCAAAACTTTTTGTCAACTCTAGAAGGAAAGCGCACCAAATTAATTACACACGGTGTCAATTAATTATGGCCACCAAAAGAAACCAAAAAGTTGTTGACTTTACATAAGTCACGCCAATAGCAATTTTTTTTCTCTAACAATTTGCGCACCAACAGATTGCTCAAAACAATTTCAACTTTTTTTTTGTATGAAACGACAAGGACAAATTTAATTAATAAGAAGTAAATCTTTGACATCAAATCAAAATGGAATTAAAGAAAATGGACTAAAAACACTCGCTCGGGAAAAAGAAAAAGAAATCAAATAGATTGATTAGCACAAATTTCTAGTAGGTCTAAGTTCACTCCAATTGAGTTTAGTTTTTGCATTTGAAATCCAAATTTGAACAAGATCAGTGTTATTTGAGGTTCTTAGCCCGTTTGCATAGATGATCATATCACTTTGGTTTTACAAATGCACCTGGTACATTTATGCGACTAATGAATCATGTATTGCGTGCATTTATTGGCAAGTTTGTGGTAGAATATTTTGATGGTATTATGATTTATGGCCGAAACTTCCATGATCATATTTCTCATCTTCGCACGGTGTTTAATATACTTAGGGACTATAAATTGTATGCTAAGATGTCTAAATGTTCTATTGGCTTGGATAAGGTGTTTTTTCTTGGCTATATTGTGAGTGTAGATGGCATTATGGTTGATGAGGAGAAGATAAAGACAATTAGGGAGTGACCCACGCCAAAAAGTGTTGGTGATGTGAGGAGCTTTCATGGCTTAGCAAGTTTTTATAGAAGGTTTGTCAAAGATTTCAGTAGCATTGTTGCACCATTGACAGAGATAATGAAGAAGAAAGTCGGCTTGAAATGGGTGGCAGCCCAAGAAGATGGCATTTGTTGTATTGAAAGATAAGTTGACATCTAGCCCTATTCTAGGTTTGCCTGATTTTTTTAAGCTTTTTGAAATTGAATGTGATGCTAGTGGAATAGAAATTGAGGTTGTTTTGTAGCAAGATAAAAAGCCAACACTTACTTTAGTGAGAACTTGAAAGATGCTCAGCTAAGATATTCCATTTCTGATCATGAGTTTTATTCATTAGTGAGCTTTAACTACATGGAAGCATTACTTATGGTATAAAGAGTTTATAGTGCATACAAATCATGAGTCTTAAGCATCTTAAGGGACAAAGAAAGCTGAATAAATGACATGCATCATGGATGAAGTTTATTGAATAATTTCCTTATGTAATTAAGTATAAACAAGGAAAGGAAAATATAGTTTTACTTGCATGATGCTTTGTCTAGGACATATGCATTAATCACTACTCTGAATGCGAAGTTTCTTGGCTTTGAACATGTTAAAGAGTTGTAATGATGCTGATTTCATTAGTATTTTTTAGGCATGTACTATGTCTTGTTTTGAAAAGTTTTACTTGTATGATGGATTTATGCTCAAGAATATTCAGTTATGCATTCCTAATTTTAGCATGCGTGAGTTTCTAGTGCATGAGGCGTATGATGAAGGGTTAATGAGGCAGTTTGATTTGGATAAGACTTTAGCTTATTTACATGAACATTTTTATTGGCCTCGCAAGAAAAGAGATGTATTGGGATCATTGAGAGGTGTTTAACATATGGGAAAGCTAAATCTCGTGGCTGAATCATGGTGAATATATGCCTTTGCCTGTTCTTGTCCACCCTTGGACCGATTTATCTATAGATTTCTTGCTTGGTTTGCTAAGGTCCATAAGGGAAAAGGATTCTGTGTTTGTTGTGGTTGATAGTGATATGGATCCAAGGAGGGAATTGTTGACAAATAAGCTTCAAACATTTGACTTTTATGAAGACAAGTTTCTTATTCTTAAAGAGAAGTCCACGAGATGTAAGCAGTTTGACTTGCAATTAATTATTTGTATATCTGATTTCCATAATTATTTTCAAGATATTCCTAAGTGGCAAGAATAGAGCAAGGCTTAGAAAAGAAGATTATATGGAGATAACTATGGATGAAGCTTGTTCAAGTGTCCTAAGATTATTTGGTTTATTTCGCTTCCTCAGTTGCCTAATTGAAGACTCAAGAATGACGCTTGTACTACAATAACGGGTATTTATCGGTATTCGGTATACTGTACTAGAAATAATAAATACCATACCCTATATTATTTTGTACCATTGCCAAACTATTGAAATAATTTGGGTATGGTATTCGGTAATAAATTAAGTCTATAGGCTAGGATTTAGAATGTAAAGTTTGCTAATTTAACAAAAATGAAAAAAGTACTCATTCAAATGAAACATATTCACTCACTAGAGACATTAAACATGCATAATTCCATCAAGCATAAATGGATCTTTTACATCCATAAATTATATTAAATAAGTTTTTATGTCCATGAAGCATGATGATTTTCCAGCAAAGAAAAGCACGTTAGCAAATCAAAGGAAAAAATGGGTTAGAATAGAGAAGGAAATAGGGTTGGTACTGGACAATACATGTTTCATCTATTTTAATTTTAGAATTCACCTAATAAATATATTAAGTATAAATGTATGTATAATGAAACAATATTATGGTAATGCCGTATTGAAAATTTTAATTACCGTACCATACCGAAGAAAAGTTCGGTTAGTACCGATAATACCATCCTAGAAAAAAAAATACCGATTGAATGGACCAAAGTTTGGTTTAGTATTTTGGTACGGTAATTCGATGCATGACCCTAACTACAATAGTGTGAAGGGGGGATTTTTGTAACTTTTGCCATCTTTCACCTATTCAATAAAAAAATTGTAATAATTTAGAAATTATGGATTTTTTTATTGAAATCCTTATCCTATATGGATTAGGAAATAATCATTTATTTTGAGTTATTTTAGAAATCTAAATCCATGTTGGAGTTGGATTAAGAGTCATCAGCCAAGCAGGAGTCCTAGTTCTACTTGGCCTAGGAGTCATTAGCCAAATAGGAGTCCTAGTCCTACTCGGCCTAAGAGTCGCCTACCTTGACCCTGACTACTTCTAGTCATATTATGTTTTCTTTCTTTCAATTTCTTTAAGATTTCTTTTAGTATAAATAGCCCACTAAGGCTGCCATTGTAATGGGGAATTGCTTTGATAATTTAGAGAGATTTCTCCTAAGTTCTTGTCTTGAAGTCTTAGGTAGTTAAAAGTTAGGAAGCTTTTAATTGTGTAAGTTCAAACAACAATTTACACTCTTAATCAATTCTATCTTCTAGGTTGATTATCACATTGTTGGTAATAGGTCTAGTTGTGTTATAGAGATGCTTAAGTTGAGTTAGTTTTTTGCATGGCTCGAAAATCCAATCCTTAAACTAGATCGTTGTTTTATGCGCATGTGATACGATCCAGGCTAGGCCAAGACACGCATAAGTGATGATATTGTTCTTCTCTCGATTTGGTGTGCGGAATTAATACAAATCCCTCCTTGAACGCTCCTTTAATCAATTAGCATCCCATACTACTAATTGAGGTTATTGCTTAGTACTTGACTAGCGCCTGAGGTCCAATTCGTAAGCGTCGCACCGACGAATCCTCCCCACCGAGATTTAGTCCGTCCAATCCCTAAAAGAAATTGAATCACACGATTTCGAAGCTTGAGTCACACAAGCTCCAAGGTTCGAGTCACACAAACCCTAACGATTGAGTCACACAATCGCTAACGTGCCTTGTGCACCTCCCACGCCGAATCACTCGAACGCCGCACTAAGGAATCACGTAACACGCCTTCGCAGATCCACGCTTGAGTCCCACAAACGCACACACGAATGACGCACACTAGCTCACGCCCCTCTCACGCCTTGCATCACACAAGTCGCCACACTATGCTTGCCCTAACCGAGTCACACGGCTAAGTAACACAAGTAACAGCTTGCTCTGGAAGATTCAAGAATAAGATAGTAGAAGGTGAACGGGGATTTGGTAAGGTGTTTTTGCTAGAAACTTGATCTTAATTTTATTGAATGAAAAGCCACCTATTTATAGGCGCTAGAATACAACTTCTAAGTTAACTAGTATTAGAACTCCTAACTCTGATTTAACTCTACCAAATAAAATAAATACAAATATCATCCTATATAACTAGTACATGAAGCCTTCCTTCAATCCGACTTCTCTTCCAAGTCGACTTCATCTTCTACTCCTAGTCGGATTTGAACTCCTCCCGGGCCATCTCTTGATTTCTCCGTGCGTTTCGGCCGAAACTTGGCCCAAACCTAGTCCCTTGACTGAGATTCATATTGCAACTTGAATCGCTCAAAAAGCTTGAGCCATTTTCTTTTGGGCTCATGGTCAATTTCCCTTTGACTGCTTGCGCTTGTTTACTGCGCACAAAATTGTTGACTCAGGCCAACTTTTGTTTCCCTTGTCCGATTGACCTGATTTTTGGACACAAACTTTCCAACATCTCTAAGTGTCTTGTATTTTTAGAATTAGTTGAATCGGAGTTCATCTTGACCACTTTGACTCATCTGGACTCTTTCGCAGCCATTGACGCTTCTTGCTCAAACACACTCCTCCTTCGTGCGTTGCTCTTTGTAATCACTCTGTGGGCTTTAGTTAACCTCACTAAACCCTTTTTAGCTTGTCTAGCTCGCTCCCTTGCGTGCCTTAGCTCAATCGCTACTTGCTACTCGCCCTTAGCACACTCTAGGGTTTGGTGCGATCCTAGAATCGTATTATTCCCTCCCCCTTGAAAACAATTCGTCCTCGAATCAGAGTTTATGATATTCTCCAAGGATACTTTGTATCTTCTCAATTTTCCCCAAACTGACTCGCTTGGATTTTCTTCCCTTTTGCGCTTTCGAAGAGAATGCATCTCTATTTTGTTGGAACTAACTTCGTCACTAACCTGAAAAGAAGAAGAAATATTAAACATAGGGTTAGTCTCCTCAATGTCTGCACTTCTCCTCTTTTCTTCCGCCTCAAACTTGCACTTCGCTTCTTTAAATTCCTTATACATTTTCGCAAGTTCCCTTCGGTCTTTTTGCACTTCTATTGGCGCAAATGGTGCAAGATCAAACCTTCACCCATCCTTGAAAACCTCATAGTGATTGGTCTCTCCATGGTGTATTGTCTTCATATCGTATTGCCAAAGCCTACCCAAAAGGACATGGCATTCTGTCATTGGAACCACATCACGATATACCTCGCATTCGAACCCTCCAATGGAGAACGAGACTAGAACCTGATGCGTCACTTCCACCTCAATGTAACTCGTCATCCATTGCACCTTGTAAGGATTCTCCCTTTCGATTAGTGGTAACCCTAGCTTTGCCACTAGAAGATCACTAGCGTAATTAACCACGCTTACATTGTCTACCACCACCGAATACTCTTCTTCTCTAATCAAGCACCGAATGTGGAAAACATTGGTCCTTTGACTCTTTCCCCTCACCACTTTCTTGGGACGCGCTACCATGCTCCTCCTAATCATTAGAGTCAAACCATTTCCACTTCCGCCTCAATCTTCTCATCCACTTCCGAATCACTATTTTCTAATTCCTTGGACTTGTTCCTTTCTCCATAATCTTCTTCGCTTATCACACTCTCTTCCCTAATCAACATCACTCGCTTGTTAGGACAAGCGTTCACATAATGCCCATGGTCGGTGTACTTAAAGCACACTATATCTTTCGCTGCCACCTTTGTAGAATTTGGGTTAGAGGAACTCTCCTTAGTTCGCCCTTGTGGAATACTTAGAAACTCATTACTCCTTTGATTCGGCACACCCGACTTCTCATCTCGAGTCCAACTCAGCTTCTTCCAAGATGTTCCCTTAGAGCTAGAACCCGCAACCTTTGACTTGCGTTGCTTCTCAATTTTTGACGCTAGGTGTAACATCTATTCTAGCGAGTTATAACTTGTGAACTCCAATATGTTGGTTATTTTCGAATTAAGTCCATTTAGTAACCTCGCCATTGTCACCTCTTGATCCTCCACAATTTATGCTCTTGTCAACGCAATTTGCATCTCGTTGAAGTAGTTACCCACGCTCCTCATTCCTTGCGTTAGGGTCTGAAATTTTTGATGAAAATCACTGCCTCATCAACACTTTCATGTCCTCCCAAGTGGAAACATGACCAACTCTCACTTTCATGCGTGTTTGATTTAGTGCGTCCCACCAATGAGCGGCGTAACCACTAAATTTAACTGAGGCTATCTTCACTTTTTTCTCCTCCGAGTAATTGTGACAAAAAAATCGAGTTGACCTTTCTTTCCCACTCTAAGTATAGGTCCAAATTGTCATTCCCCTCGAATGTAGGTATCTTCATTTTGATGCTCCCAAGGTTGCCATCAATTCGACCCTCAAGTCTCCTCCTCTCGGCTTGTCTTGCTTCTTCCCTTAGGCGCTCTTCTTCTTCCTCTCGTTCGACATCCTCATACCAATGCTCACGTCTAGGTTGACGTTTACCATCAGGAACTCTCGCATTCTCTCTAGGGATTTCTTCCTCTTCTCGGCCCTCCTCTTCCTCGGCCCTCCTCTTCCTCGGCCCTCCTCTTCCTCGGCTCCTTCTCTTCTTCTAGGCCCTCTAGGGTTTGGACCGATTGGGCCTTGCGGTACACCTCCCGCGAGTCTCTCGTCAAGGTGCTGCAAACGCTCAGTTGTCTCTTGCTTCCATTGTGCCATCTCATCAAACCTAACGTTGAGATTGCGCAACAAGGCCAGGGTCTTGTAGCAATTCCTCGCTCCCTTGATCTGCCATGTCTCTTCTAACATGACTCAAAAATAAAACCAAACAAAGAAATGTATCTTCTTTTGATTTTCTTTTCTCGCTTCGTCTTTTTTATTATATTTTTTTGACTCTTTTTGACTATACGAAAATTAAACACAAGACTCAAGACTCAAACAATCCAACGCGAATTGTTTCTACAAAGACTCGACTCAAACGCAACAAACCACAACGATTTATTTGATCAAGATGCAAAAATGAAAAATTAAATAAATAACTAATAAAAACGACAAGATAGTTAGGGATTTTGTTATCAAATCGTGAACTCCCTTGAGCTCCGCTACCAACTGATATGATCCTGGCTAGGCCAAGATGCGCATAAGTGACGATCTTGTTCTTCTCTCGATTTGGTGTGTGGAATTAATGCAAATCCCTCCTTGAACGCTCCTTTAATCAATTAGCATCCTATACTACTAATTGAGGTTATTGCTTAGTACTGGACTAGCGCCTGAGGTCCAATTCATAAGCGTCGCACCAACGAATCCTCCCCACCGAGATTGAGTCCTTCCAATCCCCAAAAGAAATCGAATCACACGATTTTGAAGCTTGAGTCACACAAGCTCCAAGGTTAGAGTCACACGAACCCTAACGATTGAATCACGCAATCGCTAACGTGCCTTGTCCACCTCCTACGCCGAATCACTCAAACACTGCACTAAGGAATCACACAACATACCTTCGTAGATCCACGCTTGAGTCCCACAAATGCACACATGAATGACGCATACTAGCTCACACCCCTCTCACGTCTTGTGTCACATAAGTTGCCACGCTCTGCTAGCCCTAACCGAGTCACACGACTAAGTTACACAAGTAACGACTTGCTCCGGAAGATTCAAGAATAAGATGGTAGAAGGTGAACGGGGATTTGGTAAGGTGTTTTTGTTGGAAACTTGATCTTAATTTTATTGAATGAAAAGCCACCTATTTATAGGCGCTAGAATACAACTTCTAAGTTAACTAGTATTAGAACTCCTAACTCTGATTTCACTCTAACAAATAAAATAAAATAAATACAAATATCATCCTATTTAACTTATACAGGAAGCCTTCCTTCAATCCAACTTCTCTTCCAAGTCGACTTCATCTTCTACTCCTAGTCGGATTTGATGTGCACTCTCCTTGCCGCGTTTAAACTCCGCCTGGGCCATCTCTTGATTTCTCCGTGCATTTCGGCCGAAACTTGGGCCAGACCTAGTCCCTTGACTAAGATTCATATTGCAACTTTAATTGCTCAAAAAGCTTGAGCCGTTTTCATTTGGGCTCATGGTCACTTTCCCTTTGACTGCTTGCGCTCGTTGTCTGCGCACGAAATTGTTGACTCAGGCCAACTTTTGTTTCCCTCATCCGATTGACCTAAGTTTTGGACATGAACTTTCCAATATCTCTAAGTGTCTTGTATTTTTTGAATTAGTCGAATCGGAGTTCATTTTGACAACTTTTACTCGTCTGGACTCTTCTGCAGCTATTGACGCTTCTTCCGCATTAGCCTTACGCTCTTCTTGCTCAAACACACTCCTTCTTCGTGAGTTTATCTTTGTAATCACTCTGTGGGCTTTAGCTAACCTCACTAAACCCTTTGTAGATTGTCTAGCTCGCTCCCTTGCGTGCCTTAGGTCAATCACTACTTGCCTCTCACCCTTAGCGCACTCTAGGGTTTGGTGCGATCCTAGAATCGTATCAGCATGCTTCGGTATCCATATCGAGGATCGTATCAGATACATTATCTAAGATGACACATTTTATTCCTTGTTCTAAGACTAATGATGCTACTAATGTTGCTAATCTATTCTTTAGAGAAGTTATACGCTTGCATGGTGTTCCTATTAGCATTATTAGTGGTAGTGATGTGAAGTTCCTTAGTTCTTTTTGGAAGGTTTTATGGGCTAAGTTAGAGACTAAGTTGCAATTTTCTACTACTTATCACCTACAAACTGATGGTCAGACTGAGCTGGTTAATAGAACATTAGGATCATTGTTGCGTGCTATGATTAAAAATTATGTAAAATATTGGGAGGATTGTATTCCTTTTGTTGAATTTTCTTAGAGTAGGTTTGTACCTTTTGAGATTGTCTATAGCTTTAACCCTACTACTCCTTTAACGTTGTGTCCTTTTCCTTTGAATCAGCTAGCTAGCATGGATGGAGCAAAGACGGTAGATTTGGTGCGGCAAATTCATGAACAAGTTAAAGGCAACATTGAGAAGATGAACACCAAGGTGATATGATCTTTATGTGAACACCATGGAAGGTATATAAAATACTGATCTAATTCAAAAGTTGGATTTCTAATGCAAAAAATAAAAGATAGTTTGACGATTAACCCTCATAGCATGGAGTTAAGCAAACTAACCAACGACGACCTAAGGATAAGAGCAAGCACAATGTGCCGATCCAACCAATATGACTCGTATCCGACCCAAAATTTTACATTCGGTATGATGGAATCAGTTTTGAATGGGTAGTCGGATGAAGGATAAAAAAAACCAACTTTTACCTTTCATTCATATACCGACTCCGTATTCGGCTAACCCGAAATATAAATACTAAACTGAAAAAAATCCCTCATTTGTTTCCTTCTCTTCAATTTCCAACAGAATAAATTCTCTTCTCCACTCTAGCTGAAACCTTAAGCCTATATATGGGAACAAAGATTAGGATGGAAAGGAATGGAAGGGGAAGTAAATTTTTAAATTTTACCTTGTATGGGAAAAAAAAATACAAGGTAATGAAAGGGAATGTAGAGGAAATAAATTATAAAAATTTCCTTTCGGGCCCACAAAATATTTCCTCTCACAAGTGGAAGGAAAAGAAAGGAATTGAAGGGAAGAAAAAATTATTCCATTAATATCCTTCTAATTTTATCTGATAAAATTAGGGGTGTCAATTCGGGTCTGTGGGTCCGGACCCGACCCGGCCCGGCTAGACCCGAAGACACTCAGGTCGGGACCAAAATCTGGTACCGGTCCCTGCCCGGCTAAAAATCAGGGTCCCGGGTCCAGACCCGAGAAAAATGGACCCGGATTTTTTTTTATTCTTTTTTTTTCTTGGGTTGGGCTTCATCTTTCTTACCTCCTCTCTCCTTTTTCTTCTTTCCTCAATTGAATCTTCTTTTTTCTATTTTTTTATTTCTATGCCCTCATTTCTTTCCTTTCTTTCCTTTCTTTGCTCTCTTTTCTTTTTCTTTCCCGTTTTCTTCCTCTTTTTTTATTCCAATAAAACGAGAGGGAAAGATCGGAGATTGGAGTTTGTGAGGGTTCGGCTGTGATGGTTGTGTGACTGGGGCGGGTTTTGATTTTTGGTTGCCGGCGATGGTGATGATGCAAGGTGATCAGGAGAGGTGATTGGTTTGTGTGGTTTGGTTTGGTTGTATTGGTTTGGGTTGCGTTTGTGTGGGTTTGCAGTGAGGAATGGAGGTGGTGGTGTGGTAGTTTGGGTTATGGTTATGGGTTGGGATTTGTTGTGGCTGCTGGAGGAGGAAGAAGAACGAAGAAGACAACGGTTTGGGTTGCTGGATTTGTTGTGGGCCGTCTTTGTTGGAGGAGGAGGTCAGGTGTGGCTGCTGAAGAAGAAAGTATGACTGTAGGATGAGAGTGAACGAACTCAAGCAATGAGGGGAAGAATGAGATGCTAGATTCACTTAGGGTTTTTTTAATCTGACCGGGTCAGACCCGAGACCCGTCGGGTCCGACCCGGTGAGACCCGAATTTTTTTGGGTCGGAACTAGATCCGGCCCAAAACCTCGTGTCCGGGACGAGTCTACAAGGTCTCAGGCTAAATTTATAGCCCTAGATAAAATCAATATCCAAATCTTCAAAGCAGCATGTACTTATCGGAAAAGTCTCGCCCAATAGATTTCTACAAGGAAGAAGTAACACCAAACATAAACAACAACAACACCAATTCCAGGGATAGTATGATTATTGATGTTGTCTTTTCCAATAGGGATTTGCAACCTCACTATCTCCACCATCAGCAGCCGCACCTGCCGCAGCAGCAACTGATGATTTTTGGCAACAGTAGTAGGGATGATGCCTATGAAGTGAAAGCTCCCGAGAAGTGAGCAGAGACATGGTTCAAGACAAAACAAGGAGTTTGATTGGGCTGAGGTGGGATATGGATGGATTGCATTTGGAAACCAAGTTTTTTGTTTTGAAAACCAAATGGAGGAAGATGAGTTATAAGGATAAAGTGGTAAAATAACTATAAAAAACTTCCTTCCCATCTATGTTGTCATATATAAATATTATAATTTCTTTCATTTTACCTTGTATGTAAAAAATGCAGCCATACAAAGGAATTTCTCTAGAAATTTTGTCCCTCTCCTTTCTTTTTGTTTCCCTTGTTAAATTTCTCCTCTTTTTCTTCGTGCACTTTTGTTCCCATACTGACCATAAATCTTCGATTCCAGTCCACCATCACCATAACACATCATTTATTAGCGACCTCGTACACCACCAGTTACCAAACTCACCACCACACTATACCACGATATTGTTGTTTCTCTCGACGAAAACCCTAAATTTAAAATTTTCGCTCACCACTAGTCCACTGTAGTGTCGCACCATTATATTCACCGGCCAATTCCTTCTTACCATCACTAAACACCTTATCACGTTTACCAATCACCAGGCTCACCACCGTATATCGATTATACTGGTAATTTTTTAATTCTCAATTCCCATTCTTCTGTTCAAACACTAACAAGTAACAAGTAACAACTATTATTTGATTGCTTTCTTATCAATTTTCATTTTGTAGATGGATTCTGATTGGAATAAGATGTTGTCGCAAACGCCTGAATCACAACAACAATAGTCACCTCCTCCACTATCATAAATGCTTCCCCCAAATTTTTCGACATCAAATCCACAAAGCAGTATCTAAGTATCCGAATCAAAGGATTCAAATCTATGGTCAAAGATGTGGTTATTGTTTGAGAGGATTACAATGGCAATTGATAGGTAACTACTAAATGTAGATATTGTGGCATTGAGTGACTAGCGCATTCTAAGAATCAAGGCACGACTAATTTATTAGGTCATTATAAAAAGTGTCCAGACCTCCCTCGTGATTTAGAACCGTGTCAATCTCAGTTAGCTGGTGAAGCTTTAGACTCAGAGGATGGTTCCCGTAATTTAGTAAGTTGGAGGTATGATCCTATAGTTTCTAGGAAAGCCTTTGTAAAGATGATTGTGATGGATGAACTTCCTTTAAAATTTATAGAAGGTGAAAGTTTTAAGCAATTCATGTCAGTTGTGCAACCGCATTTGACTGCCCCATCTCGTTGGACAATCTCTAGAGATTGTTTTGAGAGTTATGTTGAGGTGAAAAGTATGTTAAAATCCCAATTTAAGAATACATGTTACCATGTTAGCTTGATCACTGATAATAATACTCCTAACGATAAAGGCATTTTTATCTTATACTCATACCGCTCCGACAGCATCGAGGCTATCGCCTCTCTCTATGCAGCTGACACTGGGATGGTCGACATCAGCGAGGGGGTCCCACACGTCACTTTGTCATGACACAAGGCGTTATCCCATCCCAGGCCAAACCAGGCATCTCGTGAGAAGCGTAGGCGTTGCCTTACCTAGGTAACGCCTACCCCCATACTTATATCTAACGCAGCGATAGCACACTCCATCATTGAGGAACTCTAACCCCCCCGATGGGCGCGTTAGCACCTTGTGACCAAGATCACCCAGAAATGCTCCACTTTGCCTATAAATACCTCCGCCACAAAGGAGGAAGGTAAGCCTAAGATTGCTTGCAAAAGCTCTGCTTCTTCCATAGCTCTTATTGACTTAAGCATCGGAGTGTTTACGCTGGAGACCCCCTCCGGCGCTTTGCAGGTACATCGGGCGCCAAGGACGGCCGACCCCAAGAACCATATTCCTCTACTATCCTTCAGCAAATAGTCCGAATCTTATCAAATTTCTGCCTCCAGAACATCAGTTTTCGCTTTCCCTTTAGATTTTTCTCTACTTAGCTCCTTCTGTGAATCGTCATAAAGATACATCAGCAACCTCGTTTGGTCTAACGACCGGTCGAGCTGCACCTTCTGAGCACACATTGCGCGAGCATAATCTCGCAGTTCACTTTCAAAAGCCTCTACCTCATAATGAAAATAACGGAAGACATCTAGAGAGAGACCCCCTCCGGCGCTTTGCAGGTACATCGGGCGACAAGGACGACCGACCCCAAGAACCATATTCCTCTACTATCCTTCAGTAAATAGTCCGAATCTTATCAAATTGGTGCTTTCATTGAGAGCTTTGGTTTTATTAAGTGAGCATCCTTAATAACCAAGCTCTGTTTTTCTTGAAATTTAAAGGATTATGGATTCCGACTCAGATCTCGCACTGTCGCAGTCTTCTAGCCTCCCGTTTTCTACTCGTAGGCGACTCTTCCCTTTTGCCACCACTGACGCTTCCATTACGGTGCAAGAAGTTCCACCAGGCATGTCGGATCCCTCTTTTGAGCAAGCAACGGGAACATTTGCATCTCAGGCATATACTCCTTTATCCCAGATAGTGGGACCCAGTTACTCTATCCCCCATTCGAGGGCACCTGTGGTAGATGGCACAGGCAATCCTCTCCCGAATTCAATATCGGCCCTTCGAGCCCAACTAGACTAGCTGACAGAATTAGCCGCAGGATTTATGCCTCATGTTTCAAGACCTAGCGTGCCTTCTCATGTAGTCTTTACTCCATCCATCATCACTGACCGACCATTGTCACCTCGACAATCTAGAGGTCTTCCGTTATCCCTACCTTTGACATCAGCCCCTATTGGTGTCATGCAACTTGTGCATAGACGCGCTGAACCGTTTGAGCAGCATAGGAGAGAAGCTCCTGTTCTTGAAGGGGAACGATGGGACGGTGAATATAGAGATCATTGGGATAATAGGCGAGATGAGATGTTCAGGGACCCATCTCCTAGGCACAGTGAGAGGTCGAGTATCAGGAGACATCGAACTCAAACGCCAAGAAGTCGCAGCCGATCTCCCAGGCGGCATCGTGAGTATGATTTTCAAGCTCAGAGGCAGTTTAACGAACCTTCTCCTCCTCATCAACCACAGGGGATCCCTGATGATAACGTTGGTCACTCGTTCAGCCATTATGTGAGGCATCACAGGGTCAATCGGCATGTAAAACTTCCTGCAGAATCATATGACGGCACAAAGGATCCTATTTCTCACCTCAATAAGGTGAAAGATTTCGTACAGTTTCAAACCCATAGTGATGCCGCGTTATGTCAAATTTTTGTTATGACACTATCTGGTGTAGCGCGTCTCTGGTTTGAGGGACTTCCGGTAGGTTCCATTGATAATTTTCCCCAACTGGAAGCTAAATTTCGGAGCCGGTTCAGCACGGCTGTTCCTATTAGAAAATCTGCGACAGCATTATTCGATATTCATCGAAAGCCACAAGAATCCTTGAAGGATTTTCTGAGTCGTTTTGATCTCGAGATGTCGCTAACACCAGGGGTTACCATCGACTTCACTGTGGAAGCTTTGAAGCGTAATTGCCGTTATGGGAAATTACGAGATACTTTAATGGTGGACCCACCGTTGACTTTAGATGCGTTAAGGCTGAAAGCCCACAATTATGCGAGAATGGAGGAAGAAGAAAATAGAGAACGAATTCAGAGTATACCCCAAGATACGCATCCAGCCTCCAACGCCCGCGTTAGCGCAACTCCTGATACGCAGCCAACCGATGATTAAGGGCAACGAAAAGATCACATTCCCAGAACCTCAAACTGGCAGAGGGGTAACTTCTCGAGAGGAAGATTCAGGAATTCCCCTACCAAAAGGCAAACGAATCCACCCAAGGGGCAAATATATGACCCTAACCTTCCTTCCCTCATACTTCCAAGAGCAGAAATTTTAGCGATAGTTTAGCAGCGAAACCTGCCTATCCGTTACCCAGCTCCTGTGAAACCAGTGGTAATTATAGGAGGAAGGGAAAATGCATTCTGCAAGTTCCATAAAGTCAAAGGGCACTCTACGGATGTGTGCAGAGAATTGAAACTAGCGATAGAACGCTTAGTCGAAGAGGGCTACCTCGAGGAATTTGCCACTAAAGTACGGGAGGCAGTCAGGAGCAATCCAACAGATAAGGCGACTGGTAATAGGTGATACGATCCTAGTAGCGTAGGATGCATAACGAATAATTCCCGATCTAGTTCTAGGCTTGGATTTTGATTCGAAAGAATGATAACTCAATACGACTGTTTAACCCTGCTAATATCCGTGTGATAAGATTCGATGTTGATCTTGTGAGATTCTGCGTCGCGTATGATCGGAACAGTAGTGAATGACGTCGGGTGTACCTGCACAGCGCCGGAGGGGGAGCTCCGGCGTAGACACTCCGATGCTTAAGTCAGTATGGGTTTTTAAAGTAGCAGGGGTTCTCTGGGTGAATCTGACCGTACCTCCTAATGGAAAAAGATGGGGTATTTATAGAATCTGGACAGCGATACCTGGCGATACCAACAAAGGCGCCGTTTGATGATGACGTCACAGGCGATATCAGTTGATGACGGTAGGGGTTATGTCGCGTGAGGCTGTCGGGAGCGATAACCTTGTTGGTTCCTAGGACGGGATAACGTCGTGCGTATAGAGTCGCGTGAGTCCCCCCGCTGAAGTCGACCATCCTAGGAGTCCATCGCTGATCCTTGGGTGATACATTGATATCCGTGTAGGCCGTCTGGGAAACCGCTCCGACAAGAGTCACTTGTAGTAGGACCGTCAGGGCTATCTAAGTTGTTATCATAAGCCCAACTGAAAACGAGCCCGAGTGTTTACCAAGGGCTGTCCATGTCTGAAATCTCGGATGAAGGTTTTCGTTGTGAGGCGATTAGTTCGCAAGGTTCCCGAGCTTCTTTGAATGCTCAAAGTCGATAAGGCTCAAGTGGTGAACTGGGGCTTAAGTCTGAGATCATCAGGCAAGCTGATTCTGATCTTCATCCTAATCCAAGGACTCACTCTGAACAGATGTCTCTATCGCGTTCGTAGTCACTAGATCCTTACTTTCCGCCCGGCGATATTACTCCGATTGACCCCTCAGGGGGATCTAAGAAGCTCCAGCTCATTCGAATCGCGAACAAGCTGTTGTCAGATTACTGATAATGTCGTCGAGGATATTCCACTAAGTCGTATCGCGGGTCGGGCTGGCACATATTCCAGATCCATTGTCCTTCCAAGTGTTCTGCAAACATAGGAAGGAGATAGATTCGAATATAAAGTTAGTAAACTTTTTGTACTTACAGAGATTTGAGGTCAAACGAGCTCAATCTTTCTTTTACGCTAGAGGAAATAGCGATGCCAACGCGGATTTACGCCATCGGCTGCATATGGCTAGCGCGGCTTTATACCACCAGATGCCTGTGATGCCGACGCGGTTTTACGCTCCAAGGGCCACCTGTGACATCAACGCGGCCTTACACTGTGGATACCGGTAGCCATATGGCCTTTTCGTGATGACTACCCATGATATCGTATCCTTCGGCGTTTTTTCAAGCTCTGTCTCGTACTCTTTTCCATATCAGTGTTGCGGTCGGTATACGATCATCGCCCTTTCTTTCCACTCTGGGCTCACCAGCGCTTGCGGTTATCGGATTGGCTCGTCTTTTGAGGACTCCTTTATCCTTTCCCCCGAAACCTCCTTCTTGGAGCTTATAAATCAGGGAGCTTTTTCCCTCACGTTCTCCTCATCTTTTCCAACTTGCATCATGGATCATCTGACTAAGAATTTCCTTCTGTCCAAGGGTCATTCTCTGAAGAACCTTAATGATGGCGACGTCGGATTTCTGGAGAACATGCTGGTTAAGACTTCTGAGGACATCCTGGAGTTGCAAGGGATGCTAACTCCACTTCACTCTAGGCTGGGGGCCACCTCTCTGGAGGATTTCAGTCCCTTGGAGAGCGTATCGAAACTGGCAGCCTCCATCGCTCGGATCCAAGTGGTGATCGCCATGCTGCAGCAGCGCAAAGATATGCTGGGGTGCTGCCTGAAGGGGATGAGGGCCACTTCCCATGATCTACTCCTGGTCATGGATTCCTTGAGGGACCTTCCCGAAGTGCCTGAGGACGCTGGCTCTGATGCCTGATAGCAGTGGCTCCCTTTGTGCCATTTTCCTTTCTCGCTTGTCCATGTACCTCCTGGACATTAGGCCGTAATAAATAAACTGTTTTTTATTGTGCCGTCTTGTGACTGTTCTTCTCCTTCTTTATCGCATCCTTTTTGTTATTTTCCCCTGAGGATATTTTCAGTCTCACTAAAAAGGTTCAATCACTGGATCATTTATTGGTCGATGGCTTTGCATTAAATCTGCGCCGCAGTTGTCCTGGCAACTGATTGGGCGAGTTTGCGGTTTTCCTCGATCAGGGGAAAATCTCAACAGGCGTGACTGCAAATCCACATTTGCACTTCAGGCTATGCACGCGCCTCTTCTCAAGAGTCGGGTTGGAAGATCAAAGATCCTTTTCCCCGTTTTCTAGCCATAAAAAAAGGGAATCTCTCTTCCTTCACTATCATTTATCTTTTTTGTTGTTTTTCTTTGCCACCAGTATTTTTTGTCATCTTATGGCTGATTCTCGCCTCTTAGATACGTTTGCTCGAGATTCTCCACCCACTCCTCCGAATTCTCCTGACTCTGATAATCCTCCTCCGTCGCCCCCTTGGAGGCCGCCCGTTCGACGACGGTGCCGCAAGAAACGGAGGAAGGAGGCTGCGAAGGCTTCTAAGTCCTTTTATGACGCACTGGCCACTCTTTCTTCTAAGGGGAAGGAAGCATCCTGTCCTCTTCGTGAGCCATCGCCAGAGGCTCCTTCGGCCTGTTCAGCTGTTGGGGCGGTGCCACCACCTATCGGGGAGAAGTCAGATCAGTCGTCTGCTCGCGTGAGGGAGGAGGTTGAAGAGCCTTTTCCTTTCCCTGGGGAAGATGAGGATGACGTGGTTTACTGCTACGGCATCTCTTGGTCTGATGGTGAATAGTTGGGCACAGCTGGCTTCTCATTTTGTAGATGCCGTATGGCTTTTTCAATAATAGAACTTTTCTTATCGCTGTTCCACCGTTTTCCTTTTTGTGTCTCCAAGGTTATCGCGGGAGTAACCCTTTCGCTGGGGCGCAACCATTTTTCGGTTTCCAGTCAGTAACCGTCTTCTTCCAAAAGACATTGATGACCGTCCACGCGTCTTTTTCACTTTGCACGTGCCCAGCTTTCACAGGCTGTTCCTTTTTTAGGTTTTCTTTAAAAGGAATTCGCCCTTCTTCTTTAACACTTTCTGCCATTATTTCAAAATTCTTCGTATTTCCTCTCTTCTGTGCTTCTTTCTTCCTGAGAGATTTCACTGCTATTGCTCACCGGCGCCGACGACCGATTCACTGGTTCTTTGCTCCAGGTATTTTGTTCCTCTATCGCCGTAGCTTTACTTTTCCAGTTCATTATGTCTCATACTGTATTCTCTGCAACCACCGAGAATCCCTTAGATCCCGAGGTTAGGAAAGCTCGTAGTATCTTTGACTGTAATGAAGTTTTGAAGGCTGAGTTAGAGGAAAATGGTATCACTTTCCCTACGGGATATCGTCCCTATGTCCCTCTGAAGGATACTCGGCTCACTGATGCCATGTGGGGGACGTTTCGATTGGTTTATTTCAAGATGTTTACCTACGGGTTTCGTCTTCCACTTCATACTTCTCTGATGAAGCTGCTCAATCATTATGATCATAATCCTGTTCAAATAACTCCCTCTTCCTGGTGTGGGCTTTACGCCTTTCTTCGTTCATGTGAGATGAAGCACATTTTCTCTCCTTCGCTCGATCTATTCCGTATATTTTTCATCTTGAGGTGCCGTGGCTGCTTGATAGATATCACCCCTAGATGGGATGATGATATCATCCGGTTTTTCTGGCGGAACTTTCAAGGTTTCGAGGAAAACGTGGACAACTGGAAAAATGGCTTCTTTACCGTTCGCTTACCTTCTCAGTATTGGCGCGGTGGTTTCAACCGAGTAATCACTGGTGCCGCTTGGCAAAAACCAGATGTGTTGTCCAGTATGGACGTGTGTAGTGTTAACGCTCTAATAGAGATAGAAGGGCCTTTCCGTTTTCGAGAATTTTCTCGGTTCAGGCCTTTGTCAGAGTGTGTCGCTGGTAAGTTTTTTCTTTTATCGCCTTATCGCTCCCCCTTTCTTGTTATATTAAAATATTTTGTCGGTAGGTAACGCTGAAGGACGCTCTTCTGGAGAGAGTGACGCACCTTTGGACGTAGCGCCGCTTCAGACGTTACCCCCTTCTCCTCCCCCGGAAGGCTTCAGTCGTCCGCCTATTCCGCCACGAGGAAAGAGAAATAAAACTGTCGCGACACGCAGTGCCTCCAGCCGATCTTCTCATTTTCTGGAGAATTGGCTGCCGCCTCGCAGTAAAAGAGTGGCCCCAAGTATCCCTGTGGTTGAAGAAATCGACAGCGATAGTGGAAGCATGGATACGGGTCCCGAACTGCGTCACGCTACCCCTGCCCAGCGGATGAAGCTTAGGTCAAGAAAAAATAATCCCGTAGCGGAGTCAACCGAGGATGATAGCGACGAGATTGCTGCCGAAACTGAGCGTCTCGTGAAGAGGGTTCGCCATGAGAGGTCTGACCCACCAATTCCTTCCGTGGAGGAAGTCAGTGGGGTCCCTGCCAAGGAAGTCAACACTTCAAACGTTACGGGTCCTTTGCCAACAACTGAGGTTACTAAGGCGTCTTCTGTCGTTCTTCCCCAGACTCATGAGGTTTTAGCAGCAATGGGCTCATCTATAGCGTCTGGCAGTTCTACTTCTCCAATTCGCCCCTTTACTCCAAGTGTGAGTTTGCCAGTTCCGAATCCGATTGCTCCTCCTATCCTTTCCCCACAGAAACCTGAGGCGGTGTATATTTCTTCAGTTTCGGGCGTGGGTGATTCCGTTAAGAGTTGTTGTCCCCCTTATATCGCCAATTTGTCTCCTCAAGGCTTTCAAGGCCCTGCCGCGTATCAATTGGACTTGTCTTCCCTTGGTACTGACGGTCTTCGTGCTTTAGGGATATCGGATCCATCCTCAAGGGAAGAGCCGGTGGGCCCGATAGTGGGACAAATATTTGCTTCTTCGAAGGACAAGGAAGAGTTCTTGCGGCATCCTCCTGACGTACGACATTCGCGTCTTTTAACCGACATGCTAGTCTGCTTCCGTGAGCTGAATTACTTTTTCGATGATCAGCGGGATAAGGTTCCTCCTTCTCTTGATTTGAAAGGGGAACTAGATGCCACCCTGACTAGGGTGTCGGCACTATCGCAGCTTCAAGAGCGAACTCAGGTGGAACTGGACGACTGCCGTGCTGAGCTTGCTCGAGAAAAATCAAAGGGGAAGGCTAAGGCAAACCTTCTAGAGGCAGAATTGGTGGTGGCTGATAGGAGGAATTTCCTGCTTCGCGAAGAGATAGCATCTCGCGATGCCGATTTGGCCAAAATACCTTCAAAAATAAACAAGACCATGGATATCTGCCTCTCCGAGTTTATGAATCTCTATCGCCAAGGAAACGTTAACCCGTCGGTGCTGGCCGATAACGCTTCCAAGAGGTTGAAGGATTTGAGGGACGGCGAGGAAGATCTTTCTTCTTCTGTCGGAGGACAAAGGGATGAGGACCGCGATGCTGGCAAAGGCCCCTGATTAATAGGGACTTATTTCCTTTAGCAGACTTTCTATTTATTTGTTTCTTGGTCATGTAATAATGCCTTGCTACACGATGATTTTATTGCTTTTTGAATTTCTTTCTATCTTTCCGTGTTGACATATCGCTGTCGGTTTTTCGTAACGCCTTCTCGCGCTTTCTGGCGATGTCATACTTGTTTTTTCCAAGGGACTATGTCCGCTTTTCAGAGCATTTAATGCTTGCCGTCCTTTCATGGGAAAAGTCATGATTGTATAGGCGCACGTGTCCATTTCTTCTGACGCTATGGGCTAGCGTGTTTGAAAACTTTGCCTAAATCGAGGCGTTGTAGCGCTTTCCTAGGGTTGCACTCATTACCTGAGTCTGTTTCTTGTGCCGCTTCCACGCAACGACCGTGGCATCCATCGTTTCGTTTAAACCACTAGGGTTATAAAACCCAATATTTATTCTTTTCGTTTTCTTTTACCATCCTTTTCTCCAATATTCTCTTTCAGCCGTCTCGTTTTCTCCCCACTGTTCAGGGCTCTTCGAAGTGCTTTTTCCGAAGGTATTTCCTTTCTTCTCCATCGTCTTCTTCATCTCGTAGTTTCTTTTTTAAATCTGCCATGGCTAAGACTCGCCGTTCTGAGTCAAAATCTGCCGATGAAAAAAGGATGGATATTACAGCCAGTGTTATTACTTCTGAGGCCGCTCTCCATGAGCATTTGGCCGCCCATAATGCTATCATCCCTGATGATTATAAGACCAGTGTTGCCCCTGAGTCTCTTCGTTTAAACAACGCTCTGACGGGCACTCGTAGGGTCATGTATGCGCAGATGTTCCGTTATGGTTTCTGCCTTCCCATTGACCCTTTTGTCAAGGAATTGCTTATTGCCGGCGATCTGTCTCCGACTCAATTGTCTCCGAATGCATATTGTTGTGTTTATGCTTTTTTGGAGCTTTGTAGATACAAAGGGATTACTTCCCCTTCCCTTTTGTTGCTTAAATCTGTTTTTAAGCTGATGAAATGCCGGGGAGTGATAACGATATCGCCCCGCTTTGACGATGACTCTCTTAAGTCCTTTACTTGGAAACTCCTCCATATCGAGTCTTCCATTGATGGCTGGAAAAAGGAGTTTTTCGTGATAGATATTCCCAAAGACTTTTGTTCCTGGTGGCGATCTGGTTTTAACCAAAACGTGGATGACACCGTTTGGAGCCAACCAGGGACCCTTCCGCAGCGTGAACAAGGCTG
The DNA here is from genome assembly GCA_963691705.1 of Viola odorata. Taxonomy (NCBI): domain Eukaryota; kingdom Viridiplantae; phylum Streptophyta; class Magnoliopsida; order Malpighiales; family Violaceae; genus Viola; species Viola odorata. The sequence goes on from OY829542.1 coordinate 25,214,014, forward strand.
GTTAAACAAATTACTTGAACTGGAAATCAGCGTTCACATTTGCCAAGTGGCTTGTCGAATGGACATTCGTGCTTGTGTTAAACGTGAGTGCTGCGTTAATCCTTTCTTTGCTGTCACTGGTACTAATGCTGACGTAATTTTATGCTTTCGCAGCGACGGATCCCCGTTATCAACCCGAGAGCGTAAGGAGACGTTTGAGGAGGGCTCAAGAGAGAGAGGGGAAAGAGAAAAATGCTTCCCCGGAAGCAACTGATAATCCCACCGAACGTCCGGCCGATTCCGCGAGCGTTGCCCAAGTGTCTTCTTCGGCCGACATTCCTTCGGGCGTTCCCCTCGTGACCGTCGCTGCCCCTCCTGCTCAGACTTCTTCTTCTTCACAGGCTCCTAAGGCCATTGCCAAAGGAAAAAAGAAGAGAAAAACAAGAAGCGTTGCCGCTCTCACACCTTCTCCGGACGCGGCAGGCTCATCAGAAGCACCTCCTTCTATTATCGCTGCGGTAAGGATACTCTTTAGCTGTGATAGGCTGCATTTCTATTTCTGTTGTTATTTCTTTTCCTTCTTCTTTTCTGTATTTCACATCATATTCTTGGTCAGGACACTATCGCTGTTGTTACCTCCGCTCCTCCCTCGGACAACATGGATTTGGGTTATGCCCTGACCAGTTCCGGCAAGAGACAGCGATTAGGACATGAGGGCGGAAACCCCCCTTCTTCTAACATTGAGGCGGAGAATAGGTCCACTGACGGGTTTGAGTCTACAACCGCTCCTCAGGGAGACAATCCTTCGGGATTTTTGGGGAATCTGGGTACTGGCGATACCTTTCAGGCTTCTCCCCATTCTTTCGGTGGTTCCGCCCACGCGTACTCGACCAATACAGGGAGACAATGCTTCAGGATGTCTTGCAGGATTTCTCAGGCTATCCACCTCATGGCGCATATATCGCTCCGGGAGGTTCATCATCACAGGTCCGCTCTCCCCTTTCCTTGGGGTTTCTTCCTTCGCGCATCGCTCTCAGGGATCGTTTTGGTGAAGGAGGGGCTACTTTTAACAGTGTAGCAGATCTCGGTCCGCTGAGTGGGCCTGGTGTGGTGACCCATCAAATTGGGTTATTTGATCTCCGGAATACCGCTTTGGTAGCGTTGGGAGGTGACGGCTCTACTGACATCACAGCTTTGTTAGCTTCTCAATTGCTGGCGTCTGCAGCAGAACGGGAAGCTTTTCTTTCGCGACCTGTGCCTGACAGGGAAAACTCTATACGCTCCATTCTTTTCTCCAGTATGATGTATTTCCATTACTGGGTTGAGGAAGCGCGAAGTCAAGCTGCTTCCCTCTCTTCCGCTTTGAAAGAATTAGAGCGAGAGCAGGATGAGAAGAAAAAGTGGCTGGAGGAGCGCACTAATCTATTGCTAGCTCATCGGGAGCGAGAAGAGGAGCAATCTGTCACCTTAGCAGCGGAAAAAACCAGAGTCGCCGCTTTGGAAGAAGAGAAGCTATCCTGGGAGAATGAGAGATCATCTTTGCTCAAGGAGAAAGCTATCCTGGAGGAAGAGTCAGCTGATAAGAGTATGTGGCACGTCGAACAGACTGTCATTACTTTGGTTGATTGTTTCGAAGAGGTCCATGGGGTTGACGCGTACAAACCCGATGAGGTTACTGCCGCTTTCAAACGAAGATCAGGGCATATAAACGAGGAAGGCTTTCGCCAGGCCAAAGCGGCAGGCTGGAAACGAAGGAACCCCAAAGGCTAACGCGCTTCAAGGCTGTATCACCCTTCTCTTGATGACCCATGGTCGTTAAGTTTTTGTTATTACTTGCCCCTCATCGTTTGTACCCTCCTTTAACATTTTGATGTGTTCAGACAATCTTATCGCTGACTTTCCTTTTGTCCCATTGTTTGTTTGTGGGTCCTTTTGGCGTTGTCTTGGCCATATTCATTCTATGCGCTTTTCCTTTTCCAACTAGACCCTTAGCGTTCCTGTCAAAAGTACGGAACTCGGTCTTGGGCTAGCTTCCCTAGGGAGTCTGATGGTATCTCTGCCCATGAGATCCTTGCTCTTTCCGCTGCCCGAAAAGTATTCTGCGCATTCTCAATTGTAAATCATCAGTAACAAAAACATGTTACGAGATATAGCGATTACCCGTAGGAGCTTTTCTGCTGCCATCATAGGGCGTTACCCTGGAACCCGTGGAGAATCGCTTTCGCTATCAGCTCTATACTTCACCAGGGATTACGCATCTGGTTACTAGCCGGGATTTCACGATTCTCCACGTTTCCTATTTTCACGATCGGCCCTTAAGTGCCTCATCTTAATGAGCTGTCGGATCGGGACGGCTATCACAAGGCTGGGGAATTTTCACTTTTGGGCGTTGCCCTCTCATCTAGAACCGTGTCCTTCCTTAATGGCCTGGCCGCAGCAGCCCAGCCGTTAAGATAGGAGTCTTGTTTCTAGACGGAGTTTCTATTTCTTTGGGGCGTGCCTCTTCTTGATGGACCGTCTCTACGAGATCAGTCTGTACCAGGAGAGGACTTTTCACTCCCAAAGATACCGGGTGGTGCCCTCACTTAATGAGCCATCTGATCAAGATCGGTCATCACAAGGATAGGACTTTTCACCCCTGGGGGCGTCCAGGATCTTTCAATCCGACTCTAATTCAAGGTATGTTGGGTACCCTCACTTAGTGGGCCATCTGATCAAGACCGACCATCACAAGGATAGGACTTTTCACTTCCCCAAGATACCCCCTTTTTATCTGCGCAAAAGCAACCACAAAAAACCCACGAAAGCTCTCTCATCGAGCATTAGTCATGGTTAGGGTTGGCATAAATCAAAGGTGCAGATAAAATCAAATTCTAGCATAATATAGCTTCAAGCGAGCGATATTCCAAGAGTTGGATAAGGGTGTACCATCGAGTGTCTCCAGATGATAGGCTCCTTTCCCGACAACGTGGGTGACACGATATGGTCCTTCCCAGTTCGGACTGAGTTTTCCCATTCGTTGTCCTGCCGCTCGCTTGTCTCTGAGCACCAAGTCACTAGTTTCCAGTAACCGCTCTTTTACGCGCCTATTATGATATCGGGCCATCTTTCGTTTGTAATGTTGCGTTTTCAGGAGGATTTCTTCTCGGACTTCTGGTAACACATCCAGGTTAGCTCTTAACCTTTCCTCATTCAGTTCCTCACGAAAGTGGGCCACCCGTAGGCTCATGGTTCCAATCTCTACCGGTGTGACGGCTTCGGTTCCGAAGGCCAACGCGAAGGGTGTCTCTCCGGTACTAGTCTTAACAGTCATGCGATATGCCCACATCACGTACGGTAGCTCATCAGCCCATTTCTTTTTAGACCCTTCTAGATTTTTCTTAATGCCGCCGAGTATGCTCCGATTGGTCACTTCCGCTTGTCCATTAGTTTGCGGGTGAGCCACGGAGGAAAAGTGTTGCTCGATTCCAAATTCTGAGCACTGGTCTTGAAAGAATTGGCTGGTGAATTGCGTCCCATTGTCGCTGACGAGGACACGGGGAACGCCAAATCTCATGATAACTTGATGTTTGAAGAAACGCCAAGTTTTTTCCGCCGTGATGGTGGCGACCGCTTCAGCTTCGGCCCACTTGGTGAAATAGTCTACCGCCACTATTACGAATTTCAGTTGGGACCTTGCCTTTGGGAATGGACCTAGAATATCGATCCCCCATTTGGCGAAAGGACAGGGGGCGATAATTTCAGATATTTCAGTGGCGGGTCGCCGAGGAATTTTAGCAAACTCCTGGCACTTAGGGCAAGCTTGCACATAGTTGTGACAATCTTTTCGGATGGTAGGCCAATAGAACTCGGACCGGAAGACTTGCGCCGCCAGGGTACCACCTGACACGTGCATACCACACACTCCTTCATGGATTTCGCGCAAGGTATGAAGACCCTCTTGCCCCGTTATACACTTGGCGGCAGGGTGAGAGAAACATCTTCTAACCAGATCTCCATCATAGTACGTACAGCGAGCTGCCTGTTTCAGTACCTTCTTCTTTTCAGCGGTATCCTCAGGCAGTTCTTCGTGTTTCAAGTATTTAATTACGGGAATTTGCCAGTCGTTCTCACGTTCCTCCACACACAACGACACTTGCTCCTCCATGAAGGACGGTACCGATAGCTCATGATAATATATGTCTTTGGGTATAAGCGCTTCCGGATCTGCGGCCAATTTCGCTAGGCTGTCTGCTTCAGTGTTTTCCTCCCGAGGAATGTGCTCGAAGCTGACTTGCATGCCCTCTTTTTTTATTTCCAATAGTTCTCGCTTTACTTTGGCGAGATATTGAATCATGATAGGTTCACGGGCCCGAGAATGTCCCAAGACCTGGTCCATTATTAACTTGGAATCGCCACAGATTTTTAGACGCAGGTCTCCTGTTCGTCCAGTATCATGCCTTCCTTTAGAAGAAAGTCCTTTTCCGATTCTGAGCCCGGCTAGCAACGCCTCATATTCTGCCGCGTTATTAGACAAAGGCTGTAGGATTCGGATGGCATATCGTATGTGCATATCATGTGGCCCGTTTATAAAGATTCTAGCCCCAGCTAGCTCTTGGTTTTTGGCTCCATCTACGTGGACGATCCAGAGGTCCGTATAGGTTTCCGGGAATGGGAGGTCCATATCTCCCCATTCCACTTCAGGCACACCTTCTAAGGGGTCCTCCGTAAATGTGCATTCCGCTATGAAATCAGCCAGGATCTGAGCCTTTACGGACGGCCGAGACTGATACCTCAATCCATATTGCTCTAACTCAAGCGCCCAGATCAACATCCTCCCGGAAGATTCAGGCTTTCGAAATATCCTTTTCAGGGGCTGGTCCGTGAGAACAATAATGGAGTAAGACTGGAAATATCGGTCCATTTTACGGGTGGCTTGTATAAGAGCGAACGCTATCTTTTTTATTCGGGCGTATCACAATTCTGCATCTTTAAGAACGTGGCTCACAAAATAGACTGGGCGATGAGAGTGGCTGTCGTCGCGAACAAGGACGACACTAACCACTTCGTCCGCAGAGCCGAGATACAAATATAAGGTATCGCCTGCCTCGGGCCTTGTCAATAATAAGTCGGATGACAGATAATCTTTCAGGCCGATAAATGCTTCCTCGCATTCAGGGGTCCACCCGAACGAGGCTTTGTTCGGTATAACTTTGAAAAAAGGGAGACACTTCTCTCCTTGCTTAGAAATGAACCGTCCAAGGGCGATGACTCGCCCTGTAAGTCTTTGTACTTCTTTGACGGTTCTGGGCGTTAGCATGTCTTGTATCGCTTTGACCTTCAAAGGGTTGGGCAGGATACCTTTTTGGCTGACGACGTAGCCCAAAAATTTTCCCGTTTGGAATGCGAACATACATTTCCGGGGGTTCAACTTCATGTGATACCTTTTCATTACGCCGAAGACTTCTTCTAAGTCTCGCAGGTGATCTTGAAAACTCGCACTTTTTACCAATATATCATCAACGTACGCCTCTACGTTCCTCCCAATCTGTTCTTCGAATATTTTGTTGGCCATACGTTGGAATGTTGCCCCGGCGTTTTTCAATCCGAACGGCATCGCCGTATAACAGTAAGTGGCCTTTGGAGTGAGAAACGCAGTCTTTTCTTCATCTTCCCGGGCCATGGGGATTTGATGGTACCCAGAGTTGGCATCTAGTGAGCTTAAATAAGCGTATCCAGCAGTCTGATCAACCAGTTGATCTATCCGAGGAAGCGGGTAACAATCCTTAGGGCAGGCATCATTTAAATCAGTAAAGTCGATGCACATGCGCCAATCCCCGTTGGGCTTAGGAACAAGAACAGGGTTCGCTAGCCAGGTGGGATATTGAATTTCGCGAATGAACCCCGCGTCGAGGAGCTTCGCTACCTCTCTATCCACGGCCAACGCCTTTTCATTAGAGAACGCGCGCCTCTTTTGCTGCACCGGTCTGGCCTATGGGTCGACATTGAGTCGATGTTCGGCTACTTCACGCGATATACCTGGCATATCTGCGGGTTTCCACGCGAAGTCTCCTTGACATTTGTTTAGCAGTCGGGCTAGTTGGAGGTTTTCCGCTGGGCTAAGTTTTTCACTAATCAGGAAGCTTGCCTCCTCTATTCCAATTGCTGGAACGGGTACCATCTTATCCAAAGGTTGAGCCCGCTTCTCATCGCTTTGCTCATAGGGATCTGCCGCTATACACACGTACCTGTCGCAACTTCTTTGAGTCATAAGCGAATAGCATTCTGCTGCTAGTTTTTGATCACCCTTTTTGGTTACTACCCCATCCTAGGAGGGGTATTTCATCTTCAAATGCTTCTGAGATATCACGGCGCCGAAGCGATTGAGAAAAGGTCGTCCGAGCACGACATTGTAAGGCAAATTCAGATCCACAACAAGAAATAATAAGTTTTCTGATCGCTTGTAGGTGTCCTCCCGGAAATATATTGGCAGAGTAATTACTCCAGTGACGGGAATTGGAACTCCATCAACGCCAACTATAGGCCGTTTACTAGGCGTTAGCTCATTAGTGGGACATTTCATAAGGTTGTAGGCTTCCAGCGAAAAGAGATTTACTGCACTCCCATTATCAATGAGAGTTCTTCTAATTCCATGACTAGCGATGATGGGTGTGACTACCAAAGCGTCATTGTGTGGGTAGACAACGCCTTTCTCATCTTCTTCAGAGAAGGACAGTACCATCCGATCCAAAATGCCTATCGCATCTCCCTTCTTCATCGTGCCATCTCTTGCGCGCTTTTCTCCTTTCGGGAATGCCAGCTGCTCTGATTCATCCATATAGGGAGTTCCTCCCGCAATGATATAAATCATAGGAATATATTCGTCATCTATCGTAAGAGTTTCTTTCTCTCTTCCTCCAGAAGGATGATCCTTTTGCTGGGCATGAGGAGGAACAGGTCGTTCATCGGCCGTCCTTTTCAGGGGGTTATTGCGAGCATCTTCTCTTATCTGGGTGGCAAATTCTCCCAAATATCCTTCCTCCACCAGCCGTTCTATCGCCGTTTTTAATTCTCTACACGCCTCCGTGGAATGGCCTCTGGCTTTGTGGAATCTACAGTAAGCATTTTCCCTTCTTCCTAAAAGCACTCCTGCTTTTGTAGGCGCAGGATAGCGGATGGGAAGGTTTCGCTGTTCCGCTATCACTAAAATTTCGACTCTTGGCATGTTGAGGGAAGGAAAATCTGGGTCGTACGCTCGATTTTTATAAGAATCCCAACGACGTCGAGTGGGGGAGCCACCGGTTTTTCCCTTCAGAGAATGGCCCTTTTGTCTGTCAGAGGCCTTGGGGATGTGATCCTTCCGCCTAGCATAATCATCGATAAAATGATCCTCAGATAAGGGCTTCGCAGGAGCAGCGGTGATTTGAGGCGTCCCCTGTGGCACGTTGTACGTCTGATTTCTATTTTCCTCTTCCTCCATCTTCGCGTAATTGTGGGCCTTAAGCCTCAACGCATCTAAGGTCAACGGGGGATCCACCATAAGTGCGTCTTTCAGCTTCCCATAACGGCAATTTCTTTTCAGAGCTTCTATAGCAAAATCGATAGTAACGCCCGGCGTTAAGGACATTTCCAGATCGAAGCGGCTGAGAAAATCCTTCAAGGATTCTTGAGGCGTTCGCTGTATGTCAAACAACGCAGCGGCAGATTTCCTGATTGGAATCGCAGTGCTAAATCTGCTCCGAAATTTAGCTTCTAGCTGTGCGAAATTGCTAATGGATCCACCGGGAAGACCTTCAAACCAGAGACGCGCAACGCCCGATAGCGTCATAACAAATATTTGGCACAGCGCCGCATCGCTGTGGGTCTGAAACTGAACAAAATCTTTTACTTTATTAATATGGGAGAGACGCGCAATGCCCGATAGCGTCATAACAAATATTTGGCACAGCGCCGCATCGCTGTGGGTCTGAAACTGAACAAAATCTTTTACTTTATTAATATGGGAGATGGGATCCTTCGTGCCATCATAAGTGTCAGCGGGAAGCTTTACACGTCGACTGACTCGGTGACGCCTTATGCGACGGCTAAATGGGTGACCAGATGTATCATCAGGAATTTCACGCGGTTGACGCGGAGGAGACATTTCAGCCTGACGCCCTCTGTCTCGTGGTCCTGGGGTAAAATGTCGCCTAGGAGATCGACTGCGACTCCTGTATGAACGACTTCGATGCCTTCGGCTACTGGACCTGTCACTGTATTCAGGAGACAAACTTCCGCGGACTCCTTCCCTCCGTCCATCCCACCGGTTCCTCATCCCCTCAAGTTGCCCGCCTCCCTGTAGGGGGAGACCTTGCGGAATTTGTGGTACATAGGCCTCTAACCTTCCTTGAGTAAGCTGCCCAACACTACTCAGAAGATTTCCAGCGGATAAAGGCATCTGGAGGTTTTCTGGAAACAACGGTGACAAAGGTCGATCAGCAACAATAGATGGAGTAAACATGACGTGAGGAGGGAGACTAGATCCAGAAGCGCCGGGAGTGCCTCTCGCGGCCATTTCAGTCAGATACTCCAGCTGAGCACGAAGGGTCGCTATTTCCATAGTCAAGGGATGTTCACGGCTGAGTACAGATTCTCTCGAAAGAGGAGTAGAAAAATCAGATCCCGCCATCTGGGATGACAAAATGTCTACTTGCGAGGAACCCAGTCCTCCAACAATTCCAGTCGAATGGTCCAGGGGTCCTGGAATGACGGGTTGCGTTGTCATCGAGAGATTAGCAGTAACAGCGGGAAACAACTGTCTACGAATTTGGAAAGGAATACTAGAAGATGATGATCGGATCGGCTCCGATTCTGTGGTCATGATCGTTCTGATCTTCCGACTAAACTGAGCTTGGCTATTAAGGACGCTCACTTAATATACCAAAGCTCTCAACGAAAGCACCATTTGATAAGATTCGATGTTGATCTTGTGAGATTCTACGTCGCGTATGATCGGAACAGTAGTGAATGACGTCGGGTGTACCTGCACAGCGCCGGAGGGGGAGCTCCGGCGTAGACACTCCGATGCTTAAGTCAGTATGGGTTTTTAAAGTAGCAGGGGTTCTCTGGGTGAATCTGACCGTACCTCCTAATGGAAAAAGATGGGGTATTTATAGAATCTGGACAGTGATACCTGGCGATACCAACAAAGGCGCCGTTTGATGATGACGTCACAGGTGATATCAGTTGATGACGTCAGGGGTGATGTCGCGTGAGGCTGTCGGGAGCGATAAACTTGTTGGTTCCTAGGACGGGATGACGCCGTGTGTATAGAGTCGCGTGAGTCCCCCCCGCTGAAGTCGACCATCCTAGGAGTCCATCGCTGATCCTTGGGCGATACATTGATATCCGTGTAGGCCGTCTGGGAAACCGCTCCGACAAGAGTCACTTGTAGTAGGACCGTCAGGGCTATCTCAGTTGTTATCACCATGTATTAGCCAACCTAAACTTATCGAATGAGGTTCTTGAAACGATCTCTAACCCTCCTAATATCTTGTATTAGCCAAACTAGAGCTACGAATCAATAGAATAGATTTTCGGGTTTTACTTGCTATCCTAATCGAGTATCCAGGCTCAATGAGGTACAAGGTTCACGAAGAACAATTGAGAAAAGTCTCTGGTTTTTATTTCAAGATAACCTAAATAATAATGAAGTGGGTGGCTCCTTTAAATAGGAGAAACCCTAAAATCCTTACAATAAGAATCCTTTCCTTAAATTACTTCTAATTAGCTATTTAAACTAATTAAAACAATAATTAATTAAATAACCAAATAAATCCATAAATAGAAAAGTCAGCCAAATAAAAGAAAGTCAAAGGTTTCTTTTACTTTGGCGCAAAACTGGATAGCACGGACGTAATTACGTCAGGAAGGCGACGTAATTACGTCGGGAATGAAGCGGACCTTGTCTGCCCCTTCTGTTTGTGACGTAATTATGTCATGGGGCTGACATAATTATGCTGGCATCGAGGCTGGTGGCTCGCGTCCTTCTGTTTGTGGCGTAATTACGCCGGAAGCAGCAAGTAGGGTGCCTTGTCGTGGGCTCTTCTCGCGAAGCACGACTTCTTCGATGCTTGTCTCGCACTGTAACTCCTTATAGATAATCTAAGAGAGTCTCGCCTATAACTCCTTGCTCCTAGCTCGAGTCATTAGACCATTCGGTGGTAAAGGTATTCGTGGATTCACATCATTCCCTCCCCCTTGAAGAGGATTCGCCCTCGAATCCGTTCCAGCAATAGCCTTTCCAGTACCAACATCAGCAGGATCCTCGATATCATCACCTACATCAAACAACACTAAGTCAGAAACGTTGAAAGTGGCACTCACAAAACCATACTCACCTGGTAAGGCAAGCTTGTAGGCATTATTGTTGATCTTCTCGATGATCTGGAATGGACCGTCGCCCCTATCAGATAACTTGCCACGACGTTGGGCTGGAAACCATTCCCTACGTAAGTGTAGCCACACCCAATCACCCACATTGAAGGATACCATCTTTCGTCCTTCATTTTTCTGGGTCGCCAACTTCTCATTCATTCGCTCTATGTTGCGCTTGGCCTTCTCGTGTAACTTCTTCACCAGTTCTACTTTCTTCACTCCATCTAAGCTAGAGACATCACTTACAGGCAAAGGAATCAAATCCAAAGGAGTCATAGGATTAAAGCCATACACGAGTTCAAAAGGGGAATAATGAGTAGCATAATGAATGGAACGGTTGTAAGAAAATTCAATAAATGGTAGACACTCTACCCATGTGGACACATACTTACGGACCAATGCTCGCAATAGAGAACCCAAGGTTCGGTTCACTACCTCTGTTTGACCGTCAGTTTGAGGATGATAAGAAGTAGAATAAAGTAATTTTGTACCAAGTCTCTTCCACAAAACACGCCAAAAATGACTCAAAAATTTACTATCCCTATCATTGACAATAGATAACGGTATACCATGCAAATGCACAACTTCTTTAAAGAATAAATCAGCAATAGCAGTAGCATCATGAGTAGTAGCACATGGAATAAAATGGGCTATCTTAGAAAATCGATCCACGACTACAAAAATACTATTCTTCGCATGACTAGATTTAGGTAAGCCTACAACAAAGTCCATGGACAGATCGGTCTAAGGATGGGAAGGGGTCTAAGGATGGGAAGGGACAGGTAAAGGTATGTATTCGCCATGACTGGCCACTTTAGATTTGGCCTTTCGGCACACTAAATACCTAGCAACTATGTGGACCACGTCGCGTTTCATATGGGGCCAATAAAAGTGGTCTTTCAGCACATCAAGAGTCTTGGTCACACCAAAGTGACCCATTAAACCACCACAATGTGACTCTTGCATAAATAATTCTCTTAAGGAACATACATGCACACACAATCGCTTGCGTTTAAATAAATAACCCTCATGCTTATAAAATTCAGATCCAGAACGAGTCATGCATGTGTTATATATCTCGCCAAAATCAACATCAGTGGGGTATAGTTCAATAATGTGTGCAAATCCTAGTAACTTAGTGCTAAGAGAGGAGAGAAGTACATACCTCCGCGACAATGCATCAGCCACCACATTTTCCTTACCTTGCTTGTATTGGATATGATATGGGAATGGCTCGATGAATTCCATCCATGTCGCATGGCGCCGATTCAGCTTTCCTTGCCCCTTGAGATACTTCAGGCTCAGGTGATCCGTGTGGACAATGAACTCCCGTGGCATTAGGTAATGCTGCCAAACTTCGAATGCTCGCACAAGAGCGTAGAGTTCCTTATCATAAGTTGGGTACCGAAGTTGGGCATCCTTCAACTTTTCGCTGAAATATGCTACTGGGCGCTTCTCCTACATCAGAACAGCACCAACCCCTATCCCACTTGCATCGCACTCCACCTCAAATGCCTTGTCAAAGTCTGGTAGGGCCAAGACTGGCGCCGAAGACAAACGATTCTTAAGTGTCTGGAATGCCTCCTCCTGCGGTTGCTCCCACCTGAAAGTCACATTCTTTTTGGTTAGCTCATTTAAAGGGGCGGCTAAAGTACTGAAATCTTTAACAAACCGCCTATAAAAACTCGCATGGCCATGAAATGAGCGCACGTCGCTTGCGTTCTTCGGGGTTGGCCATTCCTTGATTGCCTTGATTTTCTCCTCGTCAACCTTCACACTAGCTACACTGACAATGAAACCAAGAAAACTAACTTGTTCCAATGCAAAGGAACACTTAGAGAGTTTAGCATACAATTGTTGTTCCCGCAGTGTAGTAAAAACAACTCTAAGATGTGAAACATGTTCATCAATGGATTTGCTGTAAACTAATATATCATCAAAGTAAACAACAACAAATTTACCAATAAAGTGCCTAAGAACATGATTCATTAGCCTCATGAAGGTACTAGGGGCGTTGGTCAGTCCAAAAGGCATGACCATCCACTCATAAAGACCATACTTTGTTTTAAAAGCTGTTTTCCATTCATCACCCTCTTTCATACGAATTTGATGATAACCACTCATTAAGTCTATCTTAGAAAACAATTGGCTACCACTCAATTCATCTAACATATCATCTAAATGAGGTATAGGGTGTCGATACTTTACAGTAATTTTATTGATGGCGCGACAGTCAACACACATGTGCCATGTTCCGTCCTTCTTGGGAACCAAGATCACCGGAATGGCACAAGGCGATAGGCTCTCCCTCATATAGCCACGGCTCAGCAACTCATCAACTTGCCTCTACAATTCTTTGGTCTCCTCAGGATTACTCCTATACGCCGATCTGTTTGGAATTGATGAACCCGGGATGAAATCGATCTGGTGCTCAATCCCGAGAATAGGTGGCAGCCCTGGAGGCATCTCATCAGGCATCACATCCTTGAATTCCTGTAAAAGATCAGCAATACCAGCATGCATAGAACTCATAGGGTCGGGGTTAGAAGAGGTTAGGCAAAACGATTTAAAACGAAGAAGAATCAGTGGGTGGCTTACGCCAAAACTAGATTTTTGTAACAGCAAAGCTTGCCTCACTTCTCTCCCTTTGGCGAATATATTTTATTTCTTTTTCTCACTTTCACCCACTCTCGCATGCTCTCTGTTTTCATGCGGGCTGTTTTGCTCACTTGCACTCTTCCCATGCTCTTTGTTTTCATAGGGGCTGTTTTTCACACAATTTCTTTTCCCATGCTCACTTTTTTCATGGGGGTTGTTTTGCTCTCTCTTACTCTTTTTTTTTTCAACACTCAACCCTCCTTTTTCTCTCTCGATTTTCCTTTGAATCTCGAACTCAGCATAGGACTTGATCAACCACTGTTGATCCTCAAAAACTTCCATTGGTGTCAATGGTGCAAGAGTAAACTTCCTTCCATACTTTACCAGTTTGTACCGATTGGTCCTCCCTTCGTGATTGGCCTCCCTATCAAATTGCCATGGTCGCCCAAGTAACACATGACTCGACTGCATAGGCACAACATCACAAAGAATTTCGTCCTTGTACTTTCCAATGGAGAATGAAACTAATACTTGTGTTGTCACTTTTAATTCACTACCGTCGTTCATCCACTGTAAGGAATATGGCTTCGGATGGCTCACGGTTGGCAGCCCCAACTTATGCACCAATAAAGTACTAGCACAGTTCGTACAACTACCATTATCAATGATTAAGGAACATACCTTCTTATTGATCCAGCAGCGAGCGTGAAAGAGGTTCTCCCTTTGTTCCTCTTCACATATCTCGACCTTGGGTTGAGCGCTGAGATTGCGCCTAACCACTAGATTTACATTATAACTGCCGACCTTCTGCTCCCCATCATCGGAACTGTCCCCTTCAGCTTCTTCATCCACATAACCAGAATCATCACACTCTTGGTCATCGTCTGAATCTAGATCCCCATTATCACGTATAAGTAAAATTCGCCTATTAGGACAATCAACTTTCCTATGATCCCTTCCTTGACACTTGAAGCAGATTATATCCCTAGTCGGAACTCGATTGGTTGCAGTAGAGGAATTATTACCATTGTTCTGAGAAGGTGGTGGGGTGTTTGTCGTACCCTTGGACACATAGTGGGGTGGTGCCCTTCGTTGTGAGTCCTGTGCACCCTTACTACTCTTCTCCCACGGCTTCCATGGTGTAGTCTTCCCACTAGTTGTAGAGGAACTAGTAAAAGAAGATTTCTTCTTCCGTTGTTTCTCAATCTTGATAGCCATGTGTAACATCTCTCGAAGGTTGGTGTAATAGGTCAGCTCCAAAGTATTGGCGATCTCCTGATTGAGACCACCCAAAAATCTCGCCTCTCTCGCCCCACCACTCTCGACCACCCGCGCTCTAGCCAGCGCTATTTCCATCTCATTGAAGTACTCACTGACACTCCTACTCCCTTGAGTCATAGACTTTAATCTCTGGTGGAGGTCACGCTGAAAATAATCGGGCACAAACCACTCCTTCATCAATGCCTTCATAGCCTCCCAGGTAACCACGGGGCCAGCTCTAAGGTGGATACGTTCTTGATTAATTTGATCCCACCAATGGACTGCATAATCACTGAACTCAACCGCTGCCAACTTCACTTTCTTATCCTCTGAATAATTGTGGCAAAGAAAAATAGCTTCCACCTTCCGCTCCCACTTAAGGTTTGCATCGGGGTCATCCTTTCCGTCGAAGGGTGGAATCTTCAGTTTAATACCACTCAGATTGGAGTCGACTTGCTCTTCCATCCTAGGCTGCCGCTCATTAGTTCATGCACGCCTATCATTATCATGCTCATCAACCTCACGCTCATCGTGCCACTGATCATGGAATGCTTGGTGTTCCTCGGAGTTAGCATTCCTATGGTTATTGTGCAAATGCATGCGCCGCCGCTCAGTATTGTGTAGTATGGGGCCTGTAACAAACCGAGCATCATCATCTTCCCCTCCACCAACATACCCATCTGGTAGGCCTCCAAACAAACCCCGGTTGTCTCCTCCTCCCCGAGGTTTATCATACATATGCCCGGCGTTCTCCGGATTGAGGTTCTGAGTAAAATGTGGGGTAGCTACCTCTTCTTTCTTGTTTGAAGACTCATTCACTTTAGTCTCCAAAGCAGCAAACCTCACCGTAAGATCCTTGAGAATAGTGAGAATGTCTGTGTTTTCGACTCCCTCCGTTCCTCCTGACATCCTGAAAATCACAACACGAACAACAATGTAAAATTGCACTAACCTAGCACTCCCTCACGTGTTTATTCTCGTGTTTAGACTCTCTATTGATCTCACCAAAAGCACTCAAATAAGTTCTCAATTGTCCCTGCGTAAACGTTAGTTGACTCAAGAATTCCAAAGAATAAGCTTCCAAGAAGACTCTCAATGACAACTAGCTTCGAAACAATTTTTGATGTAAAATAATTGAATAGTTGCAACAAGCAATCAACTAGACAAGTATCTTACTGGAGTAGCAATTAATGAATAGGAATCAAAGGAAAGCTCAATTATCGCGGAAAGGGCTCAAGCAATTCCAAATCGTGAATGAATTGTGTGCACGATTTTAAAGCTCACAACTTACAACTTCAATAACTCTCACTTCTAGCCACCAAATCCAATGATTCTTTTTGCAATAACTTCACAAAACTCTGCAGTAATTTTCTCTTTTCTTTTTTTTTTTTTTATTTTTTTATTCTTGATTCTAGTAACAACGAATTTAAACTAGTAATAGGAAGAACTCCTTTTTTTTTTTTTTTTGACTCTAGTAACAAATGAAATTAAAATGGCAAATAATGCAAACTCTTTTTTTTTTTTTTTGACAGAGATTAACGACACACAAACCAAACTAACACAAGGGACACAAGGAGATTGATTTTAGATTGGAGTAGAAAGAGAATCAATCTCAACAAGGAAAACTGTAAACGTAACGATAGATACCTTGCTCCGCTACCAACTGATACGATCCTAGTTGCGTAGGATGCGTAACGAATAATTCCCGATCTAGTTCTAGGCTTGGATTTCGATTCGGAAGAATGATAACTCAATACGACTGTTCAACCCTGCTAATATCCGTGTATTAGCCAACCTAAACTTATCGAATGAGGTTCTTGAAACAATCTCTAACCCTGCTAATATCTTGTATTAGCCAAACTAGAGCCACGAATCAATAGAATGGATTTTTGAGTTTTACTTGCTATCCTAATCGAGTATCCAGGCTCAATGAGGGACAAGGTTCACGAAGAACAATTGAGAAAACTCTCTGGTTTTTATTTCAAGATAACCTAAATAATAATGAAGAGGGTGGCTCCTTTAAATAGGAGAAACCCTAAAATCCTTACAATAAGAATCCTTTCCTTAAATTACTTCTAATTAGCTATTTAAACTAATTAATTAAATAATTAATTAAATAACCAAATAAATCCATAAATAGAAAAGTCAGCCAAATAAAAGAAAGTCAAAGGTTTCTTTTACTTTGGCGCAAAACTAGGCACCACAGACGTAATTACTTCAGGAAGGCGACGTAATTACGTCGGGAACAAAGCGGACATTGTCTGCCCCTTCTATTTGTGACGTAATTACGTCATGGGGCTGACATAATTACGCCGGCATCGAGGCTGGCGGCTCGCGTCCTTCTGTTTGTGGCGTAATTATGCCGGGATAGGGCGTAATTACGCCAGAAGCAGCAAGTAGGGTGACTTATCGCGGGCTTTTCTCGCGAAGCACGGCTTCTTTGATGCTTGTCTCGCACTGTAACTCCTTATAGATAATCTGAGAGAGTCTCACCTGCAACTCCTTGCTCCTAGCTCGAGTCATTAGACCATTCGGTGGTAAAGGTATGCGTGGATTCGCATCAATAGGCAAGCACCCTCTTACGCCATGGGAGCCAATGCCATCCCTATCGGAAGAAATAAAGAAACATTTGTGGTTAGTGAGGATGATGTTCCTATGATCAATATTATAGTGGGAGGTACTCCATATTTCGATGAACCCATAGCGTTAGCACCCGCGACTGGCGACAAACGAAAGAGAGAAACCGTGTTAGTGAAAAGTGAAGCGATAAGCGCGTTAGATCGAATGGTGTTATCGTTCTCTGAAGAGGATGAGAAAGGCATTGTCTATCCACACAACGATGTGCTGGTAGTCACACCCGTTATCGGCAACCATGGAGTCAGGAGAATCCTTGTTGACAATGGAAGTGCGGTCAATTTGTTCTCGCTTGAAGCATACAATCTAATGAAGCGTCCTGACAGTGAGCGAACGCCTTGTAAAAAGCCAATAATTGGAGTGGACGGGGTCCCAATCCCGGTGGCAGGAGTTACATCGCTACCAGTATACTTTAGAGAGGATACGTCCAAACGGTCAGAGGAACTATTATTCTTGATTGTAGACCTATCATTGCCTTACAACGCTATACTCGGGCAGCCATACCTCAACCATTTTGGAGCTGCAATATCGCAAAAACATCTAAAGATGAAATACCCTTCGTGGGATGGGGTGGTCTCGATCAAAGGAGACCAGAAGTTAGCTGCCGAGTGCTATTTACTCATGACCCAAAAGAGCTGCGATCGTTACGTGTGCGTAGCGGATGATCCCTTTGAGGATAGAGAGGAACAACGCACTCAGCCAGTAGACAATATGAGGCCAATTCCCGTTAACGGAGTCAAAGAAGTAAATTTTCTGGTTAGCGAAAAATTGAACTCAAAGGAAAGCACAGAGTTAGCTCGATTACTGAATAAATGCAAAGGAGAATTCGCGTGGAGGCCAGCAGATATGCCTGGAATTTCACGAGAAACAGCAGAGCATCGACTCAACGTTAACCCTAACGCCAAACCTATTTAACAGAAGCGGCGAGCTTTCTCTCCAGAAAAGATGATAGCCATCGAGAAAGAGATCAAAACTCATGGAGGCCGGCTTCATCCGAGAAGTCCAATACCCGACGCGGTTGGCTAATCCTGTTTTAGTCCCAAAACCTAACAGAGATTGGCGTATGTGCATTGAATTCACTGATTTGAACGACGCCTGTCCCAAAGACTACTATCCTCTCCCTTGAATCGATCAGTTGGTCGACCAAACCGCTGGGTACGCCTATCTAAGCACGTTAGACGCTAACTCGGGATATCGCCAAATCCCCATGGCCGTGGAGGACGAAGAAAAGACCGCCTTCATCACTCCAAAGGCCACCTATTGCTACATAGCGATGCCGTTTGGATTGAAAAATGCTGGGGCAACATTCCAGCGCATGGCAAATAAAGTTTTTGAGAAGCAGATTGGGAAAAAGGTGGAGGCCTACGTGGATGATATACTTGTCAAAAGCCGAAGCTTCGAGGACCACATGGCTGATTTGGAAGAAGTTTTCAACGTGATGAGAGAATACAAGATGAAGTTGAACCCCCGTAAATGCATGTTTGCATTCCAAACAGACAAATTCTTAGGCTACATGGTCAGCCAGAAAGGCATCCAACCTAACCCCTCGAAAGTAAAGGCGATTCAGGATATGATATCTCCTCGAACCGTCAAGGAAGTGCAAAAGCTCACAGGACACATCATTGCGTGAGGGTAGTTTATTTCTAAACAAGGCGAGAGATGCCTACCCTTCTTTAAAGTCATTCGTGATAAGATTCGACCTTCGAGACGATCGGGACGATGTCTACTGTTAGTCGGAGGCGCTATAGATGACGTCAGATCCACCTGCAAAGCACCGGAGTCCCCCTCCGGTGTAGACACTCCGATGCTTAAGTCAGTAAGTGGTTCAAAAATAGCAGAGGGTCTGGTAGGCAGTTTTTTCTGCTTATGTCGACCATCCCAGAAAATACCTCACGGTTTAGTAGCGATAGCTTAGATGTCTGATTGGCTTATAGGATTCAGCCCTCGGCAGGGATCATAATTACAGTAATGTCCTTGGGATTGTCTTGATTGTTATCATAAGCCCAACTGAAAATGAGCTCGAGTGTTTTACCAAGGGCTATCATTTCCTGTCCATGTCGGGTATCTTAGGTGAGGGTCCTTTCCTCCTTATGGCGATATATTTACGGAATCTCCGAGCTTCTTTGTCTCTTTCGATACGACAAAGAACAATTGAACGTTAGGCAACGCCTAGGTCGGGAGCTTTCCTCCTAGCAAGTGGGTTCCGGTCTTCGTGCTTGTCCAAAGACCCGTCCTCATGGGGTGCCAAGGAATCAGCGAGAGACGCCGCTAACTCGTCCAGAACTATTAGGATGTCATTTTCACCTAGCGGTATTAACAGGTCTGGGCCATCAGTAGTGCTTAGAAGGTTGCAAACTCGTCTGTGCCGTAGGAGAGTTATTGACGCTGACGGACTACTGTTGATGTTGCCTATGATTTGTGAGACTTTACACCACCAGATACCCGCGATACCGGCGAGGCTTTACACTGCTAGGAGCTACCTGCGATATCTACGCGGCCTTACACTGTGGATACCTACAATCGTACGACTTTTATGTCATGGCTACCCGTAATATCGCGCTCCTCCATGTTTTCCAGGATTCTAGCTTGTACTCCTCTCGAGTACCTGTATCATTAGCAGCATACAGACATCGATCCTCGTTCCCGCCTCAGGTCCATCGGTCTTTGATGGTAACGGGGTGACTCGTCTTTTGAGGACCTCCTCTTTCCAAAGGCCCATTTCTCTGAGCCTATAAATCTGAGAGCTTTCTTCACTCAAGTTCATCTCATTTTTTTCTTTCGCAATCTGCATCATGGATCATTTGACCAAAAATTTCCTCCTTTCCAAGGGCCATACTCTCAAGAACCTAAATAATGGTGACGTCGGGTTCCTGGAGAATATGCTGATCAAGACCTGACCCCACTCCATTCCAGGCTGGGAGCTACATCTCTGGAGGATTTCAGTCCTTTAAAGAGCGTGTCGAAGCTGGCCACCTCCATCGCTCGGATTCAAGTGGTGATCGCCATGCTGCAACAGTGCAAGGACATGCTGGGGTGCTGCTTGAAGGGGATGAGGATCACCTCTGCTGACCTCACTCTAGTCATGGACTCCCTGAGAGACATTCCCGACATACTCGAGGATGCTGGTTCTGACGCCTGAAGGCGAAGGCTCCCTTTGAGCCTTTTATTTTATTTATTTATTTTTATTTACGCAGCTGTACTCTCCGGCCGTTAGGCCATAATAAATAAACTATTTTTATTATGCTCTTTGTAACTGTTCTTCTTCTTCAATGTGCCCTCTGTCCTTTTCTGATTTGAGGCATCCTCAACCCAACTGAAAACGAGTCAGTCATTGGACGGCCTTTTCACGACGGTTTCCTCGCTAGCCGTTCTGCATTAATTTTGCGCCGCTGTTTCAGTGTCAACTGATTGGGTAAAGTTTCGGTTTTCCTCGATCTGTGGAGATTTCGACAGGCGTGACTGCAAATCTAGATTTACACTCCAGGTTGGACGCGTGTCAGTTCTCAAGAGTCGCGCCGGATGATCAAAAAACTTCTCCCCCTTTTTTGGCTATTTAATAGGATCCCACTCCATTTTTTCATTTCATCTTCTTGCTTATTTTTCCTCTTGACAGGTTGCCTGTGAGCTCATGGCCGATTCTTATTTCTTGGATACTGCTGTGCGGGATTCTCCGACAACTCCTTCGACTTCGCCAGATTCAGAAAATCCTCCTCCGTCACCTCCATGGAGGCCGTTCGTCCGCCGGCGGGGTCGCAAAAGGCTGAGGAAAAATGCCTTAAAGGTTTCTGAAATGCTTTCCAATTCTTCCGCCCCTTCTGTTCGAAAGGGGATGAACCATCTCTTCTTCCTTATGATTCGCCAAAAATGGCTTTCCCTGCCAGCGTGGGAGTGGAAGCGGTGATGTCAGCCATCGAGGAGGAGTCCAGCCGATCAACGATACGTATAGGAAAGAGGGTTGATGACCTTTTCCTCCCGTCAGTAGGGAACTATCGTTCTCAGATGATGATGTAGTTTATTGTTATGGTATCTCTTGGTCTGAGGGTGATTAGTTTAGCGGGTCTCGCCTCTTTGTAGATGCCGTATGGCTTTTCAAAAATGAATAAGATAACGCTTCATTTTCCTTTTGTCCTCCTATCGCCTTCCCGCGTCATTTCTTTAAACATCAAGGGTTGCCACGGAGGGATATCTGCTGCTGGGTGCAACCGTCTTTCGATTTTTTTTGTCAGTAACTGTCTTCTCCCAAAGACATAAATGACTGTCCACGCGTCACTTTCTGCTCCGCACGTGTTTCACTTTTACAGGCTGTCTCTTCTTCAAGTTTGACCTTTATAAGGGAACCACTATTCTCTTTTATTACTTTTGCCAATATTTCAAAAAATTTCACACTTTCTCTTTCTCCTGTGCTTCTTTCTGCTCAAGAGAAGTTTCTGCAACTGCTCGCCGGTGCCGACGGCCTGTTTACTGGCTTTTTGTTCCAGGTATTCTGTTCCTCTCTCGTCGTAGTTTTATTTTTTCGATCCCTTATGTCTCATATTAAAGCCTCTGCGAGTGCCGAAAATCCCATAGATCTCGAGGCTAGGAGAGCTCGTAGTATTTTTTATTGTAATGAAGTTTTGAGGGCAGAATTAGAGGAGAATGGTATCACCTTCCCCTTGGGCTGCCGCCCTTATATCCCTACGAAGGATATTCGACTTCATGATGCTATGTGGGGAATGTTTCGGCTGGTTTATTTCAAGATGTTCCTCTACGGATTTCATCTCCCAATCCATACTTCTCTGATGAAGCTGCTAAATCATTACGATCTCAATCCTGTACAAATAACTCCGCCTTCCTGGTGTGGGATTTATGCCTTTCTTCGGGCATGCGAGATAAAGCATATATTCACTCCATCCCTCGATCTGTTCCACACATTTTTCAGCTTGAGCTGTCGCGACTGCTTGGTGGATATCACCCCGAGATGGAATGACGCCATCGTGAGATTTTTCTGGCAGAACTTTCAAGGTTTTGAGGATAACGTGGTCAACTGAAAAAATGGCTTCTTCACCCTTCGCCTGCCATCTCGCTGGTGGCGCGGGGGTTTTAACCGAGAGATTACCAGTGCCGCTTGGAAAAACCAGAAGTGTTGTCTAGCGTTGACGTGTCCCATGTTAGCGCCCTGTTAGAAATAGAAGGGCCTTTCCGCATTCGGGAATTTGCTCGGTTCAGACCCTTGGAAGAGTGTATCATTGGTGAGTTTTTCTTTCGCCATGTTATCGCTTTGATTTGCTTGCCGCATTAACATGCTTCGCTGGAAGGTAGTACTGGGGGTCGTTCCTCCAGGGAAATAACACTCCTCTGAACGTGGTGCCGCTTCAGACGTTACCTCCTTCTCCACCGCCTGAGAGTTCCAGCCGTCCGACTATTCCGCCGAGGGGAAGGAGAGCTAAGACCGTCGCAACACGCAGTGCTTCCACTCGATCTTCTCACTTTCTTGAGAATTGGTTGCCGCCTCGGGATAAGGGAGTGACTCCGAGTCGTTCTGCGACTGGAATGGTTGACAGCGATAGCGAGAGTATGGATGCCGGTTCTGAACTACGTCACGCTACCCTTGCCCAACGAGTGAAGCTTAGGGCAAGAAAAAATGATTCTGCGGCGGAGTCAACAGAGGACGATAGCGAAGAGATGGCTGTCGAGACGGAGCGTCTTCAAAAGAAAATCTGGAAAGAGAAGACTGGACCACCGATTCCTCCCTTGAGGGAAGTTAACGCAGTTCCTACTGCAGAGGTTGTCACTTCTCATGCCGCGAGTACCTCGCAAGTAGCGGAGGTTGTCAAGGTGTCTTCTGCCATTCCTTCCAAAGCTAATGAGGTTTCAGCGGTGGTGGATTCACCCTTGCCGCCTGGTGGCCCTAGTTCTCCGATTTCTTCCTGTATTCCGGATGTGACCGTGCCAGTTTCGAATCCAAGTGTTCCTCCTGACCCTTCCCCGAGGAAACCTCAGCCCTTATTCCTTTCTTCAATTTCAAGCATTGGTAATTCCACAAAAAGTTATTCTCCTCCCTATATCGCCAATCTTTCCCCTCAAAGTCCTCAAGGAAATGTCGCATACCAGCTGGATCTGTCATCTTTTGGGACTAATAGGCTTCGCGCTTTAGGGATATCGGATCCGTTATCGCGAGATGAGCCAGTAGGTTCTATAGTAGGCCAAATGTTCAGTTCTTCGAAGGACAAGGAAGAGTTCCTGCGACATCCCCCTGAAGTTCAGCACTCACGCCTTCTGAACGAAATGTTGGCCAGATTCCACGAGCTGCACTATTTTCTCGAGGATCAGAGCGACAAAGTTCGGCGCTCTCCCGGTTCGAAAGAAAAACTAGACGCCGAGCTCGCACGGGAAAAGCTTCAAGATCGAACCCGGGCAGAGTTGACTGAGTGTCCCGCCGAGCTCGCACGGGAAAAGTCAAAAGGAAAGGCTAAGATAGAACTACTGGAGGCAGAATTGGTGGCGGCCGACAAAAGAAACTCTTTCCTCCGCGAAGAGATATCGTCCCGCGATGCGGATTTGGCCAAGGTTCCCTCGAAGATAGCTGGGTGGAGAAACAAGATCCTGGAAGTCTGTATCGCAGGATTTACGGATCTCCATCGCCAGGGAACTGTTGATCCGTCTAAGTTGGCTGACTACGCCTCCAAGAAGATAAAGGATTTAAGCGACATCGAGGGAGATCTTCTTTCTTTCAGAGAGGAGTAGGGGAAGGGTGGCTGTGATATCCGTGCCAACTAATGAATGGTCAAGGCTGACCCTTTAGAGGATTTTCCTCTTTATTTACTTTTTCTGTCTTGTAATAACGCCTTATCGCGCAACGATATCTGTACTTTATTTTATATAATAACTGATCTTTATTTCGCTTTCCTGCGTTATCTCGAAAGCTGCCGGCTTGATTAACGCCATTCTGCATTATCTTCATTGTTGCAATATCACTCTTGTCTTATTCCAGAAAATCATTTCTGCTTTTCAGTGCATTTAATGCTCACGATCCCCTTATTAATGTGAGAGAAAAGTCATGATGGCGAAGACACACGTGTCCATTTTTTATGATGCCACGGGCTAGCGTGCTCTAGAAGTTTAGCAAAATTGAAGCGCTGTCGCGCTTCTCTAGGATTGTACTCATTGCTTGAGTCTGTTCCTTGTGACGCTCTCACGCAACGACTGCGGCGTCCGTCATTTCCTTTGACCACTAGGGTTATAAAAACCAACACTTATTTCTTTTTCTTTCTTTTATCATCCTGCTTTCTTCATACTCTCTCTAGCCGTCTTATTTTCTTTCCACCATTCAAGGCTCTCGAAGTGCTTTTTCTCTAAAGGTATTTCCTATTTTCTTCCATCGTCTTCTTCGTCTTTACTTTTTATTTTCTGCCATGGCCAAGACTCGCCGCCCTTAGTCGAAGTCTGCCGATGAGAAAAAGATGGATATTACGGTTAGCAGTATCACCTCTGAAATCGCTCTCAATGAGCATTTAGCCGCACATAATGCTGTTATCCCTGACGATTATAAGGCCACCGTTGCCCCTGAATCGATACGCTTGAACAACGTTTTGACGGGCAAGCGTAGGGTTCTGTACGCACAAATGTTCCGTTATGGTTTCCGGCTTCCCATCGACCCTTTCATAAAACAATTGCTTGTTGCCTGCGATTTGAATCCCGTCCAATTAGCCCCAAATGCATATTGCTGTGTTTGTGCCTTTCTGGAACTTTGTAAATATAAGGGGATTACTTCCCCATCTCTTTTGTTGCTTAAGTCAATTTTTAAGCTGATGAAGTGTTAGGGTGTGATAACGATATCACCCCGATACGACGATGATTCCCTCAAGTCTTTTACTTGGAAACTCCTCCACATCGAGTCTTCCGTCAAGGCTTGGAAAAAGGAGTTCTTTGTGATAAATCTTCCTGAAGCTCCTGGTTCCTGGTGGCAATCTGGGTTTAACCAAGACGTCAAGGATAACGTCTGGGGCCGGCCGGAGAGCCTTCCTCAGCGGGAACAAGACTGGTTAGACAAATTGCTTCAACTGGAAATCAGCGTTCACATCCGTTATCTAGCATGCGGGGCTGATATCAAGGACTGCGTTAGACGTGAGTGTCGTATCGCTTCCTTCCTTATTACCGCTGATACTAATGCTAACGTTATTTTGTGATCATGCAGCGACGGATCCCAATTACAAGCCTGAAAGCGTTAGGAGACGACTGAAAAGGGCCCAGGAGAGAGAAGAAAGAGAGAGGGCCGCCTCCACGGGAGCTACCGATAACCCAACTGTACTACCTGCTGCTTCCGTGAGCCTTGCTCAGGTATCCTCTTCCTCAGCTGGTGAGGGAAATACCGACATTCCTTTAGGTATCCCCATCGTGACCGTCGCTGCCCCTCCTGCTCAGCCATCTTCTTCTAAAGTCCCTAAGGCCCTTGCCAAAGGAAAAAAGAAGAAAAGAACAAGAAGTGTTGCCGCTCTCACTCCTTCTCCGGATGCGGTAGCTTCTTCAGAAGCGCCTCCTCTTAACACTACTGTTGTGAGTGTACTTTTTGGTCGCGATATGCTGTATATTGATGTCTGTCGTTATTTCATCCGTTTCTCTTATCTGCGTCTTATACTGGGTTCTTTGCAGGATACTGTTGTTGTTTCTACTTTCGTATCTCCCATAGGCGATATGGACATGGGCTATGTGCTGGGTGGTTCCAAGAAGAAACCTCGGCTGGAGGGCGAGGGTGGAAGCTTATCCTCTACTATCGCCGCGACGAAAGTGCGACCTGACAGCGCCTTCATTTCTACGGACGCTCGCCAGAATCACCCCTCTGAGTTTATGGTAAACATGGGTACGACTGAGTCTTTCAGGGCTTCGCCCAATTCTTTTGGTAGGCCTGTTCACTCATATGGTCCTAACTTGGACTATCAAGAGGGTTTATAGGACTTTTCAGGCTACCATCCCCACGGTTCTTATATCATCCAAGGGGGCCCTTCTACACAGGTTCACCCCCCATTCCCCTGGCGTTTGTCCCTTTGAGCATTCCCTTGTCGCAGCGTTCTGGCGAAGGGGCCACCGCCTTCAATTTTGCTGCGGATCTAAGTCCACTGGGCGAGTCCGACACTGTGACTCACCAAGTTGGCTTGTATGATTTTTGTAATACAGGCTTAGCGGCTATTGGGGGTGATGGCTCGGACGAGGTTTCCGCTTTATTGGCTGCCCAGATATTATCGTCCGCGGCCGATCGGGAAGCTTTCCTCTCTAAGGTTGATGATGACAAGGTGAATTCACTGCGCTCTAGCCTCTTCACCAATTTTGTGAAGTTCCATTACTGGACAGAGCACACATAGCGTCAGGCTGCCTCTCTTACCGCCTCCCTGTCTGAACTTTCGCGAGAGCAAAATGAGAAGAAGAAGCTGTTGGAGGAACGTACTCAATTATTACTGACCCAGCAGGAGCTGAAAGGGCAAACGTCCACTCTTGACGCGGCCTTGACAGCGGAAAGAGCTAAGAGTGCGGTCCTGGAGGAAGACAAGTCATCATTGGCAAGGGAGAAAGCTGCCCTGGAGGAAAGGAAAAATGCTCTGGAAGAGGAGTCAGCCGATAAGTGTCTGTGGCATGTCGAGCGGACTGCCACTATCTTGGTTAATTGCTTCAAGGACGTCCATGGAGTGGATGCGTATAAAGGTGAGGAAGTCACGAGGGCTTTCAAATAGAAGTCTGCCGACCTCAATGAAGCGGGTTTTCGCCAAGCTAAGGCAAAAGGCTGGAAATGGAGGAACCCCGAGGGCTGACGCATCCTAACACTTCACCGCCTCTTCCGTAGCTATCGGGAGTTGCCAGGCTTTTTGTTTTTTACCTCCGTGATGTTATTGTTTGGGCCTTAAAACTTGTGACCCTTCAAAGGCATTTTCATATGTTTAAACAGTTTATATCCTTATCGTTGTCTTTCCTTTCCTTTAGTTTTCACCTTTTGAAACTCCCTTGGTGCCATTGTCGCCTCGATAACATAATGTGTTTACTTCCTCGAGCAGGCTCCTAGTGTTTCATCAACAGAAATCACTGAGGTCAGTATCGGGTTGGTTTTCCCGGCGAGCCTCATAATATCGCCACTTATGCGATCGTCAAACTTTCCACTGCTCGAAAAGTATTCTGCACATTTCTAATTGTAAACCATTAGTAGCATAACGGGTTACAAGAGTCAGTAATTACCCGTAGGAGCCTTTCCGTTGCCGTCATGGGGCGTTAGTACGGAAACCGCGTAAATCGCTTTTTCTATCAGCTCTGTACTTCGCTAGGAATTACGCATCTAGCTACTAGCTAGGATTTCGCGATTCTTTGCGTTTCCATCTTTTCACGGTCGGCCTAGAAAGTGCCTCATCTTAGTGAGCCGTCAGATCAGGACAGGCCGTCACAAGGATAAGACTTTTCACCTTCAGGCGTTGTCCTCGCTTCTAGAATCATGCCCCCACTTGATGAACCGACTACACTAGTCCGGTCACTAAGGTAGGACTTTTCGTTTCTAGCATGGAGTTACTATTTCCTTGGGGCGTGCCTTGTCTTGATGGGTCGTCTCCACGAGAACAGTCAGTACAAGAAAAGGACTTTTCACCCCCAAGGATTCCGGGTAGTGCCCTCACTTAGTGAGCCATCTGATCAGGACCGGCCATCACAAGGATAGGACTTTTCACTCCCGGGGGCGCTAGGGATCTTTCAATCCTAACGCTAGTTCAAGGCATGCTGGGTCGTGCCCTCACTTAGTGAGCCGTCTGATCAGGACCGACCATCACAAGGATAGGACTTTTCACTCCCAGGATCCCCCCTTTTTATCTGCACAAAAGCAACCACAAACACCCAAGAAAGCTCTCTTACCGAGCGTTAGCTAAGGTTAGGGTTGGCATCAGTCAAAGGTGCAGATAAAATCAAGTTCTAGGATAATATAATTTCAAACGAGCGATGTTCCAGGAGTTAGATAAGGGAGTACCATCTAGTGTCTCCAGATGATAGGCTCATTTTCCGATGACGCGCGTAACGCGATACGGCCCATCCTAGTTTGGACCGAGCTTCCCTACACGTTGACCAGCCGTTTGCTTGTCTCTAAGCACCAGGTCGTCTGCCTTTAACAACCGTTCTTTGACGCGTCTGTTATGATAACGGGCCATCTTTCGCTTGTAATGTTGCGTTTTCAGGAGGGTTTCTTCTCGGACCTCCGGTAATGCATCAAGGTTAGCTTGTAACCTTTCCTCATTCAGCTCCTCTCGAAAGTGAGCCACTCGTAGGCTCATGGTGCCGATTTCTATCGGCGTAACAACCTCGGTCCCGAAAGCCAATGCGAAAGGTGTTTCTCCAGTACTGGTTTTAACGGTCATGCGGTATGCCCACATCACGTGTGGCAGCTCGTCAGCCCACTTCTTTTTAGACCCCTCCAGGTTTTCTTAATGCCGCTGAGGATGCTTCGGTTGGTCACTGCCGTCTATCCATTGGTGAACCACGGAAGAGAATCGCTGTTCAATCCCAAATTCCGAGCACTGGTCTTTGAAGAATTGGCCGGTGAACTATGTTCCGTTATCGCTGACTAGGATACAGGGTACGCCAAACCTCATGATGACTTGGTGTTTGAAGAAACGCCAAGTTTTTTCCGCCGTGATGTTGGCGACCACTTCAGCTTCCGCCCACTTCGTAAAGTAGTCCACTGCCACTATTACAAATTTCAGCTGAGACCTTGCCTTTGGGAACGGGCCCAGGATATCGATCCCCCATTTAGCAAAAGGGCAAGGAGCGATAATCTCAGATATTTCGGTGGCGGGACGTCGAGGAATTTTAGAGAACTCCTGACATTTCGGGCAAATCTGCACATAGTTGTGGCAATCTCTCCGGATGGTGGGCTAATAGAATCCAGATCTGAAAACTTGTGCAGCCAGGGTGCCACCTGACACGTGCATACCGCACACCCCTTCGTGAATTTCGCATAGGGTGTGAAAACCTTCTTGCTCCGTTATACATTTAGCGGCTGGGTGAGAAAAACATCTCCGAACCAAGTCCCCATAGTACGTACAACGAGCTGCCTGTTTCAACACCCTTTTCTTTTTTGCGATATCCACAGGTAGTTCTTCGTATTTCAAGTATTTGATTACGGGAACCCGCCAGTCATCCTCGAGTTCTTCCACACACAGAGACGCTTGCTCTTACATGAAAGAAGGTACAAATATCTCACGATAATACACCCCTTCGGGTATAGACGCTTCCGAGTTTGCTGCCAACTTGGCGAGACTATCAGCTTCAGCGTTGTCCTCTCGGGGAATGTGCTCAAAGCTGACTTGCATGCCTTCTTTCTTTATCTCCAATAGCTCTCGCATTACCTTGGCGAGGTACTGGACCATGATGGGCTCCCGAGCCTGAGAGCGCCCTAAGACCTGGTCGATTACTAGTTTGGAGTCACCATAAATTTTTAGACGCAGGTCTCCTGTTCTTCCGGTATCGTGCCTACCTTTGGAAGAAAGGCTTCTCCCTATCCTGAGTTCGGCTAGTAACGCCTCATATTCCGCCGCATTATTGGATAATGGTTGCAGGATCCGGATGGCGTATTGTATTCGCATATCGTGCGACCCATTTATGAAGATTCATGCTCCAGCCAATTCTTAGTTTTTAGCTCCATCTACATGAACGATCCAGAGGTCCATATAAGTTTCCGAGAACGGGAGATGCACATCGCCCCATTCCTCTTCGGGTACATCTGTTAACGGATCTTCTGTAAAGGTGCATTCCGCTATAAAATCCGCCAGGATTTGAGCCTTCACAGATGGCCGGGACTGATACCTCAGCCCGTATTGCTCGAGTTCGAGGGCCCAGATTAACATTCTTCCTGAGGACTCAGGCTTTCGAAATATTCTCTTCAACGGTTGTCTGTAAGCACGATAATGGGGTAGGAATGGAAGTATCTGCCTATTTTTCGAGTGGCTTGTATCAATGCAAATGCTATTTTCTCAATTCGGGTGTATTGCAGCTCCGCATCTTTCAGAACGTGACTTACAAAATATACAGGGCGGTGGGCGTGGCTATCGTCGTGAACGAGGATGGCACTAACCACTTCATCGGCAGCGCCAAGGTATAGATATAAATTATCACCTGGTTCCAGCCTGGTCAGCAGTAGGTCAGACGATAGGTAATCTTTTAAGCTAATGAATGCCTCTTCACATTCTGGGGTCCACCCGAACGGTGCTTTCTTACATATGACTTTGAAGAAAGGGAGGCACTTCTCGCCTTGTTTGGAAATAAACTGCCCTAAGGCGATAACGCTCTCTGTTAGCCTTTGTACCTCCTTAACGGTTCTTGGAGAAATCATGTCTTGTATGGCTTTAATCTTTGAGGGGTTAGGCTGGATTCCTTTTCGGTTGTGTACGTAACCCAGGAATTTCCCCGTTTGAAACGCAAACATGCATTTTCGGGGGTTCAGTTTCATACGGTGCCTTTTCATCACATCAAAGACTTCCTTCAGATCCTGTAAGTGATCCTGAAAGTTCGCGCTCTTTACCAATATATCATCAACGTATGCTTCCACATTCCTTCCTATCTGCTCTTTGAATATTCTGTTTGCCATACGTTGGAACGTCGCCCCCGCGTTTTTTAGCCCGAATGACATCGCCGTATAACAGTAAGTGGCCTTAGGGGTGATGAAGGCAGTCTTTTCTTCATCTTCAACGGCCATGGGAATTTGGTGATATCCAGAGTTAGCGTTAAGTGAGCTTAAATATACGTACCCGGCAGTCTGATCGACTAGTTGGTCAATTCGGGGAAGCGGGTAGCAATCCTTAGGGCAAGCATCGTTTAAATCGGTAAAGTCGATACACATGCGCCAGTCTCCATTGGACTTAGGAACTAGAACTGGGTTGGCTAACCACGTGGGGTATTGAACTTCACGGATGAACCCCGCATCAAGGAGTTTCGTCACTTCTTTGTCAACGGCTAAAGCTTTTTCCGTAGAAAATGCGCGTCGCTTTTGCTGGACCGGCCTGACACTAGGGTCAGCATTGAGATGATGTTCGGCTATTTTGCGCGATATACCCGGCATGTCTGTGGGTTTCCATGCAAACTCTCCTTGACATTTGTTCAATAACCGGGCCAATTGACGGTTTTCCCCTGGACTGAGCTTTTCGCTGACTAGGAAGCTCGCCTCCTCTATGCCTATCACCGGTACGGGCACCATTTTTTCCAGAGGTTGTGCGCGCTTCTCATCACCCTGTTTGTATGGGTCCGCTGTTATACATACATACCTATCGTAACTTTTTTGAGTCATGAGCAGATAACATTCCGCTGCCAGTTTTTGGTTGCCCTTTATCGATACCACTCCGTCCCAGGAGGGGTATTTCATCTTCAAGTGCTTCTAAGATATTACCGCTCCAAAGTGGTTGAGAAAAGGTCATCCGAGTATGACATTGTAGGGCAAGTTTAAGTCCACGACAAGGAATAATAGATCCTCTGATCGCTTGGAGGTGTCTTCTTTGAAGTACACGGGCAGAGTAGTTATCCCTGTGACTGGGATTGGGACCCCATCCACTCCAATTATGGGTTTCTTGCAAGGTGTTAACTCGTTGTCGGGTCGTTTCATGAGATTGTATGCTTTTAACGAGAAGAGGTTCACTGCACTCCCGTTATCTATAAGAGTTCTTCTGACTCCGTGACTGGCAATAATAGGCGTAACCACCAATGCGTCATTATGCGGATAGGCGACTCCCTTTTCGTCCTCTGCTGAGAAGGATAATATCATGCGATCTAGGACGTTTATTGCTTCACCGTTCTTTATCATGCCATCTCGCTTGTGTTTTTCTCCTAACGCGGTCGTCAGTGGCTCTGCTTCGTCTATATAAGGGGTCCCTCCCGCTATGATGTTAATCATAGGGAAGTCCTCGTCGTCTACCGTGAAAGCTTCTTCACCTCTCCCTCCAGGAGTATTATCCTTCTGTGGGACGCGAGGGGGTATTTGTCGGTCGTCTGCTATCCTTTTTGTGGGATTATTTCTGGCGTCTTCTCTTACTTTAGCTGCGAATTCTCCCAAGTAACCTTCTTCCACCAAACGTTCTATTGCTGATTTTAATTCTCTGCATACTTCTGTAGAATGTCCCCTGGCTTTGTGGAATTTGCAATAAGCATTTTCTCTTCTTCCTAGAAGCACTCCGGGCTTCACAGGCGCAGGGTAACAGATGGGAAGGTTTCGCTGCTCGACTATAGCTAAAATCTCCGCCCTTGGTATATTAAGGAAAGGGAAATCAGGGTCGTACATCCGACCTTTAGAAGGATATCCTTGACGCTGATTAGGGGAACCACCAGGCTTTCCCTTCAAAGGGTTACCTTTCCACCCACTGGAGGTCTTGGGGATATGATCTTTCCGCCGAGCATAATCGTCGGCGAGGCGGTCATTAGGAATGCTAATTGTAGGAGTGTTAGGAATCAGAGGTGTCTTAGACGGCATGTTATAGGTTCTATCTCTGTTTTTCTCTTCTTTCATTTTTGCGTAATTATGGGCTTTGATTCTTAATGCGCCTAAAGTCGCTGGAGGGTCCACCATCAGAGCATCTTTCAATTTACCATAACGACAGTTCCTTTTCAGGGCTTCTATAGCGAAATCAATGGTAACGCCCGACGTTAGTGACATTTCCAGATCAAATCGACTGAGAAAGTCCTTCAAAGTTTCTTGAGGCATTCGATGTATGTCAAATAACGCGGCGGCGGATTTCCTGATTGGAATCGCTGTACTAAATCTGCTCCGGAACTTGGATTCCAATTGTGTGAAATTGCTAATAGATCCGCCCGGAAGGCCCTCGAACTAGAGGCGCGCAACTCCTGATAACGTCATAACAAATATTTGGCACAACGCCACATCACTGTGAGTCTGAAATTGAACGAAATCCTTCACCTTATTGACATGGGAAATGGGATCTCTGGTGCCGTCATAAGTCTCAGTGGGAAGTTTCACATGTCGACTGACCTTATGGCGTCTTATACGACGGCTAAATGGATGACCCGATGTGTCATCAAGGATTTCACGCGCCTGGCGCGGGGGAGATACTTCCACGTGACGCCGTTGGTTTTGCGGTTCAGGGGTAAGATGTCGCCTAGGAGACCCGCTGCGGCTCCTGGACGAATGAGTTCTACGTCTTCTGCTGCTAGATCTCTCGCTGTACTCAGGAGATAAATCTCTATTTTCTCCTTCTCTTCGACCGTCCCAACGGTTCCTGACCCCCTCGAGGTGTCGATCCTCCTGAGGGATGGGACCTTGTGGTACCTGCGGCACATAAGGTTCTACTCGTCCTTGAGTGAGTTGCACAAAATTGATTGGGGGATCTGTTGTAGGTAAAGTTAACTGGAGGTTTCCCTGTAACAACGGTGACAAGGGCCGCTCGGTGACAATAGACGGCGTGAACATGACACGGGGAGGGACACTCGATCCAGAAATCTCAGGTGTGATTCTGGCACCATTTCAGTCAAATAGTCCAACCGAGAACGAAGGGCCGCTATTTCACTCGCAAAAGGGTGTTCTGTACTGTTTAACACAAATCCCCTGCCGACCTTGCCAACAAATCCGGGGATTTTGAACTGATTTGTTCCACTGTCATAGAAAGATCAGCAGTAGCAAAAGGGAATAACTGTCTACGAATCGAAAAAGGGAGACTAGAGGATGAGGGTCGCGTCGGCTCCGATTCAGAAGTCATGATCGTTCCGATCTCTGGGTAAAACAGAGCTTAGCTATTAAGGACGCTTACTTAATGTACCAAGGCTCTCAATGAAAGCACCAATTTGATAAGATTCGACCTTCGAGATGATCGGGACGATGTCTACTATTAGTCGGAGGCGCTGTCGATGACGTCGGATCCACCTGCAAAGCGCCGGAGGGGGACTCCGGCATAGACACTCCGATGCTTAAGTCAGTAAGTGGTTCAAAAATAGCAGAGGGTCTGGTAGGCAGTTTTTTCGGCTTACTTGATGTTTTAAAATGAGAGAGTATTTATAGGCCGCTGGGGGGCGATGTCTGGGGAAAATGCTGTATCCAGGTGGGATAACGCTCTGGATGACGTCATGGGCGATACCTGGAGATGACGTCATAGGCGATACCTGAGATGACGCCATAGGCGATACCTGAGGTGACGTCATGGGCGATGCCTCTGAGGAGGGTGCCGGGGGCGATACACATGATGATGTCGGGGGTGATAACTCCATGGGTCCTCTCGGATGGGATGATGCCGTGCGTCCAGAGACGCGTGAGTCCTCCCCCCTGATGTCGACCATCCTAGAAAATACCTCATGGTCTAGTAGCGATAGCTTAGATGTCTGATAGGCTTATAGGATTCTGCCCTCGGCAGGGATCATAATTACAGTAATGTCCTTGGGATTGTCTTGATTGTTATCAATTCGCAAGAAAGCCCCCTTTGAGTGGACAGAAGAATGTGAAGATGCGTTTGCCGACATAAAAGCCTACCTCTCATCCGACCTGGTGCTGACGAGACCCAAACCAGGCGACACTTTATATTTGTATCTGGGTGTCACCGATGAGGTGGTCAGTGTTGTCCTTGTACAAAGCGATAGACATATTCATCGCCCCGTATTCTTTGTTAGTCACATACTGAAAGATGGTGAATTACGGTACGCTCACATCAAGAAAATAGCGTTTGCCCTAGTACAGGCAACGCGAAAGATGGATCGGTACTTCTAAGCTCATCCTGTCGTAGTACTCACTGATCAGCCATTGAGGAAAATTTTCAGGAAACCTGAGTCTTCAGGAAGGATGCTGATTTGGGCGCTCGAACTTGAGCAATACGGGTTGCAATATAAAGCCAGACCGTCCATCAAAGCCCAAGCGTTAGCAGACTTTATAGCAGAATGTAATTCACACAAGAGCCACTGGGGACCTACCGGAAGGGGAAGTTGAAGACTCAGATCTCTCGTCCCTAGACATATACAATGACGAATGGATCATCCACGTGGATGGAGCCAAAAATCAAGAGTTAACCGGTGCTGGAATTTTCATGATCGGACCCAATGACATGCAGATACGCTATGCCATTAGAATTTTGCAACCACTGTCAAACAACGCGGCCGAGTACTGGCAGGACTCAGGATAGGTAACAGTTTTTCTGTTGAAGCTACACACGATGCAGAAACGGTGCGCGATCCACAACTAAAGATACGTGGGGACTCTAAACTGATAATAGATCAAGTCTTGGGAAACTCCCAAGCCCGAGAGCCTATCATGATTCAATATCTTGCAAAAGTAAAACATGAGCTAACGGAAATACAAAAAAAAAGCATTCAAGTCTGCTTCGAGCATATTCCTCGAGAAGATAATGCTGAGGCTGATAATCTTGCCAAAATGGCAGCCAACCCGATAGCCTCCATACCCAAAGATGTGCACTACGGTGAGATACCAGTGCCTTCTTTCATGGAAGAACAAGTGTCTCTTTGTGTGGAAGAAGCAGAGAGTGATTGGAGAATCCCCGTTGTGAAATATTTGAAACATGATGAGTTGCCAGTAGATAACACCGAAAAGAGATTTTTTTTTAAACAAGCGGCACGGTGCACATACTACAACGGGGAGTTGATTTGAAAATATTTCTCTCATCCAGCCGTAAAGTGCATAACAGAGCGGGAAGGCCTCCACACCTTGTGAGAAATCCACGAAGAATATGTGGTATGCACGTGGCTGGTGACACCCTAGTGGCACAGGTCTTTCGGTCAGGATTCTACTAGCCCACCATTCGCAGAGACTGTCACAAGTTTGTGAAATCTTGTAAAAAATGCCAGGAATACGCCAAGATCCCCCGAAGACCAGCCGTATAAATCTCAGAAATTGTCGCTCCTTGCCCGTTTGCCGAATGGGGAATCGATATTTTGGGCCCGTTTCCAAAAGCCAGGTCTCAACTAAAATTTGTGGTTGTGGTGGTAGACTACTTCACGAAATGGGCAGAAGAAGAGGCGGTAGCCAACATTACCACGGAAAAAGTTTGGCGTTTCTTTAAATATCAAGTCATAATGCGATTCGGGGTACCTCGCATATTGGTCAGCGACAATGGAACGCAATTCACGAGCCAATTTTTCAGGAATCAGTGCACGGAATTCCAAATCGAACAGAGATTCTCTTCTGTAGCACACCCGCAAACCAACGGTCAGGCGGAAGTGACCAATCGCAGTATCCTCAGTGGCATCAAAAGGAACCTAGAAGGTTCTAAAAAGAAATGGGCAGACGAACTGCTGTATGTAATGTGGGCCTATCGCATGACTGTCAAAACTACCACAAGAGAAACCCCCTTTGTGTTACCCTTTGGCACAGAGGCCGTCACACCGGTAGAAATTGACACCTTAAGCCTTCGAGTGGCATATTTCAACGAAGAAATAAATGAGGAAAGGTTACATGCTAACCTCGATGCACTACCAGAGGTACAAGAGGAGGCTCTCTTGAAAGCCTTGCATTACAAAAGAAAAATGGCGCAATATCATAACAGGCAAGTCAAAGAGCGGCTGCTCAAAGCGGGAGATTTAGTGCTCAGAGACAAGCGAGCAGCAGGGCAATGCATGGGAAAACTCAGCCCAAATTAGGACGGGCCATATCGCGTCAACCGCGTCATCGGAAATGGAGCGTATCATTTGGAAACACTTGACGGTACCCCCTTACCAAACTCTTAGAATATAGCTCATTTGAAATTATATCATGCTAGAAGCTGATCTTTCCTGTTTGACATTGTTCTAACGCATGAATCAAAGGCATTTTTTATGCACGTTGTGGCCAATAATATGCAGATAACGAAGAATGTCAGGAGTGAAAATCCTATCCTTGTGATGGCTGGTCCTGATCAGAAAACTCACTAAGACGAGGCACGCCCTGGCATAAACAACGTTGGGAGTGAAAATCCTATCCTTGTGGCGACTGTGCTAACACAGACGGCCCATTAAGACGAGGCACGCCCCAACGCCCCCGGGAGTGAAAATCCTATCCTTGTGGCAACCGTGTTCACATAGAAGACCCATTAAGATGAGGCATGTCCCAGCATCTTTGGGAGTGAAAATCCTATCCTTGTGGTAGTCGTGCTCACACAGACGGGCCACTAAGACGAGGCACTCCCTAAGGAGATAGTAACTCCGTCCTGGAAGTGAAAATCCTATTCTTGTGGTAACTGTGCTCACACAGACGGACCACTAAGACGAGGCACGCTCCAGGGACGCGAGGTTTCAACGCTTGGGAGTGAAAATTCTATCCTTGTGATGGCCGGTCCTGATCAGACGGCTCACTAAGACGAGGCACGCCCAAGCCGATCGTTGGCATTTGCAATAAAGAGAGATATCCCAGCTAGTAACCGAGCGGTTGATACCCGGTGAAGTTGGGCTAGAGAGATGTCTCTATCGCAACAACAATATCGAGAACAAACTTAGCAAGGCTAATTGATCCCCCTAACGACAAAGGGCAGCGTCAAGCTATACACAGTATGAGTGGAAATAATAGTGATTCGTTCTTTGAAACATCATCAAAGAAATAATGATAATGCAGCATTAAGCACATGACACGAAGAAATAATTTCCTGATTCTCAACAGAGAAAAGAGCATGAAGAGACACTGCAGGAAAGTCTTCCTCAGAGAACAAGTCATGGTCACTATCGCAGAAACACTATGTCTCCAAAGACAGAAATACCTTGGCGCCCATGAATGGTGTGTACATGCAAACGCAACGGTTGACTAACCACATAAGGTACGATGACCACATCATTGTGATTTTAATAATGAAGTTTACTAACCATGTTGTGGCAGTAATATCATAAGGCAAGACCAACAAAGAAATTATAGACAAAAGGCAATGGTCTAAAGAAAAGCTGATATCGTCAAGATTACAAAATATCCCCAAAGGATAGATAAAGACATACCAACAGCAAAAATCAAAAAAGCAAAGTGCGAGGCCTAAGAAGCGGCCGACACATTGTTTTCTCTTTGCTTGGCGGCCTTTGCGTTGTAGAAATCCTCATCGGACACATGCAGAGACCTCTCCTTAAAATATACAGAAAGAACGTCAACCCGAAGGCGATCCACCCCATAATTTCTCATGAAGCCCTCCGACATAATCATTGCCCCCTCCTTCAGATACCAACGACATTTCTCAGTAGAAAGGCTAAGCTCGGCAGACAATTCAGCGTTCCTATGCCATTCTGACGCTAGCTCGGCCTCTTCCTCAGAAAGGCGTGTGCTTAGAGCGGTACCCTTCTGCTTTTCTTCCTCTAACGCAAGCCTGGCAACCTCCGCCTCTTGCTTAGCAGCATTTGCCTCTTGCCTAGCCGTTTCCGCCTCTTGCTTGGCAGCCGTCGCAGCATCCAAAAGTCCCTAACGCTCAGTCATCAATCTGTCTATTTCCCTTTACTTGTTCGCTGCCTCCCTAGCGTTAGCCTCATCCATATAATGGGCATGGCAGAAGGAAGAAAACATCTGAGAACGAAGGAAATCTATGCGCCCCTAGTGACTCTTGGCCAAAAATACATCCCTTTCCCCTTGATGTGACATTATTCAAGCTGCCAATAGAGATGTAGATGCAAGAATAACCTCAGCGCTATCGGTCTCCAAGGCTTGAAAAGCTTTCTCTCTAAAGCCACCCAGGTTAACCTAATGAGTGGGAAAGCTGGGAGGAGCGTATGAAGTAGCACCAACCATCAAGCCAGAAGCAGAATTGCCCCTCTCGGCAGCAAGCAGAGACAGAGGAACAAAAGACAGAGTAGGAGGAGAAGGAGGGCGGTCAGCAGAACCCCCTACGGCAGATACAAAAGACTCACTACCGCCGAGTGTCTCAAAACCCAGCATGTCTGAGCTAAAACCTACAGCGGCAGAGGTAGAATAGAGTGGAGAATCAGCAAAAACGTGGGGATCGCTAACAAGGCTAGCACCTTGAGGCTGCTCGAAAGGTGCGTCACCCTCCGTGGAAGCTGTCAATGGAGGATTAACGCCGGATGACTATGGGTTATTTTGAAGGTCGTGACGAGCCTTCTTCTGGCGCTCGGCGAGCTCACTTGCAAACGACATATCTTCGCGAGGAAGAGAATGAGTGGAAGTGGTGCCAATTTCCTAAGGAAACGAAATGTAATAAGGAAACTACAGAAGAGCGGAGAAAGCAGTAGGGGAAACAGATAGAGGTACCTGAGCAGAGGGGGAAACCAAGGGAATCTAGAAGGAATCGAACCGGCAGACACTTCTGAAGAAGCGGTAGCCTGAGAAAGAGTAGGGGGCACGACGGTTGCTTTTTTGCTTCTCTTCCTTCTTGTGACACACGCTCGAGAAGACGACGCTTGAATAGTACCGACAGTGACGGCAACTCCTTGAGAAAGCGGCGCGGCTAAAGTAACACCGGTAGCCCACTTCAGCGGTAGCAACAGCAGCAGCGGCAACCTACTCCCTTTTCGCTTACTCCCTTCTCTTTTTCCTCCGAATATATTCGGGCTCCCAACAGGGCAGAACCACTGCATAGTTATGAAAAAATATTAGCATTAGCATTTCCCAGCAACGCGAACAAAGAAGGGTAAACACTCACCCATTTTACACTCTATAACTGCCACTCCGTTTGCCAGTTTACGAGTGTCAACGCTAAAGTCCATTTGGAGCAGCGTCTTTAACCAACCATCCTCCGGGTCAGAAAGTAGTTTTCTGCTACCCCAAGCCCCATCTTTGATTTCTTCGTTAAAACCGGTTCTCCACAAGGGCTCGGGCAGGCCAATAATAAAAAAATCTTCTTTCCAGCGAGGAATAAAAGACTCGATACC
Organism: Viola odorata; assembly: GCA_963691705.1. Lineage (NCBI taxonomy): Eukaryota > Viridiplantae > Streptophyta > Magnoliopsida > Malpighiales > Violaceae > Viola > Viola odorata. The sequence goes on from OY829542.1 coordinate 25,253,641, forward strand.
CATAAGTTTCCAAGTGAATGGCTTCATTGAGTCATCATCATAGCGGGGTGATATTGATATTACCCCCTTGCGAGAATACAATTGGAAAATATCATGAAGCAACGCTAGCGAAGGGGACTCAATCCCTTTGAACTGGCATAACACTGGAAAAGCACTAACAACGCAAATTGCGTTAGGACTCAGTTGAGCCGGATTCAAGGCAAAATTGGCCAGTAACAGTTTTACAATATCCTACTATTATCGGGCAATACACTATTAAGGCGGAGAGGGTCAGAAGCAACACTAACAGAGTAACCCTTAGGGAGTTGAATATTCAAATCGGACAGACTACGATGAACTAGGGGCAAAGTGTAAAGAGAAGTGGGGGTATTATTGATCTTCTCCTCCCCAACAGATTTTTGGGAACTTTCCTCCTTAGCAAACTTTGAAGAACGAGTCTTCGCCATAACCAGTAAAAAGAAAAAGAGAGTAAAAGAAGGAAGTAATGTGTGTACCTTCGTGGAAGAAACACCAAGGATCCCAGAACAAAGAAGGAGCGGCGTGAGTTATTTTTAGAAGGAAGTAGTGAGCTAAGAAGGAGATAAAAAAGAAAAAAGAAGGCGGGGAAAAACATTATATAACCCTAAAGGGGTTGAAAAGGTGTGACCAGTCAATAACTGACACATGGCAAGGTAGCATAATGAAAGGACGCGACACGCGCGAAGGACACAACTTTAAAAGGGAGACGCTTCAGTCCTTGCTACTCCCTAGAAGGTGCCTATCTCAAATGCTTCATCACGAGAAAGACACGTGTCCCCCCTCATCATTACCTTTCGATCGCATTAATGAGGGGATTCATAGCATTTAATGCTCTAAAAAGCAGCACCAGCTCTGACACACAGTCTCAAGAAATGACGCGATAGCAGAAAAACATCAATAAAGCATAAGCAATATTGATAATACATCAAAACCCAATGTTTGAGGAATAAACAGCAACGATCTCATGGCGTTAGCCTTATTATAAGAATAACAATGTCAAATGTCTTTGGGAAGCGATTGATTGAAGAATAAGCAAATACAGATAAGAAGGAGACAATAATCAAGAGGAAGACCATTGCGCGCTACCGCCATCGCCGTCACCAGACTTCTCTCCCCCTAAGGCAGACGTGTCGTCTCCATTTTTATTAACCTTGTCCATTATGGCAGAGGCATAATCGGCAATTTTGGCCGGATCGAAGGAATTACTCTCCAAATGGGCAGTGAACCTAGAAGTGAAGGCCTCCAGAACCTTCTTTTTCCACCGCTCCATCCTCAGTGGAATCCTGGCAAATTCCTCGTCTCGAGCCAACATCTCTTCGCGAAGAAAAAGATTTTTCTTCTTTTCCAAAGCTAACTCTGCCTCCAGAATATCGATTTTCGCTTTCCCTTTAGATTTTTCTCTGCTTAGCTCCTTCTGTGAATTGTCATAAAGACGCGTCAACAACCTCATTTGGTATAACAACCGATCGAGCTGCACCTTCTGAGCACACATTGCACGAGCAGAATCTCACAGTTCGCTGTCAAAAGCCTCTACCGCATAATAAAAATAACGGAAGACATCTAGAGAGTCATTCACAACGTGCCTGCAGCGAGCCCTTGGCGAAAGCTGAAGGAATTTCTCTTTCTCTGTGGAAGAGCTCATCATTTCTCCTATTAGCGGCGCCATGAATTCGTCCCTTGAGAAGGGATTTTGTACCCCTGCAGCGCGAAGACCGTTGACGCCAAATCCCGCTAAATCCATGCGATAGCACAGAGTCCCTTTGGGGGCTTCAAGAGAGAGATTGACCATCGAAGTCGGAGGAGAGCCCTTATTACTCACATCTGAGATAGAAGTGAAAAACAATTGAGGAGGAACCCTGGGCAGCGGCTCAGAAGCTGGAAGAGTTGTTGCCACCACATCTGGAATACAATGAGAGATGAGAGAGTCAGGAGCGTTAGCTGGCGGAGGGGAATCTGCCACTCACGAGACTGTAGTAGCGGTAGGAGGGCAGACAGTTGGCACGTCAGTAACTTTCACTGGTTGAGAAGTGCTTGCCACAGAAGAAATGGCAGGCGCCACGGCAGCCGTTGCGTTAGCATGATCCTCGCTTGCCACAGAGGAGGCATGACAAAGGTCTAGTTTGGCATCCATATCCTCGCTATGGCTACTGCTGTCACTGTCAATTGTTCGAATCGAGGGCCGACTTATATTTATCCCTCCGCGTCGAGGTTGTAGCCAATTGTCAATAAAGCGAGAAACTCGTGCAGAGACGACGCACCCCCGTCCTCTCCCAGCGACTGTCTTAGTTTTTCCCTTCTTGGGTGGAACGCCCTGATGACTGGAATGCGCGGCAGGAGGAGAGGGCGGTATAGTTCTGAGCGGCATCACATTCAAAGGAGCGTTAGCCCCTCCTGATGACTGACCATCAGCATCTCCTGATAAGGGAATGTATGAGAACAACAAATAAGTGAAAAAGGGAAGTGTGAAGAAAGACAAACTCACCCATAATGCACTCGTTCAGAAGCTTGTATGAGGCGAACTCCCGGATGCGATAGCGTGTACTCTTATCTAGCAAAGCGTTAGCTTGATCCAGCTCGCTTCTAGACAGCACCACTGGGTTTGCCCAAAGGGGACCTATAAGCTCTTGATTAAAACCATGGCGCCACCAACGGGACGGTAGCTCAAGAATGAAGAAGTTATTTTTCCAATCAGCCACAACCCTCTCAAAGCCACAAAACCGCTGACAGAATGACTGCACAAACGCGTCATCCCATCTTTGAGTGATACTGATTAAACAATCGTGACAGGTCATGCTAAAGAATTTGTGAAATAAATTGAGAGATGGGGTGAGAATGCTCTCCAACTCGCAAGTGCGAAGAAAGGCATAAACCCCACACCAGGAAGAAGGAGTTATCTGGGCGGGATTAAGCTTGTATTCCCGTAGCAGTGCTGTTATTGAAGCATGGACTGTGGGAGACAAAAACCCACAGTGGATCATGAAGACGCATGTCACTCTCGGGAACGGTAGGGACACACCCAGGAGGGAAAGTGATACTATTTTCCTCCAGTTCAGCGTTTAAAACAGCATCACAGGAGAAAATACTGGATGATTGTATGATTTCTGGATCCACGGGTCTCTAGAGGAATCGCCTGGTTCTAGTCACAACCATAGTAAGCTAATGAATAGAAAATCTGAAGGGATGAAGTGGTACCTTGAAAGGAAAGATCCGCAGGCAAATCGGCGAAGGGCGGAGGACGGATGAGAAGCTTTTCTAGAGAAAACAAAGAGAAGAGAGAAAATTTGAAATGAGGGCAAAAAGTATCAGAAAGAGAAGATAATCCCTTTTAAAGAACCGAATGTCACTGCATTAATTGAACCACCAGTCGCGCGAGGACGCGTGTAAAAGGAGTGGGCCACGTGGAGTCATGCTCAGAGGTTAGAAACAAGTAGTTATTTGCCACGATCTACCAAGCGACGGTTAATGGTTGGCCGAGTCAAAACAATCGCAGAGCGCTTGACTCAGTGAGGCTAACACCTTTGCATCAGTCATCAACAAAATAGCACGGTGGCAAGAGAAAGAAAAACATCAGTTCATTTATTAAAAGCCATACAACATCTACAGCGCACCTAACGCTAAGGCACTAATCCTCATCAGGCCAGTATATGTCATAGTAAAAATGTCATCATCATTCGATAGCGGCAGACCTCCGTTGTAGGGAGGAAAATGCTCATCAACCCTTTTTTCCTGAACCAGCAGCGCCGAGCTCGGCCCTTCCACAACGTTAGCAACCGTCGCCTCAGAATCTGCATCATAAGGAGAATCTTTTTCCAAGATGGGATTGACAGGAGGAAATCGTCCATTATCCTTTCGCGTGGAGAAAGCAGAAGGAACGTTAACCGTTTCGGAGACCTTCATTCTTGACCTTTTGCGATCGTCATGGCAAAGGAATTACCTCTTCAGATAGGGAAGAGAAGGGAGATCGTCAGAATCTGGGGAAGTTGGGGGAGTAAGTGGAGGCTTGCGCTCAACAATCTTCATTCGGCGGGGGAAACCCTCATGCCCTTCAAGCAGCACACCAGCAGGTCTTTCCTATGCTGTAGCATAGTGATGGTCACCTCGATGTGGGAGATCGCAACAGCCAACTTTGACACGTTCTGTATAGGACTGAAATCCTCCATAGAAGCAGCCCCTTGCCTGGACACCAAAGGGGTCATCATTCCTTGAAGCTCCAGAACATCCTCAAAGGTTTTGGTCAGCATAGTGTCCAGGAAACCAATGTCTGACTCGGTGAGATTCTTCAGGCTGTGCGCCTTCGAGATCAGAAAGTTCCTTGTAAGATCATCCATAGTCAAAAACTCAGAGGAAATGCAGAAATGGTTGTGAAAAAGGCCAGCGCCACAAAAAGATAATTTATAGACCATAGAAGAACGGCGGTTGGAAGAAAGGTATTTCTCGACAAACGGGTCATTTCTACACGTGAAAAACCAGTTGACTTGGCAAGATTAGAGATGAAGCGGTAGCCCTTGGTAAACACTCGGGTTCATTTTGGGTTGGGCTTGTGATAACAATACTCCTAACGACAAGGGCATTTTCGTCTTATACTCGTACCGCTCCGACAGCATCGAGGCTATCGCCTCTCTCTATGCGGCTGACACTGGGATGGTCGACATCAGTGAGGGGGTCCCACATGTCACTTTGTTATGACACAAGACGTTATCCCATCCCAGGCCAAACCAGGCATCTCGTGAGAAGCGTAGGCGTTGCCTTACCTAGGTAACGCCTACCCCCATACTTATATCTAACGCAGCGATAGCACACTCCATCAACGAGGAACTCTAACCCCCACAACGGGCGCGTTAGCACCTTGTGACCAAGATCACCCAGAAATGCTCCACTTTACCTATAAATACCTCTGCCACAAAGGAGGAAGGTAAGCCTAAGATTGCTGGCAAAAGCTCTGCTACTTCCATAGCTCTTGCTGACTTAAGCATCGGTGTGTTTACACCGGAGACCCCCTCCAGCGCTTTGCAGGTACATCGGGCGCCAAGGACGGCCGACCCCAAGAACCATATTCCTCTACTATCCTTCAGCAAATAGTCCGAATCTTATCAACCACAAATACATGGACCTCAATTCAAAGGAACAACTATATATCTTTAACTGCTCACTTCATTGATAAAGACTGGAAACTGCACAAAAGAATAATTCATTTTTGCCCCATTTCTAGTCACAAAGGTGAGGCTATTGCTAGGTCTATAGAGCGTTGTTTGAGAGATTGGGGAATAAAAGGTGTTCACTATCACTATTAACAATGGATCTAGCAACAATATTGTTATTTATCACTTGAAAAACAAATTAAATTCCAAAAATAATGGCATTGCTTCATGTAAGTACCTTCAAGTTAGATGCATTGCTCACGTTGCCAATCTCATTGTTGTTGATGAAGTGCATAAGTTGGGAATTTTTGTGGCTTGGATTACAGCTATTGTTCGGTATGCGAGGTTGCAAATGTTTAAGGATTGTGCTAATAGTGAAGGGATTACTCACGGCTATAAATTGGTGCTTGATGTCTCCACAAGGTGGAGCTCTACATATTCCATGTTAGAATTTGCTTTGATCTTTGAAAAGACATTTGAAAAATTTGAGGAACTTGACTCCTACTATAAAATTGATCTTGAAGAAGGAGTGCCTAAAGAAATTGATTGGGCAAATGTTAGTAACCTTTTGGAGAAAGTTTTATGAGTTAACTTTAAGAGTATCCGACAATAACTATGTGACTGCAAATCTATTTTATAGTGAGATTAACACTGTTTCTTGTTTTACTTAAAGAAATGATGCTAAATAGTGATATAAAGTTGAGTAGAATGGTTAAAAGCATGAAGACTAAGTATTGGGGAGAGAGAAATGATCAAACTATGCTCATATATATTGCTACAATCTTGGATCCAACCCTCAAATTTGAGTATCTTGAATTTACTTTGGCTCGTTTATATGGTAATAGTGAACCTAGTGGTGAGGAGAAGACTTTGGAATTGGTTGACAAGGTGAAGACTATTTTTCAAAATCTTTTTGAGGAGTACAAGTTGATGTATGATGGTGGTGAGAGAACTAGTGGAAGAAACTAGGTGCAAGAGAAAGGACAAGGTTATACTCCTTTAGCTATCCATCCTAATAGTATTAATACTTCTATGGTGAATGACTTCAAGAGGCACAAAACAGTGGCTGATGGATATGGTAACAAGATAAAAGTGGAAAACTATTTGACTGAGGGGACTGAAAATGTCAATGATGACTTTGATATTCTATTATGGTGGAAGAGTTGTGAAAATGACAATGTTTCAGCTCCAAGGTTTCTAGTACTTGCAAGAATGGCACGAGATGTGTTAAAGGTTTCAATATCCAATGTTGCTTTCGAATTGTTATAAAAGCTCAGTCTCCTAAAGTTGTCCAAGTACTTCTCTATCTACAAGATTGGCACAAGGGAAAACCCATTTCTGATGTTCAGGATAAAGAGATAGAGGAAGCTGAAAAGCTACAACAAGGTAAGCTAAGTTGTGATTTGTGAATGTGATTGTTTTTCTATTTTTCTATTTTTTATAAGTTTTTAAAGATAATTTATTTAACTTATTTTGACTGTGATATTATTATTTTCAGAACTACAAGTCATGCTTTTAGTGAATGTCGATCTTTGAAATATGCAAGATAATTTGAATTTATTCTTTCTCTGTGAATCTGCTATTGTAAATTGTAATTGTACTTTTTTTATGTTGTTGTTGTTGCTGCCTTGTTGGTTGGTTGCACTTAAATATATGATTTGCTATATATGTTGTTGTAATTTTCAGGTTGTTGTTGTTGGAGTTGTTCTGTCTCTATTTGCTGAAGTATTGGTAATAATTGGTTGAATGGTTGGTTGCACTTTGGGAGTTGTTTTCTACTTTAATTGAGATACTTTGACACTTACTTTAGTTGTTTGTAGTTCAAAGTTTTGTTGTTGTTTCTTTGTTGGTCATCACTTTGACAATGGATTTTCTTATTATGGCTTGTTTAATATCTAGTTAGTTTATGATTTACTGGTTTGATGTTTTTAAATTGTTGACCAGACAAGTTTCTAGGTTAAAAAACTACTATTTTTTTGCAAAACTAGTAGGCATATTCGACTCGTATCCGACTTATCCGAGTCGGATCGGATTTATTATGAGTTCGGTTGGATCGGATAATTGATGGTCACAATATGCATCGAACAACGTCTGATCCGAAAGGAGCGGATTTTGTCCGATCTGATTCGATGCTCACCTCTACCCGAGGATCTCCAAACCAATTAACTAAACATCTACTATCTGGTATTAGCAACCTAGCACACAATTAATTGAATAGCTCACAATTAATTGAATAGGATGGAAATTGTTATTTTTACTTAAACAATTTTTAACTAGAACCAAAGAAAGGAACCATGCTCACAAAACCACAAGGGATAAAAATCAGTTCTCTTTCTCTTTATTAATTATGCTTAAATGCATATAATAAAACTTGTAACCACAAGTCGGTTAAGAAGTGACCAATCAGACTCGAATTAATAAAAAGGCACAAACACAAATTAACTAAAGGATATGGACTAAATTATAAAATCGACTTTGATGCAAGACTAAAGATGAACTCAGATAATAAAATATAAAACAACCACAATCCATTTGGACCATGCGTCCCTTTCGGCCCATCGAAACAAGGATGCATGCGTGCACCACCAAGTCCAAAGGAACCCGTCTTTTATTTTTCTTAGGCTTTGACTTCTTAATCAAAATAACATGCCAAAATATGAAATAAAACTAACATACTGTATAATAATTAATCAAAGACTCGATTAAAAAGTTAATTTCTTTGATCGTGATGTCGAACCGCCATCTCTTTCGCTTCCTCGGTTGCCTAAGACTATATGAAATAAATAAAATAATATTAGGACACTTGAACAAGTTCCATCCATAGTTCTCTCTATAAATATTCTTTTCCAAGCTTTGCTCGATTCTTGCCACTTAGGAATATCCTAGAAATAATTATGGGAATAAAATATACTAAGTAATAATTGCAACTCAAGCTTCATACATGTCTTTGACTCCTCTTCTTGGATAATAAAAATGTTTTCATTGAAGTCAAATGCTTGAAGCTTGAGTGTAGCTAATTCCTTCCTTGGATCCATATCACAAGGTCGCTTTAGAAATGAACAAAGGTCGAAAAGGTGGTTAGTTTCGAGCTAAGAGATTGGGTTTGGTTACATGATTGGAATGAGATATTTCCAAAGCAGCGTAAAGGAAAGCTTCATCCGAGGGGAGATGGGCCCTTTAAAGTGATTGCCAAAATGGATGACAATGCCTACTAGCTGGATTTACCGAGTGAGTATGGAAATGTTTCAGCTTCATTTAATGTTCATGACTTGTCTTTGTTTGATGTTTTAGATGAAGATTCGAGGACAAATCATTTTGAGGAGGGAGGGAATGATGCAAACTATGGACCTAAGGTGTCCAAGGATTTGCTGCCCATTCCTCAAGGTCCCATGACAAGAGCTAGGAGCAAGAAGTTGCAAGGAGCTCTCACATTGCTGATTCAAGCGGAGCTGTCCAAGGAGGCTACAATTGAGGATGCGTGATAGGTGTCAAATCCGTCAAAAATAAATACAACTTATCAATACCTACAAAAGATTGCAAATAGTGGTAAGAGGTTCGATCCACAGAGAATGGGTAGACTTAAAATAAGATAAAAGATCTGATTTAAACACTTAGGTGAATGGATTTTTTTTGTTTAAAACTAAGAATTGAAAAAGCAAATAAAAAGAAATAGGCCAAGCATATTATTCTTGGTCAAGAGACAGGCCATGAACGAATAAACAGATAAAAGGATTCCTAGTAAAGGCTAAAGAAAAGTTACGATTTCATAAGTCTTCGATCATTGATGCACAAATATTCATTTCCAATTTATAGAATTGCTATATAATCAAGGTACACTTATGACTCCTACTTCCCTCCTGTATCAAAACTACCTCAAGTATACTTATAGATGATTCCTAATCAACTAGCACCTTGTTGGTTAAAGGGTTTACTAAAATTGATTGATTGTTGAATAGGGGAAGACAATTCTAAGCCTTGGCACCTTGATTGTCAATCGGGGCCTCAACCTAAATACTATTCTCTACTAAAGATACTCAAGGATAGTTCGCAGTAGATCCTTCAGCGCTAGTTTATCTACTTCGATCTTCTTGGTCCGTAAATGGCCCAAAATGGTTACCATAACCAAGAAGAATGACGGTTTCATATTAAAATTCAGGTTGATTAGACATAAACCTAATATGAAATATGTTCATGTATTTTAGAGAACAAATATATGCAGATATAGAAATTAAGAAGAGCGATTTAGATCTCACAAATAACTTACAATCATAACTTTAATTGCCTTTACTAGGAATAAAAAAGGTTAGTTAGATAAATACAAGAAAAATAAAGAAAACAATAAAACTATTTAAATATAAAATTCTTGCATCTTCAAGGTTGAAGACGATAGGAGAAACAAGTTCAAAACTAGAGAAAAGAAAGAAGAGAGGTTGCTGGACATTCTGGTCGTCCTCTCTATAACCCTAGGGAGACTATATATAGTTTCCTCCTTCAATAATATCTCTAAAAAGAATAAGTAAATAAATCCTAATTAACTCTAATTGTATTTTAATCACTACTCTCTCCGATTGGAAGTCTAACTGATAAAGTTGAAAGAAATTAGAACTCTAACACTCCTAGAGACACTCCAGCTGGCCCAACCCCACATATCTTCAAAATATGTCTTTAAGTATCGCATGAGAATTGGGACTCTCAGGAGGCCAAGAAGGATCGTTCTTGGCCAAGAAACTGACCAATAAAGGTGTTTGGGCAACTTTATCCAGATCTTACTCTTTTCTAACCCTTTTTCACTTTTTCTGTTCCAGAGCTGTTTTCTGCAAATGTACATAAATTCATCTCTAATCAGTAGAATCACCATCTATATTACATGAAAATAGATAGTAAAAATAACTATAATTTAAGCTCAATCAATGCGCTCTTGAAGGAGCTTACTAGAACTGAAGCTAAGCTTGTGAAGATCATGCAAGCAACCTTTCAGGAATTCACAACTTGAATTTCAAGTCATTCGGACTTCATTTTCAAAATATGTCTTTAAGTAGCGCATGAGAATTGGGACTCTCAGGAGGCCAAGAAGGATCGTTCTTGGCCAAGAAACTGACCAAGAAAGCTATCTGCGGAACTTTATCCAGATCTTGCTCTTTTCTAACCCTTTTCCATTTTTTCTGTTCTAGAGCTATTTTCTGCAAATGTACAAAAACTCATCTCTAATAAGTAGAATCACCATTTATATTACATGAAAATAGATATTAAAAATAACTAAAATTTAAGCTCAATCAATGCGCTCTTGAAGGATCTTACTGATAAGATCCGAGATCTCTTCTGGTCGGAAACGGCTGCAGCAGCTAGTCGGATGGGAAGCGATCGGCGTCGGAGGTACCTGCAAAGCGCCGGAGGGGGACTCCGGCGTAGACACTCCGATGCTTAAGTCAGTTCGAGTTTTCAGAATGGTAGAGGTTCTCCAAGATGATCTCTATCTTACCTTCTGTTTGGAATTCGTGGGGGTATTTATAGGCTTAAGATGGCGATACCTTACAGCGATAGGGGTAGGCAACGTTTGTAACCATCGCTTCGGGCGATATCAGTTCCGTCATTGGGGCGATAATCATGTAGGGTCTATCGGGAGCGATATCCTCCTTGGTCCCCTAGGATGGGATGACGTCGTACGCATAAAGGTGCATGAGATCCCCCCCCGCTGAAGTCGACCATCCTAGGAGACTTCCGCTGGCAAGGGCGATAGGCAGATGTCTCCGAGAAGCCTATAGAACTTCATCCAAGATAGATACCATAGTTGCCGTGTAGCCGTCAGGAGCGCTCTAATTGTTATCATAAGCCCAACTGAAAACTAGCCCAGGTGTTCACCAAGGGCTATCCATGTCTGCCATCTTAGATATGAGTAGATTCCTTCGTGAGGTGATATCTCCACAGGGCGTCTGAGCCCCCCCGTTGCTCAGCGCTGCTCAATTTTAGTGTCGAGTCCGAACTTGGATCCGTAAATTTCCATCGCTCAGATTAACCTCATCCTTTGTTTAAGATCCGTCTCCCTGAGACGTTAAGAATTCTTACTAAGAAACCGCTATCGCTTTCATGGTTCAGAGGTCGTTTCTTTCGCTCGGCGATATTAGTCTACTTGGCTTCTTTGGCAAGGCTTGTGAAGCTTTAGCTTCGTTCGAGTCATAGAAGGACCGTTGACGGGTTACTCACGACACCGTCAAGGGTATTCAACCAGATCATGCCAGGGAGCGGCGTATATTCCAGGTCTGCTATCCTTTTAAGTGTACTGCAAAGACACAGAGGAGATAGATATCTATATAGAAGTTAGCAAACTTTATACTTACAGAGGTTCGAAGTCACGTGAGCCCCCTTTATGCTTCACATCCGAGAAAACAGCGATATCGACGCGGCTTTACGCCATCAGCTTCCTTATGATTAGCGCGGCTTCACACCACCAGACGCCTGTGATGCCAGCGCGGTTTTACGCATCTAGGGCCACCTGTGACATCAACGCGGCCTTATACTGTGGATACCGGTAACCTTATGGTTTTAGCGTCAGGACTACCAGTGATATCGTGTTTATCGGCATTTTTTCAGACTCTGTTTCGTACTCCTTCCCATATACATATCGCAGACAGCGTACGATCGTCACCTTTTCCTTCCGTTTCAGGCCTATCGGTCCTTGAGGCTTATCGGGATGGCTCGTCTTTTAAGGACCTTATTTTCTTCTCTTTTTCCATGGCCTCCCTCCATTGGAGCCTATAAATCGAAGAGCTTTCTCCACCCCCGTTCTCCTCATCTTTATCAGTCAGTATTATGGATCACTTGACCAAGAATTTTCTTCTTTCTAAGGGCCACTCTCTTAAGAATCTCAATGATGGTGACATCGGGTTCCTGGAGAATATGATAGTCAAGACCTCTGAGGATATCCTGGAGCTGCAAGGGATGCTGACCCCGCTTCATTCTAGGCTGGGAGCTATCTCCCTGGAGGATTTCAGTCCCTTGGAGAGCGTGTCGAAGCTGACCGCCTCCATCGTTCGGATCCAGGTGGTGATTGCCATGCTGCAACAGCGCAAGGACATGTTGGGGTGCTGCCTGAAGGGGATGAGGGCCACTTCCCATGATCTTGTCCTGGTCATGGATTCCTTGAGGGACCTTCCTGAGGTGCCCGAGGATGCTGGTTCTGACGCCTGATAACGGTGGCTCCCTTTGGGCCTTTTTCTTTTCCTCTTGCCTTGTAAATGTATCTTTCGGCCGGTAGGCCATAATAAATAAATCGTTTCAATCATTCCGCCTTGTAACTGTTCTTCCTCTTTGCTGCGCCCTTCGTCGTTTTCCAATGAAGATATTCTTAGCCCAACTGAAAACTGTCTGGCTACTGGGCGGTTTTCTGTTGGTCGTTCTATATTAACTCAGCGCCGTCCCCATTGTAACAACTGATTGGGGGATATATTCTTGATTAGCGCGAGATTTCAACAGGCGTGACTGCAAATCTATGCTTGCACTTCAGACTGTACACGTGCCAATCCTCAAGAGTCGGGTTGGGTGATCGAAGAGTCCCTCCTACTCTTTTCCCCGCTATTTAATGGGACGATTCTTTTTTCATTTTCGTCTATTTTTTTTTTCCTTCGTTTTTCTTCGCAACGATCTCATGGCTGATTCTTATTTGTTAGATACGGCTTCGAGAGACTCGCCACCAACTCCCCTGACTACTCCTGATACGGATAATCCTCCTGCCACACCCCCTTGGAGACCGGTCGTCCGACGGCGGAGTCGCAAGAGGCGGAGAAAAGAAGCTGCTAGGCAAAGGAAAGGGGCTACCAAGGCTTCTAAGTCATTTTTCGACTCTCTGGTTTCTTCGACTCGAGAGGAGAAAAAACCTTCTCCCCCTCCGCAGGAATCGCCTCCGTGGGCTCCCTCTGCTTGTTCGGCCGCCGGGGCAGTATCGCCAGGCGTTAAGGAGGAGTCACCCAAGTTGACTTCTGCCGCTAGAAAGGAGGTCGGTGAACTTTCATTCTGGGGTGGCGATCATGGAGACGACGTGGTCTACTGCTACGGCATTACTTGGTCCGACGGTGAAGAGTAGGGCCTAACCCTTCTTTTTGTAGATGCCGTATGGCCTTCCTCATAATAATGAATGATGGTTTTACTTCCTTTTCGCTTCTCATCGCTTACTTATTGTTTCTTTCTGAGCGTTCCGGGTTATCGCGGAAGCGTCCCTTTCGCTACGGGTAACTGCCTTCAACTTCTAATCGGTAACTGTCTTCTTTCAGAAGGCACAACTGACTATCCACGTGTCTTTTTCTGTTATGCACGTGTTTCATTTTTACAGGCTGTCTCTTCTTTAGGCTTTTCCTTTATAAGGAAATCATCTCTCTCTTTTACTGCTTTTGCTAATATTTTGAGTTTTTGCACATTTTCTCTCTCTTCTGCACTTCTTTTCTTCGAGAGGTTTTACCGCGACCGCTCACTGGTGCCGGCGACCGGCTCACTGGCTTTTTGCTCCAGGTATTTACTCCTTCTACCGCCGTAGATTTACTTTCCCTGTCCCTTATGTCTTCAACTGTTGAAAACCCCATAGATCCCGAAGCTAGGAGAACTCGCAGCATATTCAATTGTAATGAGGTTTTGAGAGTTGAATTAGAGGAGAGTGGTATTACTTTTCCCACGGGCTATCGCCCTTTTGTCTCTTTGAAGGACACTCGGCTGCCTGACGCCATGTGGGGAACATTCCGGTTAGTTTATTTCAAGATGTTTACTTACGGATTCTGTTTCCCACTCCATACTTCTCTGTTGAAACTGCTAGATCATTATGACCTTAATCCCGTCCAGATTACTCCACCCTCTTGGTGTGGTATTTACGCTTTCCTTCGTTCGTGCGAGATGAAGCGTATATTTGCTCCATCGCTTGATCTATTCCGCACGTTCTTTGTCTTGAGTTGTCGCAACTGCCTGGTAGATATTACCCCCAGATGGGATGATGTCATTGTGCAACTGTTCTGGCGGAACTTTCAAGGTTTTGAGGAACACGTAGATGACTGGAAGTCTGGCTTTTTCACCCTCCGTTTGCCGTCACGACTCTGGCGCGGGGGTTTCAATCGAAAAATCAATAGTGGCGTTTGGAAAAGACCGGACGCGCTGTCAAGCCAGGATGTTTCCAACGTTAGCGCCTTGTTAGAAATAGAAGGGTCTTTCCGTATCCGGGAGTTTGCTCGGTTCAGGCCCTTGTCAGAGTGCGTTGTGGGTGAGTTCCCTTTTTCTTCTTTATCGCTTCAATCTTCTTAATTTGCTAATATGTTTTGTTGGCAGGTAACGCTGAGAGTAGTTCTTCTGGGGAAAGTGACGCCCCTTTGAACGTAACACCTCTCCAGTCGCTGCCTCCTTCTCCTTCGCCTGAAAATTCCCGCCGCCCACCCATTCCGCCTGGAAGGGAAGGGACTAAAACCGTCACAACTCGCAGAGCCTCCACTCGACCTTCTTGTTTCCTTGAAAATTGGCTTCCGTCCCGTGGCAAGAGGGTAGCTCAAGGCGATCCTATGTTTGAGAAAATCAACAGCGATAGCGAGAGCATGGACACTGGTCCTGAATTACGTCATGCTACTATTGCCCAAAGGATGAAACTTAGGTCTAGGAGGAATGATGACACGGCGGAATCGGCTGAGGACGATAGCGAAGAAATTGCAGAAGAGACGGAGCGTCTCGTAAAGAAGGTTCGCACAGAGAAAACTAACCCCCCAGTTCCCCCTTTGAAGGGAGTTAACGCGGTCCCCCTCGAGAATATTAACGCTTCTCATGCCGCGAGTACTTCGCAAGTGGTGAAAGATATCAAAGCTATCAGGGTACCTTCCGCCGTTTCTATCGAAAACAATGAGACCTCGGCAGCCGCGACCTCTCCTTTGTCGTCGGGCCATCCTGCTTCCCCGATAGGTTCTTTTATCCCAGAGGCAACCCTACCGGTTTCGAATTTAAGCGTTCCTCCTGAATTTCTCCCACGGAAGCCTCATCTTTTGTTTCTGTCTTCAATTTCGGGCGTTGGTGATTGCGCAAAAAGTTGTTCCCCTCCTTATATCGCCAACCTTTCTCCTCAGAGGTTCCAGGGCCCCACTGGATATCAGTTGGATTTGCCCTCTTTCGGCACTGACGGGCTTCGTGCCTTAGGAATATCGGATCCGTTATCGCGAGAAGAGCCCGTGGGTCCCATAGTGGGACAGATGTTTACTTCTTCCAAGGACAGGGAAGAGTTTTTACAGCATGCTCCCGAGACACGACAGTCACACATCATGAACGACATGCTGGCTAGCTTTCGAAAATTTCATTATTTTCTTGGAGATCAGCGTAACAAAACTCGACCCTCTTCGGATTTGCAGGAACAATTAGACGCGGCCTTGGCGAAGGCGAAGGAGCTATCGCAGTTGCAAGAACGAACTCGGGCGGAGTTGGAGGATTGTCGCGCTGAACTTTCTCGGGAGAAGTCGAAGGGGAAAGCGAGAGCAGAGCTAATGGAGGCGGAACTGGTGGTGGCTGATAAAAAGAACGTCTTCCTCCGTGAAGAGTTGTCATCTCGTGATGCCGATTTGGCCAAAGTTCCTTCGAGGATAGCCTGGTGGAAGAATAAGACCATCGAGGTTTGTATCGCAGGATTTATGGATCTCCATATCCGAGGCGCCGTCGATTCATCCATGCTGGCCGATTACGCTTCCCAAAAAATTAAAGATCTTAGTGAAGGCGAAAGGGGTTTTCCTTCTTCTGGGGAAAAGCAAGGGAATGATGACGGCGAGGCATGCGATGACTCTTAATTGATCCATTGAAGAACATTGCTATTTGTTTTCCATGTCTTGTAATAACGTCCTATCTCGCGGCGATATCGGTACCTTGCTCTTCAGGCGATATCTTATTTTATTTCGCTCTCTTGTACTGTCTTGAGAACTGTTCTTTTATTCAACGCCGATTTGCATCATTTCCTTTCTTGTGATATCGCTTTTGCTTTTTATCAAAAAGTCACATCTACTTTTCAGAGCATTTAATGCTCGCGACCCTTCCGTCGGTGCGCGGGAAAAGTCATGATGGTGCAGACACACGTGTTCGTTTCTTCTGCCATGTTTAGAAATTTTAACAAGATCGAAGCATTTGTCGCGCTTCTTCTAGAGTCGTACTCATTGCTTGAGTCTTATCCCTCATGCCGCTTCGACACAACGACTGCAGCATCCGTCGTTTCCTTTTACTTACTAGGGTTATAAACCCTCTTTATTTCTTCCCTTTTCTTTTTCACTCCACTTTTTCATATTATCTCTCAGCCGCCTTGTCCTTCTCACCTCCATTCAAGGCTTTCAAAGTTCTTTCCTTTCAAAGGTATTTCCCTTCTTTTCCCTCGTCTTCTTCATTTCTATTTCCTTAGTCCTGCCATGGCAAAGACTCGCCGTTCTGAGTCAAAATCCATCGATGAGAAGAAAATGGATACCACGGTCAGTGTTATTACCACGGAGGCCATTCTCCAGGAGCATTTGGCTACTCACGGTGCCGTTATTCCTGACGGTTACCAAGCTGTTGTTGCCCCAGGGTCAGTTCGTTTAAACAGCGTTCTGACCGGCAATCAAAGGGTCTTATATGCCCAGATGTTTCGCTACGGTTTCCGGCTCCCTATCGATTCTTTCGTCAAGGGTTTGCTTATTGCTGGCAATTTCAATCCTGCCCAGTTAGCCCCAAATGCATATTGCTGTGTTTATGCTTTTTTGGAACTCTGTAGATATAAGGGGATCACTTCCCCTTCTCTTTTGTTGCTTAGATCCCTTTTTAAATTGATGAAGTGTCGGGGTGTGATAACCATATCGCCTCACTTTGACGATGATTCTCTCAAGTCTTTTACTTGGAAGTTGCTCCATATTGAGTCTTCTGTTGAGGCTTGGAAAAAGAAGTTCTTTCTGATAAATCTTCCTGACGCTCCTGGTCCCGAGTGGCGTTCTGGGTTCAACCAGGACGTCCAAGATGGCATTTGGAGTCGACCAGGGACACTTCCCGCTCGTGAACAAGGATGGTTAAACACCTTACTCCAACTGGAGATCAGCGTTCATATTCGACTCACGGCCTGTAGAATGGCCATTCAGGAGTGCGTTAGACGTGAGTATCGCGCTACCTTTCCCTTTCGTCACTGATACTAACGCTGACGTTATTTTGTGATTTTGCAGCGACGGATCCTGATTATAAACCCGAAAGCGTAAGAAGACGCTTAAGGAGAGCTCAGAATAGAGAAGAAAGGGAAAAGCTCGATTCAGAGGCCACTGATAATCCTTCTGAGCTTCCGGCTACTTCCGCGAATCTCGCTCAAGTATCCTCCTCCTCAGTTGGCGAAGGGGATACTGACATCCCTGAAGGTGTTCCCATCGTGACCGTTGCTGCTCCCTCGTCTTCTCAGGCCCCTAAGGCCATTGCCAGAGGAAAAAAGAAGAAAAGAACACGGAGTATCGCCACTCTTACTCCTTCTCCCGACGCTGCGGGTTCTTCTGAGGCACCACCTTCCCTCAACACCGCTACCGTAAGCGTGTTTTTTTTTTTTTTTTTTTTTTGTCGCGATATATTGTGCCTCAATATCTATCGTCATTTGATCTATTTTTCTTTTTTCTCAATTTGTACTCCTTACAGGAGACCGTTGTAGTTACTGCTTCCGCTCCTTCAGGCGATATGAATCTCACTTATGTGCTGAGGGGTTCCGCGAAGAGGGCTCGGATAGAAGGCGAGGATGAGAACATACCCTCCTCTAACATCGCGGGGGAAGGTGGTTCCGTTAACGTTCCTAATTCCACAGTGGTTCCTCCAGGTGGACATTCCGCGGAAGTTTTGGGGAACCTAGGAGGTGCGGACCCCTTTGGTGCTTCGCCTAGTTCCTTTGGTGGGCCTGTGCATCATTATTCCTCTTCTTTAGGCTATCAAGACGTCTTGCAGGACCTTTCGGGCTATCAGCCTCATGGTACCTTCCTGCCCCCGGGTAGTTCTTCTTCACAGGTTCGCGCCCCTGGTCCTCTGGCTTTCGTTCCCTCTAACGTTCCTTGGCGGCAACGCTATAATGAAGTCGGAACCTCTTTCAATTTTGTGGCGGATCTTTGTCCATTAAACGGGCTCGGCGAAGTGACCCATCAGGTTGAGTTGTTCGACTTCCGTGCCCGTGGTTTGGCAGCCATCGGGGGCGATGGTTCAGATGAGGTTTCTGCCCTGCTGGCTTCTCAAATTCTGGCCTCGTCTGCAGAACGGGAAACTTTCCTTTCCCAGGCGGAAGATGACAAAGTGAACTCCTTCCGTGCTAGCCTTTTCTCCAATATGATGAAATTTCACTACTGGGCGGAGGAGGTAAAGCATCAGACTGTTTCCCTCCGTTCTATTTCGGCGGAGCTGTCCAAGGAGCAAGATGAAAGGAAAAAGGTGTTGGCAGATCGTTCCAAGATACTGCTGGCTCACCACAATTTACAGAAACAACATTCCGCTCTGGAAACAGCTTTGTCAGAGGAACAGGCCAAAGTGACTGCTTTGGAGAATGAGAAGTCCTCTTTAGAAAATGAGAAGGCAGCTTTGGCGGAAGAGTCAGTCGATATGGGCTGGTGGCATGCTGAACAGACCGCCCGTGTTCTAGTTAAGTGTTTCGAAGAAATTCATGGGGTGGATGCGTACAAGGGCGAAGATGTCGCGAAAGCCTTTCTACAGAGTTCTGCCCATATCAACGAGGCAGGCTATCGCCAGGCCAAGGCAGCGGGCTGGAAACGAAAAGACCCCGAGAGCTGATATGTGGCGATATTTTTCCGTTCCCTCCAGCGATCAAATATCGCTTGGCTTTTGTCTTTTGTCTTTGCGGCATAATTATTTTGAACATTGAATCTTTGTAAATCCTTGAGATGCCTTTAATATTTCTAGACAATCCCTTTATCGATATTCCTCTTTTATTTTTCTCATCGCGAGACTTCTCTCGTCACTGGGGTTGCCTTATCCTCACGGTGCGTTTACTTTCTTGAGCAGATCCTTGGTATTTATACCAAGATGACCAAGATCTATGTCGGGTTGGCCTTTCGATAAGCCTATCGGTATCATGACCACCGCTCCTTCCGCTGCTCAGAAGTATTCTGCACATTTCTAATTGTAGATCATCAGTAACAAAACGAGATTTGAGAGATAGTGATTACCCGTAGGAGCCTGTTCGCTGCCATCATTAGGCTTTATCACGGAACCCGTTTCGAATCGCGTTTTCCCTCAGCTCTATACTTCGCCAGGGATTACTCATCCGGTTACTAGCTGGAATTACGCGATCCTTCACGTTTCCCTTATCTCTCGTTCGGCCTTTCTAAGTGCCTCATCTCGTGAGCTGTCGGATCGGGACGGCTATCACAAGGCTAGGGAATTTTCACTTTTATAGGCGTTGTCCTCTCGTTTAGAACCGTGTCCTTACTTAATGGTTTAGCTGCACCAGCCCGACCGTTAAGATAGGATTCTTGTTTCTAAACAGAGTTTCTAACTCTTTGGGGCGTGTCTTGTCTTGATGTACCGTCTCCACGAGATCGGTTATCATTAAAGAACTTTTCACTCCCAAAGATACCGGGCAGTGCCCTCACTTAGTGAGCCATCTGATCAAGATCGGTCATCACAAGGATAGGACTTTTCACCCCCGGGGGCGTCAAGGATCTTTCAATCCGACACTAATCAAGGATACACTGGGGTCGTGCCCTCACTTAGTGGGCCATCTGATCAAGACCGACCATCACAAGGATAGGACTTTTCACTCCCAGGGTACCCCCCTTTTTACCTGCACAAAAGCAACCACAAACCCACGAAAACTCTCCTATTGAGCGTTAGCCACAGTTAGGGTCGTTATAATCCAAATAGTGCAGATAAAATTAAACTCTAGGATAATATAACTTCAAACGAGCGATATTCCAGGAGTTGGATAAGGGCGTACCGTCAAGTGTCTCCAGGCGATAGGCCCCTCTTCCGACAACGTGGGTTACGCGATACGGTCCTTCCCAGTTAGGACTGAGCTTTCCCATACATTGTCCGGTTGCTCGCCTGTCTCGGAGCACCAGGTCACCGTTTTTTAACAATCGCTCTTTGACCTGCCTGTTATGATAACGGGCCATTTTTCTTTTGTAGTGTTGCGTTTTCAGTAGGACTTCTTCTCGAACCTCTGGTAACGCGTCCAGGTTAGCACGTAACCGTTCCTCGTTCAGTTCCTCACGAAAGTGAGCCACCCGTAGGCTCATGGCCCCAATTTCCACTGGCGTAACGACTTCAGTTCCAAAAGCCAAAGCGAAAGGCGTTTCTCCAGTGCTAACTTTTACGGTCATGCGGTATGCCCACATCACGTATGGCAATTCATCAGCCCACTTCTTCTTAGACCCCTCTAGGTTTTTCTTAATACCGCTGAGGATGCTCCTATTAGTTACCTCTGCCTGTCCGTTGGTTTGTGGGTGAGCCACGGAAGAGAATCTCTGCTCAATCCCGAATTCTGAGCATTGGTCTTTGAAGAATTGGCTGGTGAACTGGGTCCCGTTATCGCTGACAAGGATACGAGGCACCCCGAATCTCATGATAACTTGATGTTTGAAAAAACGCCATGTTTTTTCTGCCGTGATTGTGGCAACCGCTTCAGCTTCTGCCCACTTCGTAAAATAGTCCACAGCCACTATCACAAATTTCAGTTGGGACCTTGCCTTTGGAAATGGACCCAGGATGTCAATCCCCCATTTGGCAAAAGGACAAGGGGCGATGATTTCCGATATTTCCGTGGCTGGACGTCGAGGAATTCTAGCAAATTCCTGACATTTGGGGCAAGCTTGTACATAATCGTGGCAATCCCTTCGTATGGTGGGCCAGTAGAATCCTGATCTGAAAACTTGTGCCGCCATGGTGCCGCCTGACGCGTGCATTCCGCATATCCCTTCATGGATTTCGCGTAAGGTGTGAAGGCCCTCTTGTTCGGTTATACATTTAGCGGCGGGGTGAGAAAAACATCTTCGAATTAGATCCCCGTTATAGTACGTGCAACGAGCAGCCTGTCTTAGCACTTTCATCTTTTCAGCGTTACCGTCAGGCAGCTCTTCGTGCATCAGGTATTTTATTACCGGAATCCGCCAATCATTCTCGAGCTCATTCACACACAAAGAGGCTTGTTCCTCCATGAAGGACGGCACCGATAGCTCACGATAATACACATCTTTAGGTATAGATGCTTCAGGATTCGCGGCCAGCTTGGCAAGGTAATCGGCTTCAGCATTTTCCTCTCGGGGAACGTGCTCGAAGCTGACTTGCATGCCCTCTTTCTTTATTTCCACTAGTTCTCGCGTTACCTTAGAGAGGTACTGCACCATAATAGGTTCTCGAGCCTGAGAGTGTCCTGAGACCTGGTCAATTATCAGTTTGGAGTCTCCACAAATTTTTAGACGCAGATCTCCTGTTTGGCCGGTATCGCGCCTTCCCTTGGAAGAAAACTCTCTTCCTATTCTGAGTCCAGCTAGCAACGCCTCATATTCGGCTGCGTTATTGGACAAAGGCTGCAAGATTCGAATAGCATACCGTATATGCATATCGTACGGCCCATTTATGAAGACTCCGGCCCCCGCCAGTTCTTGGTTTTTGGCTCCGTCCACATGAACGATCCAAAGATCCGTATATGTTTCTGGGAACGGGAGATCCATATCGTTCCATTCCGCTTCAGGTACACCACTCAAAGGGTCCTCTGTGAAAGTACACTCCGCTATAAAATCAGCAAGGACCTGAGCCTTTACGGATGGCCGGGACTGGTACCTCAAACCATATTGTTCGAGTTCTAGGGCCCAGATCAGCATTCTTCCTGAAGATTCAGGCTTTCGGAATATCCTCTTCAAGGGTTGGTCTGTAAGTACAACGATAGGATAAGACTGGAAGTATCGGTCCATCTTGCGGGCGGCTTGTATAAGGGCGAACGCTATTTTCTCAATACGAGCATATCGCAGTTCCGCGTCCTTTAAGACATGACTCACGAAGTAAACTGGGCGATGAGTGTGGTTATCGTCACGAACAAGGACGGCGCTGACCACTTCGTCCGCCGCGCCCAAGTACAAGTACAGGGTATCGCCGGACTCGGGCCTTGTCAATAATAAATCGGATGATAAATAGTCCTTTACGTCCACAAATGCTTGCTCACATTCTGGGGTCCACCCGAACGTGGCTTTCCGTCGTATGACTTTGAAAAAAGGGAGGTACTTTTCTCCTTGCTTGGAGACGAATCGTCCCAGAGCGATAACGCGCCCCGTTAGCCTTTGCACTTCCTTAACGGTTCTCGGCGATATCATATCATGTATAGCTTTAACCTTGGAAGGATTAGGCTGGATACCTTTCTGGCTAACTACGTAGCCCAAGAACTTACCCGTCTGAAATGCAAACATGCACTTCCGGGGGTTTAGCTTCATGCGATACCTTTTCATCACATCAAAAACTTCCTTTAGGTCCTGCAGGTGATCATGAAAATTCGCACTCTTCACCAGTATGTCGTCAACATATGCTTCCACATTTCTCCCTATTTGTTCCTCAAAAATCTTATTTGCCATTCGCTGAAACGTGGCCCCCGCGTTCTTTAGTCCAAATGGCATCGCTGTGTAACAATACGTGGCTTTAGGAGTAAGGAAGGCGGTCTTCTCCTCATCCTCTAGGGCCATAGGGATTTGATGATATCCGGAATTGGCGTCCAATGAGCTTAGATATGCGTACCCAGCGGTTTGATCAACCAACTGATCTATGCGAGGAAGCGGGTAGCAATCCTTAGGACAAGCATTGTTCAAATCGGTGAAGTCAATGCACATACGCCAGTCTCCATTGGGTTTAGGAACAAGAACCGGGTTGGCTAACCAAGTGGGATACTGTACTTCGCGAATGAAACCCGCGTCAAGGAGCTTTACAACCTCCTTTTCCACAGCCGACGCTTTTTCGGTGGAGAACGCCCGTCGTTTTTGCTGAACTGGCTTGGCGTCAGGGTCAACGTTAAGCCTGTGCTCGGCTATTTCTCGTGATATACCTGGCATATCGGCGGGCTTCCATGCGAAATTTCCTTGGCATTTGTTCAGCAGCCGTGCCAGTTGAAGATTTTCCGCTGGGCTGAGCTTATCGCTGACCAGGAAGCTGGCTCCCTCTTTGCCTATCACTGATACGGGTACCATCTTGTCAAGGGGTTGAGCGCACTTTTCATCACCCTGCTCGTAGGGGTCTGCCGCTATACACACGTATCTATCGCAGCTTGTCTGAGTCATGAGCGAATAGCATTCTGCCGCCAGTTTCTGATCACCTTTTATCGATACCATCCCATCCCAGGAGGGGTATTTCATCTTTAGATGTTTTTGTGATACCGCCGCTCCGAAGCGATTAAGGAAAGACCGTCCGAGTATGACGTTATAGGGCAGATTCAGATCCACAACAAGGAACAACAAATTCTCTGACCGTTTGTAAGTGTCTTCTCGGAAGTATACGGGTAAGGTGATTACTCCCGTAACAGGGATAGGGGTCCCATCCACTCCGACTATGGGTCTCTTACTAGGCGTTAACTCATCGTGGGGGCGTTTCATGAGATTGTAAGCTTCCAGCGAAAAAAGGTTCACGGCACTCCCGTTGTCCACAAGAGTCCTTCTTATACCATGACTGGCGATGACAGGTGTGACTACCAAGGCGTCATTATGGGGATAGATAACGCCTTTTTCATCCTCTTCTGAAAAGGATAAAATCATGCGATCAAGTATGTCTATCGCTCCACCTTTCTTTGTCATGCCGTCTCGCGTACGCTTTTCCCCTTTCTCCACCATCGACTGTTCTGATTCATCTGCGTAGGGGATCCCTCCCGCTATGATATTGATTATGGGGATGTCTTCGCCATCTATCGCGAAGGTTTCCCCACCCTTTCCTTTGGGAGCGTTATCCGGCTGTGGAACTGGAGGGGGCCTTGGTCGTTCGTCTGCCGCTCTTCTTATCGGATTGTTTCGGGCATCTTCCCTTACTTGAGTCGCAAATTCTCCCAGATATCCCTCCTCCACCAAGCGTTCTATCGCCCACTTTAATTCTCTACAAGCCTCTGTGGAATGTCCTCTGGCTTTATGGAATTTACAGTAAGCGTTTTCTCTTTTGCCTAAAAGCACTCCAGGTTTCGTGGGTGCAGGATAACGGATAGGAAGATTTCGTTGTTCCGCTATCGCCAAGATCTCCGCTCTTGGTACATTCAAGGAGGGAAAATCTGGATCATACGCCCGATTTTTGTTAGCGTTCCCTTGACGCTGATGAGGGGAACTACCTTGTTTTCCTTTCGAGGAATTTCCTTTTTGCTTATCGTAGGTCTTTGGGATGTAATCTTTCCGTCGAGCGTAATCATCAGTGTAATGATCGTCAACCAGAGGATTTGCGGGAGCGGCAGGGATGTGAGGTGCCCCAGGCGGCATATTAAATGTTCTATTTCTATTTTCTTCTTCTTCCATTTTCGCATAATTATGGGCTTTAAGTCTTAGTGCGTCCAAGGATATTGGAGGATCCACCATCAATGCATCTTTCAGTTTTCCATAGTGGCAGTTTCTTTTCAGAGCTTCTATGGCGAAATCAATAGTAACGCCCGGCGTTAATGACATTTCCAGATCGAATCGGCTGAGAAATTCTTTCAATGTCTCTTGGGGCTTCCGCTGTATGTCAAATAACGCTGTGGCAGATTTCCGAATTGGAATTGCTGTACTAAATCTGCTCCGAAATTTGGATTCCAACTGTGCGAAATTACTAATGGATCCGCCAGGAAGACCTTCAAACCAAAGACGAGCAACTCCCGATAAGGTCATAACAAATATCTGACATAAAGCCGCATCACTGTGGGTTTGAAACTGGACGAAATCCTTCACTTTGTTGACGTGCGAAATAGGAACTTTAGTACCATCATAAGTATCAGCGGGAAGCTTCACTCGCCTGCTGACCCTGTGACGTCTTACACGACGACTGAAAGGGTGACCTGAGGTATCATCAAGAATCTCACGCGCATGACGTGGGGGAGATATGTCTCCTTGTCGCCCTCCTTCCCTTGGTTCAGGTATATGATGTCGCCTGGGAGACCGACTGCGACTCCTGGGAGAACGACTTCGATATCTTCTGCTACTGGATCTTTCACTGTACACGGGAGATAATCTCCTGTTTGTTCCTTCCCTCCGTCCGGCCCAACGGTTCCTCAACGCCTCAAGCTGCCTGTCTTCCTGCAGAAGAAGTCTTTGCGGCATTTGTGGTACATAAGCCTCTACTCCTCCTTGAGTGAGCTGTACATGACCAACCGGGGGATTTCCTGCGGATAAAGGCACTTGGGGGTTCTCTGGAAACAACGGGGGCAGAGGTCGATCAGCAACAATAGATGGTGTGAACATGACGCGAGGAGGAATGCTAGATCCAGAAGCACCAGGCGTGACTCTAGTGGCCATTTCAGTCAAATATTCCAAGCGGGAACGAAGGGCCGCTATTTCCATAGCAAAGGGATTTTCATTGTTAAGCACAGATCCTTCTAAAAGAGGGGTGTAATGATCAGATCCCACCGTCTGTGATGAAGAAATGACCGTCTGTGAGGAGACAGATCCTCCGGCGATCCCGACCGAGAGGTCCAGAGGTCCCGAGATAGTCGATTGCGTCGTCATAGAGAGATCAGCAGTAGCAAAAGGAAATAACCGCCTGCGAGTTGAGAAAGGAATATTAGAAAATGTAGACCGGTCTGGCTCCGATCTGGCTGTCATAACCGTTCTGATCTCCCAACTAAACGGAGCTTGGCTATTAAGGACGCTCACTTAATACACCAAAGCTCTCAATGAAAGCACCATTTGATAAGATCCGAGATCTCTTCTGGTCGGAAACGGCTGCAGCAGCTAGTCGGATGGGAAGCGATCGGCGTCGGAGGTACCTGCAAAGCGCCGGAGGGGGACTCCGGCGTAGACACTCCGATGCTTAAGTCAGTTCGAGTTTTCAGAATGGTAGAGGTTCTCCAAGATGATCTCTATCTTACCTTCTGTTTGGAATTCGTGGGGGTATTTATAGGCTTAAGATGGCGATACCTTACAGCGATAGGGGTAGGCAACGTTTGTAACCATCGCTTCGGGCGATATCAGTTCCGTCATTGGGGCGATAATCATGTAGGGTCTATCGGGAGCGATATCCTCCTTGGTCCCCTAGGATGGGATGACGCCGTGCACATAAAGGTGCATGAGATCCCCCCCCCCCCCCCCCCCCGCTGAAGTCGACCATCCTAGGAGACTTCCGCTGGCAAGGGCGATAGGCAGATGTCTCCGAGAAGCTTATAGAACTTCGTCCAAGATAGATACCATAGTTGCCGTGTAGCCGTCAGGAGCGCTCTAATTGTTATCACTTACCAGGACTGAAGCTAAGCTTGTGAAGATCATTCAAGCAATCTTTCAGAAAGTCACAACTTGAATTTCAAGTCATTCGGACTTCGTTTTCCCATCAAGACTCAAGGAATGCGCCTACATGCCTAGTTGTGCCTCCTTGCTATTTTGACTATCCAGACTTAATTAATTATTAGTTATCATTATTTGAATATTTATTTAATTTTATTTAAATATCAGGTCTTAATGCTTAAGTGAAGTCATTTTTACTTAGGTGTTTAAGAGTTGATTGCTGAGTTCTAATTATAATAGGTTTCCTAAACTAGTTTTGTGTTTAGCGTGTTTTAAGACTAGGGAGACGTCCAAGCTTGTTTGGATAACGCTAGTTGCTATTTATAAGGAATATATAAGCTTCTTTATAGCTTTTGTTTCATCCTAGACATTATTTTTATATAAAAACGTATTTAGTGAGAATTGTGTCTCATCTTTGGTTCTAACGAAGGACTCTTAGGTAAAACTACTTGGAATTAGTTTTGATTAAGTGAAACATTTTTTCCCAATCAATTGTCTCTATCTACGGTTCTAATCATAGGTTGATTAGGAACTTAGGAGCTCTAACTGAGATCCTAAATGATGTTGGGTTAGGGTTCTACTTATGAGTTTGATAGGAACCCAATCAGATCGTTTAGTTAAGTTTACTACACCCTCCGGTCACGAAAAACTGTCATTTTAGACAATTTTTCGCTGTCGGCAATGGTTGACGTTCTCCGGTTCCAAGGATTCTTTCCCCAATTTCTGACCATTTAACCCTCGCTCTCTCTCTTCTCTCCCTCACGCAATTGCAAACCAAATTGTTCAAGTTTCATTCGAAATTTGGGGGGGAAATCGAAAACAATTTTGGGTGGGAAATGGAAATTTGGGGCGTCAATATTCGCGGGCTCATATATATTACGTTGATTTCAATCCGATCCTAATAGCATGTTTTAATTGTAGGTTTTTCCCCTTTGGTTTGGACTTTTCGAGGGCATGATACTTCTGATTTGCCCTTTTTCCCATGGTTTTGGCAAATAAGCGCTTAAAGGAAGAAAAGAGCGAAAGCGAGCAATTTTGAAAGATTTCTGGAGTCTTGAAGCTTCGAGGCCTAGAAGAGTAGAATGTCATCGCGCCCTCGACGCTAACTAGACCATTGAGTATAGTTGTGCCCTTGATACCTACATCGGATCAAAGATCAAAAGCCAAAGGAAAGCATCTTCGAAGATCCGCACGGGATTCCATGCGCTTCCAAGAGATTCCTGACACTCCAGAAGATTCCAAAATATTCCCTACAGAGGAAGCGTCCTTCCTATGTGTTGTCGCCCCCTCATGTGCTAACACCCTCTCTCCTTGAGCTGTATTTTGTCCCTTAGCTAGTTTTTAGACCATTCAAGCTTAGCTTTAGGGTTTTTGTAAGGACGACTATCCTAAGATATTCTCTCTTTACCTAATTTTTAGGGATTCTCTCTTCCTCTTTTTGAGCACCGCCGTCAGCTTGTAAAAGGGAAAGCTTGATTTCCTCCATCGGTTTTTATTCGAATATACTTCTCCTTTATTTTCTTTTCAATATAGTTTATGTTATTCCCTTCTTCCACCTGCTGTTTATATTTTATTATGAGTAGCTAAATACTTTTCTCTTAGTAAAGGGTGTTTCAAGGGTTGTAAGGTTCAGTTAAGAGGCCTAATGCATGCTTAATGTATTCAAGGGTTGTAAGGTTCAGTTAAGGTCCTTGGGGGATATTTAGTGAGAACTTGGTTCCTATATCAGATTTGTGCATGAGTTTGGAATATTTTGGTGCCAATGACTAACTGACCTGAAATGCAACATGAGAACACCTTTTGCTAAGATCTTTTCCCATCAGATTAATATCTATTTTACTACTTTTCGTATTTTCTTGATCTCGAACTGCTTTTATTATCTTGCCCTGGATTGTGCTTTGATTTCTTGCCTTCGAATGGTTGTCACTTTTATATTGTGATTTGTGTTTACAATTATCTGCATTGTTAGCTCCCTCTTCTGCGTTGATTAGTTCGTTAATCAACCTAACCCCCCCCCCCCTCCCCTTCAGTGTTACCTATTCATTTTCTGTTGCATTTGTTCCATGTCATGCATTTAAATTAACTTGTTATTCCTTCAATCTCTGTGGTTCGACCTTGTCTTGCCCTTTACACATTTATTTGTGCATTTAGGCATCAGGAAAATATTAAGTACATTTGAGTGACGATCAAATTTTGGCGTTGTTACCGGGGATTGAACGGTACTAATTTTGTTTCTATTTTTGTATGACGAGGAGATCTACTCCAGATCTACTCCCTCTAGATCTCGAATTAACCAGAACGGAAAGAGGACTTCGAAGGCTAGCTAGAGGTTCATCTATTCAGCGTATAGTGATCCCACATCCTGCCCTCGATGGACATCCCTCCAATCTGGCCGACCAGGACCGTCAGTTTTTCCTATACCTAGCTTACCTCCATCGTAATCTCGAAAACCCAGTAGCCACCCATTTCAATTTTCCAGCAATAGAAGACCATGACAACCATGTGCGTCATGAAGAACCACCACCACCTCCTCCAGATCAACAAACCATTGATCATTTCAATGCAACCACCGACATGTCAAGTAGCTGCATCGTCTGGCCCGTTGTTCCTCACGACTGGACCCTGAAGTCAACTGTTCTGCATCACCTCCCAACGCTTCGAGGCGTTGGCAAGGAGAATGCCCTTCGCCTTCTTCAACAGCTCCATTCTATCTGCAAGGCCATTAAACCTCCTAATGTCAGCATCGAGCAAGCCAAGCTGCACGCCTTCCAGTGGTCTCTAAAAGATAATGCCCTCGACTGGTATTATGACCTTCCACCAAGATCCATCCACTCTTGGGCAGAAATGTGAAAAATATTCACCGAGAAGTATTATCCGACCTCAATTGCCAATACCACGCGCAAACAACTTGTCTCCATAGTCCAGAAGAAGGAAGAGGATCTAGCCCAGTATTATGAGAGGTTCCAGAAGATGCAATCTTTATGTCCATCCCACAACCTTACAGAGCATACCCTTGTTCAGTATTTTTGTGAAGGCCTTAAGGCCCATGATAGAGCCCTCCTCAACGTTGCCGCTAACGGCTCTCTAACAGCTCTAACCCCAGCTGCTGCCAAGGCAACCATAGAGCTCATGGCCAACAATACCTCGTCTGATGCCGCTAACAGTGGAGGTCAAGATGCCCAAGTGGCTACCATATAGAATCAACTATCTTCCCTCACGGGGATGTTTCAGAACTTTATGACAGGGCAATCCACGCTTGTGAAGGCCTGCCAAATCTGTAATTTTGTGGATCACCCCACTGATGCATGCCCTCATATTCTAGATGAAATCCAAGTCAATGCTGCTAACCAATATGTCCAGGCTCCTTACGGTCAAAACTACAACCAAGGCTGGAAACAGCAAAATCCAGGATGGGTTCCAAACCCTCAACCGTCGGGACCTAGCCATCAACAACACTAACAAAATCCATATGGAAATCATCCTCCCCCTCTCAATATACAGAACTTCAGACCTTGACCCATGTATAATCAGAATCAGTACCAACGTCAGCCTCCTCAGGATCAGACCTTTGTCGTACCCTCGAATATAGAATTGCCTCGGAACCCCGAACAATAGATGGAGATTGAGGATCTTAAGAAGCATGTGAGTACCTTGATGACAGAAATGAAGGAAGTAAAGAATCAAGGGAGGTTTCCACCCTAAACTGAAACCAATCCAAAACACAATGTCTGTACAGTGACTCTGCGAAGTGGAACGACCTTGACACCTCCTGCACATCCTGCCCATGATATTGAAAACTCCCCAGAGTCTGAACTCAAGCCGAAACCCAGGGCAAAGAGCCCGAAAGTGCCCAGGTTCATCGAGGTCATGGAAGAAAGAATCCGCTCTCCCAGATGTTCACCAAGGAATGACCCTAATCCACCCGAATTCACCCAGGAGTACATTCACAAGATTCTTGAGCCCCCATTCCCCCAAAGCCTGGTTAAATCCAAGAAGGAAAAAGAGGACCGTGATATCTTCGACATGTTCAGTAAAGTGGTTGTCAACATCCCTCTCCTCCAAGCAGTGAAGAATGTGCCTCGCTACGCTAAATTCCTAAAATAGTTGTGCACCAACAAGAGTAAATTGGCCGAAGTTAACAAGATCAGTGTAGGAGTTAACGCCTCTGCCCACATCTAGAGGAAGATTCCCCCAAAATGCAAGGACCAAGGAATGTTCATCATCCCCTACAGAATTGGTACAGTCGACATCGGGAAAGCCATGTGTGATTTGGGGGCAGGAATTAATGTCATGCCTTTGATCATTTATAACAGTCTCGACCTCGAACCCGTCCGACCTACCAACCTTGCCATTTAGCTTGCTGACCGTTCTATCATCTACCCCTAGGGGATCCTCAAAAACATACAAGCACTTCACCATTGACCCATCACCATCACAGCAAATCAATCTCTCTCTCCAATCTCACCAAACTCACTCTTCCCCATGGGTATCAAGCACATCGCCAAGAAACACAAAGATCAAAAACCTTGCTCCTCCTCCTCCACTCAAAACTCCATTACCAAATCCCTTAGCCTTAACCTCGAAGAGGAAAATCCCCCATCTCTGACCGCCCCTCCCACCGCCGAGCTAGTCACGAGCCCCGCTGCTGAAAACCAGTCCAGTAACGAGCTAGAGATCACCGGCTCAATTCCAGTAACCTCGGCGATGACCAGATCCGGTCGGGTAACCAAAAAAACACCCAGTTCTACCCCTACGCCCAAAAAGCCCAAAGTGGAAAAGCCCTCGTCGGCGGCCAAGAAAAAACTGACGGTGGATGAGGTGTTGAAGGACATTCTTGTGTCCGAGGCTGAGGCTGAGGATGAAGCGCCGACCGAAGCTGAGGAAGAAGAAATTGAACGGACCGCCACTGGCGACGAAGAAGTTTCCAGCCAGAATGAAGCCGAGGAAGTAGAGGGTGATGAAGATGCTGAAAGAGAGAGGGCTGAGAAGGAAGCAACCCAAAAAGCTGAAACAAAGAAAAAGGCTAAGGAAAAGGAGGTCGCGGCAAAGAAAGCGGCCTCTAAGGGAAAAGCTAAAATTCCGGCCAAAGCCCCTGAGTCCACTAGAGAGGAAGAGGAAAGCAGCACCTTCCTTAAAGGTCCAGAGCAAACCCACCTTAACAAAGAAAGCACGTCATGCCCAGGACGACGATTTAGATGTCGAGGGCTCGACGCCTGTGCCTACCTCTACACCACGAGCGTCTTCCATCCAGGTTATCTCTGACCTTTCTAACCCTCATGTCTGGCGGTCTTTTGATGATAAACCCTCTTTGGATAAATTGCATGCCATGAAATTTAGAGGTATTAGCCCGTGTGCGCGCCTAGATCTGGAATTTTTAGGAAAGATGGGATAAGAAACTCGATTTCGAGAGCTTGTTGGCAACATTGGTTGGGATTCTTTGTTCTTTTTAGAACACCCAACCTTTGTTGAGCTCTCGCTGGAGTTCTTCACTACTTTTTGGGTTGATTTGGACCATTTCAAGCCTAAGGACAGACATGGGTCGAACCCTTCGACCACTGGTTTGATAAATTTTCGCTTAGCGAACAAGTGATTCAAGCTTTCATTGAATGAGTTCAATTGCATGCTTAATTTTGTCTCCCCTGATGGTTTAAAATCTACTACTTATAAGAATACTTTGACTGTAATCCCTCCTGTGTTTGATCCCGATGTGGCTTTTCGTGAATTGACTGAGAATCCTAATGCTGAATTCAACCCTAAAGCCTCTCAAGCGCATGAAATTATGGATCCTGCCCTTACTTTTGCTGCTAGATTTCAATCTTCAGAGCAGTTAACTTTACAAGAACTTTTTCTTCTTTGGTGCATGAAAAGTAAGCGTAGGGTGAATTTAGGATTTTGGATTGCCTCCGTTATTATCCATGTTCAGAACGACTCTCGTGGCCCTATTTTAGGTTCTCTGATTACGTTGCTTGTTGTGAACTTGCGTAACATTGATTTGACCTCTTCTGGCCTTAGTGATCCCATTATATTTAAGGATTTAGACCCCTATACCCTTGATGGTATGGGGCATTTATGTATCTCACATGGTATTTTGAGGTTTTCCATAGGTAGCACGCCCTCGGGAGAGAAGATCTTCGGCACGAAGCATGGAGGAAATTTTGACTACCCCAAACTTTCGAGGCCTCAAGCCGCTGTAGCCCCTCGTGCCCCCGAAGGAGATTCAAATCGTGCCCCCAAAGCCAATCAAGCAAGCAATCCATCCGATCTATCCTCCTAGCCGATCCTCATAATCGAGCGTCTTCTCCAAGCTATGCTCAGGGAACTTCGGGCTTTGACGGCTGAAGTGGCCAGGAGTAAGCTTCCACCCTCCTGATTCCCCCCCCCCCCCGAAGAATTTGTTTTCCTGCCCTCGAGGAGGGCCAAAAACATTTCCACCCCTCTTTTTATTATTATTTGTACTAAACTTATTTTTAGTTCTCGTCGAACTTGTGTGTTCCCGCATTGAGGACAATGCGCTGCCTAAGTGTGGGGAGGGACTTATTTATGTTTTATGTGTTTTTCTTATGATTGACTGCATGTTTTAAATTCCGCAACCTATATGACTGTGTGTTTTTGTAAAAAAAAATTCAGATTTTAATTTTTGTCGAAATTCAGCCACTACCAGTTTTTTTTAAACCCTCATGAATAGACGCACACTTTTGATCACGTGTGCTCAAGTATGAACCACCAGCACCTTGTCTAGACCTAGCTGTTCTCATTTTTGCCTGCTGAACCTTATATCCATATCTAGGCCTAGACACCAGTAGTCACAAAAGCACCCTATGAGCACTTGAGCTTCCATGCCTATTTCTTTTCTTGAGTGATTAGAATGCTTTAGCTAGGCACTAGTTAGGCTTGCATGGTATCCCTGGGTATAAGCACTATCAGACATGGGAAAGCTTCGATTTGACAGAAAAACTTCACATCAATATCTTTTTCTTTCTTTTCTCCCTCTCTACTTCTTCTCTTTTCATACCCCCAACATTCCCCTTCTTTTCGTATTATTTCTTGACCATTCGTTTCTTTTCTTGACCTTTTTCCTTGGCAGGTGAGGCAGTAATCGTCGAGGGTATCGTCGAGGGCTAGATTCCAAAAAGACGTGTAGAAAAGTTCAAGTGTGGGGAAGGCAAGAAAGAAAGACTTTAGTGCAGAAAGCAGAGTTCTAGGGCAAGAAGAGCCGAAAATAAAAAAATTTCTTCGAGCCCTAGTCTGTTCTAAACAAGTCGAGCCCCCAGAAAAGTTCAAGTGGGGAGGAAGCCGAAGAAGTCAATCATCGATGCTGGAAGTAAATCTAGAGCAAAAGCCAAAGCAGAAAATCAAAAGTTCCATGCTCTAGAAAATCCTAGAAGCAGAAAAGTTTGTGCCTCTCCAATGTTATTTTCTTTTAAAAAAATGTATATATATTTCGAAATAAAAGGAGAGGGGCATTACATAAACAAAAGATTTTCCACATCCGAAGCTGCAATAAGAGAAGAACTTCCTGCCCTCGAAGAAGAAGGCCTCTGTCTAGCCCCCTAATCATCATCGTGCCCTCGATGAGAGTTGCCTTTCCACTTCGCCTTTTCCTAAGCCAAGGAATCTATCCAGGTTCTATCTGGTTATTTCTTTTCTTTCCTTCTCTTCTCCCTCCAGTTCTCTTCTGTTCTTTTCCTACTCTCTTCTTTCCTCACTTCTAGCTCACCCGATCCCTTTTCTTTCTTTTTGCTGATTCGTTCTCTTTTCTGATTGATGATTGCCCGTGCATGTGTACTACAGTACTCGGATTGATGTGCAAGTTTGACTTTGTACTGTGTTATGTGCATTTAGTTTTGAGCATTAAACACTTAGCCTTGCTTGTGAGAGTGAGTGTAAACACGCATCTGGTGAGGACTGCTGATTAAGGGCTTGATATGGGAAAGTTTGATCTTTGGGGTCGTTACCCCTCTGGTTTGATGCAGGTGTTTTCTAGGTGAGAATGAGACTTGTGCGAAGTCTAGCTCAGTGCCAGTTTGTATTTGTGTGTGATTAGCTGTGTTGTCTGTTCTTGAGGTGCTTTTCAGTTTTGTGATTGCTCGAGGGTGAGCAATGGGCAGTGTGGGGATGTTTGATAGCGTGTTTTAATTGTAGGTTTTTCTCCTTTGTTTTGGCTTTCTCGAGGGCATGATACTCCTAATTTCCCCTTTTTCCCATGGTTTTGGCAGATCAGCACTTAAAGGAAGAAAATAGTGAAAGCGAGCAATTTTGAAGGATTTCTGGAGTCTTAAAGCTTCGAGGCCTAGAAGAACAGAATGTCAATGCGCCCTTGATGCTAACCAGACCATTGAGCAGACTTGTGTCCTTGATACCTGCATCGGATCAAAGATCAAAAGCTAAAGGAAAGCATCTTCGAAGATCCGCACGGGATTTCATGCACTTCCAAGAGATGCCTGACGCTCCAGAAGATTCCAGAATATTCCCTGCAGAGGAAGCGTCCTTGCTATGTGTTGTCGCCCCCTCATGTGCTGACACCCTCTCTCCTTGAGCTGCATTTTGTCCCTTAGCTAGTTTTAGACTATTTAAGCTTAGCTTTAGGGTTTTTGTAAGGACGGCTATCCTAAGACATTCTCTCTCTTTACCTAATTTTTAGGGATTCTCTCTTCCTCTTTTTGAGCACCACCATCAGCTTGTAAAGGGGAAAGCTTGATTTCCTCCATCGGTTTTTATTCGAATATACTTCTCCTTTATTTTCTTTTCAATATAGTTTATGTTATTCTCTTCTTCCACCTGCTGTTTATATTTTATTATGAGTAGCTAAATACTTTTCTCTTAGTAAAGTGTGTTTCAAGGGTTGTAAGGTTCAGTTAAGAGGCCTAATGCATGCTTAATATATTCTCTTGTCACATTCGATTGTTTATCGTTTTATTTCCATGCTTATTTAGAAATGTTAAGGGCTTGATCAACTGTTGATATTTCTGTTTGAGTGTTGTCATCCTAGCAGCGATAACGTCATTGCGAGGTTGTTAGGAGTAATAGACACCTAGTGGGGACATCGCGAGAGGTCTTTCGTCTAGGGGTAAATGATTGTTTAGGTTATGTGATGTGAGCTTGACAAACTCGCCCTAGATCTATCTCTCCTCAGCTTCATGGGCATTTTGAGTAGTGCCTCCCCGCATTCGTGCCTGGGAGGACGGCGGAACGTCAAGGCCACCTTATTAATAGTGAAAACGGGGGGTGGCTCCTAACTAAGAAGACGAGTAGGGGATTTTTAGTGAGAACTTGGTTCCTATATCAAATCTGTGCATGAGTTTGGAATATTTTTATGCCAATGACTAACTGACCTGAAACACAACCTGAGAACACCTTTTGCTAAGATCTTTTCCCATCAGATTAATATCTCTTTTACTACTTTTCGTATTTTCTTGATCTCGAACTGCTTTTATTATCTTGCCCTGGATTGTGTTTTGATTTCTTACCCTCAAATGGTTGTCACTTTTATATTGTGATTTGTGTTTACAATTATCTGCATTGTTAGCTCCCTCTTCTGCGTTGATTAGTTCGTTAATCAATATAACCCCCCCCCCCTTTAGTGTTACCTGTTCATTTTCTGTTGCATTTGTTCCCTGTCATACATCTAAATTAACTTGTTATTCCTTCAATCTCTGTGGTTCAACCCTGTCTTGCCCTTTACACATTTATTTGTGCATTTAGGCATCAGGTAAATATTAAGTACATTTGAGTGACGATCAAATCCCAGTCAGAGTTCAGTCACGATTTCTTCGTCCCCTCGTTTCAAATTAGGGTTCTTCATGCCTGCGCCAATTGGGTCATAGAAAGCATCAATTTTTGGGAGGATTCTCAATCGGAATCCATAGCCCAATTTAATGATTCCATGAACATGGTAGTTCCAGATTCCATTGGAAATGGTGGAGAGGTCGCCGATAATGCTGACCAGATTGTGGAGGACTCCGGCGACGAGACAAATCCAACTGTTGAAGCAATTGTTGATTTCAGGGGTTTGAAGTCAAGGCAGCGTACAACACCCAAAAAGGTTGTTCATGATTTTGACTTGAACGAACCATTTGTTGAGGAGAGGTTGTTTGCAGCTAAGTATAAAGGGGAAAGGGATTTCGACCTCCACAAGCTCCCCATTGCTGGTATGTTTACTTTGACTGATCCAACCTGGGAACCTTGCTTCATTGAAATGTTGCATTTGTTACTTCCCTCCTTCTATTGACGATGCTAGAGATGTAGTGATTTTGCGTTGTTTATGAACATTAGGTGATGTGGTTGTAAACTGGAAGCCTGTAAATAGGATTTGTGTAAATTCCAACCACAGTAGTGGTTATTTTGGGGGTGTGGTAATGAGGAGTGATTTCTACTTCGGTTGTGTTTATTTGTTTTTGTTTGGAATAGACAATGGATCATGATGTTCTTCTTTGGGTGGATAATTGGCATTTTTTGTTCTTCTTCAAATTCTATACTATTATGTTGTTCTTTCTTACTCTGTGATTTAATGCATTCATCAATAGGTGGATAACTGGCCTTTTTTGGTCAATCATGGCATTGGCTCCGTTTGAATCTATTGGCACATTGTGCATAAATGCCTTTCTTACTCTATGATGAATAAAATAAGTTGTTCTTTCTCTGTGGTCTGTTACTATGCTTTCCTGTTATCATTACTGATTTCCTTTGTTTAATGCTTGGCGGATTTGAAGAAGAAATAGTCTGCTTTTGCTCTGTTTGTTAATTTAATGTTCTTGCTCCATTATATTTGGATTGAGTACTGTACAAATGGCCAGTTATTTGCATAATGCTTGCCTGACTTTCACTGGACAAATATATCCTGTTTCTCCATGGTTCACACACAAACATAAAAACTGAAACACAGCAAAAACAGGCCAATACTCTCCATGCATTACACACTTACATAGACACTCAATCAAAGCAGCATCAATTATAAGGGAACTTTCTTAGCCAAAATGCAATATGTGAGTAGTATTTGTAAGACAGCTAACTCAGTTTGCATATTGACTGTTAGTAATGAAACATCTCTCACATTTACTAACAGTAGCAAACAGATGCTAGTTTTAAAAAATTACATTGAGTCCTAGCAAAATACTTCAATCCTAAGTCACATTACTAGAGTTACCTCCTAAAGTAACAAACTACATATCTAAATATGTCCAATAACTAACCCAAAAAAGTTGCCATCTATCGAATAAAGCAATCTTCCACCCAATTTTCTACATAACAATAACAAGGACATGTCAATATACATTCAACATTACATTTACTAAAAATGACAAGAGCACACAGTCTTACAAGGTAATGGTGGAAGATTAGCAGCAGCAGTTGCTAGCAGAATTGGATCACATGACAAGCTATGAGGAAGCAATCCATGCCTAGCCAACTGTTCTTTCTTTATATGAGGGATTCTGTAAGGATTGGAACCCATAATTCTCATAATTTCAATCATGCATGACTGTAAAGTGATGAAAATGCCGTCTGCCTTCACCTCAGAAAACTCCAAAAAAGATTTACTCACTGCTTCCACTAATTGATTTAGGTTATTTGCACATTTCTTCTCTTGTAAGGATTGAATAGCTCTAAAAAAACCTAAATCAAGTACATTTAAATTAGGGAAATTTGGTGGCTGACACAACACTCTCTACTGCAACTAGGAATTCAATATCATCCTCATGTATATGTGTTTTAGCATTATCTTGCTGGATGATAATTGTTTGCATGAGGCTATCCCTTGGCCATTTATCCTTAATAGCTGGTAAAATATGTTCAATCATGAATTGCCTAATCACTTGCCTATCTACTCTTTGAATTGGCTTAACTTCTAAAGTTCCAGCAATCCTATTTGAGCTGGACCTAATAGGAGCAACCTCATACACAAGTGGAAACACTCCTATCTTACCATCAAAAGTACAATTCCCATGACAGTCAAATCTAGGCCTAGCAACAGCTGCAAGGAACATGATTTTAGGAATGAAATTGGTACTCTTAATGATTCTTACAGGTTCATCTTCATCGGCCAGGAGGTAGTACGTCTGTACCTTCCTTGTTGTTTGAAACCATTTCTCATCAATGTGGATGACATTTTGCATGTTAGAGAAAGTGTTTCCAGCTGGAGGTGAGTTTGGATCAACCATTGAAAGATAGTGACGAACCCTTTCCACACGGTTTGCCTCTGTGAGTGTTGGTTTGATGGTATTACTATGGCGCCTCAACTCTCCCGATTTCAACTTTGAAATCAAATAAGTCTTCGAAACACCCAAGGTAGTTGCAAGAGATTTAAGGGTTGTTCAATCCCCTAAAGGAATATCTCTAATTTTGTTGAAGTCAAATTCTACCTTTTTCCTGCCACAATTCTTGACTCTAGCAAGCGAAACATTGTGGTTGTACGACTCCCTTCCTTTTTTCCACAATCGCTGAATTGAATGAATACTAACTTGAAAAATATCAGCAACCTCACTTGTTGTGTGCTTGCGCAACTTTCCATTCACACTCCTTTCTCGAAGCATACCGTAGGCTACGAATCTCTCCTCATTACAGAGCTCTCTTTTTTTCAGTCTTGCACCTACAATTATCACAACACAACATCATTGCAAAAGAGCCAAAGTTTATCAACTTCAAGTGAAAAGTAGAAGTTCAAAATAGACTTAACTTGGAACCCCAACGTCAGGTGTTGGGTTTTCATTTTGCCAGTACAAGCTTCATTGATATCGTCCAAATGTAGTGCATCGTGGGCCACACCTTCTTCCTCTTCTACTTCGGCATCCTCTTCATTTCGAGGGTTCTGCTCAACTGTTGAATCATTTACAGGAAATAGCTCTACCACAGGTAATGGATTGTTGTGAAATAAATGGATAGGATCGAATTCCTTGACATCCATTATTTTTTACGCTTGCCAAATCGAAATAGAAATGTTGCAGCTGTAGAAATAGAGAAGGATGGGTGGGAAGCAAAACAGAGGAAGTCAGAGAGCATTGTGGACTGATAGCAACGAATTAAGGGGGGAAATTAAAAAAATTTAAGCGAAAGATTTCAAAATTTAGGAGGGGGTTAGGGTTTAGGAATGAAATTGGGTGAAAATTTAGGAGGGAATTGGGAGGAGAGTTGAGCGCTGGTCGCGTTGCGAATTTAGAGAGAGCAACGACATTGTAGCACAAGACGCGCGGTAAATGAAGGACAACATGGTCATAACACACCCACGCACAGTGGATTCTTAATCCGCGTGCCTGATCGCGAAATGACAGTTTTTCGCGACCGGAGGGAGTATTTCATAATTGTATGAAGGAAATTATCAAAAGAAACATTCATAATTGTATCAAGGAACTTATCACAAGTCTAAGTATCTAAGTCCGAAGGCTAGAAATCCAAGTTCCAAGTCCACCAAATCCAAGTATCCAAGTCTCATGGATTTCCAGCCTTGAGAATTGGATACTTTGATTTTGTGAACTTGGAACTTGAATTTCTAGCCTTCGTACTAGGATACTTGGACTTGGGACTTGGATTTCCAGCCTTGAGACTTAGATATGGATTTTCAGTGTTGGAACTTTGACACTTTGACTTGGGACTTCAATTTCCAGTCTTGGAAGACGGATTTCCAGCCTTGGAGCTTGGACTTTCGGATTTTGTCTTTAGATATTTATTGAAGTGCTTGACTTGACTTTTACTTCAACCCCTTTTCAAATGAATTCTTTGGCTATAAAGCAAACATGAGAAGTTATGGGAAGTTACGAGAAGTTATAAAACTTCAAATAACTCCCTACTAATTAATTAACTTAACATTTAAACTTGGGCTTGAAAATTTACTTACACTTTGGGTGTAAAAGAGTAAATTAATCATGAAAATTTGGATTGTGTCTTAGAGTAACTTGTAGGAATTTCCTAAAGTCCTGGACTTGTAACTCTATTGAATTAAGAATTGGAAGTTCAATTTTCGTGAGGCTTGAAATTAATTTAGAGTGGTCCTAAATTTTATCCACTTCCAAGCAACTTGGGCCATCCAAGGATCTTGACATTCCCCCATCGATGTCACTTTAGGATTTGTTTACTCCTTGACAACTTGGAAATTTTGTTTGGATTTCAACTTTCCATCAATCTTAGAAAAGACATCTCGGAAAGATATAATTTCCAGCA
This sequence comes from Viola odorata, assembly GCA_963691705.1. NCBI lineage: Eukaryota > Viridiplantae > Streptophyta > Magnoliopsida > Malpighiales > Violaceae > Viola > Viola odorata. The sequence continues at coordinate 25,294,352 of OY829542.1, forward strand.
AGTGGGAAGATTTTTTATACGATCCTCGATGCAAACACGCCAAGAACCTCTAATAAAACTGATCTTGTTGAAAGTTGGATTTCGATTGCAGGAAATAAACTCAACTAGAGAGAACCTAGACCTACTTGTAACTTGTGTTAATCAACCTACTCGATTACAAGTTAAGGATCTCAATAACACAACTAGACCTATTACCATCAATGTGATAATAAACCTAGAAGATAGAATTGATGAAGAGTGGAAATTATTATTTTTACTTTAACTAAGAGTTCAAGACAAGAACTTAGGAGAAATCTCTCTCAATTATCAAAACAATTCCGAGTTTACAATGGCATCCTTGGTAGGCTATTTATTAAAAGAAATTATGAAGAGGTAAATATAAAGAAAACCTAATATGACTAGAAGTAGGCAAGGCCAAATCCTAAGCCGAGTCAAACTTGACATTCCTACTTAGCCGGCGTTTCCTAGGCCGAGTAGAACTAGGACTCCTAGTCCAACTGCCAGATGGATTTGGCTTTAAAATGACTCAAAATAAATAATTGTTTCCTTATCCATAAAGGATAAGGATTTCAATTAAAAAATCTAGAATTTCTAAAATTATTACAAGTCTTGGATAAAATAGTTGAAAGCTAACAAAAGTTGCAAAAAGAAAGCTTTCACATTATTGTTGTACAAACGCCTTCAAGTACTTCCTCGAGTTTTCAAGTACTCCCATTGATGTCAAATAGCTCATTGGTTGAGACTTGAAGGATAGTTACCAATATTGGATTCTTCTCCCTCAAGATCGTCAATCATTATCTCCCTCGTAAGCTCCTTGAATATCACTGTCGAAAGTGCTCCTTAGATCTTCTTGCTCCTTGCGAGTCATTTTTTATTGGTTTTCAACTTTTGCAAGAATTGTGATTGACATCTCGAAAAGATAATTCCAGCAATTTGAAAATTTTGTTTGGATTTCAATTTTCCACTAGTATTGGGATTGACATCATGGAAAAATCAATTCCAACTACTTGAAAGATTTTAAAAGTGTAAAATAACTTGTCATAACTTCTAGATTTTTTTTGTATGACTTAACCTAGATTTTGTATCCAAGCTGGCATTTGGATGTACCAATCTTGGGTGCACCAATCCTGTAACAAGATTTCTCTGATTAACAAGCTGAATGAAGACAAGGGCCGGTTGGACTTGATCTTGATCTTCTGGATTCAATGAACTTTAATACTTCGACTTAAGTACTCAGATTTGATACTTGGGTTTTGAGACTTGGATATCTAGCCTTGGGACCTAGATAATGAATTTTCAGCCGTAGGACCTGGATAATGAGTTTCTAGCCTAGGGGTTGGGATATGGATAAATTATGTGCAAAGTTTTGATTTATCCAACATAAATCATCCATGTACAATGTCGCTGCCAATGGACTTGTAGAAGCCTTTAATAAGACTTTGTGTAATCTCTTGAAGAAAACCGTTTCCAAGACAAAAGGAGATTGGGAAAGGGAATATGATCAAAAGAACCAAAGGATATCATGTCAACGTTGGAAGTTAAAAATCCTCTACTAACCTCAAGTTGAATCTTCCCATCTCTATCCATGCGGACAATAAGATCTTTCCAAACAAAGTATTTTTCAATTGGATGACTAATTATCCGATGGTATCTACAATATTTGGGATCATCCACTTTTCCAACTTTTTGAAGTTGGAAGTTCAATCAACTTTTGCTCAAGGACTTGATCAAATATTTATAAAACCTCAGAATCTAAGAATGGGTACTCCTTTTCCACTAACTCCTTCAACGCTGTTTTGGCTTCTCTTGACTTTGATTCTTCTTGGAATTTACTTTTGGCCTGAATTTAATTGGTTGCTTTCCAGAAATACTGATAGATGTTGTGGAAACGGCCATGGATTCTTTTTTGACTTCCTCATTTTTGTGAGGATCACTTGGAAAAATTCTATTGTTTTGCACTCTGGATTTCCAAGTCATGAGCACGCTTTGCAAGTTGTTCGAAAGAAACATGCATGTTTCCTTGAAGAGTATAGAGTAAACACCAATGCATTCCTTGAACACATATGTCAATGCAAGAAGCCTCACTTACCTTTTCCTTGCAACTTCGGACAAGGTTTCTCCATCTTTCAATGTACTCCAACACAGATTCATCCTTCCCTTGTTTTGTCAATGCTAACTCTAGAAGGCTAACTTTTCGACGTGTGCTATAGAAACGAGTCAGAAAATTGCGCTCTAGTTAGTTCCAACTATCAACCGATTATACAGGAATCTCGGTATACTACCGCACCCCCTTTTAAAAAATTTACGCGACGCTGTTCGAACAGATATGAGATAAAATTGGACTCGTTTCACATAATGCAATGAAGTCGCCACCCTATTTATTTCAATAGGTTTAAAGAAACCTAAAGTCATGGCATAAAAATAAAAAAGCTAAGGCAAAAAGGGTCTAAACCCGAGAGTAGTGGTTCGGAGTCGTATTATGGACTCAGAAAGGTGTTAGACACTCTAGTCTCATCCGAAAAAGGTTACCGGATAAAAGAGGTGTTTAAAATCATGTTTGAAAAACATAAAATGTTCTAATTTAGTGATCATGCCCAATAGACGAATTAAATTATAACATTTCTAAATAATCATGCATACGAGCGTATATGCGAAAAAATGTTGAAATAAATAAAAGGGTGAGAAAGGTATACTTGAGAGTAGGTACCGATCGATTTACCCTAAAAAGTCAAGATTATTAGTACGAGAAAAGGATAATCAATAAATGATTAAATATTTGACGATTATTGTACGCGAGTGAAAATAATTAATTTAAACAATCAAACGCGAGCATAATAATTATTTAAACATGCAAAAGCATACGAAAATAATTAAATAAATAGTACAATCATAGGATTAATTGGCATGCAAAATAATGCTATGGAACAAAAAATGGGCCTAACAGTTGGGCCCAATGTGCAGGCCCATGACAGACCAGCTTCCACTCTTGCTTGGGCTGTGCGCAGCCCTTCCTTCTCTTCCGCGTGGGCCAGAGGCCAAGCCGCTTCCTTTCCTCATGTTGGGCTTGAGTAATTGCTCAGCCCATCAACCAATACCAAAATTTAAAATGGAGCAAGTCCGACCTCCTTCCCTCCAAATAGTGTCGTCTTCCTCATTGGCTCGCGAGCGCCACTATCGACGACCAAGGAAGAAACTGGCAACAGAAACAAGAAGTTGGACGACCAAAATGATCCTTACAGCAGTAGAAATTTAACTATGCAATCACAGTAATTAAATTCATTCAAAACAGTGCTTAATTAAATAAAAATGAATTGATTTTTAATTAACAAAAAGCTTTAAATTTGTCTGAATTGGCCAGCAATTCGGCGAGACGAAGCAATGTAATTAATCTACAAGAGTAATAGAAATTATTTGAAAGTAAAACAGCAATTGTTTTCATCAAAACACGAACAATTAATTCTTTGAAAGATTTGGCAGAAAAACCATTGAAAAACAAAATTTGAATATTGAAAAAATGCTTCAACCTTTGTTGAACAGATTAATTATTGAGAGAAAAAACTTTAGAGAGAGAGAGATTGAGTGGTTTTTTGTTCGTGAATTGGTGAAGAAAATTGGTAGTGAGGAAGGGAGTATTTATAGAGCGTGATGATGAGGATGATGAGGGCAGTGACGGATGGTGATGACGAGGGCAGTGAGGGATGGGTTGCATTAAATGCGGTGAGGGGAGAAGGTGCTTAGAGTGTAAGGATGGAGATTGAAGGTGAGGCATTAAATGCCGGCAGTGAGGGTGAGTGAAGGACAGTGATGGCTTGGAGGAAGAAATGAAGAGGGAGAGGTTGAGATTTGCAGAGGTCGTGGAAAAGAAAAATGGAGAAAGTGAGTTGGACGAGCATATATTATTCGGTTCGAGCTAACGGTACGAGCAATCTCGTTTGAAATTAATGAAAACTCGAACAAAAAATTGCTAAACTATAGAATAAAAAGAAACAAAATAAATAATAAACAGTAAGCAATGAAAAGTTTGATCTATGGTCCGAGAAAACTCGCTCGGAACCGATAGAAGCTCGAACTGTAAAAATGCAAAAATACGAACAAAAATGAAAGTGACACGAAATAAAATGATAACTAGTAAATAAATGATAATAATGAATAAAAAATATGATTGATATTAAAAGGGTTAGTAATAGGATGAAAAATAAAAAAAATGCAGATATCTTATGACGAGATGTCAAAAATTGGGTGGCAACATATACCAATCAAAAGAAATTCCTTTGATGAAACAGACAAATTGTTTCACCATAGTATCTCCCATAAGTCCCAGCGTTGTTGCAGGTCTCAATGAAATGGGCTACATGTTGTTTTGGGTTGCCCTTTCCATCAAATTGCTAGAACTTGAAAGGTTGATAATTGAGTGGCATCACTATTTCATCAATTCACCGATCTTATTGTTTGGCATACATCAAGGAAGATTGCGGAACTCCACCATATTGGGCACGAATGGTATCAATTATCATGTGTTGAAGTTGTTGGACAATAAGGGAAGCTATAGGAGTTTGAGTGGTATCCTTAAAGGCATTTTGCATCATCGTCCAGTGGTATTGGTTTTTATTTTATTTTTGTTACTTGGATATCTTTTCAAAGGAGTTGGATGTCTTGAAGTCATTTCTGCAGGATGAATTCTAAACTTCCAATTTATTCATCAAGAAAGCGATTTGTGCATCTTTCTCTTTAATGGATTTGGTTAATTTCTCGATGGTATGAGCCATTTGTTGGAGGTGATCATTAGAGAAAGCAACTTATGTGACCATTGTTGGAAATAGAGATTGCAATGAAGATGACGATAAGTAATCCACCCACCTTCGCCTGGAAGAAACCTTTACAGGTGATGAAGACCTAAATTCATCAAACGAGATTTCATTTATGGATGAATTTTTAAATCCTCCTTCCAAGTTAGAAATGGAAGAGCTCTCAGTTTGCTTTGAAGAAGTTATAGTCTTTCCTTCGTTGGAAAATTTGAAAAGAGGAGGCACCAACTAAGATTCTCCAGCACGAGTTGATGAGATCCGTGATGAATCAAGTGAGATTCCTTTGCCTTAAGGACCCATGACTCGAGTAAGGAGCAAGAAGATGAACACTTTCATAATTAATATGCAAGGAGCTTGCGAGGGAAGCAATGATCAAGGAAGCTATCTTGAGGGGGAAAAATCTAGATTGGTCAATATCCTTAAAGCATCACATGAGGATGATGCTGGTTCGATAGACGCCAATTGGAGTACTTGAAGACTCAAGAATGACATTTGTATTAAAATAGTGTGAAAGGGGTTTTTTTGCAACTTTTGCCATCTTTCATCTATTTTATCCAAGACTTGAAACAATTTTACAAATTCTAGATTTTTGATTGATATCCTTGTCCTTTATGGATTAGGAAACAATCTTTTAGTTTGAGTCATTTTAGAAATCCAAATCCATGTTGGAGTTGGATTAAGAGTCATCAGCCAAGTAGGAGTCCTAGTCCTACTCGGCATAGGAGTCGCCGACCAAGTAGGAAAGCCAAGTCCTACTCGACCTAGGATTCAACCTTGCCTACTTCTAGTCATATTAGGTTGTTTTTTTCTACTTCTTTAGGATTTCTTTTATATAAATAGCCTACCAAGGCTGCCATTGTAACACTCAGAATTATTCAGATAATTGATAGGTTTTCTCCAAAGTTCAAGTTACGAACGCTTTGGTAAATTAAAGTTAGGAAGTTTTAATTTGTTTAAGTAAAAACAACAATTTCCACTATTTATTCATTCAATCAAAAACTAGGTTGCTAGCTACTTGTAGTTAGAGGGTTAGTTAATTGAATCGAAGATCCTTAGATTGTTTATGGACTAGTTTGCTTAGCTAAGTGCTAAAAGAGCTAGTCGTCCCCTTAAGTTCTATTTTTCCTAGTTCGAAATCCTTCTTTTGAACAAGATCAAATAAACTGAATCCTTAACCTAAACAAGGATCGTATCACAAGTCTTTGCTCGAGTCGCCGAAAGAGTGACTCCATCATTCGATGAAGAATCTTCAAAGCAAGGATTGGTGAATTTGTTTTCCATGGTAATGGAATTTGTTTTGTTAACCTGAAAGATGAGAGGAAAAAAGTGTTCCACTAGACGTGCCAAAATTTGTACACAATAAAAATTGGTGTATTGAACTATAAAATGTTGAATTACAAATCAAGAATAACTTGAAATTGAAATTAAATAAGTGGATAACTCTCTCTTAGATATGCAAATCTTGTAGCACGGATCCTTTGATTAACAAGTAGGATAAAGACAAGGATCGCTTGGATTTGATCAATTGATCTTGATCTTGAAAGTAACTCATAGGAAGTTTTGGCTTTACTAATGTGGCAACGTGCGAAAGAATTCATCCTGTCAATGTCAATTTTGAGAGAAATTTTCCTTCCCAATGGCTCGTTGTATTTTTTGGTTAAAACCTTGGATGATCAATTTGCTCTTTGAAAATTCATCTAGGGTTATCCCCATCTTTTTCATTGTGTAGATTGACATGATGTTGACAATAGATCCATCATCAGTTAGGATATGTCCGATCATATGATCTCGGATATATCCACTCACATAAAGAGACCTATAATGTGGTTGAGCTCCAAGTTGTAAATTCTCGTCCGTGAAGGAAATTGTTGCAAAATAATGTGCATTGGAAACATTGTCTACTTTAGCAAATAATTTCCCTTCATACTTTTTTGGACCTAGGAATGCTTGTACAAGAGCAAGGCGGATTTCCAAAGGAAGATCCATGGTTTCAAATAAACTTGTATTGGAAGGTATATTTTCAAGTTCATAAATAACCCCATCTGTCACAACTTTCTGGATTTCTTCGTTCTTCCTTGGAACATAAATCTCCCTCATTTTCCATTTCCACTACAATGGTGTTGGCTTCTGCAACATCCTCTAGGAAATATGCCTCTAGAAAATATTCCTTAAGTGTCACCTAATTTACATTTCGAATTTCTTATTCTTCTTCCGCAACTTTTAGGCGTCTATTCCTTGAACTTCCTTTATGCTTAGGCTTGGATTTTATTGACTTTCTCCTTATTCCACTTTCATTAGATGAACTTTCTGAAGGGCTAAAATGATTAGGATATGCAGCTACTCGCTTTTTTCATCTTGTGAATTTTCCATCCTTCATTATCATCCTTGCCATATTTCTGAATGGATTGTTCATTAGCCAAATTCTCATCTGTGACTTCTGGATTTCTTCGTTGCTATACTCGGTACTACCTAGGGTTGTGCATGAGTCGGGTACCCAGCCTGTGTCTTTTAGGTCCGAGTACCCAATTCTATTGGTCCGGGTTCGTGTCATTGACTTTTGGACCCGATTTAATCTAATACTCTTTTGACTGGGTACCCTATTAAATCAGACCAGATCGGTTCAAGCAATCATTTTTTCAGTTCGAGCAATTAATTTTTTAGGTTCAATAAATTGGTTCTTTTCGGATCTTGAAACTGGATTTTTTCAATGAAAAATAAGATGCAATCTATAATCCAATGATAATGAGATTCCAATTTTTGCAACACTCACTGCTTGTTTTCTTTAATTCACTTTGTGACAAGTAGGCTATGATCATCACATAAATCCACTATTGGGAATAGAAAGAAGAATTTGACCTTTCATGACAGCTTGTGACATTTAACAAGTGAGCAGAAACATGACACAAACCTCCATCCTTTTATTTAAATTTTGCCTTACATAATAATAGTATTAGTAGAGTAAGTACAAGAATGAGTTACCATGGAAAGCAATATCAGATTAAAAATCCATTTCTTTGTTTAATAAACAGATAATTGATTAATTGATTAAAACCTCATGTGCAAGAAATAAAGCTTTTGCTGAAAAACAAATGAAGCAGGATGAAAATGATCACTATAAAACACAGCAACCTACTTAAAAGTTAATGACTGACAATGGCCTGATAAACATCTTAGGCTCAATGATGATGACATTGTGATCCTTGGTTGCATCTCCCATCTCTAAAATAAAGCAACAAAGTAACTAAATTAGAATTTACAAACATAAGATAACAATAATTCAATAAGCATAAATTTTGCACAGAAATCTTACGAAATTCAAGTTTCTCAAAGTCTTCTACTTTTTTTCTCTACGATGATAGGACTACTTTATCTTCGGAACCAATCTTGTCCACAAACTAAAGCCTCTACCATCCTTGGAATTAAAGAAGAACGAAATGAATCAACCAAGCGACCTCCAATACTAAATGCCGACTCTGATGCGACAGTTGACACTAATGTTGCCAAGACATCTCGGGCCACTAGTGAAAGCACAGGATATTGCTTATTTTTCAATCTCCACCAGCCCAATAGATCAAAAGAATAATCATTAGGCTCAATTGGACACGATAAGTAACTTTCAAGCTCACTTTTACACTCATCATCCCTTTCACAAGCTTGTTGTTCACTCATAACCATATTTGCTATGGCCATAAAAGTAGGCACAAGTTGACTATGCCCCTACTTTAAAGTAGACTTTTGAACACTTGAACTTGATTCACCGGAATGTGATTGAGAACTAGAGGAATAAAACTCAAATAGCAAATGCAAAGTATTTCTCACTTTGTCAATCAATTGTTCACCTTTCGCACCATCATGAACACGAGCAATAAAAGAGTTCACAAATCTCAACTTGTAGCGTGGTCAAAAATTACCGCAATGAACATTAACAGATTAATCTCATCAATATCACCCCAATATTTATTAAATGTAGCTTTCATCCCTAAAGCCATATTTTTTTATATTGACATCATCATCACAACACTTCATTGAAATAACAACACCTACTCCAAAGATAGTCATCATCAACTCACTAACAATCATGTAAATTGAACCCGACAGTTTAATAGTAGCTTCATACAACATTCAAGAAAAACTAATAAAGTTTTTTCATTAACTTTTGAAATACCCCAGTCACTTTTATTACCCTTTATTACTTTTGTTCCTTGTATTGATCAGCTCATCTACAAACTTGGAATTTTTTCCTCGAATAATTGAAATGCATGATGAAATGGTAAAACTGATTTCAACATCTAGTATGTAGAGTTCCATCTTGTTTCAACGTCCAAAGAAATACTTCTATCACTTTTAATGCCTTCTTTAGCAACACAAATGTTAAACTTCTTGAATCTAGAAAGAGAGGCTCTAACAAATTTCACTGCATTACGAATCCTAACAATTGAATCCTTAGCCTCTGATAAGCCATCTTTCACAATCAAATTTAAAATATGTGCAACACATCTGACATGTAGATGCTTGGCTTCTAATACACTTCCCTTCCTGTCGCGCCTCGGAAATTTAAAAATTCGCGAGTGTGCAACGAAATTTGAGACCTTCAGATGCTTGGCGTAAAAGGGACGCCTAGCAGCATGCAATGAAGTCGCCACCCTAATTTGGTTGCTAGGCTTAGGGAACCCTAATCGTCATGGCATAGGAAATATAATAAGTAAAAAACTAAAGGCACAAAAAGGGGTCTGGACCCCAGACAAAGGTTCGGGGTCGTATTATGGTCTCGGGAAGGTGTTAGGCACCCGAGTCACATCCGAAAACGGTTACCGGTTGATGAGAGAGGTGTTTAAAAAGGTGCTTGAAAAATGCATTTTTGAAAAAGGGGGCCCTCAGAGGAATCGTCACTTTAGCCTTTTTTACAATCGGGACCGTTCGGGAATAATAAAAAGATCTTTCGGACGGGGTTACCGTTTATCAAGATCGATCGATTATTCTTGACCGTAACGTGATGGGACTGAATTTTCCGTAAGGCTGAATGAACGCCCTCTTTTTTCATCATCGGGCCATGCATGATTAACCTAATTACTACGTGATTCTAACATGGATTGCTAACAGAGTACCAATTTAAATGATAGGTTTTTGAAGTGAAAAAAAACTGAAGTGGGATCGAAAGTCCCCATGTACATGCAGTCAATACAAGCAAGAATTTGAAATCAGATGAACATAGTATTTTAAGCACGTCTTTAAACACACTGTTCATGTGGGTTGATTTTAATTCTAGCAGTTCTATATATCATGCATACAGTTGATATTTGCAAAAAGCATCGAATAAATAAAAAGGACTTGTGAGGTGTACTTTCGAGCGAAGCTTGAAATTAACCTACAAAAGGAGAGTGTTAGTGATAGCTCGAGAAATAAATAAACCATTTTATGAGTGCGAAAATTTAAATGACAGTTGATTGCGTACGAGAAATGATGGATTTCACGCATACGGAAATTAAATGCCGAGTTGATTGCATGCGAAAAATGATGGATTTAACGCATACGAAAATTAAATGCTGAGTTGATTGCCTGCGAAAAATGATTGATTTTACGCATACGAGAATTTAAATGCGAGGTTGATTGCATGCGAAAAATGATGGATTTTAAGCATACGAGAATGAAATGTTGAGTTGGTAAGTGCAGGAGATTAAAAGAGTTGATGATTTTAAAACAGTTGATGATTTGCAGAAATTTTAATGATTGATACTGCAGAAGATTAAAGCAATTGATATTGCAGAAATTTAAAGCAGTTGATATTGCGGAAAATAAACAATTGATATTGCGACCGACCATGTAGGCGGTATTGAATTTAAATTGCTGAAAGTAAATTGCGGAAATTTAAAGTGCGGAAAATTAAACAGTTGATAAGTGCGACCGACCGTGCAGGCGGTATTGAATTTAAATTGCCGAAAGTAAATTGCGGAAAATTAAAGTGCGGAAAATTAAACAGTTGATAAGTGCGACCGACCATGTAGGTGGTATTGAATTTAAATTGCCGAAAGTAAATTGCAGAATTTAAAGTGCGGAATTTAAACAGTTGATAAGTGCGACCGACCATGTAGGCGGTATTGAATTTAAATTGCCGAAAGTAAATTGCAGAATTAAAGTGCGGAAGAGTAAAGTGCGGAAAATTAAACAGTTGATAAGTTGCGGAAGGATTTCCAGCAGTGTGCGAAAAATTAAAGCAGTTGAATATTTACGAAAATTAAAATGCGACCGACCATATAGGCGGTATTGAATTTAAATTGCTGAAAGTAAATTGCTGAAATTTAAAGTGCGGAAAAGTAAAGTGCGGAAAAGTAAACAGTTGATAATTTGCGGAAGGATTTCCAGCAGTTTTGCGAAAAATTAAAGAAGTTGAATATTTACGAGAATTAAAATGCGACCGACCATGTAGGCGGTATTGAATTTAAATTGCTGAATATAAATGACTGAAGCTAAATAATATGAAAATAAATATTACGATAAGAAATGAGCAATTCGTATATAAAAATAGTTTAAATAACAAGTTGACGCGAGAATGAGCATACGAAAAATATGAACACGGAAATGACGCATGTGAGCATTTAAATCAGGTACAAACTTTTAAAGCATGGTATACGACTATTTAATTTTGTGCATAAATATTTAATCATGGTATATAAATATTTAAGCAAAGCGAAATAATAAACAAGTATTTAAATTTGAACAAGTAAATAATGATTAATTAAATATGGTATACGAATTAAATTAAACATTACATACGAGCATGAAATGAAATGATGTTAAAAACGACTCGAATGCTTGACGAAAATTGCTTGGGTCGGGCCCGCATGCAAGATTTAAATCAAATTGGGCTAGGAATGAATCCTAGCCCATGACAACAATTAAAGGCAAGATGGGCTTGGCTTAAGCCAAGGCCCATCAGTGCCTTAATTTTCAAGAGGGACGGGCTTGGCCCGTTCTCTATCTTCTTCTTCCTCGCAAGAACAGCATGGCTGTTCTTGCTTTCCACGTCGCCGGCGCTGTGGCCGGCGACTCATGCAACGAAACCAGGCGACCAACTCGCCTGGTTCTTGGCCCGAAAGAGCCACTCCCCTCCACCATTGCAACCATGCGATCACAGCCCGAAAAGGGTCACAAAAACAGTAGGTTTTTTAGGGGAACGAATGGGTGCATTTTGACGTTAATTAATGAAACAATTAAACTAAGCTAAGATAATTTAGATGGGTGTTAGCATGGTAGAATTAGGTCGAAAACAAAGTGATCGCAGCAAGCTTTAGTGATAAATTAATTGACTAAGTTCTAAACGGAATTTAAAAGAAAAACGGGAGCAAGAACGCTCACCGTACTGCGGCTGCATACGGACGACGGCGAGGAACGAGAATGAGGGTGAGTGAATGGGGCTTAGGAGTACATGAGTTGGCCAGGAAAATGGAGAGGGAGTAGTGGGTTTTTTTGCAAAATTCTCGGCCCGTTTTGCTCGAAGGATGGCTTGCTATTTATAGGCAAAATCGCGTGGGAGGAGGGACGCCGGAGCTGCGCGTGGTGGCCGGCTGGTCACGGTGGCAAGGCTAGGGGGAGGCGTGATGATGGCGGAGGGCTAGGGGCTAGGGAGCAGTTGGCTCGGGCGAGGACTTGCTTCGCTGCACGTCTCTGGCACTGTGCATGTGCATTATGCACATTAAATTGTCAACCGTTGATCTGGTTGACTTTCTTTGGTTGACCAGATCAACGATTGAGATCAAAGGCCTTTAAGTCTCATTTAAATGGCCTCGAGCCGAGTCTCGCGGGCAAACGTTTTGAATTTTCGAGCCGAAGGTATCCGAGCGTAGAGAAAAATATGACGGGTTTAACTGTATACAGCGACTGACGAGAATTTTTCATTTAACGTGTTTATTTTCGCGTTCAAAAACGTGAAATGTTTGAACGGAAAAATAAAGACGTTACGCCGAAAATTGCACGAAACGCTGTAGACCGTTGCGAGCAGAAAAAACGCTAGCAACTAGTTGATGGAAAACATTTTAAAGTCGAGCTATTGTCCGAGCAAACTTACTCGGGTCCAATAAAAGCTCGAATGAAAATAATAATAAAATAATAAAAATACTAAAAAATGGGCTAAAATATAAAAAATCCTAAAATTCATGTGATGACCTAAAACGAAGAAAAAATTAGCAAACGACTGCCGGATAATTAAAAATGTGATTTTTCAGGCTAAAAATATTAATGATAATAATAATGAAAATACATGCCGAAAAATTAAAAATGCGATTTCGAAAGCTAACGATGATGCAAAAATGCAACGAAACACCTAAAAATGCTAGCGACATTAAATCAACTGAAAATGGCTGTAAATTAGCTGAATAACAGAAATGCTAAAATTAAATAAAAATGGCGTCAAAATTCGGGTATCAACAGTTGCCCCCTCTTTACGGTCTTATCGAAGTATTTGATAAGCAGTAAAGACAGTTGCCCCTATATCCGAATTTTGGCGACACAGCGGGTCTTACCTCAACCTTACAGTGATGATGTCGCTCTAGGAGGAGGCAGTTGCTTGATGTTGCTCTGGGAGGAGGTAATCTGCTAACGTCGCTCTGGGAGGAGATAGGTTGTTGATCCTGCAAAGACGTAAACTTAGATCTGCTCGGGTATTGAGAGGCACATAAGTTGCAGGAAATGTAAATGACAACTACTCTACCGGGGACGGAAAGTAATTTTACGAAAATGTAAACGACAGCTCCACTGGGGGGGATGATCACTTGACATGTGACTGATGTTGCTTCGGAAGATAATGCGCGATTCGCAGAAGTATGAATGATTTGTCCTAATGATGTCACTCTAGGAGGAGGAAAATAATTATGCAGAAATGTAGAATTGTATGAATGATGTTGCTCTGGGAGGGGAAGAAATGCTAAGGTTGAAAAAGGTAGAACTACGCTATGCTTTCACTCTGGGAGGAGAAGAAATGCTACACTGGAAACTAAATGCTGTCACTCTGGGAGGAGGAGAAATGCTAATGCTGAAACTAAATGCTGTCACTCTGGGAGGAGAAGAATGCTAATGCGGAAAATTTAAACAACGCCGATTCCCGTAGGAGAAGGCGCGAGATGCGGAAATTAAACTAAGGTCGCTCTGGGAGGAGAAGAATGCTAAGTGTTGTCGCTCTGGGAGGAGAAGAATGCTAAATGTTGTCGCTCTGGGAGGAGAAGAATGCTAAATGTTGTCGCTCTGGGAGGAGAAGAATGCTAAGTGCTGAAAACTTAAACAACGCCGATTCCCGTAGGAGAAGGCGCGAGATGCGGAAATTAAACTAAGGTCGCTCTGGGAGGAGAAGAATGCTAAGTGCTGTCACTCTGGGAGGAGAAGAATGCTAAATGCTGTCGCTCTGGGAGGAGAAGAATGCTAAATGCTGTCACTCTGGAAGGAGGAGAATGCTAAGTGCTATCGCTCTAGGAGGAGGAGAATGCTAATGCTGAAAAGTAAGACAATGTCAATTCCCGTAGGAGAAGACACGACATGAGGAAGCTAAACTAAGGTCGCTCTGGGAGGAGGAGAATGCTAATGCTGAAGACTAAACTATGATGTCACTCTGGGAGGAGAAGAAAGCTATCGCCAGCGGCCTTGATACGAACCTAGAATGCGTCTGCGTCCTGCTCAGGAGGTAACGACCCCAAGGACAAGACTTTCCCACGATTTGCAGCCGTAAGTAGTCCTCACCTGATATTAGTGTTTGCACTCACGCTCTGAAACAAGGCTAAGTGTTTTACACTCATAAAGATGCAACTAACATGATACATAATTTATAGTTCGCAATGTCAATCCGAGTGAATAGACTTCGAATGAAGATGCACATGCATGGGCGTTCTAATAATCGATGTGACTTTTACGGAAAAGAATGAAAGGACATGAAACGTCCGGAAATGAGTTTGTTTTGGAAAAGATTGCTTTGCCGGAAGGTTTTTGATGAATGATGTTTTGCTGATTGGCCTTGATGAGGGCGAGGGGTGCGAGCTCTCTCGCTTTTTGCTGGGGATGCTTTCTGGACAGAGTGCGTGAGCTCAGGGATCCTTGCTGGGGGTGCTCTTCGTTCGGCGAGGGGGCCTTTTCTTGAGTCTTCATTGGGGAGTGTCGTCGCTGTTCCTTTGGCGACTCACTACTTGAGTTGGCCTGGGGCCCCTTTCTCTTCTTGGGTTCTCACTAGGGATGCCTGCTTTGAGGTTTCTTGAGTTGGCCTTGGGCCTCTTTTGCTTGACTTTACTAGGGAAGGATGTTTTGAGATTTCTCGAGTTGGCCTTGGGCCTTTCTACTCGAGTTCACTGGGGAAAGTTTTCTTCGAGATTTTCTCGAATTGAGTTGTCCCCGGGCTGTGATTGCTTTGGCTCTTCGATTGTTTGTATTCGTCGAAGGTCTCTGAGCATTTTTCTTTTCTTTTCCCTTTTTCCCCTCTCTCCTTTTTCTTTTTTTCCTCTCATTTTCCCTTTTTTTTTTTTTTTTTTTTAAATATATATCCCTCCCCTTTTTGATTTGATTTGAAAATGCAACAGAGCAGAGCAAGCACAACCTTTGTCTTGATCTCTTCCCCTTCTGTCTTGAGGCCTCGGCCTTCGTCGTTGCTGCTTCTTCGGTGATAGTCCTTAGCGATCTCCTGGTGACCTTTTCCGTCTCCTTCGTCGTGAACTTGAACTTGGCGTGCTTTTACTTCCGGCTGGCAATTTTAGTTGAAACTGCTCTTTGGCTCCCGGGGTATGATTGATATTGACGGTTTGGGGGAGTGATGACATATATGGTGGAAAGAGGGAAGAAACGAAAAAAGTGGAGAAAATCGTAAAAGCCCCACGTCATTTTATAGCTATCCCATGTCTAATGACGCATGTACCCTGGATATTATGCGAACTCAACTAGTATCTAGTCAGGCTCTTACACTCATGAAGGATAAGACGTGACGGCTCAAAGATGCTTACCGGGATTTGTTTGTGACTGCTTACGTCGGAGCAAACCGCGGATATAAGAGCAAACAGGTAATATCATGCATGGCACGTAACTTGGATAGATGCTGGAGTTAACAGAGGGATTAAATATTCCTAACCTATGTTGTGCATGAAAATGCTTATGAAAGTAGTATGCTTTTGTTTGAGCCGGGCTAAAGAGGGATTTTTGATTGATTTTTGATTTTTGATTGATTGATGATTTGATTGCCGGATGGTTTGATGGCCAGATGTTTGATTGCTGGATGTTTGATTGCTAGATGGTTTGATGGCCAGATGTTTGATTGCTAGATGGTTTGATTGCCGGACGTTTGATTGCTAGAATGTGGGGGACGACTTATTTGCAACGTTCTAACGAGGACCTAAGGTTGCCCCCCAGTGGGCTAGACGACCGTACTCGACTTAAAGCTAATCAAAGCGAGCAAGAATAAAAACAAATTTAAATAAAGGGAAAAGAAAGAGGGACTCCCCTGAACCGCGCAGCGGGGCTGCGCGGGCGTCTTCCACAAGCTCCCTGCGGATGATAGCGAGATGCTTCCCGTCCCTGTGAGATGCAGAGGGGAAAACGGAAGGGGAAATTAATTTGAAAACAAAAATGAGATAAGTTCAGGGATTCTCCCTTCCTTTAACTCGACTTTTCGAGGGTTCCCATGACGTGGTCCTAATCCTGGGACGCCTTGCTTTGATTGGTTTCTTTTTAGCTGTTTTGCGGGTACTGCCGATCCGAGCCGTAGCGAGGACGAGATCTGCATTCGGTTCAATTGCTTGCCGGTCCTGTTGGACCTTCGCTGATTGGCTTCGTGGTTGCTCGGGGATAGAGGGGATAACCCTCTGTCCCCGTGATGTGCAGCGGGGCGGCAAGGGTGTATGCTTACCGTTCTTCTGCAGGCAACGAATTGGGGGCGACCTAGTTCCTGAAAAAGACAAGGCGATGACAAATGAGGAGTAAATGCAAGGCAATGTTTAGCAAAAGTAGTGTGATTTGATGAGTGTTAAGCTCTCCCTTTTAGATGGGCTATCCGTGAGTCATCGCGGTGTGACTTGCATCGGATGGGCTTTGGGATTTTGGTCCAACGTTTAGTCCTTTGAGATCGATTATTTGCGATGCCGGCTGCGCCGGTAGCACTGCGAGGAAAAGAAATCTCACTTTAGATGGTGATGGTTTGTCTTAAAACCTTTCCTGATTCGCTCTTGAAGGTGGCCTGCTACGGCAATTCAACAGCTCCTACGAGCGGAACTCTCTGGTTCTATCGTGATGACGAGCTGAGGCGTGAGACCTTACGTCCCTGCAAAACTGAAGAATGATTAGTGGCGTTAGTCTAAGTGACGCGTCTTGCATCCCGAGCTACTCCTGGGGATCCATCCATGCCATGCCTCCTTTTGTCATCTCACAATTTTAAGAAAAAACAGGGGACAACAAATTTTAAAACAAAGCATCTCTTGAAAAAACTTATTTTATTCATTTCAGGACAAATGTTTGTGCTAGATTGTCATGATAAAACCCTATGTCCTTGGTCTGCCCGGACGCTCTGTCCACGATGCTTCAGGCGAAGTATCTCTTGACTGCATCAGCATTTACCGGTTTCGGGAGATCGTCTCCATCCATGTTGGTAAGCATTAGGGCACCCCCTGAGAATGCACTTTTGACCAGGTACGGGCCCTCGTACCTTGGGGCCCACTTTCCTTTGCTGGCCTCCTGATGAGGGAGAATTTTCTTTAGCACTAAATTCCCAGCCTCGAATTTGCGAGGTCGCACTTTCTTGTTATAAGCGTTGACCATTCTTTGCTGATATAATTGCGCATGGCAGATAGCGGCCAAGCGCTTTTTGGGAAAGAGGTTCAGCTGCTCGTACCTCACTCTCGCCCAATCAGATTCTTCTACTTCAGATTCTGCCAGGATTCTGAGAGAAGGAATTTCTACCTCGAGGGGAATTAAGGCTTCCATGCCGTAAACTAATGAGTAGGGAGTTGCCCCTGTGGACGTACGGGTTGCTATCCGATAAGCATGTAGTGCGAAAGGAAGCATGTCGTGCCAGTCTTTGTGAGTGATTACCATCTTTTGGATAATCCTCTTCAGGTTCTTGTTTGCTGCTTCGACTGCGCCATTCATCTTTGGTCGATATGGTGATGAGTTTCGGTGCTTCACCTTCCAACGTTGGCAAAGATCATCAATCATCTTTCCGTTGAGATTGGTGCCGTTGTCCGTGATGATGGTTTCTGGGACCCCATGACGGCAAATGATATTTCTCTCAATGAATCGCGTGGTGGTTTTCTGAGTGATGTTAGAGTAAGAGGTGGCCTCTACCCATTTGGTGAAATAGTCGATTGCTACGAGGATGAAGCGATGGCCATTAGAGGCTGTTGGATGAATTTGGCCGATGATGTCGATTCCCCACATTGCAAAAGGCCAAGGCGACGTCATGCTGAAGAGAGGGGCTGGAGGGACGTGGAGATGGTCCGCATAGATTTGACATTTGTGGCACTTCCGAAAATAGCTGATGCAATCTCGTTCGATGGTGAGCCAAAAATAACCTTGCCTCATTATCTGGCTGGCCATCATGTGCCCACTTGCGTGTGTGGAACAAACCCCTTCGTGGATCTCTGCTATGATTCTCTTTGCCTCGGTCATGGTGACGCAGCGAAGCAAAGCTCCATCAGCTCTCCTTTTATATAGAACCTCGCCGTCGAGGTAGAAGTCTAGTGCTAAGCGTTGGAGGGTCTTTTTGCTAACCCGGCTTACCCCCGGTGGGTACTCCCGGTTTCTGATGAACTGTACTAGGTCATAGAACCATGGCTTGCCGTCAGGTTCCTCTTCCAAGGCGACACAACATGCCGGAGTTTCCTTTACTTCCACTCTCAATGGTTGGAGCATTACTCCGCATTCTAACTTAAACATTGAGGCCAACGCGGCTAATGCATCTGCGAAGCGGTTCTTTTCTCTGTCGACTCGGTCGAATTCGGTTTCCTCGAATTCCCGTGTGAGTTGGGTGAGTAGCCTTTGATAAGGGATGAGCTTGGAATCCCGTGTCTGCCATAGATCCTGGACTTGATAGATGACGAGTGCTGAATCGCCGAAGATTTGGAGCTTCTTTACTTTTAAGTCGATGGCTGCTGTCAGACCACTGATGCATGCCTCATACTTGGCGACGTTATTGGTGCATGGGAAGTTCAATTTGCATGCTATGGGGAATTGACGGCCATCTGGGGCTATGACCACGGCTCCCACTCCCTTGCCCGAGAGGTTCACCGCACCGTCGAAGAACATGGTCCACCAATCGTCTTCTCGGAGATTTTCTGTGATCTCATCTTCAATCATTATGATGTCCTCATCGGGGAAGTCGAAGCTCAATGACTCGTACTCGTCCGAGGCATGATCGGCCAAGTGATCGGCGAGGGCGCTTGCTTTAACCGCTTTCTGAGTCACATAGATGATCTCGTGCTCAGCTAATAAGACTTGCCATCTACAAATACGACTTGACAGGTACGGCTTTTCGAAAATGTATTTCAAGGGGTCCATGCGAGAGATTAGCCAAGTCGTGTAATACAACATGTACTGCCGGAGCCTTCGGGCGTACCATGCTAGGGCGCAACAAGTTCGTTCCAACATAGAGTAACGCATCTCATATTCGTTGAATTTTTTGCTGAGGTAATAGATGGCTTGTTCATGCCTTCCGGACTCGTCTTGCTGTCCCAAAACGCAACCCATGGCGCTAGCCGTGACTGTCATATACATGAGAAAAGGCCGTCCTGGCGTCGGAGGAACTAGTACTGGCGGGTTTTACAGATACGTCTTGATTTTCTCGAAGGCTTCCTGGCAGTCTTCGTCCCATTCTGCATCTCCGTGCTTCCTTAGCATTTTGAACATCGGCTCGCAAGTAAGTGTTAACTGGCTGATAAAGCGAGCGATGTAGTTGATGCGCCCTAAAAAGCTTCTTACTTCCGTTTTGGTGCTGGGAGCGGGTAGCTCCTGAATGGCTTTTATCTTATCAGGATCCACTTCTATGCCTTTGTTGTTGACGATGAATCCCAATAACTTCCCGGAAGTCACTCCGAAGGTACACTTAGCTGGGTTTAGCCGTAGCCGAAATTGCCTCAACCTTTCGAACACCTTTCTCAGGATGTCTACATGATCTTGCGTGCCGCGAGACTTGGCTATCATGTCGTCGACATATATTTCCAATTCTTTATGCATCATGTCGTGGAAAAGGGTGACAGCAGCACGTTGGTACGTGGCTCCTGCGTTCTTTAATCCGAAGGGCATCACTTTGTAGCAGAAGGTTCCCCAGGGCGTGATGAAGGTCGTCTTTTCACTGTCCTCGGGCGCCATCTTGATCTGATTGTACCCCGAGAATCCGTCCATGAAAGAGAACATGTCATTTCTGGCGGCACTATCTACCAAGATGTCGATATGGGGAAGAGGGAAGTCGTCTTTAGGGCTAGCTCGATTGAGATCCCGAAAGTCCACGCACATGCGAACCTTCCCATCTTTCTTAGGCACTGGCACTATGTTGGCGATCCATTCTGGGTACTCCGCAACTCTCAAAAAACCCGCGTCTAGTTGCTTGGTAACTTCTTCTTTGATTTTCAGAAGGATGTCTGGATGCATCCTCCGAAGTTTTTACTTGACAGGCTTAAACTCAGGTTTTAACGGAATACGATGCTCAACTATCCCGGGATCAAGACCTGGCATGTCGGCGTATGACCATGCGAATACATCGGAGTAGTCCTTGAGGAGAGAAATCAACCTTTCTCTCTGAGTCGTATCCAGGGTTGTTCCGATCTTGACCAGTTTTTGACTCTCATTGCTTGCCCCCAAGTTTACTTCGTCCAATTCCTCCCGATGAGGGGTTATTTCCTTTTCTGAACTTTCTAGTAAACGGGTCAGTTCGTCGGAGACTTTGGCCTTGTCTTCGGTCGTAGCGATGATTTCTTCGCTAGTAAAGACATAGGTTTTATCAAGACAATCCGAACTAACACTCATCCTGAAATTAAAAGCGCGAAAAAAAGAGATGCGTAAAATGAAAATTTGCATATATAGTGATTTTTAACAAAAGGGAACAGGAGTCCCTACAAAAATGTTTTCGTAAGAAAACGTGCCAAAAACATATATATATATTTTTCAAAATGAGAAATTACGGAGAGACATCCGGAAGCATGGTGATGGTCCAGTTGCCCACAGACTCCCCTGACTTCTTAACGAAAATGACTGAACCAGGCGACGATCCTTCTTCTCCTAGAGTGCAGATACGGAGGTCTGATACCCTGATTGGATTTTCATTGATGGTTTCAGCGGCGAAGGGGAACGTGGTTCTGATATGGGGAATCGGCATTTTGCCCTCTGGCGCAGAACGTCCAAATAGCTTAGCCAGCTGCTTTTCTTTCTTTTCTTGGGCGATCCTGGTGAAATCGGCTTTGCTGGGTTGGTACCCTAACCCAAATCGATCTCCGAAGCTCTTCGGAGGCGCCCAGCCTTTCGATCCTTGTAACTCGGCCCCGAGCCGTTTTCCTAATTGGAAGCTTCCCTCTAGTGTTGACTTAGTGGTTGTTTCGGCTACCCCCGATTTTGAGGCTTCGCAAATGGGGGATCCCTCCTCGATCCAACCCGCGTTGACGATTTCAAAGGCTTGGAAGGAACTCTCCAGGGTTTCGGTAGTTTCGATGTAAGGCACGGATGCATGCTTGGCCAAGATCAAGGCTTCTTCGGCCTTTATCGTGATGAGGGCATTGTCTTTGACGTATTTGAGGCACTGATGCAAGGAAGAGGGGACGGCTCCCGCTGAATGGATCCAAGGCCATCCTAGAAGCATGCTATAAGCGGGTTGGATTTCCATGATCTGGAATGTCAAGATAAAAGGGTGGGGCCCGATGACCATATCCAACTCAATGTTCCCGATGATCTCTCGAGTGGTGTCATCGAAAGCCCTAGCCATCATTCCGCTAGGTTTTATGAGGGAGTAATCGACCGGCAGCTGTTCAAGGACATGCCTGGGCATGACATTAAGTGCGGACCCATTGTCGATTAGGGCCTTTGCTATGACGTGTCCCTTACATTCCACCGTGATGTATAGGGCCTTGTTGTGATCTCTTCCCGAGGGGTCGATCTCTTCTTCCGAGAAGGAAATGCTGCTTAAGGCTTGGATCCTTCCGACAAGGTTTTCCACCCCTTCTGTGGTGATATCCTTAGTCACGAAAGCTTGTTTCAAGACTTTTAAGAGAGCTTGGCGATGCGGCTCTGAAGTGAGGATCAGCTCCATGATGGAGATACGAGCTGGGGTTTTCTTTAGCTGTTCGATGATGCTGAACTCGCTCTATTTCATGATCTTGAGGAACTCGGCTGTCTCGTCCTCAGTTACAGGTTTGCTCAAACCTTGCGTCTCTTCTACTATCTCTTCGCGGATCACAGGGTCTTTCCCTTTGGCTTGTCATTGCTTTTCTACTTCCTCCGAGATATAACATCTTCCGGTGCGAGTCATGCCCCCGATATGAGAGGCTTCACCGATAGTGAGTGTTGTTGGTGCGACTGCAGGAGGGGTGGTGACCACCGTGTATCCGTAGTTGAATGGGACCGCGTGTAAGTCCCGGCTGGGAGTATTCACAGCTAATGTGAATACTACTTTGCGTGGGATCGTGGCTGCCTCCCCTGCCTGGGCCACGTATTCGAAGGGGTAAGGTGCTGGTGGATTGTCCTCGATGACGTTGATGGCTCCTTGGGTTTCCCCTTTTGTTTGAATGATCCCGAATGTTGCGAGTTGCTTGACTTTTTGCCGAAAAAGTCTGCAATCCTGGATGTCATGCTTGCTTTCCCCTTGGCAGAATAGGCATTGGTTCTGACTATTCCCTGGGAATGGCAGATAAGCGTTGTTGGCTAATGCGAAGAACAATTCTTCATTGGGTACTTCCCCCATCGACAGGTGAGAAAGGTCAATTCCAATGGAAGAAATGTCGCTCATCCCAGGATTATGGTGCGGTAGAGGACTGGTTGTCATATCAGGACCCCTTGTCAAACCTTTGGACGAGATTCGTCCTTCTTTGGTTAGGTGCTCGACCTTCTCTCTAAAGTCGTAACAGTTTTCCAAGGAGTGTCCTCGGGTTCCGGCGTGATATTCGCAGCTATCCTTTGGATCATACCAGCTAGGGTAAGGAAGGGATTGAGGCGAGAGTGGGGATGGTGTAATCTGCCCGTCTGCCAAAAGGCTTGCGTAGATCTCTTTCAAAGGAAACGGAGGAAGCGACCATGTCGGTGAAGGGTATGACTCGGAGTCTGAGGATTCCCAAGAAGGTAGTAAGGGCACTGTGCTAGAATAGGAAGGTGGTGCCGAATACCTGACGAGGTAATCGAACTTCCCGGAAGGTTGGCCCAAGGTGTCAATCTCGCGGTCGCCTTCGTCGCGGCGCGCGGAGAACCGCTTGCACGATGAAGTCGATCCTTTCTTCTGGACCATTTGGAGTGGGGTTCCATTGGCGTTATGCGGGATAGGAAATCCATCTCCGATCGTGTTGATGGATCCTTCCCCAGGGGTCACTTTCTGGGTTTGTATTACCCCGAGACTCGAGAGTTGTCTCACCTTTTCTGCGAACGACTTGCAGCTTCGGATCTTATTACCGTCGCTTCCTTTGCAGTACATGCAGTGACTCGGATTGCCCTCTGAGTATAGCACATATCCCTCTCGAGCTAAGGCCTGGAAAAGCTGTTCTTGTAGCCAACTCGATGCGGAAGATAAATGGTCGTTGCTTTCTCCTGCCGAGATGGCATTCACCCCTCCCTTTCCTTGGGAATGATTGGGAAGAGGGTTGGTGGATGTGTTGGGTCCTTTTGCTAATCCTTCGAAAGATACCCATCCACTTTTGATCAAGTGATGGACCTTTGCCTTGAATGCGAAGCAATTTTCCAGAGTGTGACCTGGGGCTCCAGCGTGATATTCGCATCTTGCGTTGTGATCATACCACTTTGGGTAAGGAGGCAATTGAGGCTGAGCCGGAACCGGTACGATCTGTCCGGCCGCCAGGAGATGTTTGTAGATTTCTCCTGCAGGGAGAGGGAGAGGAGGTGGAGGCTCTCGGTTCCACCGATTGTTGGTCGTGTTTTGGTTATTTGGGTCTTTTGGTGGGTTATATGGTTTGGGTTGCATAGGTTGTGATGTTTGCACTGGAGGTGGTAGGAAATGAGTAGGATTTTGAGGTAGGATATTAGCGATTGGTGGTGAATTAAAAGGAAAGGAGGTGGGTTGATATAGTGACGCCGGCTGATACGGCGGTGGTACCAAATAAGGCGGTGGTGGCGGAAACGGCTGCCCCTGATTAACTTGGGGAGCAACAAATCCGACGTCCCTTTTCACGACTGATGCTTTCTTTGGTACGGACTCTGGTGTTGGATGCGTGATTCGCCCAGACTTAATCCCTTGCTCGACTCTTTCGGCAATTAGGACCATGTCGGAGAAGCTGTTTGAGGGGTTCAAGATCAGGTAGGTGTAGTAGGGAGCTTTGAAGATGTGCAAGAAAATCGACAAGAGTTCCTTGTCGCTTAAGGGTGGAGAGATTCTCGAAGCCAACTCTCTCCATCTTTGTGCATAGGTCTTCACGGACTCGCCGATTTTCTTTTCCAGATTTTGCAGGTCGGCGCGGTCAGGAGCCACCTCCATGTTGAATTTGTATTGTCGGTAGAAGGCATCGGACAGGTCTCTCCACGTCCTGATCCTGGCTCTGTCCAGCCCCATATACCAAGTTAGGGCGTGCTTGGTCAAGCTTTCTCGGAATAGATGGATCAACAACGGTTCGTTGTGGATCATCTCTGTCATCTTGTTGCAGTATGCTCTGAGGTGGGTCTTCGGGCATTCTACCCCAGTATATTTTTCGAAGTCCGAGATCTTGTACTTCGGAGGTATGACGATCCCGGGGACCATGCACATATCGGCGGGGCCGGTAGGGTCAAATGGATCAACCCCTTCAATTGCTCAGAGCCTCTCCTCGAGAAGATTCAGTCGATCCCCTTTCGGTTGCTCGGCCCCAATGGGGTTAGAACCGAAGGGTAGCGACAGTCCTGATGAGAACTGCGGTTGCGCTGGGTTGAAAGTGAGGAGCTGAGTTCCCATAGGTCCGGGAACCGTGCTCGGAGGAATAGGAGGGAGATACAGGTCCTCTGGGTGGGCCTGGCTCTTGCTGGGGTCCCCAGCAGGGTTGATTGAAAGGTACTGAAGCGACGGGGAGATCTCTTCACCCGCCTTAGCTGTAGGATTTGCAGTGATGGGTACTGTGAAGGGATTATCCCATCTCCAATGGCCCGGGGGACCAGAAAGTGGCAGGAGTACGGAAGGTCCTGCGACGGTGAGCGAAGAGTGAGGTCCTTTTGTTTGAGGGAGATCAAAACCCGGTGGTACTTCGGCGACAGCTTCATCTCTTTCCTTTTCGGCCCTGGTGGCTCTTTCTGTAGTGATCCTAACTTGCTCCTCTAACTCCGTGATTCTAGCCATTAGTGCTTCATCGGTCTTGGCCGGTTCAGTCATTTTTCGTTTTTGAAGTCTAGTTAGGGGGAGCCTGTGCGGAGTAGCTTGCTTTCGAGGAGCTATTGTGAACCTGAAAAAGGGAAAAACACAGAAAAAGTAAATACAAGTGAGGATATAGAGGTGATATGCAATCTCGAGGCCTCCACGTTGCTCATTCATTTTCCGGCCACACTTTCACTTGATATTTCCAAGGAGGTCGGTGAGGCGAGGAATCCCAGTGGTTGACAAGATACGACAGAAGCCTCTATACATTCCCCCGATATGAAGCAAACCTGAGATGCTAACGGCGAAACCCAAATCAGCATGGGCAACCAATGCCGCCATGCTAGGAAGATCTCTTTCATACTGTGCTTGCAAATGACGTAGGGCCTGACGCCTGGTGAACCCAACCGAGGGGAGGGATGACAATCAATGCCATGAACTTGGAGGTCGTGATAAGCTAAGAGGACAAAGCCACGAGTGGGCAATATTTGGCTGTTTTTTTTTTTTTTTTTTTTTTTTGAATGTTTGGTCTGATTTTTTGGTTCTTTGGGTGAAACGACTGTGTTTATCCCGGAGGGATTTTCTCTTTCTTTTTGTGATAGTCTTTTGAGTTGCGTTTGGATGGATAATTGATATGGAAAAAATGAGGCGATTTTAATAAATATCCGAAAGAGTACGACTTTATTAAAAGTGTTTACAAAAAGTATGGTAAACTTGCTAAATTTATCAAAAATGGCTAAGATAGGTGGAATCAGGGGTCCTAGCTAAAAAGAAAAGATTTGCCGATATCCGAGCCTTTCCCTGAAGGTGTCATTCCTGGGCGTCTGAGTCTTCTTGTTCCTGCCAAAGGTACTCCATTGAAGCCAACTCCCCTTTCTTCATCTCTATCTCAGCCTCTAAAGCGGCAATTCGGCTTTGTAGTGTCTGATCGTTGAAACTCCGTTCCCCGAAAATATCAAGTGAAAGTAGTGTATGTGCCGACATGTCGAATGAGCAAAATGGGTCCTATGGGACAAAAATAAGATTTTAAATGCAAAGTAACCTGCACGTGTCAGAAAATTTACAGTTCGTATAACAGAAAAATCACGTCAATATGCCACGACAAACAGGTATAATCATGATGCACGTGCTGGGGCTCTGATTCCGACATTTCTAACTGGCTTGAATGGTTCCCGGATGATACCATGAAAAGGTCCCTAAAGTGTCGTCCAGTCGCCCGATTCCTTGTGAAATCGTATAACCTTTCGACTGGCTTTAGGGGTTCATCCGAGTTGGGATTGGTGAACACTACCCAGGACATGTGTCCTAGGGCGTCACTACTACCCTCCTATTTTGGTAATTGTCCCTTGGGTGTAGGGCGCTATGAAATGCATATGACAATTGATAAAGCAAATAAATAAACAGGCCAACAATTGATCAAAGCAAATAAACAAATAAAACACCTCTCTAAAAAGATAAAACCGGCTCCGACCCTAATGTCCCCAGTGAAGTCGCCAAACTGTCGCGCTTCGGAAATTTAAAAATTCGCGAGTGTGCAACAAAATTTGAGACCTTCAGATGCTTGGCGTAAAAGGGACGCCTAGCAGCATGCAATGAAGTCGCCACCCTAATTTGGTTGCTAGGCTTAGGGAACCCTAATCGTCATGGCATAGGAAATATAATAAGTAAAAAACTAAAGGCACAAAAAGGGGTCTGGACCCCAGACAAAGGTTCGGGGTCGTATTATGGTCTCGGGAAGGTGTTAGGCACCCGAGTCACATCCGAAAACGGTTACCGGTTGATGAGAGAGGTGTTTAAAAAGGTGCTTGAAAAATGCATTTTTGAAAAAGGGGGCCCTCAGAGGAATCGTCACTTTAGCCTTTTTTACAATCGGGACCGTTCAGGAATAATAAAAAGATCTTTCGGATGGGGTTACCGTTTATCAAGATCGATCGATTATTCTTGACCGTAACGTGATGGGACTGAATTTTCCGTAAGGCTGAATGAACGCCCTCTTTTTTCATCATCGGGTCATGCATGATTAACCTAATTACTACGTGATTCTAACATGGATTGCTAACAGAGTACCAATTTAAATGATAGGTTTTTGAAGTGAAAAAAAACTGAAGTGGGATCGAAAGTCCCCATGTACATGCAGTCAATACAAGCAAGAATTTGAAATCAGATGAACATAGTATTTTAAGCACGTCTTTAAACACGTTGTTCATGTGGGTTGATTTTAATTCTAGCAGTTCTATATATCATGCATACAGTTGATATTTGCAAAAAGCATCGAATAAATAAAAAGGACTTGTGTGGCGTACTTTCGAGCGAAGCTTGAAATTAACCTACAAAAGGAGAGTGTTAGTGATAGCTCGAGAAATAAATAAACCATTTTATGAGTGCGAAAATTTAAATGACAGTTGATTGCGTACGAGAAATGATGGATTTCACGCATACGGAAATTAAATGCCGAGTTGATTGCATGCGAAAAATGATGGATTTAACGCATACGAAAATTAAATGCTGAGTTGATTGCCTGCGAAAAATGATTGATTTTACGCATACGAGAATTTAAATGCGAGGTTGATTGCATGCGAAAAATGATGGATTTTAAGCATACGAGAATGAAATGCTGAGTTGGTAAGTGCAGGAGATTAAAAGAGTTGATGATTTGCAGAAATTTTAATGATTGATACTGCAGAAGATTAAAGCAATTGATATTGCAGAAATTTAAAGCAGTTGATATTGCGGAAAATAAACAATTGATATTGCGACCGACCATGTAGGCGGTATTGAATTTAAATTGCTGAAAGTAAATTGCGGAAATTTAAAGTGCGGAAAATTAAACAGTTGATAAGTGCGACCGACCATGCAGGCGGTATTGAATTTAAATTGCCGAAAGTAAATTGCGGAAAATTAAAGTGCGGAAAATTAAACAGTTGATAAGTGCGACCGACCATGTAGGCGGTATTGAATTTAAATTGCCGAAAGTAAATTGCAGAATTTAAAGTGCGGAATTTAAACAGTTGATAAGTGCGACCGACCATGTAGGCGGTATTGAATTTAAATTGCCGAAAGTAAATTGCAGAATTAAAGTGCGGAAGAGTAAAGTGCGGAAAATTAAACAGTTGATAAGTTGCGGAAAGATTTCCAGCAGTGTGCGAAAAATTAAAGCAGTTGAATATTTACGAAAATTAAAATGCGACCGACCATATAGGCGGTATTGAATTTAAATTGCTGAAAGTAAATTGCTGAAATTTAAAGTGCGGAAAAGTAAAGTGCGGAAAAGTAAACAGTTGATAATTTGCGGAAGGATTTCCAGCAGTTTTGCGAAAAATTAAAGCAGTTGAATATTTACGAGAATTAAAATGCGACCGACCATGTAGGCGGTATTGAATTTAAATTGCTGAATATAAATGACTGAAGCTAAATAATATGAAAATAAATATTACGATAAGAAATGAGCAATTCGTATATAAAAATAGTTTAAATAACAAGTTGTCGCGAGAATGAGCATACGAAAAATATGAACACGGAAATGACGCATGTGAGCATTTGAATCAGGTACAAACTTTTAAAGCATGGTATACGACTATTTAATTTTGTGCATAAATATTTAATCATGGTATATAAATATTTAAGCAAAGCGAAATAATAAACAAGTATTTAAATTTGAACAAGTAAATAATGATTAATTAAATATGGTATACGAATTAAATTAAACATTACATACGAGCATGAAATGAAATGATGTTAAAAACGACTCGAATGCTTGACGAAAATTGCTTGGGCCGGGCCCGCATGCAAGATTTAAATCAAATTGGGCTAGGAATGAATCCTAGCCCATGACAACAATTAAAGGCAAGATGGGCTTGGCTTAAGCCAAGGCCCATCAGTGCCTTAATTTTCAAGAGGGACGGGCTTGGCCCGTTCCCTATCTTCTTCTTCCTCGCAAGAACAGCATGGTTGTTCTTGCTTTCCACGTCGCCGGCGCTGTGGCCGGCGACTCATGCAACAAAACCAGGCGACCAACTCGCCTGGTTCTTGGCCCGAAAGAGCCACTCCCCTCCACCATTGCAACCATGCGATCACAGCCCGAAAAGGGTCACAAAAACAGTAGGTTTTTTAGGGGAACGAATGGGTGCATTTTGACGTTAATTAATGAAACAATTAAACTAAGCTAAGATAATTTAGATGGGTGTTAGCATGGTAGAATTAGGTCGAAAACAAAGTGATCGCAGCAAGCTTTAGTGATAAATTAATTGACTAAGTTCTAAACGGAATTTAAAAGAAAAACGGGAGCAAGAACGCTCATCGTGCTGCGGCTGCGTACGGACGACGGCGAGGAACGGGAATGAGGGTGAGTGAATGGGGCTTAGGAGTACATGAGTTGGCCAGGAAAATGGAGAGGGAGTAGCGGGTTTTTTTGCAAAATTCTCGGCCCGTTTTGCTCGAAGGATGGCTTGCTATTTATAGGCAAAATCGCGTGGGAGGAGGGACGCCGGAGCTGCGCGTGGTGGCCGGCTGGTCACGGTGGCAAGGCTAGGGGGAGGCGTGATGATGGCGGAGGGCTAGGGGCTAGGGAGCAGTTGGCTCGGGCGAGGACTTGCTTCGCTGCACGTCCCTGGCACTGTGCATGTGCATTATGCACATTAAATTGTCAACCGTTGATCTGGTTGACTTTCTTTGGTTGACCAGATCAACGGTTGAGATCAAAGGCCTTTAAGTCTCATTTAAATGGCCTCGAGCCGAGTCTCGCGGGCAAACGTTTTGAATTTTCGAGCCGAAGGTATCCGAGCGTAGAGAAAAATATGACGGGTTTAACTGTATACAGCGACTGATGAGAATTTTTCGTTTAACGTGTTTATTTTCGCGTTCAAAAACGTGAAACGTTTGAACGGAAAAATAAAGACGTTACGCCGAAATTTGCACGAAACGCTGAAGACCGTTGCGAGCAGAAAAAAAGCTAGCAACTAGTTGGTGGAAAACATTTTAAAGTCGAGCTATTGTCCGAGCAAACTTACTCGGGTACAATAAAAGCTCGAATGAAAATAATAATAAAATAATAAAAATACTAAAAAATGCGCTAAAATATAAAAAATCCTAAAATTCATGCTAAAAATATTAATGATAATAATAATGAAAATACATGCCGAAAAATTAAAAATGCGATTTCGAAAGCTAACGATGATGCAAAAATGCAACGAAACACCTAAAAATGCTAGCGACATTAAATCAACTGAAAATGACTGTAAATTAGCTGAATAACAGAAATGCTAAAATTAAATAAAAATGGCGTCAAAATTCGGGTATCAACACTTCCTAAGACTTCTTTTTAGGTGTTCAATTCCCACATCATTTGAACTTACATTGTCCACTGTTATTATGAGAACTTTTGAAATACCACAATCATTCAAGCATTCACCTACAGTTTGACTCATTACAAGACCTGTATGTCCATCAATTTGGTAAAAGTTTATGACTCTTTTTACACAATTTCCAATCATCATAAATGAAGTGAGTTGTTAGAGACATGTAGGAAAGGTTTTGACATTATGTCTAGGTATCAGTTGTAAGATAGACTCTAAAAGATAGATTGACAAACATCTTTTATAAGTTTCTCCTCTCCTCAATAAAAATACTATAACAATCTCTAGTGATGGTAGTGCGAGAAGGAACTACAAATAGAGGTTACATTTCATGACAAAATTCTATTACTGCCTCATTCTCTACATGCCTGAAAAGGTAATTCAGCTGTTATGATCATCCTTGCAAGTTTATTCCTACATTTTTTTTATCAAACGACCATTGATCATGTAAACCCTTTTGACCATTATTTTCATCCCTTTTAGGATCATTAACATTCCCTAGGTTACTCTTTTTATAATCAGTACTAGTGTCATTTCCTGATGTAGAAGTAATAAGTAGTGTTATCAGAACCGGACGGGACTAGTTGGTCCGGCCGGTTCAACCGTGATTTTAGTTTTTTGGTTTGATTCAGCAATCGGACCGGAAATGCATGTGACCTGGGTTCAACTGGTCGACCCGGCCGGTTTTTTGACAAACAGCGACCCGGCCGGTTCGATGAGCCACGGGTAAATGACGCCGGTTTTACACAACCAGTGTCGTTTTGTAAGTAAAACACTATCTCCTCCTCCTTCACTTCATTTCTTCTCTTCGTGTTCATTCCTAGCAAAAATGGTTTCATAATTTGAAAAAAAGAAGGAAGAAAGTAATAGACAAGCTCGCAAAAGATATCCTCCTGGCCTCCATTCTCTGATCTCTTCAACTCATGGGGAGAATAATAGCCTAATTATCAGAGAAGAAGAAAGTTGAAGAAGACAATAAAAAGAGCAGATCTATAAGAACCTCAACAAATTTAAGGCGATTATGTTTCAATGCGAGAAAATAAAGAAAAGGAAAGGATGGAATGTATTGTGGACTGAATTGAGTGCGGCTGCCTTGATTCTGGAATGTGGTCATGCACTTTTTTAGGGTTTCTTTTGTTTTGTAAATCAAAGTTATCTTGGGCTTAGGCCCATATGTTTTAACTTAATGAACGTTGGGACTTGGGTGGCAACAATACGAGATTTTTTAATTTTTTTATTTTTAGTAAATATATAAATTTTACAGTAAAAAGTTATGAGGGTGATGTTTTTAATAAAATAGACATACTCTATCATTTTTATGAAACTATTGTTGTCAATCTAATATATGAAACTATTGTTGTTAATTTATTGATTTTTTTTTTTATGTTTTATTTGATAATACTAGAGTTGAACCTTCAAGATGTGCTTGATGATGAGAATGATGAAAATGAAGGAATTGAAAGTGGATTTTTTATTGAAGACATTTTCGAAAATGCTAGTGGCTCAACTTCTCAACTTGTTACCAATCCATGGAATTAACAATTTTATAATTTGGATATTTAAGTGTGTTTGAAACTTTGAACTTTGAATATCATTTCATTTGAATGTTGAATTGTTTCTTTATTTTTAACTTTTGATCTACTTGATATTTTATTTTCATATATTATAAAATGTTACAGTATAAAAATCGGTCGGTTCAATCCAGTTTAATCCGGTTTAATCATCTAAGATTAAACAGTTCAATGTGTGAACGATTCAAAATGGTTCAACATCTACAATCCGGTTGAACTCGGTTGAACCCGGTTGAACCAGAAATTTTTCATTTCTGGTTCTGATAACTATGGTAATAAGAGCCTGACAATAAAAACACTTTGCTCTTAAGGGATCCTCATGTTCCATGTAATATTTCCACACCCCTGACCTATTTCTTTTGTTAGTTTCAGATATAGGGATAAATATTTTTGAGGTACTTGAGAAAATGATGAGGACAAAAATCTTCAAGTATTTCATTCATGACTGAAACCGGATGAGCTATATCAGTGTCATCCAAAGATTTGGTGTTATTTCCCATACTTAACATTTAATAAACAAATAAAAATAAAGCTTGTAAACACTACAAAGATAAATATTATGATTGTAAAACTACTCAGAATTTATCCGTATCAGATTAGAACCATTTATTTACCTTCAAATATAATCGATTTAGTCAGATGGCCTCCAAAAGTGGTAGTTTGGAGGAGTTTGATGGATGCCCTTCCTTCTTCTCCCAAAGAGCCATGCACGCTTGTTTTTTTTTAGTAATACTCTCTCTTATGATCTTATCAAACTTGTAAACACACTTTTTTCAACAAACTTATAACTTCTCTATTTTACCTTAAGACCATCAGCAGCAGGGTGTTAAAGGAAGGACTTTTGGGTGCAACAGGGGAGTTTTGGAGGATCAAATGCCGCGTAGGATAGTTCAGGTACCAAATTTGGTACCGGATTTTTCTGACAGTGGGACCCCCACTGTCAATTTTTTTTTAAAAATAAAATAAAATAATGCGGTGGGCCAATGGCAGCGCGCCACGCGTGTGCAGCGCACGCGTAGCGCGCTGCCATTGGCCACCGCATTATTTCTTCCCCCCTCCCCCCTCATTTTTTAAATGGGTTTTTTTATAATAAATACTAAAAATAATTTTATAAAAAATATACCATTATTTTTAATTTTTTGAGATATATAAATTGAGACTTGGTTTGTATTATTTGGACACAAAAAAATCAGAGTTTTTTACATTTTTTTTTCATTTTCTTCTTTTTTAAATGCCTTTTTCATAATAATTACTCAAAATAATTTAAAAATATATACCATTATTTTTATTTTTTGAGATCTATAAATAGAGCTTCTGTTTGTGTCATTTGGACACCAAAACAAATCTGAGTCTTTTGCAATCTTTAAGCTCTTTCATGGATCCTTCACAAAATTATAATTTTTTTCCAAATTACAACTACCCTAACCAAGCTCAAAATCCAAATATGCGACCTCCGAACACAAACATTCAATGCCCAAAAAATCCTCAGAATATGGGGATGCAACCTAATTTGGCATGCAATACCCGTATAATCATCCTTAAATACCCTAAACCTATTCCTGGAAACAGCTATGTTCCCGCTCCTGTGCGCTATCCAAACAGTGAACAAACTAATGAGCCAAACACACCCCGTTTCAGTAGTGGATCAAGTGATTTCCCAAAATTTTCCACACAAATATCTATAGGAAATGTTGATGGGGATACCCCTCTCAGTTTTCTTGCTCCAACCCAACAATTAGCCAAGAGAACAAGTTACGACACTTGGAGCATGGAAGAGAACAAATCTTTATTAACTGGTCATTTCCACGTTAGTAATGATAGTGAATTGGGGACGAATCAAAAAGGTGATACTTTCTAGGGAAAAATTACAGACTATGTGAATGAAAACTTCCAAGGTGGAAAACAGAGGTCAGGGATACAGTGCAAAAGTCATTTTCATATGATCAATACAAAAATATGTAGTTTTATTGGTTATTACAGTAGAGCATATAGAGTGAGGTGTAGTGGTTGGTCTGATGATTACTACATAGCCTAGGGTCTAGAGTTGTATCAAGAGTGCGAAGGTAATAGGTTTTCCTTGCTGGAAGAGTGGAAGTTGGTTCACGACCAACCCAGATATATGCCAGGAGCAAATGAATCTGCAAGTAGCGGATCGAAGAGAAAAAGTGGTGGCGATGATGTTGATTCTTCAGCTCCTTCCATTGTACGTCCAGAAGGTAGGGATACAACAAAGAAGAAAGCTAGAGCTTCATCGAGAAAATCATCGACTTCTAGAAAATCAAAGGTTGTTATTGAGGAGGAGTTATCTAATTTAGCCCATGCTCGTGAAAACCTTGAACAATCCAAGGCTAGTACTGCATCAGCTATCTTGGAGTATGCACGTGTTAGGAAGATGGAGATGTTCCTGTCCTTGAAGACCAAAGAAGATCGTGATGCTGTAGATGAAAATATGTATAAGATGCTACTGAAGGACTTGTTTGAGAACTAGTTTGTTATTGTATGTTTTACTTTCAAATTGTGTGTTTTATTTTTGAATTGTGTGTTTTATTTTCGAATTGTGTTATTTTGAATAATTTGTGGGTTGTGAAAGTGTATTTTCATTTCAATAATTTCGTTTGAATAAGAGAGTTTATTAGACATGACTCTACCCCCAGATTCTGAATAGATAAATACGTCCCCACCCCCACCACCTTCTGATTTAATAAGGACAAAATACAACTCCCGAGATTCTGAAGAGATAAGAACGTCCCCACCTCCACTACCTTCTGATTTAATCATGACAAAATACAACTCTCGAGATTCTAAAGAGATAAGAACGTCCCCACCTCCACTACCTTCTGATTTAATCATGACAAAACACCACACTCGAGATTCTAAAGAGATAACGACGTCCCCACCCCCACTACCTTTTGATTTAAACACAACACTCGAGATTCTGAAGAGATAAGAACGTCCCCACCTCCACTACCTTCTGATTTAATCATGACAAAACACCACACTCGAGATTCTGAAGAGATAAAAACGTCCCCACCTCCACTACCTTCTGATTTAATCATGACAAAACACCACACTCGAGATTCTGAAGAGATAAGAACGTCCCCACCTCCACTACCTTCTGATTTAACCATGGCAAAATATAACTCTCGAGATTCTGAAGAGATAAGAACGTCCCCACCTCCACTACCTTCTGATTTAATCATGACAAAACACCACACTCGAGATTCTGAATAGATAAGAACGTCCCCACCTCCACTACCTTCTGATTTAATCATGACAAAACACCACACGTGATTTTTCATCTTTCTATATCTTATCTTCAGATTGAATTAAATTAAATGAACTGATTGGAGTTCGAAGACCATTCATAATAAAAATGGTATTGCACATCATATGAATACCACTTAAAACTTTTCAGTTCAAATCTTTTTCTTCATATGATCCAATGGATCTACCCACAAATACCTTCAGTCTCGAAGAGATCCAACGACAATGGGAGTTGGAAGAATCTATGCTCGATAGGCAATAAGAACTTCTTAAAGAGCTGCAGAGGCGAAACAATCGATCATATAAGAGAAAATCTATAAGCAGGGATCATGCAGCTGCCCATCAAAGGCTCATGGCCGACTATTTCGATGAGTCATGCACTTACACTGAAATGCAATTTAGAAGAAGATTTCGAATAAGAAGGTCACTATTTCTCCGAATTGTAGAAGCTTTATCAAACTACGACAACTACTTCACTCAAAGGCAGAATAATGCGGCAAGCTTGGGTTGACGCATATCCAGAAGTGTACAACTGCCATGCGTATGCTCGCATATGGAGTCGCCGGGGATGCTTGTGATGAGTATGTGAAGATTGGAGAAACCACTGCACTTAAGTGCACTCGTAATTTTTGCGAAGGAATAATTGCCTTGTTTCAAGATTAATACTTAAGACGGTCAAATGTGGAAGACGTGTAAAGGTTACTCTGAGTTGGTCAGGAGCGTGGTTCCCCCGGAATGATTGGAAGTATCGATTGCATGCACTAGCAGTGGAAGAATTGTCCTAAGGCTTGGCAAGGGCAGTTTACTAGTAGACACAAGGGCACGACAACAGTTATCCTCGAGGCAGTGGCGTCCTATGATTTGTGGATATGGCATGTTTTTTTTGGCTTGCCTGGAACATTGAAGGACATAAATTTACTCGATAGGTCACCAGTTTTTGACGACATTGAGTCTGGTGAAGCTCCAACGGTGGACTACACTGTGAATGGCCGACAGTACAATCTTGCATACTATCTTGCTGGTGGAATCTACCCTAAATGGCCTGTCTTCGTCCAGTCGATTCAATTGCCCCAAGGAAACAAAGCGCAATTGTTTGCCAAACAACAAGAATCATGTAGGAAGGATGTGGAACGTGCATTCGGGGTACTCCAAGCACGCTTTTCCATTATTTGCCAACCAGCCAGGATGTGGGATATCAATGTCTTAGGTAAAATAATGAGGGCGTTCATTATTTTACATAACATGATTGTGGAGGATGAACGAGATACATATTCACGAAATTGGGAAAATATCGACTTCGATCAGTCGGATAGCCCCGGGTCTAACTCCTTGTTCAATGTCCAAACGCAAGTGCTGCCTCAATATGAAGTGCATGTCCAAGGCTGATCCGAATCATATATTCATACTAGAGCCGAGCTACGTGATAGAGCACAATATATTCAGTTGAAAAAGGATCTCGTCGAGCACATCTAGAATAAATTTGGAACAACCCTCGATTAGATTTAAAAAAATTATTTCTCAAGTTTAGGTATATTTAGTGTGTATTTTCTTGTTCGTTTGCAATAATCTATATATGTTTGATTTACTGATTGATAAATAAAATTGTATGTTATTTTTTAAAAATATTATATTATTTATTGTATTAAAAAAGTATAGATTTTTTTAATTATGAAAAAAAATTATGAAATTTAATTAATTTATATTAAAAATATATTATTTATTATTTATTATATTATAAAAAATAATTATTATAGTAATTATAAATTTAATAAGAAAAAGAAATGAAAAATATGGTGGGGTATATGATTAAATGATGTGGAAGGGAGAGAAAGTGAATAACACCCTGAAAAATACCCTGCTGTGAAAAGTGGGTATTATTTGATAATTTGGTTGGGTGTTAAGCTGATGTGGCAGGAGAGAAAGTGAATAACACCCTAAATTTAACACCCGTTGCTGTGGATGGTCTAAGAGATCTCTCTTCTATGTCTGACATAGAAAACTAGAAAAAGAGTGGGGAGTAAGTAAAAGTTATTGGGAATTAGGGAGTGAAGAGCGACTGATTGACGTGAGTGATTGAGGTGTTGCATAGACGCTTTAGCAGGAGTTTTTTCTAGCGGGAGTGTTTCCTTATTCTGGCGCCTTTTGCATTTTTTCACTCTCTTTCAATAAATATGTATTATTTTTTCTTTAGTATCTACTAATTATCAAGTCTCAAATTAATTTCTTCCCATTCAAAAAAAAATTATTTAAAATTTTTCATTAATATGTAAAAATAAAATTAACTATTTAGTATATATTATATTTTCATTAATAAAATATAAATTATATTATGCATACCCGAATCTTCCCATGAAATTTTATGTTGTGGAATTGTTGTTAACTCTGTTTTTATCATTGCATCCCGATACTTGTGAAAATTGACCTGGCTAAGGCCTTATGGTAAGATAACATAAATTACACAAGAATGGATTTTTGCAAACTTGTACGAGGCTTGTTAAAGAACTTGGAACGAGTTATCATTTGCAAATCTTTCCGATTGCATATTGTTTCATGCATCACCACCATGCCATGAGAAGACTCAAGGAAAATGAACCATTGACATCTGCCTTTGTTAAACTGCAAATTATGTTCTTTTCAGGCATGGATCACCCTTGGTAAAGCACAGTTAAACTACGGTGAGCCTGACAATTCTATTGAAAGCTTTGACACAGCATTAGCGTTAAAGGTATATTATCAAACTAACATAGCGTTTGGGGTTCAAGGTTGGCCACCAGCCCACCTTTTTCCAACCTTGAATGGAGTAATTGGTGTTTGGTAACACCATTACAAACTGGGCTTTTCAAGAAGCCCAGTTTGCAAAGCAAGGAAATGGGTGTGGCCCCGTACTAGAGCAAATTGCTCCAGCCAGCAAACCAAGATTCGGTTTGCACTCTCTCTCATCCTTTTTTTTTATTTAATTTAATTTTGTTACTCTATATAATGAACAAAATAAATTAAAAACTACCACAATATAATCTCTATCTCAAGATAATTAATTCTAAATCCACTTTTTCTATTTTTATTAATATTTTTAAAATGGGTTTTATGCCCTTTATGGTCATTTTACCAAACACCTCAGGTATGTCACAACACTTTTAAATTTTTTTACCAAACAACACAATCCGTTTTCCAGAAGTCGTTTTCCCACACAACTTTTTCTCACATAACTTTTCCAAACAGAACCGGAACGCCAAACAGACCCTAAGACCTTTCCCCTTTTGCGTATGATTGTTGTGTCCATGCTTTGGCGTAAGACCATCTGTTTTCGCGCTTCCTTTGCTAGAATTACCAACTTCATGCTAATTGCACTGCATGCTTCAGTTCGGTTCACTTTGAGCACGGAATTGGAACAAACCAACAAACTAGTGAATGGTGATAAATGGTTTGATCCAGTTTGGTTTACAGTTTGGATATATATAATTTTAATGTAAACAATAAATCCTCTACACAAATTCTCTTGCAAATTACTTAGAAAGAAGTTGACAGTTGTAATACTTTGTTCTCATGAACTGCCTCTGCAGCCTATTTCTAAGGAGGCTCAAGATGACCGAAACACGGCATTACAGCTTGTAAAGAGGCAGAAGCAACTACACATCTCAGGTTTAAGTTCCAATGAGAATCGCTTTGTGGTTGCTGAGAGGGGTGAGATATCCTGAAGATAAAATGATGGTTGAATCGAGCTTTAGCTTTAGCTTTGTACATGTGGCTTTTGGATATCACAGTAGAAGGTTTTTTACTATTATTACTTTTTCTTCAAGGCTTGAATGTAGCTAGCTATATATAATTATATATATCGTCACATGATAGGAGGGTTATCGTTCTGTTGTTCAAGGTGTATAAATTAGTACACTTTTTTAGATTACTGACTAAAATAAACAGCTCTTGGAGTTTGGTAAACCACTGGATTTGTTAAAGTAGTTTGGGTTCCAAGTTAGAAAAGATAGCTATGGTTGAGAATCGGAACCAATCCAGAACTGGATCAACTAAATGTTTCAAGTCTGGATCACATTTTTAAGGAACCTATGACTAGGAGGGTATCGGTTCGTTCTCAAACCCGGACTAAATGCAAACCCAAACCATACCTGAGACTTTCTTAAACCAATGAGCAGAAGTTGTTAACAAGGAAACGATGCTCTGAATTGATAAGCCTAATAAATTTGATCAAATGTACATACAGCTAGGAAAGCACATGGAAGTTAGTAAAAACTAAACAGCAAAATGTTCAAAGTGTATTGTTGAATCACTACGGCTATAGCGCAATCATTAAGCGAATGGGAAAACTAGTAAGGTTTAGATTATATGTTTCCAACCCAACTTCACTTGCAATATTTAAGTGAAGCAACACTAAAAGCTAGAGCTTCTTTGAGTCAAAACAAGCAAGCAAATATTTTAAGCATAATGAATCGCTCTACAAAGTAAAAGCTCATTCCAAAGAAAGTAAGCCCTTTCATAACAAAGTTTAAAAGCCTACCTCCGCTAAAGTATTGCAAATAAAGCATTCTAGGAAAAGACAAAATGAGCCAGCGAAAACTAAAAAGAAGGTCTTTTTAGACACAATTGCAAAATATAACCAATTATAATATTGTTCTTTATTCTTATGAAGCCCTTCCTGAACCTTCTTGGCCTAAAAAAGGATAGTTGTAATAGCATCACTTGAGACATACTACCTTCAAGGTGCTAAGGGACCTTGGGTAACCATTAATAAGCATGAACATCACCTTGGTCAATTGGAGTGAAGTGAGCAGTTGAATAGGTCTTGTTTTCCCTATAAGTGACATGCTTAAGCAAGTAAAAAAATTAAGAAACTTCTTAGCAGTACTGATTAAGAGAAGACTGTTGTCCTTCAATAAAGAGATCATCTCATCTTTAGAAAACTTCTATATGAAGCATTGACCAATGACAACATAAGTCTGGAAGATACTTTACAAGTTATCATGAGTCAACTAATCACTTGTCTGGGCCCTTTTCAGCTCCAGAATGCGCTGCTCCAAATCAGGGACCCTCTTTAAGCGCCCGACCTTTTCCAAGTCATTTACATGCTCTATAACACGCTTCGACTCCTTTTCCAACTCATTCTTCTCCTTCTCTAGGCCCTTAACCTCGACGGAAAGTTTGAAATGCTCCTTCAAATCTAACTCAAACTGACCCAGCTCCACTACCATCGCAGAGGCAACCTCATTGAGTAGATTGAAAAAGTTATCTGAAAGGTCCGAATAAGGAAGATTCTCAATATGTCCAAAGTCAACATCATAAGAGGGCACCTCATTAGCATTATTAAAATTCCCAGGTCCTTTAGATTTTCCTTTCTTTGGGTGCTCTGAGTGTAGATAAGTTTTCCTTTACTATTGAAACTTCCTTTGGAGAATGACAAACTGTAGGTACAAATTCCTACAAGATTGACCACCCGAGTGAGTATAAGAATATAAGCACATCACTCAGTATTAATGACCTTTCTTTCTTTGATGTAGGTAATGATGATGAGAAGAGAACGAGAAACAAGAGAGAAGAGAAGTGAAGGAGAAGAAAGAAGAGACATAGATGCTCTTCTCTCTCACTTTGACAACGTACACACACAAAACAACACAAGTTTCTCTTTCTCACATGAATCAAAAGAAACATAGTCGGTGATAGACGTACTCAAATAAAAAATGACCTAGAGCGGGGTGAATAGACCACCATGTAAATAATATTTTTTCACACACAATTTGTCAAACACTTGGTGTGCACTTTAAAGTAAAGAAAATAAATCAAAGGCAAAGAAAAAGAAAAAATTGACACAAGAATTTACAATG
The DNA here is from genome assembly GCA_963691705.1 of Viola odorata. Classification (NCBI taxonomy): domain Eukaryota; kingdom Viridiplantae; phylum Streptophyta; class Magnoliopsida; order Malpighiales; family Violaceae; genus Viola; species Viola odorata. The sequence continues at coordinate 25,335,647 of OY829542.1, forward strand.
GTTTCCTTACAATCGGTAAGATACATCCACTACCTAGAGATCACTTATTTTTAGGATTTGTAACCCCAATATATGGGTTTATGGTTCACCCAAAAACCTAGTGCTGCGGTCCGAGCTCTATTTTTGAAGAGTTGGAACGTATGAGTTTTGCGGGTTTGATCTAGTTTGAGTTACCAATAAAACTCAACCAATGGCAAACAAATAAAGAGGAACGCAGAAAGAGATTAACGAAGAACAGAAACGAAATCAATAACAATAGATTTGCAGTAGAAATTCAATCTGAAATGATCGATCAACAATAAACAATCAAATCACACTTTCCAGTAACACATCCAAATACAGAAATTCAAGATATTGATCGATTACAAATATTCCGAAATTCGAATAGGATTTAACACACAAAAAGTAAAATTAAAGGTTAAAGACGGTGGGTCTTTTACTTGAAATGAATCAAGTCGTCTTCTGGACTTGGTTCTCATAAGGTGAGTTTCTAGTGTTTAGAGAGCCGTGTATTCTCTACGCAAGCAATAAACACTTTACACAAAAACTGCCTAAAATGAGAAAAGAGTCGTCTATTTATACTAGGAAAGTACAGCTGGATCCGCTAGTCTCCCAATAGGTCTTCTCGGTAGCCCTCCCAAAGGGTTTCGATTTTGCAGACGGCTCCTAACAACTCTTCTAAAGGCTTCCGGTATTTGGATAAGAGACGTATTCCCGATAACCTTCCCGAAGACGTATGTTTGTTGAGAAGTTTCCGGAAGATAATGGTTACCGGTAATAGACATGTTCCCAATAACTTTCTCGTAAGCTTCCGGCTCTTGGGTTCCGTCATGGTGCGCAATCACCGTTAATGTCCGTTTCTCAAGAAGGTATACTCATGTCATCATCGTTGCCGTTATCCATAGTGTTAGCTTCCGGGTCATGCTACGGGTTATCGGCCCTTTTGGCGCCATTTCTTACTCTTCAAGCATTATAGTAGTCGTGATCGTATCACCTAGTTTCTTCCAAATGCTCAAGCCAATAACCTTTACAACTAGTTTTACCCAAGGCTCACTACCAATCCAACTAACCCTTTTACCAAGGCTCAACCTTAAACCTATCACAAGCTTTTTACACCAGGCACAAACTTAACCTATCACAAATCTAATTCAAATGCTAGATTCAATTTTATGCCCACTTATAAGGAGGACACTACCTTTAACCCAAGAAGAATTATGACTCTTCTTAAACCTTCACATGTATTGAAGCTAGAACTAACACAAGTGGTTTATAAGGAATCTTAACAAATTATATCACAATTTATAATCCAATAAATGCAAACTACGCCTCATGAAAAAAAAAATACTTACTCAATCAAGTGAAGCAAGACTTTTTGTAAAAGAGAAACTGTTGAAAACCTTAGCTTTGCATGAGAGAGTTTTGAAAAGATGAATACAACTATACAATTAAGTTTTCAAATGATTAGAAAAGTGGTGTTTATAGGTTGAAGAGTGTTTATGGCCTTTTGACATAAGTGGGGTTCAAATTGGATTCAAAATGAGGACAGAAATAAATTTAAGAATGTCAGGGCGGTGCATCTATCGGGTCAAACCGCTCCACCTCTCTAGACACAAAACAGGCCTTCAATGACTAGTTTTGGCTCCAGGCGGGGTACCGACCCCAATTGGGCGATGTACCATCTTGGGCAAAAAAGCTTGTCTCAAAATTTCCAGCAGAGGTGCGGTTTGCCACCTGGTGCACTGCCCCCTTGGACGCTTAGTACATAAAATTTCCCAAAAAATATTCTCGTTTCTTTTGAAAATCCAAAGAATGTACGCTAAAAAATGTCATTATGTGCTATTTTTTTCTGACTAAATTACAACTTAAATTGGATTACAAATTGAAATATACTTATAAACAATAATTCTATGGAGCTAACCACTTAAATAATCTTAAAATATTATTTTTTTTAAGCTCCATGAAATGGACTTCAAGACCTAAACATACACTCATAAAAATTGCATTATTTATAACTTAATTTGTTTGTAATTATCGAAATTAGGATTAGTGAACCCATAACTCAACACCAAGGACAACAATCATGTAAGAAAAGATGGCTACGACGGTGGAGGATGACGGTTCTGCAAGAAAGAAGCGATAGGAATTGATAAATGAGATGTTCTTTAACTCCAAAATCAATTCTGTCATCCAAGTGATTCACTTTTTTTCTATTTTTGATTTAAAGTTTTAGGTTTTGGTTTCTGAGTTTTGATTTTTGTTTCTCTCTTTTTTTGAGTCCTGGTATGTATTTGATAATTGGATGAAAATTTGCAGAAATCGAAATAGGCAAAGGCGGAGGAGAGGAGTAGGGCGGCGATGGTTGTGATGAATGTGGAGATTAGAAGAACAAAGCTAAGTTGCTTGAGAATTGCCAAAGTTATAAAGGTTTTGCTTTTTTTGTGTAATTAGTTTATATATGTTTTGAGCTCCAAATGTCAACAAAGAATGTAGAGGACAATATGTTCTCTGAAAGTAGATGACACAAACACCCAAATTAACCTAAGACATGGACCATGTTGAATTAACACAAGTTTATCTAACGATCAATTTAATAACAGGAATTCTTGGTATAGATAATACCCGAACAGATAATTTTGGGTTTGGCCGGGTATGGTGCCCAGCAAATACCCAATCGGGTATGAGTGATTTTTTTAAGTGTTTTTGACGCTTCTCTTGTTCGCTCTCTTCATCACTGTCTGCAGCTGGCGCTTGATACAGCATGTGCAGAGCCCATCGCGAGGGAGATTCGATTCAATGCAGAAAATCCAACAGTGCGAAAACGTATCGTATTTGAGATGGCAAGAGGGAATCAGATTTAGTCCATGTTCTTGTAGCACAGTTCTATGTCTGTTACATTTCAGATTGGATCGCGGTACACTCCCACCAAAATGACTCTTTGATTGTCGTTTCTATCCATGCGGTGCCGTGTGAACCATTCTTCTTTTAATTTTGTCAGCAATTTATGTGCAACAATGTAGGCAATGACGGAAACAAAATAATAAATTATTTATAATGAGAAAATTAAATTTAGAAATCAAAATAAAAATCCGAATCTAGTGGTTAGAAATGGAGGTCTCAAATGAAAAGTTGTGGTATTTGCCTGGTGTGCATGGAAGTTTAATGGGCAAATCTAACCGAAACTATTGTCAAAACTACAACATTCAAGTTCTGCATCAAAAATATAGTCTTTTGGTGGTAATTCAATTTGCATGGTGTGAGCGGTAATTAGAGCGAAGAGGCGAAAACCAAACCAAATTTATAAAAAATAAATTAAAATTGTGAAAAATGAACGAAAATAGTTAAATAAACAAGTGAAAACTGAACCTAATTGTTTAAAACCTAACCAAACTAGTAGAAAAACTAGCAAAAATAATAAAAATAAATCAATATGTAAAAAAATGAACCAAAATGGTAAAAATATAAAAATGATTAAAAATATGAGTTTAAGTGATGAAAAAACAAGCCAAAATTGTAAAAAAAAATTGAGCAAAAGTGGTAAAAAATGAGCCTAAATGTTAAAAATTAAGCCAAAGTGTTAAAAATTGAATCTAAATGTTAAAAAATGAGCTAAAATGGTAAAAAATGAGCCAAAATTGTAAAAAACGAGCTTAAGTAGTGTAAACCGAACCTCAGTGGTTAAAAATGAGTTATATGTAATCAAACCGGGCCACGTGGATAAAACAAGTGTGTTTAATTGAGTGAAATGAACTTTCATTTAATTATAAAAAAATTAAAAATTGAGTGAAATAATTATTTAATGAATTCAAATTGAGTTAAATAATAAATAGATAAGTGTAATTGAATATCCATTACATACCCAATTCGGTAATGGGCATAATAGGTATAGGGCATAATGGATACTTAATTTTGGGTTTTAATTGAGTATTTATCCATACCTGTCCAAACTCGATTTAAAATATATAAATCCACCCAATTGTCATCTCTATTTAGTAGTACTACTTTTGAGTAACTATACTTTTTAAAGATTTTTTCAGCTGTTTCATCTTTTAAAACTAAGGTTTTTTTGCCAAGTTTTATTATCAAAATCACATCTATTATTTGTTATACAGGGATGAAAATGGGATATTGTGTGTTCTTCTGGTTTAGTATTAAACCTGTAGTAATTTAAAAGGAGAATATGAAGACGAAGAATTGGGAAAAGGATAACTTTTAATGTTTCTTCGTAACAAGTGAGCTGGAAAAGAGATTTGATAATTTACTCTTTCAATCTTTCTTTCGTGTAATACGTAGTTTATTGATGGATACTATTGCTATACAAATTTTACATTGAATGATTCTTAAATGCAGGCCAGCTGTTAGAAGATGCCCTTGCTAAACCACATGCTGATAGAAAACATGATGCAATCCAAGACATGTCGCAGGGTGGATTTCTGGCATTGCTGCTCGTTTTCACCAGGTTACGAGTCGCATTGCCTTTACAGAATCTATGTTTACGAGCGGTATGTATGTTGTTGGCCAAACTAATGATATACTGATGTTTGGATTTTTCTCTCAATCAAGAATTGTATCATAGAACTGTAACTTTGTTACCCTAGACCAGGTGAACCCAAGCATTTAGTAACACATAAATGGTTTACAAAGAATTTTGAAATGAATAGCAAACAGGCAAGGGGGGTGGGGGGTGATAAAGAACAGATTCCTTTGACACTGTTTCTACATTTTACAACAAGTACTGGGAAACACCGAGAAGAATCCTCACTTTCATTATAAAGAACAGATTCCTTTGACACTGTTTCTTCATTTTACAAGTAGTACTGGGAAATACCAGCTTCCTGTAATCCCTTCAAAAATGTCCCATCGTTTAACTACAGATCATGTATCTAGCACATCCAACCAGTAAAAAAATAAAGGCTTTCAGAATCAAGCTTCATCTGATGTCATCTGTCCAAAAATCAGCAAAGACTAAGAGTTCCTAACAAAATACTCATCTCCTTCAAAGTGTCCAACAGAAACTGTCAGCATCAGTTAGTTACACATTCAAAATCACAATACACTCCTGCCCTCTCCTGACAACGTGTTTACTCAAGATATTCACATGATTGGCACCCGATAGCATTCACTTCTAACACCTTCCCTTTTGAGCGACTTGTACCGTCTTTTTAACTCATAATTCAAGAGCTGCAGAAAGAAGAATATCCATTCCCTGCCTATCCTTACATGATCGCTCCCCACCATCGTTCACTTCCTTGTGGTTTTCATATGCCCATTTAACCCCGTCACTTGGTTCTTTCAGTTGACTAGCACATCCACTTTTAACTCCTTCACCTGTCTCTTTCAGCTGTTTTTCATTCACCATTCTATCTCCTTCAGCTTTCTTATTCAGTTTATTTGTTGCATATTGCTCATATGCCCTCTTCACCCTACGTATTTCTTGGAGTTTCTCATCACATTGTCTGCAAAACCACTCCCCTTCTGGTATAGAAGCGCGTGGAGGAAACATGCAATAAAGGTGATATGCATGATCACAACCATCGCACAAAACAATCTTATCATCATCCTTATCAGTGAGGCAAACTCTGCATAGACAAGATGGGCAATACCAACAAGGACCATACGATTTCAATTGCTTACTTGTCAGGCACCTCACATGGTAATACTTGGTAGGGCATAAAGAGTGATCGCATATCTTCATCTTATCGCCATTTTGCACCATGTTTCCACAAATTTTACAAAAGCACATACCATCTTTACTGCCTTCCAATAGTTGAATACTATCATCCATGCTATAATTTGAACTCTCTGCAAATTCATTGAAAGTTTCCTCATCTTTTGAACCATTTTCACAATCAGCCTGATTAAGTGGGAACTGGGAGGAATTCATTCTCTCACACACTACACAATTATTGTGGGGCGATCTCAATCCTTTTGCAGTGCAGTGGGCACAGTACCAACTTTTGGGGGGGATTTCTTTGACAGCAGGCTCAATGCATGAGATATGGTACATATCCTCACAAGAATCACACACTAAGCAATTCCTCCCATCAGCCTTTCCCCCACAATGCCTGCAAGTGCAGACCCTGTACACACAACAAGCTTCAGTCTGATCCGGTTTGCCATGAGAATTAGATTCCTGGGTACCAAGCTGCTTTGCAAAGAGAAAATCAAAACGTTACAATGAACTTAGCATTACAAAAATCATTAATGCCAGTATGACAAAACTAGGTATAGAACTATAATGTCAAAACGATAAGTAATAATACTATAATTAAAAACAATAACAGGTATAATCATATGCTCTTCAAAAATACCTCAGGTTTTTCATCTTCTGCTGTGCAGTGTATTGAGCCTCCAATCTGGCGAGGTACAATGAAAATCAGGAGTATAGTTAGAAGTAGCCAACGGAAATGCAGACGGCAACCATAATAATTTCCCAAGTCATGCACAAACTTTCAGGAAGCATAATCCAAGATTTTTCAACTTGGGGGCTTGGAGCATACCTGTTTATTGTAGAAAATTTTCGATGCATCCAGGAGACTCTTAGCGAGAGACATCAATTCAGTTCCAAGCCCTATGAGTTTCCTCCAAAACTGAAATAGATAACCAGATTTAATTGAATGGACAGAAAAAAAGCTAGAAAGTTTGAACAAATTGCACAAGAAATAAATGGCATATAACAGCACACAGAACAAAATGCCCAAGAAAAAAAAATTATGACTATAATATGTGTATACTTGAAATGTTAGAATAATGTTGTTGGCACATTACATCATGACCAGAAAAATTAGACATTCAATCACTATACTAGCTTGTCAATGAATAGAGCAAAAAATTTCCAGCAATATGCACAAAATACAGAGTCCACCTATACAGAGAAGGATTACATTAACTACCTGATCAACATCATCATAAAACAACATAGGTGACTGCTCATATGCTCCTTCTTTCATCCTTTGGTTTATGTGAGTAAGACTAAATAGTGTGTCAACCTTCATTCCTTGAAAATTTTCAAACAACAGCTTACACAATAAGGTGAACTTTTCAGAAAGTATAGTCTTGAGGAAAGCATGTCGGCACATTTCATTGACACTATGACAATGTGATCCATCCAAAGCTCCACTAGACATAGCACCCACACAACCTTTAGCTGGATAACCAGTTCCATTAGAAGTACACCCAATTTGTGAGGAGGATTTCCACCTGTCTTCATCAGAAATATTAGATTCCTGAAAAGAAGAAAAAAAAGATATGAAAAAACTAGTACAACAGTAAGAACAATAACTTTGGATAGTATGTAACTTGAACATGGCACAAATCTTAACTGTCATCACAAGAGCATCTCGAATGCACCCACGTATACCACCCTCCTCATCACCTAATGACTGATACATATGCTCAAGCACAAATCTTCTCCACTGCCTTTGTAAAACACCATTGGAATCATTCAAAGTATAACCTCCCAGAAGATGATCCCACGGCTCCTTTGCTGCCTGCACAAACCACATCTTGTTAGATTTTGAAGAAGGACCACAAATACATATTTGTTACCAGTATATCAAAAAATGAAAAGAACACTCAAGAAAGGACAACAAATCCTTTCTAGCTAATGCGTATTTTCCAATACTACAGCTAACTTCACTTTCCCTTCATTGAAATGTTCAAAACCATTTGGATCTAACAAAAGGCGGAGATACAATATAGTCACTTATTCGTGTCATCAATAGCTGTTAGTTTCTAAATCCAGCAATTCATCCCCCGACTGTAGGAATTATTAGTGGTTGGTTCTTGCAGCTATCATAGAAGCATAACAACACAGTCTATGTTTACAAGCTGATAAGGACATTACAGTTACCGCTTTTTCCAGCGCATATTAGGTACATCACCTGAATAAGTAAACACCAAAGTTAAGCTCTTAAATTGTCCAGCACGTCACCAATTGGGTAACTTGATGAAGAACAAGAACTGAGTTTCAGTTAAAGTTACTTTTAAGGTTAATGTCAGTTTATTTTAAGAATTCAGGGGAATTTCAACAACTTCTAGTGTTGCTGGAAATTCTGGGATTATAATATCTAGTTTAATTTTATTTAGATCTTTTAGGAACTAAAGGGAATTTTACTGTAGCTCCAAATCTGGTGTCTTTGGTAGTTTAATGTTAAGAGTCCCATTCCTAGTTCTATTAGTATTTGTTAGGGGATCTAGCTACTGCTATCAATAAAGACAGAATTTGTTATTCCAAAAACCTGACTATGTTGTGAGATAGTGTTCCTAAGAACCCTAGGTGTGATGCTTAGCTTTTACCTTTAGGAGGCGCCATTTAAGATTAAAATCTTTCTCCTTTGCCACAATAGGAATATCATATTTACAGGAAGATAATTTTGCTAAGAGATTCATTTTCCCACAAAAACATTGGAAAATGATTAGCTCAGTAGGAGTAGGTATTCTAGATCCCCGGACTAGGGAAAATGGATGACATTTTTATGCCAAAACTAACCTTTCACTTATCTACATGCATATAGATGTGCCTGTATATAGATGCGTATATGTATACATTTTTTCATATATATGATTCTGTGTGTGTAATCTAATAACATCATATTACATCTACATAAAAGATATTTATGGTGTAATATTATGTTCACCCTTAACCAAAGTTGTGAGTTCCAGTTTGGAGAATGAAGCAAACCATGCTGAGTCATCCCCCTTCAGAACCTGATTATGCTCAAACAGAATAGTCTCCTGCCTAGAAGGGGCAGAGGAAGATACTTGGGAACACCGAAAAAAATATTATATATACGTATTGCGTGTGTATTATATATATGTAATGTATTTTGGGGGAAAAAGTAAATGAGATACAAGATTCTAATACTAAGCCAAACAAGGAATAATTGTTTCCAGCATTCATTCAAAATACATTAAGCGATGTATTCCTGGGACTAAGATTTCTACTGTTATAAAGGTGGTACAACAAAACCTAACGTAATTCATAAAATCCATAAACCAAAACACCCCCTTAGTTTTTACTTTTGTTTCCAAAAACTTATGCTACAGCTATCCAAAAAAACAGTTCAAGTTCGATTTCAGCCTCAACTATTAACTGACCCCCTAGTTTAAAAACACCCCTCAATGCCATCTACATAAACCCTACAGCCTAGAATCAACAAAAAGTGTACCGAAAAAAAAAACTCCATAGATCAAAAGTATGGATGGGTGTATATAGTGAAATTCGGACAGATGACTGCATAGAAGACACACCATGATGCAAACTTCCAATGCAATTATTTTTCATTAATCATATCCATTAAACAAAATTTTCATAATACAGCCAGCGAAGGGATTTGAACAATACAGAAACTGCAATAAGTTTTACAAAGCACAGATAAACCAAGACAGTCAACATGAATGGTCATTCTTTAGTTATATCCTTCGTTCAAGTTAACACATATTTGCAAGACAGGATCCAAAACTTGTATACCTTAAGAATTGAAGCACAAACTATTGGATTTGTCATGATATAGGCCTAGATCCAATCCCAGTTAACAAATAATCAGCAAGCAGAAATAGAGAGTAAAACTAATAGTATAACTCTCAAAAGAATCCATTCAACAGACTTGTTATTCCAGAGAATTGGCTTGTGTTTCAAGTTTGTGTGAGGCGATGAACCCTGACGTGTGACTCATAATAAGCCTAGCTGTGATATTTAGTTTTGTTTATAATCCGTTCTTTATTTTGCTTTCAAACCTCTACTGACACAGTAATCTGAGATGCTATTCACAGCGAAATTTCAACCATCAAAACAGCCTTAAACCAATATATAAACCATAGAAGCAACCTACCTATCCAAACAATCCTAAAGCTTAAGTTCAGCCTGAAACACAAGAAAATCCCCACAAAACAGAGCTCTGTCTGGACTCTGGAAAACCTCTAGGCAGTCCCGCATCACTTCTTTCATGTTTAAACACACCACCGCCCATCATTGTACCATTCAGAACCATAAACTAAAAAATACATCCTAGCCTTTATTACCCCTTTCAACTAACCATCCATTAAACTTCCATATACCTTAACCCTAGATTTTTTTTAATTTTTTTATGAAATCTTGACCCCTAGGCCTAGATCATTGTAGCATGCTTTGTAGGCACTAACCCTAAATTCTACACATATTTGATCAGCCATTCCACCAGTTGCATTATCATAAGGAATAAACAGAAAATAACCTACTTTTCAGTTTTCCATAATTTCATGCAACCAGGACCTATTCCCTGCCACATCCCTTCCTTTCTTTATCCTCTAAAAAATAATCCTGCATCCATCGTTTTTAACCAAAAATACTATTAATTTTAAGCCCTGTCTTAGGACAAGAACATCTATTAAGTACTTTAACAATTCTGCTGCATCTACCAAATTTTTCATAAACTAGTACTCCATAAAGCCTGCACTCCTTGTTTTACTGAAAAAAGGATCCAGTATAAATAATTATGTATAGCATCACCTTTGAACTAAGGAAGATAAATGTCAACTTATTGGCCATCTTTAAAGGGTAGTTTGTCTCTTTTTTCATGTATGGCTCACCATCCTATGTCTTAAGAATAGGAATTCCCCTACCCTTTAATTAATAAGATCAAAGTCTGTAAAGCCTAACTAACACCCTTAAGCTTGTGGTCTTGCTTTCCCTTTTAGGTGTAGTTTCCACCTTTTACTAATAAATTAGTGTTGTAGTAGTTAATCTTCAATATAGCACCTCAGAGAAATCTTTTCCTTTCTCTGATGATTTTTATGTGGAAAATTTAAGGTTAATACTTAACCTAATACAACTAACCATCCCCATGCGACATAAGAAGCAAGGCCGCCTACAAGTCCTTCGTAATTAGCACCCATGACAACCAAATGAAAGCACCAGATGCAAAAACCATTTTGATTTTCTTATATTTCTGTTGAAAAGATTTTCACTATCTAATGTGAAATTGTAATTCATTACAATTTAACCTCACCAAAAACACACTAATTTTGTACTTAAAACAAAACTTAGAAGTCACAAAAAAGTGAATCCACTCATTGAAAGATGAGCACAAGTCATAGTGTATCAAAATGTATCAATAGATAATCCAACCCTCGTCATGTTAAAATAAATATAAGATTTTTGTGGACTACTACAACTATAAAATCAACTTTTTACAAGCATGAACTAACTAAAAAGAAAACATGATAGATGCATCACCCTTACCTCTTTTTATTTATGGCTCTATCCCATTTAGTTACCCATATAGTAACTCCAAAATAAAGAAAAATTCATATGTAAGTACAGGAACCGAAGGCATTTAAGTGCAATGATAAGAAAAATTATTTGTTTCAATATGAAAATCAGGGATAAAACTATTGGGCCAAGTTGAAGCTAAAACTTGCATTGGTTACAATATATCATGAACCGGAACAATTGAACCGCGCATTATAAATAAACAACAATGGATTCCATAAACAGAAAATGTTTTAACAAAAACAGATCAATTACTAGTTTACTACTTGTCATGTTCCTCTTCATAGGAAAAAACTTTGATAGTTCTCCATACCTCCAAAGCCACAGCAGAAGTTAGTCATAAGAACATGAAAGATTTGTAATGCACTTGCGTTTACCTTGGCATGCATATTAATGAAGAAAGATCTTCATAGGCCTCAGAGTTCTTTTGAACAAGTATCCACAAAATTACACCAAAATTACATTCAAGGCTACCCACAGATTTTATCTGAATGAATCATAAGCTTATGGGTTCAAGCAGGCAAATTTCCACATCCAGCTATAACCACCCCATTAAAACTAAAAATATTCCATCACCCTAGAAACCAGCAGCAACATCTAAGCATGAGTAGACATAAAATAAAATAAAATAGCAACGCCTTTCAACAAGTGAGTGTGTATGAAAGCATGAATACAGAGAGAGACACATGCCTGGTCTGCAGATTTACAAGCATCTTCAACAGAAACTCTCACATCTTCATGACTCCTACACTCCCAACTCAATGGTGTGCGCTTTCTCCTCTTGTAAGTTTGAAATCTTTTGCTGTCTGCGCTTCCCTCACTACCATTATACTCAAACCCATCATTCACTGCTTCGTTTTTCAAGCCTTGAACTCTCTCATGCATATTCTCCCCATTGCTTGTTCCAACTTCACCAGCCATTTCTTCACTACAATAACAAGAGAAAACCCTAATTTACAAAAATATGGTTTCGCTGGCACACCCACATTGAAAATTTCAAAAATTAAGCAAATTAACGAATACCCAGTTCAGAATATCCAGGAAAAATGCAAAAAAATACCCAGTTCAGAATATCCAGGAAAAATGCAAAAAGAAACAGAATTTAAGTCGATATAGTTAAAAGTAAGGGACACTCTCTGTTTGGTAGCCAAGAAAACACAAGAAAAGAGAGGGACTGACAAAAAGAGATACACATTAAGATTGCAGTTTGTAAGGTCAATTTAAAGGCAAACACACGCAAGATAACTCGATATGTAAGATTGCGATTCATAGTCTAGAAATGAAGACTAAGATTGGAAACATAAGTGTACTTCAATTTTTACATCGGTTTCCCAGTTTCTCAGTTACCAAAAGAGCATATGCAAAAGATGAACAAATGTGAGGGAAAAAGAACATACCACGGTGATGAATTTCGCCGGAAGTTGAGAATTAAAACCTAAAATTTAACTGTTAGAAAAGGAATTGCCTTGTTCTTTTCTTCCTCGGTATTCTGCGTTTGGGAGAGAGGGAGAGAGGGGAACTAGGCTCTGCAGTCTGAAAATACCGGTCTCTTATCCTACTGCATTTTCAAGTTTTTAGTAACGGAGTCTTCCTTCTTTTTACATTTTCCTTCCACGGGCTTTGGGTTCTTACTTTTTACTCCTCGTTTTCTTTTATAACGGAGTCTTCCTTCCAACCTGTTTTAAAAAAAATAAAAAAATAAAAAATAAAATAAAGACTAGTGCTTTGTATGGGAACTTAAGTGCATAAAGAAAAAAAGGGGAAGTTTAACTAGGGAAAAGAAAGGAAAGGAAAGGAAAAGAAGGGAACTTGTAAAAAAAAATTCTTGTATGGCTGCAACTTTTATATACAAGGGAAAATGAAGGAAATTTTAAAATTTGTGTATGGCAACATAGATGGAAAGGAAAGGAAGTTTAGTTATTTTTACCACTTTACCCTTATTGTCTATTCAGATTATAATTAAAGAAAAACAGAAGTGACCAACAAAAAATCACTACCAACAAAATAATAATATCACGTTAGTAACTATTTTATTTTATTTCCATTTTATTAAAAATGTACATTAAAACTCCTCCCTGTGCATAATGCACCGAAAATTCTCTCCTCTGCACCATACAATCCAAAATTAATATTTGCAAAATGATATTTCTGTTTGCATGGGAACATTATGGAGTATTAGAATTACCAAAATTAATTTGACATTACATTATCAAATCCGTTGCACAACGGTTAGGATACTTGACTTTCACCCAAGCATCCAGGTCCGATTCCGATTCCCAGTATTGGAATTTTTTTGGTATGTTTTCTAGTTAAAATCACATGTTCCCATCCGAAATTTGTTTGAAATACATGCAAAACAGAAATAGGTAAATAGCTCCACATTCATAATCATGTTTTTTTCATAATCATTGTTTCAACTGTGCTGGAATGTAGAATATTTGATGAGCATCGATCTAGAGATTAGTAAAGATATACAAAAATCAGCTCCATCTTTCAGCGTTTGCAAAATGAAAGAGATGTTGCTGCCTAGATCGATCGATAATAAATTGCTCCAAAACCAGAAGTACCGCGCAAAAAGAGATGCTCCAAAATCGCCACAACTAGAGTTTTAATAATGCGCACCTATGCATAATGACTTCAATCTGATGTACCAAACATTTGGTGCATCAAATAATCCTTGCGCTCTGATACTGGACATCTAAAAAAATTTCTTACCCTTGTAGCATCTTCCGTGAGAAAGTCATAGGCTTTATAGCGAACATGAACCTCAACTCCAATTCTCAGCAGCTCTTCATACACTTCTTCCTCCGAATAAACACGCACCCGTGTTTTTTTTGCAATTTTATTTCTCTCATCTGCAATTGAGTTCCCTTTTTCAAGTTGTTTAGCAACACTTTCAAGAGCAACGCTCACTTCCGAATAATCCTTTTGACTGGTCTTTCGCTTTCGCTTATTTGGAGATGTCACCGAGTGACTTTCTGTATTAACTTGTGAAGTGGGAGTAAGATTTAGAGTCACTGGTTCACTTTCAAATCCATCTAAATCATCAAAATTCTCTAGAGAAAATTCTTAGCTAGCAACTCCACGATCAATGTCTTCAATATTATTGTTCATTGTCGGAGTACCATCCTTCATTTTTGCCCAACGACTTGCTTTCTCCTTCGCAGTCTCAGTATAATCACCTGTTGCTCTATCTTTCGCATAAAGCGAAAGTAACTTATCGTAGTGAAGAATTTCAGCATTCATTAACTTCTTTGCATGAGGATGTGCCTATAAAAGAATAAAATGAGAAGAGGTAAATATATTAAACAATTTCCTATAAATGTTATGCTAAAAATGTCATATTAAAATTTAAATGTGTTTTTACCTCGATTAATTTTTCCCAAACCTCAGGCTCTGTATCAAACTTTTTGGTAATAGGACTCCAAGAAAAACCACTTGTATGCTTGAAAGTATCATAGAATTGTGTGAATTTTTTTTTTATAGACTTGATGCGGTTTTTCACCTTTTCCTTGTCAACTTCAAGAACTCCTGTTTTTTCACGAACTTCTTTAACTACATCATTCAGCCCTTGAGTAGTAAAAACACCATCAATTTTTGCACCATTTCTGTCTTCGAACACAAGAGCGTCAATTAAAACTTCATCCATGCATTTTGTCCACCGCATTAAGTCTCTTTTTCCGACATCCTTCTCTTGTGTTGTCATTATGTCTATTGCAAAATATGTACAAAGATATTATCAATGGAGATGCAACGAAACACATCCCTATTGTGATAGCTAAATTTAAGACAAATTGATATGTGCAATAATGAATGATTCTATTTAATTTTCTTCTGCATCCTACTATCTTTAGATGATACTTATCACCGCTTGTACTAATGAATAGAAAATGCCTGAGGAAACATGTATGAAATAAGTGGTACGAATCACATGTTTGAGCATTATAATACAGTTTACAAACAACAATGGTACCTTCAATAATATAGGCGAGAAGAACTGCGAGAGAAATGGCCTCTGCTTCTTTTTCAACTCATCATCAACCTAAGACAATTAGGAAACAAGTAAAGCTACAAATATTTAACTGCAAATAATGTTTGGAATGAACCAAGTACTCCTATGTTATGCTTTCACCTTTCACCTTTCACCTTTCACCTTTCATGGTTAATACCTACCAGTGACAATGGTGTACTTAGTTGAAGAATGTTTTTACAGGAATTCTGAAAAATCCTTGCATTTGCATGGGGAATGATATAAAAAAGTAATAAATTATTCATCTTTTTTCTTTTTAAAAGCGTACTGTTATAGAATCAGAATTGAAAAAAGAAAAGAAAAGTTGTGGCAGTACACGTTTGATCAAAGTTGCAGCACATGTTCACCACTTTTTGTTCTGGTGATATAAGATGGAAAAAAGTAGCTTAGCTGATCAATTTCGTTTAGGTCCATTTCCAAAATTCTGCAAGTCTTGACATGGTTTCTTGATGAAAATAGTTTAGTCGATATCTAGTCATGAAAGAAAAGAGAGGATATATACAAAGAAAGATGCTGCTTTAGCCCTTATACTTACCAGTGCAAGCAAATCTATTTACTTCTTTTGATTTTTCCATTGAGATGTTGTACAATTGAGGATTTACTTCTTTTCAGTAAAAGAAACATTCAAATCACATTGAGGTTATCAGTTATCCACACATAGGCAAACAAATCTATGTTTACTTGTTTAGGCAAATCAGACCAGCAAATCATGACAACAAAAACCCAAGAAATCAGATTTCGACCTTGAATTGGAAAAGCAAAGTCTAGGGATTCACCTCTGGAATGATCAGGGGCTCGTCTAGTAATCCTTAATGCTTGTCTATATAGCTTCAACACTCGAGCTCGAAGGAGAAAGTCCTGCAAATCCATGAAGAGAGCCATTGTTGATACTTTTCCTCCAAGGGGAGAAACAAAGTGAAAATGGTTACCGGAAGCAGAGATGAAGTAGATGAGCAACGGACCGGCAGATGTGTCGACGGATAGGAGGAGAAGGAGCCCACTGCCCGACCAGAACACAGCTAGCTAGTAAAGATGGAGGGTGGAGAAGAAGACGCCCACAGAAATTGAAATGAATCGGAGTCGGAGGAATGGGCACATCAAATTGCAATTCATAAGATTTTTCTTCCAATTATTTATTCAAGGAAGAATCATACAATCGTAAAGAAAAAGCAAGAACAAATACACAAAAGAAGGCACTATAATATATACGATCTCTACGATCGTAGCGAGAGAAGAAATGCAATACGGTCAAAACAGAGGAGAAGGAAGAAAAACCTGGCCACTGACAACAGCAACAGTTGAAACAAAACCTAGCTGGAGAGCAGCTTGAGAAGGAAGAAGAGGAAAGGTTGCTCAGTTTGAGAAGGACAAAGAGGAGTTGCTCTGCTTGAGAAAGAAAAAAAGAGGGTATTTACGGGAAGTGTCAATTTTTATATATAATTTCCTTCCTTTTCCTCCCACATTTGGGAGGAAATTTTTGGTGGGCCAGGAAGAAAGTTTGGGCAATTTATTTCCCTTCCTTTCCCTCCCATTCCCTTTCATTCCCTTCTACTCTTTTTTTCCCATACAAGGAAAAGTAAGAAAATTTACTTTCCTTTCCTTTCCTTTCCACCCTAATCCCTTCTTCCTTTCCCTCCCAGTCTGGTACAGTTTGCTCATAGGAAGGTGGAGTCGTATGTACCACAAGTGCCCTTACTTCCTATTCCCCAAAAGGAGCATCAATGGCGTAAGGAGGATAGAGGACGTTGGGATGGTAGAAGGGGCGAAAATGATAAAGATATATCTCCAGGAAGGAGTGAAAGATCCAGCAGTAGGAGGCATCGAACTCGCTCACCAAGGAGCCGCAGTCCGACTCCCAGGCGGCATTTGGAGGTATCCCCACCTCGGCATGTGCGGGAAATCCTTGATGATACTTCTGGCCATCCCTTTAGCCTGCGTATAAGGCGTCACAGAGTTAGTAGATATGTGAAGCTCCCCTCAGAATCCTATGATGGCACTAAAGATCCCATATCTCACCTTAACAAAGTGAAGGATTTTGTGCAATTCCAGACTCACAGTGACGCTGCTTTGTGTCAAATATTTGTAATGACCCTGTCAGGGGTCGCGCACTTATGGTTTGAAGGTCTTCCGGATGGGTCTATTGATAGTTTCTCGCAGCTGGAATCTAAATTCAGGAGTCGATTCAGTACTGCCGTCTCTATCAGGAAGTCTGTCACAACTTTGTTCGACCTACACAGGAAACCTCAGGAATCCTTGAGGAGTTTCCTCCATTATTTCGACACCGAGATGTCGCTAACGCCAGGTGTAACGGTTGATTTCGCCATCGAAGCCTTAAAGCGAAACTATTATTATGGAAAGCTCAGAGATGCTTTAATGGTTGACCCGCCAGCGACTTTAGATGCATTAAGGCTAAAATCCCACAACTATGCGAGGATGGAAGAGGAAGAGAATAGGGACATGATTCGGAACATGCAGCAGCCATGCCTCCAGCCCATAACGCTCTTATTCCAGCTACTTCTGAAGATCGGTTCGTTCATGATTACGCTCAGCGAAAGGATCACATTCCTAGGACATCTAACCGAAGGAGAGGCAACTCCTCAAAGGGAAAATCTGGTGACTCCTCAACCCAGCGGCAGGGTGATCCTTCTAAGGGATGAGTTTATGACTCAGATCTTCCTTCCTTCGTTCTACCCAGAGCAGAAATACTAGCAATAGTGGAGCAGCGAAACCTGCCCATCCGTTATCCGGCCCCTATAAGACCGGGGGTAACCCTGGGGAGAAGAGAAAACGCCTATTGCAAATTTCACAAAGCTAAAGGACATTCTACCGAGGCATGTAGAGAACTCAAATCGGCGATAGAGCGCTTGGTGGAGGAAGGCTATCTGGGAGAATTCGCCGTGAAAACACGAGAAGAAGCCAAGAATAACCCAACAAGTAGACTGGCCGATGGCAGAGCGACACCTTCCCGCCCCCCAGGCCACGACACTGGTCCTACGGGAGGAAGCGGGGAAATGCTCACGATTGATGACGAGGACGTCCCCATCATTAACATCATCGTTGGAGGCACACCTTACCTGGATGAGTCCGCACAGCTGACACCCGCGCCAGGGGATAAGCGGAAGCGAGCAGGCATGTCAATAAAAAGTGAAGTGATAAGTGCCTTGGATCGTATGATATTATCCTTTTCTGAAGAAGACGAGAAAGGCGTGGTATATCCGCAGAATGATGCGTTAGTGGTTACACCCATTATCGCTAGTCATGGAGTTAGAAGAACTCTGGTTGACAACGGAAGCGCCGTAAACCTGTTCTCACTGGAAGCTTACAATCTTCTGAAGCGTCCAGATAACGAGCTAACGCCTTGTAAAAAACCCATTATTGGGGTAGACGGAGTCCCTATCCCAGTGACTAGAGTAACTACCTTGCCGGTATATTTCAAGGAAGATACCTCCAAACAGTCAGAGGAGCTTTTATTCTTGGTGGTGGATCTAAATCTGCCTTATAACGCCATATTGGGGCGGTCGTTCCTCAACTATTTCGGAGCGGCGATATCTCAAAAACATTTGAAGCTGAAATATCCTTCTTGGGAGGGTGTGGTCTCGATCCGAGGTAATCAGAAGTTAGCGGCTGAATGCTACCTGCTCATGACTCAGAAGAGCTGTGATAGGTACGTGTGCGTGACGGTGGACCCGTATGAACAAAATGAGGAGAAACGCACTCAACCCATAGACAAAATGACTCACATCCCGGTTAACAGGATAGATGGGGCCGTATTTCTGGTCAGCGATAACCTCAGCCCAGAGGAAAACTTTCAGTTAGCCCAACTGTTAAATAAATGCAAAGGAGAGTTTGCATGGAAACCCTCCGACATGCCTGGTATCTCGTGGGAGGTGGCGGAACATCGACTCAATGTCAACCCTGATGCAAGACCGATCTAGCATAAACGACGTGTTTTCTCGATCGAAAAAGCAATGGCCATCGAAAAGGAAGTCGCAAAACTTCTTGACGCTGGCTTTATTAGAGAAGTGAAATATCCCACCTGGCTGGCTAACCCTGTCCTAGTTCCCAAGCCCAGCGGGGAGTGGCGTATGTGCATTGACTTCACGGATTTAAATGACGTTTTCCCTAAAGATTGTTACCCATTTCCCCGAATTGATCAGCTGGTTGATCAAGCTGCCGGGTATGCATACTTGAGCTCGTTAGATGCCAACTTGGGGTACTACCAAATCCCCATGGCCAAGGAGTATGAGGAGAAAACTGCTTTCATCACTCCCAAGGCCACTTATTGCTACACGGCGATGCCTTTTGGGTTGAAAAATGCTGGAGCCACCTTCCAGCGAATGGCGAATCAAGTCTTTGAAAAACAGATCGGGCGAAACGTAGAGGCGTATGTCGATGACATACTGATCAAAAGCCGAAGCTTCAAAGATCACTTGTCTGATCTGGCGAAAGTCTTCGAAGTGATGAAGCAATATCAAATGAAGTTGAACCCCAGGAAGTGCATGTTTGCCTTTGAAACGGGCAAATTCTTAGGTTACGTGGTCAGTCAAAAGGGGATTCACCCAATCCATCAAAAATCAAAGCCATCCAAGACATGATATCCCCTCAAACTGTAAAAGAGATCCAGAAGCTGACGGGGCGTGTGATCGCGTTGGGACGGTTTATCTCTAAGCAAGGCGAGAGGTGTCTTCCTTTTTTCAAGGTTATACGCAAAAACCCATTTTTGGATGGACTACAGAATGCGAAAAAGCATTCGCAAGCCTGAAGGCTTACCTATCATCTGATTTAGTATTGACAAGACCAGAGCCTGGCGATATCCTGTACTTATACCTTGGGGTTGCTGACGAAGTGGTCAGTGCGGTCCTTGTGCGAGATGACAATCATACGCACCACCCGATATACTTTGTAAGCCACATCCTGAAAGATGCCGAGCTGAGATATGCCCGAATTGAGAAAATAACATTCGCATTGGTGCAAGCCATGCGGAAAATGGGCGGTATTTTCAAGCTCACACTGTCATTGTGCTTATGGATCAACCTTTAAAAAGGATATTCCGGAAGCCCGAATCCTCGGGGAGAATGCTGATTTGGGCTATCGAGCTTGAACAATATGGCTTGCACTATCGATCCCGACCATCTGTGAAGGCTCAAATCCTAGCGGACTTTATCGCGAAATGCACCTTCACGCCGGATCCGTTGACAGAGTTGACAGAAAAGGAAAAAGAAGAGCTGGATCTCCCCTTCCCTGAAACCTACACTGACCTGTAGGTCATACACATGGATGGTGCCAAAAATAAAGAACTTGCCGGGGCCGGAATCTTCATGAGTGGGCCTCGCGGCATCCATGTGCGATATGCCATCCGAATCCTGCAGTCGTTGTCCAATAATGCCGCAGAATACGAAGCGCTATTAGCCGGGCTCAGGATAGGAAAGAGCATTTCCATCAAGGGAATATATGACTCTGGGAGGTTGGGAGACTTGCGGCTGAAAGTCTGCGGAGACTCCAAGCTGATAATAGACCAAGTGATGGGACACTCTCAAGCTAGAGAGCCCATCATGGTGCAATACCTTGCTAAAGTGAAATTCGAGTTGATAGAAATAAAGAAATATGGCATACAGGTTAGCTTCGAGCATATTCCTCGAGACGATAACGCTGAGGCGGATAACCTCGCCAAACTCGCAGCAAACCTAGAAGCGTCCATACCAAAAGGGGTGTACTACCGGGAGCTACCCGTACCTTCCTTTATGGAAGAACAGGCGACGCTCTATGTGGAAGAAAGTGAAAATGACTGGAGAATTCCCGTCATAAAATACTTGAAACACGATGAGCTGCCAGCGGATAACACTGAGAAGAAGAAAGTACTAAAGCAAGCGGCACGGTGTACATACTTTAACGGGGAACTAATGCAGAGATATTTCTTTCATCCGGCTGCCAAATGCATAACAGAACAAGAGGGCCTTCATACCCTCCGCGAAATCCACGAAGGAATTTGTGGCATGCATGCATCCGGCGGAACCCTAGTTGCGCAGGTCTTTCGATCAAGGTTCTACTGGCCTACTATCCGGAAAGACTGCCATGATTACGTGCGAACTTACCAAAAGTGTCAAGAATTCGCCAAGATTCCTCGACAACCCGCCATACAAATTTATGACATCATCGCTCCTTGCCCTTTCGCGAAATGGGGAATTGACATCCTTGGACCATTTCCAAAGGCAAGGTCACGGTTAAAGTTTGTGGTTGTGGCGGTAGAATACTTTACCAAATGGGCGGAAGCTGAAGCGGTCGCCAATATCACGACAGAAAAAATCTGGCGTTTCTTCAAACACTAAGTTATCATGCGTTTCGGAGTTCCCCGCGTGCTAGTCAGCGATAATGGAACACAATTCACCAGCCAATTCTTTAGAGACCAATGCGAGGAGTTTGGAATCGAGCAAAGATTCTCTTCCGTGGCTCATCCGCAGACCAATGGTCAGGCTGAGGTGACAAACCGAGCCATCCTTAATGGTGTTAAGAAGAACCTAGAGGGATCTAAAAAGAAGTGGGCAGATGAACTGCCGTATGTGATGTGGGCATACCGCATGACCACAAAAACCAGTACAGGAGAGACTCCATTCGCACTAGCTTTCGGTACTAAGGTCGTTACGCCCGTGGAGATTGGTACCATGAGCCTACGAGTGGCTTACTTCAGAGAAGAGCTAAACGAGGAAAGGCTGCGTGCAAATCTTGACGCACTGCCCGAATTACAAGAGGAAGCTCTTCTAAAAATGATGCACTACAAATAAAAAATGGCGCGTTATCATAATAGACGTGTCAAAGAACGACTTTTAAAAGAAGGTGACCTGGTACTCAGGGATCAACGAGCGACTGGTCAACGCCGGGGGAAGCTCAGTCCTAACTGGGAAGGGTCGTACCACATTACCCGTATAGTTGGGAGAGGAGCGTACCATCTGGAGACACTCGACGGTACCCCCTTACCTAACTCCTGGAATAGCGCTCGTTTAAAATTATATCATGCTAGACTCTGATTTATCTATGCATGTTTTACTAACGCCAGCCTTAACCTGTGCTAATCCTCGAGTAATGAGCTTTTTTGTGTTTTGTGGCTGCGTGCAGATAGATAATAAAAGAGAAGTGCCAGGAGTGAAAAGTCCTATCCTTGTGATGGTCGGTCCCGATCCGCCAACTCACTAAGTGAGGGCACGCCCTGGTACACCTGGTATTTAGCGTTAGGAGTGAAAAGTCCTATCCTTGTGATGGTCGGTCCTGATCCACCGACTCACTAAGTGAGGGCACGCCCTGACGCACTTGATATTTAACGTCGGGAGTGAAAAGTCCTATCCTTATGGTAGCCATGTGTGGGGCCATAAGACGAGGCACATCCCGACACCCCCGGGAGTGAAAAGTCATATCCTTGTGATAGCCTGTCCTAATCAGATGGCTCACTAAGTGAGGGCACGCCCCGGGATTCCTGAAGGTGACAAACCCCAATCCTTATGACAACCGTTCTCGTGGAAACGACTCGTTAAGGAGAGGCACACCCTAGGGAGATACTAACTCCACTTGGAAAGTGAAAATCCTATCCTTGCGGCCGAGCTGATGTAGACGGCTCACCAAGGGAAGGCACGATTCCAGGATGTGAGGATAACGCCGAAAGTGAAAAATCCTAACCTTGTGATGGTCTGTCCTGATCAGACGGCTCACTAGGAAGAGGCACTTTCCGATCGATCATGGAAATGCAAAAAATCACGAAATCCCAGCGAGTAACCAGATGCGGAATCCCTAGTGAAGTGAGCTGGTTGAGAAAGCGATAATAAGTGACACCTGTACCCTAGAATGGCGGCGGATCGGCTCCTATGGGAAACTTGTGTATGTTATCGCCTATTTCTTACTAATAGATGTTAATTGAGAGTGTGCAGGATATCTCTGACTCCGAGAGATCGTGACACTCGAGGTGATAAAAGAGTTGTATGACTCGTCGGCAAAGTAGACGCGAAGCCAACCACGCTGATGTTGACGCGGTTTAAGGAATAGGGCCTAAAGACCCTATTCATTGTCTCTTTTGATCAAGGAAAGAAGAATACTTCTTTCAGGAATGTCCTCCCTGATGGGGCCAAACAGTGGTTAAGTCGAACATGACAAAGCCCGATCAGAGCGATAAGGGCGCGAAGGCCACGCTACAAAAATTCGAAGAAAAAGAAATACAGGAAAGGAAAATGGCACCAATAAAAGCTGATATCATAGAAGTGTCACTGTTCAAATACCCACGAAGGGGCACAAAAATATACAAAGACGAACAAAAAAGGGTAACGCTCAATCCTCACAAAAAAAAGGGGGCAACAATACCCTGCCTACTACTAGTCTTCAGAAATCCCTTGCTCTGGATAGCCATTCAATCTGGCCAAGCGGAAGCCCTCGTCATTAAGATCGGAAGAATTCTTCAAAAAGGCATCAGAAATAGTGTCACCATCGTAGAATTCTCCCCCGTGGATCTCCACAAAATAGTTAGCCATGGTAGAATCGGTCTTTTCAACATACCACCGACACTTGATCACTGTTTCCGCCTCAAGCGCCGTTTTCTCTTCTATCAAAGCTGTTTTCTCTTCCGCTAAGATTGTTTTCTCTCCCTCGAGAGCGATAATCTTTGACTGTTCAACCGCCAGAGCAGCGTTAGAAGTGGCCAACTGTTCCTTTGCTTCCCTTGCCTCCTCTTTGGCTGCCTCCAGGGCCGTCATATGTCTGTTTCACTCTTCTAGCAGCCGCTGTTTTTCCTCTTGCTCCTGCGAAAGCTTGGCTGCAGAAGCGATAAGGTCAGCTACCTTTTGCGACATGCGCTCAGTGAAGTGATGAAATTGGAGGAACCCAGTGAAAAACTTGGAGTGTAGCAAGTCGGCTTGCTCTTCGTCTCCCACAGTAGCAAAGGCACTTCGTTCTTCAGGAGATATTAACATGTGTGCAGCCAAGAACGAAGCAGTAACGGCCGAGTTATCACCCCCCATGGCCGCAATCCCCGAGCTACGAAGCATTGTCATATCCACCTGATGAGTGACGGGCCCAGTGGCGTTATATGAGCTTACGTCGGCCATAAGATTGGACACTACCGTCCCCTCCTCGAAGCGCTTAAGCATGGAAGCATCGGAAGGAACAAAGACCACAGCGGCAGGAGAAGGGGGCTGGTTGGAAGCAGAACCTCCCTGGGGCCCGGCTGTCTCATGAGGTTGGTTGGAAGCGGAACCTCCCTGGGGCACGAGTGATCCCTATGGCTGATAGGAGGAGAAACCCGACAACTCATCAGTATGGACTACGTTGGAGGAATAGTGAGGAACTCTCGAGCCGAACGAAGATGGAGAAGTCTCAAAAGGCCCAGGCATGACCACTCCCTCAAAAATGCTATCGGTCTGGCCCGAGGGAGGTGCTAAAGAGTCAAGGGCGATTTGAGGCCCCTCTCTAACATCAGCTTGACTTGAGGACCGGCTCGTACCTGCTCCGGTGGACCTCTATCTCTTCCTTGGTTGAGTCAGAATACGCCTCAAGTCCATATTGCCTCGCGACAGTGAAGGAGTTGAGGCACAAGAAGTAACCTATGAAGAAGAATAATGAAAAAACAGAAGAAAAGGCAGAAAGACATTGGAAAAAGCAATGTAAGAAGTATCGGGAAGCAGTAGCTGTTACTGTCTCAGTGGCAGGTGCTTCCGAGGAGTCGGCCGCGTCCGAAGAAGGCGGAATTAGTGGCAGGAGGGTGGCAACGCTCCTTGTCTTCCTTTTCTTCTTTCCTTTCGCGGAAGCCCTGCGAGCGATTGACTGAGGAGGAGGAGCAACGATTGATATGACAGGAATACCAACCGAAATGGAGTCGGTTTCCCTGTCAGCAGAGACTGAAGATGTTTGGGGAGGAATCGAAGTGATAACAGAAGGAGTAGCTGAAGTGGTGGCGATATTAACAGCCGCGGCCGCTTCTCTATCCCGAAGTCTCTTTCGGCGCCTCCTAACGCTCTCG
Organism: Viola odorata; assembly: GCA_963691705.1. Lineage (NCBI taxonomy): Eukaryota > Viridiplantae > Streptophyta > Magnoliopsida > Malpighiales > Violaceae > Viola > Viola odorata. The sequence continues at coordinate 25,360,916 of OY829542.1, forward strand.
GGAACGTACTTTGGATCAGTTGCTGCAAAAGCACAAGACAACATCAGCGTTAGTACTAATACTGAAAGTCAAAGATTGATGCGATACTCACATCTAACGCAAGCTCTGATATCGGTCCCGCAAGCCAGAAGGCGGGTGTAAACGCTGATTTCCAGACTGAGCAACTTATCAAACCAGCCCTGTTCCGTCTCGTCAAGAGCCATGCGGCGCCAAGCCCTGTCCTTGACGCCCTGGTTGAAACCAGACCGCCATCATGGCTCCGGAAGCTCGGGAGTCTCAACCACAAAAAATTGCTCTTTCCATTTATCAATGGAAGACTCCAAATGAAGGAGTTTCCAGGTGAAGTTCTGGAGCGAATCATCACCATAACGGGGTGATATCGCTATCACACCCCGACGGTTATACATCTTGAACAAAGACTTCAGTAATGCATGGGAAGGAGATGTAATTCCTTTGTACTTGGAGAGTTCTAGAAATGCATAAATGCCACAGTAGGCATTTGGGGCCAGTTGAACAGGATTCAGATCCAGAGAAGTAAGCAACTCTTGGATAAACGGGTCAACCAGAAACCGGAAACCATAACGGAACATCTGGGCATACAGGATTCTGCGATTGCCGGTTAAAACGCTATTCAGGCGTAAGGACTCAGGGGTGACAGAAGCCTTAAAACCCTCAGGGAGGGTGGCACCGTGATCGGACAGATGTTTATCAAGAATGGCAGAAGAAGTAATAGTACTGACTATGGTCTCTATTTTTTCTTCATCAAGGGATTTAGACCCAAGAGCACGAGTTTTTCTTTTGCCCATGGTGGAAAAGAAGAATAAAAGATGAAGAAGACAGTAAAGGGAAATGAAGAAGTACATTTTTTAGAAGAAAATCGAAGTACCCAGGAGATGAAAACCAGAAACGCAAGATGATTCGTTAAGAAGACGCAGAGAAACGGATTATCAAAAGTGGAAAAAAGAAATAAAGTGATGGGTTTTATAACCCTAATAGGCTAAAAGAAATGACTGCTGGAACTGTCGCGAATCGCGTGACAGGCATAAGCAATGAGTATAACCCTAGAAAGGAGAGAAGACGCTTTGATCCTATCAAATCACGCTAGCCCTAGCGTCCTGATGAGCAGACACGTGTCCCTGAACCATCATGATCCTTCGCTCATATTAATGAGGGGATTCTGAGCATTAAATGCTCCGAAAAGAAGAATTACTTTATCAAAAAAAGGTCAAGCATGATGACGTAATCAACAAAGATAACGCCAAGAAGCAAATTAATAGCAGAATGACAGTCGTTATTATGCCAGCGTAATCAGTTATTACAAGCCAAATGAAACCAATGTTGGAAGAAAAAATAAAAATAAAACACTCTCAAGCGCTGCCTTGTTCTCATCACGGAAGAACTCCTTTATCGCCCTCGGTATTTATATCCTTCAACCTCTCGAAGGCGTAGTCAGCTATCTTGGCAGGATTGAAAGCATCGCTGCGGTAATAATCTGGGAATCCAGCGGCAAAGGCCTGTATCGCTTTATCTTTCCAGCGCGACATCTCATTGGGCACCTTCGCTAGCTTCGCGTCGCGGTTTCTTTTATTGGCAGCCACCAGTTCTACTTCCAGAAGCTCTACCTTAGCCTTCCCTATCGACTTCTCTCTGGCCAATTCAGCACGACAGTCGTTAAGCTCTACTTGGGTATCGCTTTGGAGTTGCGCCAGCTCCGCCACCTTAGCAGGAGAACCTCGAGCCTTGTCACCATGGATATCGAGAAAGTAATTCAGCATGCGAAAGCTAGCCAGCACATCATTTAAAGTGCGTTCGCGATGAACCTCCAGAGGAAGCTCTGACATCTCCTCCCTATCTTCAGGAGAGCCAAATATTGCACCTACTATCGAACCCATCGGCTCGCTTCGAGATAACGGTTATGATATTCCCAGTGCGTGAAGTCCGCTGGTGCCAAAGCTAGATAGATCCAAGCGATAAGTAGTGGCTCCTTGAGGACTTTGAGAAGACAGATTGGCGATAAAGGGAGGAGAGCAATTTTTAGCGGAACCACCGACTCCTGAGATAGAAGTACAGAATAATGGCGGAAGGCCATTCAGTAGAGGGTCAGGAGTAGCGGCAGGTTCACGATTCGGTGCAACGACATCAGGGATGCAGGAGGAGATAGGAGAGTCAGGAGCGGCTGTTGGAGGAGGAAGGTTGACCTCTGGCGGAGCCTCAAAAGTGTCAGGAGGAATGTCAATTGACGCCTTAGCTACTGCCGCCGTTTTGGAGGTACCTACACCATCAAGGGCGTCAGCCCCAGTAGCCGAAGCTTCGTTCACCTTCTTCAAAGCAACCTCAGCAACTGGGTTGCTACTTCCCATTCTCAGCTTCTTTCGCTGAGCCGCGGAAGCATCACGAAGCCCAGAGTCGGTATCCATGTCCTCGCTGCTGCTTTCGGGTACTTCAGTATTAGGATGATTCGGAGTCACTCCTTTCCGAATGGGTAACCAATTTTCGAGGAAATGGGAAGTACGGTTGGAGGTACCGCACCTGGCAACAATCTTGAATCTCTTTCTTTTTGGAACGGCAGGGCAACTGGAACTCTCAGGCGGAGGAGATGGTGGTAGTGATTGAAACGGCCTCACGTTCAGAGGAACGTCCTTATTGCTTGACGGTTGATTTCCAGTGTCACCTGCCAGCAAAGCACATTAGAGCAATAATTAAGCCAAACCGATAATGAAGGGGAAGAAACTTACTTATAGTACACTTCTCTATAAGCCTGTGCAAGGTAAACTCTCGAATGCGAAAAGACGAGTTCAGCTCCAGCAGCACGTGCGTTTATCGAAGCTCTTCCTTGGATACTGTTGACGGGTTTGTCGAAAAGGAGTCGTTAAGACACTGATTGAAGCCTCTGGGCCAGGGGTGGAAAGGAAAATTCACGATGAAAAAACCACTCTTCCAATCGGCCACAGTCTCTTCGAAGCCCTGGAATTTCTGCCAGAATGACTGCACCAATGCGTCATTCCATCTTGGGGTAATATCTACCACACAATTGCGGCACCTAAAACTAAAAAACTTGCGGAATAAATTGATAGACGGGACAAGGATACCCCGTAACTCGCAAATGCGAATGAAGGCATGAATCCCACACCAAGAAGGAGGCGTAATCTGAGCCGGGTTAATGTCATATCGAACTAATAAACTTTTCACTGCTTCATGGATGGAAAAACGAAAGCCATAGAGGAACATGCTAAAATATACCATCTTATCGCCCCCCGATAGAGGGCCATGAAGCCGATGGACGGCATCAGGAATTCTAGCAGAGTAACCGGGAGGGAAAAAGATACTATTTTCCTCCAGTTCTGCCTCCAAAACCGCTTGATCAACAAAAACACTGGGTGTTCTCTCAATTTCTAAATCTATGGGCCGCTGGAAATTCTGGAGACTTCTCAAAGACCTATTGGTGGCCAGAGGCCACTAAGAATCCTTGGGTATCCTAGAGGTACTCATAATGAATCAGTAAGAAGAAAATCTGAGGAAAAAGAAGCGAAGTACCTTGTGCAAAAGGCGGTGGATAAAACTATCGGCTTCGGCGAACGGTGGTTGTGACTTCCTTCGAAGAAAGAATCTAGAGAGAGAAAGGGAGAAAATTTCGAAGTACAGGCAAAGAGTATTAAAAGAGAGCAGTTGCTCCCTTTTAAAGGTTGAGATCGAGAAGTGAACAGCCTGTAGAAGCGGGACACGCCCCAAAGCAAAAGTGACACGTGTGAAAACCTCAGAAGGATATTTATGTCCACGCATTTATATCTTCTAGAGGGGGTAGTTACTGACAATCAGTTGTGAACGGTTACGTCAAAGCAACAGTCATTTTCATAGCGATAGCCATCCAAAGAGGAGCTAACGCCCGAGCATGCAAAACTAAAAAAGCAAAGCATCATTTTATTTAAAAAACAATAAGCCATACGACATCTACAAGGGATTGCCAAGGGCGGAATCAATCCTCGTCAGGCCAATAAGAGGACCAGTAGCAATATTCCTCATCGGAGGGCGGAAGCTCCTCATCAGCGAAAGGAGGGAATTTGCCGACTTTTTGCTCCGGGCTCAGCGTCAATGGTTTGGATTCCTCCTTTGTAGCTGAAGATGCCGCCTTGACGATGGTATCACCTAAAGGAATCTTCTCTTCAAACTAATCAGTAGGAGGGAACAAAATTTTGCCCTTACAGGACGGAGGGGCTGAAAATGAAGAAAACCAACTAGTGGTTTCAGAACGTGCTCTCTTCTTCGATCTCTTCCGACCTCCACGGCGGGGCAATCACCTCTTCCAGCATGTTGGCAAAGAAGGATTGTCAGAATCTAGTGTCGTCGGAGGGGTTGGGCTAGATTCTCGCTCATCGGAGACCTGATCATATAAATCAGCCATGAGAGATGAAAATCAGTAGCAGCAGAAAATATGAAGAAGAAGTTGAACAGGAAAAAAGAGAAGAACTCCCCATAAATAGATAAAATGGTGAGACTCTTCAAATTTCTCAAGTGAGAGAAGTATAATTTAATGCGTCTTGAGAAGATCAACCATAATGGCAAATTCAAAATTCTTTGATCACGCCTGTTGAAATCTCTCGACAATCAAGAAGCACAGAAAAACCGCCCAATCAGTTATTACTGAAGAGACGGCGCGTGATTAGTAGAGCAGTTTGCCTAAGCAACCATCGCCACCTGGCAGATAAAGAAGAATAAATACTGCAAAAGTCTGACCACTGGCAGACTCGTTTTCAGTTGGGCTTAGCCATAGCTCTCAATCTAAGCCAGGGCTAACGACCTAAGAAGGGGAGAAAGATCACAAGTCCAATAACGGAAAAGAGTTTCATTACGGCCTAACAGCCTGAATATATGTCCACATACATAATACATATAAAGGAAAAAACAAACAAGAAGGCACAGCGGCAAGCCTTCAAGCCCGAGACTCGGCGTCATTGTCGTCATCTACCAGCAGAATGGGGATATCCCTCAAGGCGTCCACCACAGAAGTCAGCTCCGAAGAGGTGCTTCTCATGCTCTTCAGACAGCAGTTCAGCAGATCCTTCCTCTGCTGCAGCATGGCGATGACTACCTCAATGCGACAGGCTGCAACGGCTAACTTGGAGACATTCCCGATAGGATTGAAGTCCTCCATGGTAGCGGCCCCGATCCTGGCCTGAATGGGGGTCATCATTCCCCGAAGTTCTAGCATGTCCTCGCCAGTCTTCGTCATCATGTTCTCCAGGAAGCTGACGTCACCCTCAGTGAGATTCTTGAGGGTTAAGGCTTTGGAGATCAGGAAGTTTCTGGTGAGATCGTCCATGAAGAAATGGAAAAAGAGAAGCAGAGAGGGTGTGAAGAATCTGCACCAAAAAAGGGTCGTATTTATAGATCCAGATCAATAACTGCTCATAAAGGTGGACACCTCAAAAAATGAGCTGTCCCATTATCCCAAAGCAGTTGGAGGGAAAGGCTAACGCGGAACTCCTTGTGAATGCCCGAGATGCTTGAATAGAGTACGAATCGGAGAACGTAAGACCTTACAATTTGTAGGCGGTCTACAGCGTAAAACCGCGTCAATATTGCCGGTAGCTATGGCGTAAGACCGCACAAACTGTAAGCGGCTCATGGCGTAAGACAACAATAATATTGCGGGCGGCTTACCATAAGGCCAGACCCCATGAATTTGAAGGGAAATGGCGACACCAAAAACACCCCGACATGAGTGGGTGAAAACCTCTAAGGGTAACTAGTACTTGTCAATATATGTCATTTTCGCTAACGTGATAAAACCACATTTAAGAATGTGCAGGAAAAACAAGGAAATATCGCCTTCAGAATTATAGTAGAAGCTTCGGAAAGACCGGCGCTATCGCTAACGGTCGGACTTACTCACCTGTTCTGCTATCATATATCCGGTGCAATGGAACTAACGAAGTAATCAGAAAAACTGAGAGATTCTCACGAATCTGACGCGACGCAAAGGGAGTAACGATTTCTTCGGAGGGTAGGAGAGGCAGCCCTTGGTGAACACTCGGGCTCGTTTTCAGTTGGGCTTATGATAACAATTGATGAAACACCAAGGGTATATTCGTCTTCCCACCTCAAGATAAAGCCGGATCCCTGTAGACCTTAACTGGCAACGGCACCCGACTGCCGTCCCCGATAGGCTAAGGATCCTGGGATGGTCGACATCAGCGAAGGGGGGGGGGGCACACGGCGTCATCCTATCCCAGGAAACCCCGACAATGTCTTATTGGCGATATCTCACTAGTGATATCCGATTGAGCTGACACATGCTGACGTCATCATGGGCGATATCTCTCCATGATAACGCCCACCCCTGGGGGGTAACGACCTTTCTTTCTTCGGCTATAAATACGCCTCATTTCTAGATCGAGGGTAAGATCTGATTCTCTTCCCAAATCTCTGCCAAATTTTACAGCCATACTAACTTAAGCATCGGAGTGTCTACGCCGGAGTCCCCCCTCCGGCGCTTTGCAGGTACGACGGACTGCTGCTACAGTGATTTCGGATAGCCATAATCCAGATCCCGCTTCCCCAACAGTCCGAATCTTATTAGTTTTGTTGTTGTTGATAGTGTTTGCTTGGCATGGAATTTCAGTTGTTTCATATTTCTTTTGTTTTGGAGAGCCTTGAATTTGAAATGTAGAAGAAGGTTTTTAAAAACGGGTGGTCACATTGGTTTGCTGATTGACATTTTTTAATGCCCTTTTACATTTAGATAGTCAGATTAGGTTACATAAGTTCTTTAATTTGAACTTCAGATACTTTATTATGGTTGCTTTGCTGCTGAGGAAGTTGAGGTCAAGAAATGAATGCGATATTTGGTGTGTAATGCAACTAGTTACTTGTTAATCAAATGGGTACATTTTTTTTTCCGTTTCATGGACCCTCATTGTTATATTCATAATTACCAGCATGGGGGAGATGTAAATGTTGTAGACCATACTGGCCAGACAGTACTGCACTGGAGTGCAGTTCGAGGTGCTATCCAAGTAGCGGAGCTTTTACTTCAAGAGGGTATAAATGCTATTGATATACATGGTTATTATATCAGTGCAACTTTAAATAGGAATGATTTGTAAAAGTTTTTTTTTTGGAAAAAAACTGGGAGATCTATGCTTACTAGTCATAAGTGCATTGACTTCAATCATGTAGTAATTAAGGTGATTCTCTGTTGCATGATGTATCTCTGTGTTTGTACATTTTAGCATTTGGCATGAACTTACTATGGAGTATTATATTTTTATCATCTTTAATGTACATTTTTAAGAATAAATTTAGTTTGAAAGAAGGAAGATTGCTAATTTGACATAGTTTTGTTACATGAAAAACTATGAATACCTGTTGTCATATGAATGGAGGGGATAGTAATAACTGCTTTGTTGTGCTTTATGTGGAAATATTAGATTATCAAAATGAGGTCTACATCTCTATAGTGCATCCTTCCTGCAAAGTTTTGATGTGATATAAGATTCATCCGATGTTCAAAATGAGGTCTACATCTCTATATATGCACATGATGCACAGTGTTTTTTTGTTGTTTTTTGTCCACAGTTGTTGTAGAAATACACCCCTTATGAACTACTTGTGTGCCTGACTATCAGGGAATGATTGTATAGGCAATGTTATGGGGCTTCTTTGACCGTAAATCCATCTCCATGTTGCTTGCTTTCTGTAAGGAGATATTTTATTGGTGCTCCCCTTTTTAGAGTGGGGCATTTATCACATCTGTTCCTATTAATTTTGTTATTGTATTTCTGATGTCAAAATTAAATATTCTTAATCATGATTCATCTGAAATTTAGCTACCTGCTTGTTACTTATCTTGGTTGGATCTCTAGTTTTTTCTATTTTCTTCCCTCAATTGTATTTGCTGCTACTTGGTGTATTTAATGGTGAAAATGCTCTTGATGTTATAAGCTCAAAGTTCTTAACATTTTGGTTATAATTGTGATGTACTGATCTAATTTCTTCATTTCTGATTGGTTTTGCTAATATGGGTTATGGCCTTTCGGCCCGTAATCATTGATGATTAAGGCTCGTCCCAAATGAATATGATAGAAAATACACTTGTAGAAAAGGGGATGTTTTTGTGGTTTCTAATGTTCTTAGCTAGAAACAAACATGTCTTGTGAATTAAACAATACCCTAGACTTACATATTGGAGTTTTATGATTTTAGAATGTGAATTTGTAATCTTGTGCCTACAAGTTGAGATATATGATAATAAAGTTAGGTTCTTATGCATTGAGACTTTTGTTAAATTTGTTTTACTTTGTGTAGCTTGTTTGTACAGAAGGACCTGACAGAATAAGGGAATTGATAGCTATGGGTGCAATGTTTGATCATGGGGAGGATGGAAACTTGCACCTGGCTAGAGAGGGGGGTCATTCTCAGCATAGAATAGTTCATGTTGTTGATATGACTGGAAGGGAGATTGAGCGAGCTCTTTTATAGGCGGTCGTCACTGATCCAAACATCTCTGTATTTCAACACCATTTCGCAATAGATTTGCTAACTTCTTAGGTGTAAATTCTAGCATTTTCTTCACTGTACAAGAATTTAGTATAAAAGTCATAATAATGTTGGTAAAAGTCACTGTTTTAGATAAGCTTCTTGGTGTGAGTATACTATCCGTTCCCATAAATACCTTCTTGATATATGTTAGTTTTTTCAATTATAATAAGTGTAAATTTTTTCCTAGAAATATATTTATTAGTTTATTAATTTTTGCAAATAAAAGAAAATAATAACATGATTTTTTTTATTAAAAAAATAAAATTGTTGGAACAAAATCATTTTTTTGTTTTTAAAAAAATTGGAAATTAGTGCGAAGTAAACGCGTTTTTCAGTTTTTCAAATCAGGAAAATAAAATAATGTGCGAAGTAAACACGTTTTCCAGTTTTTCAGATCAGGAAAATTGTGCGAAGTAAACACGTTTTCGAGTTTTCTATTTGAAATGAAAATTCTCTATTTTCCAAAAGATAGCAAATTTTCAGACTGAAAATTCTCCCAAGTAAACGGGCCCTAAGTTCTTTCAATCCTAAAAAACAATTGGTCATCACAAGATGCTGTCTTTTGATATTTCAGTTAGTATTTCTGGGTTTTGCTTGATTTTAGAAAGCATGTGGGGTTTTCTGCATTTGATACCAAGTTGTTGTAGTGGTGGATTTACCTTCTGGTTTGATTGATATGATGCAATTAGCCACTGTTCTTTGATTGGGTTGGCTAAGCTTGGAGTTAATTTGTTGTTGTGTGGCTGATTTTCGCTACGCATATCATGTGTTTGTAAAAATGCCCAAGTGAGTGTTTAAATGTGGTCGGAAGTTCAGAATTCTGAACTTCCGTTCTGTAATAATTTCAAAATCGAAAGTTCAGAATTTAGAAAATTATGGAACGGAACAAAATGGATTTCAGGAATTTTGGAATTCTGAACTTTGGAACTTCGGAAGTTAGGAAGTTTGGAAACTTCCGATGAACAACCCTAGTAAAGACTCTAAAGAGCACTAACTTGAATAGTGTTAATCATAATCCCTCTGAGCAACTATACATTAAAATTGGTCCATAATAAAAAAATTAAAATTCAAAAATAAACATTTACCCACATTTATATATGTGGACCAATTACAAGGAGAGTGTTGATGGACAGTTGCTTAAAGTAACAGTTTTTAGCACTACTCAATACGAACATACCTAAAGTATTTTCTTCCTGACAAGATAGTACTCCCTCTGGTCTTTAATAGTTGTCATTTTCCTATTGAAAATGTGATCTAAATTAACTGTCATTTTGAGTCATATTTACGACTTCTGCCCTGTGTCTTAATTTTTTTACCCAACCAATTAATTTGGTATAATGATATTATTGTAATTATACAATAAAAAATGGGTAAATTGAAAACTACAGTCAAGAAAATGTGGTCCAAAAATTATTATTTTAAATTTGTCTGCAAAGTCAATTAATAAAGACTAGAGGAAGTATCTTTTTTATTTATTATTAATTTTTTAATGGAAATATTTATTGACCCTCCTTGAACTATTGGTCAAATTCAAACACCTCGCTTAAGGTAATAAATTCTTCAAAAGTCCTCTAAACTAAAAAGATCCATCAAAATCATCCACTAGTTAAAATTGTCTTCCAATACAGACAAAACATGTGACTTGCACATGCGTCGTCGTGTGAGTTGTCTAGCAACTATCTCGTGCGTCCTAGCTGCTGAGTTTAAAATTTAAAAATTACAAAAAGAAAAATGAAGAGTTAGGCTAGTAATTTTTAGGCCTTCAAACTTGTTTTTATCTCATTTTTTTGCATTCAACACATTTACATCATTCCATCCCTTCATTCTTACGTCTTCATTCTCCGCATTACACCACTCATTAAAAATGCAAATCTCACTAGCACAAGAGTAGTACAACATGTTTGGATTATCCTTCGACCTCAAGATCCTCACAATGGCTTTCTCCACACTTATGTGCTAAATGAATTTCTAGTTGATTGAGACATTTTATCAATCAGGTGGAGTGCAGCTACTTCTACTCTTACAATGAAAGCAAACGGGCCGAATTTGGATGAAGGAATTGAAAGGTGAGAAGGTAGAATGAGAAGAGTAAGATGGTAAAGAAACATAACATGTAGTTATTATAGTAGTTTTTTCTATTTTTTTATTTTTTAAAATTGTAGCGGGAAAATAGTAGACCAAAAATAATATCCTAATAGACAAAGGGTGTGTAAATCACTTGTTCCGTAATTTTGGATGACAATTCGAACAGATTGGTAGTTTTGGGGTATCTTTTTAGTTTACGGATTTTTTTAGAGAATCTATTAGTTCAAGATGGGGTGTTTGATTTTGACCAATAGTTTGAGGGGGTAAATAGATATTCTCATTTTCTAATTCTAATAAGGTATGTTTCTTTTTCTTTTTTATTCAAATGAATCATAGTTTGGCATCCTAATTTCCCATATTCTTTTATCAATATTAGTTAGAATTCATGCCTCCTCCATGAGATACATTAACATTAACAAGAGAAATAAATTGAGAGGAAATGACAAGATGCAAACCAAAAGGAAGCATTGAGTTTGAGAACTTTTCAAATTCAACCAAAACTTTCTCTCTCTTAAAAATTCTCTCTCTCAAAAATCCTCTCATCTCTTTCTCATTTCTAGGGTTTTCCCTTGGCCTGCCGCTGGCCTCTCTCTTAGCCTGCGACAACCCCTATTTTTTCCCTTTCTTTTCCTTTCTTTACGTTTTCTTTCTCTTTTACTTCTTCATTTTTTGTTCTTTTCGGCCAAAGTAAGAGATGTGATAACGGTGGGTGAAGATCGGTGAAGCGGTGGCGCTGTGTGATGTGGTCGGAGGAGAAGACGGAGCCTAGGAGAACAGAGGGTGTCGCGGATGGGCTGCAATGGTAGCGCGGTTGGAGTAAGGCAGCAGATCAGAAGTGTGGGCGATGACGAAGTATTGGTGCTGGTTTATGTGGTGACGGTGAGGACGACGGCTGGGAGGGAAAGTGATCGACGGCGGTGAGAGAGCGGTGGAGACAGTGGTTGTGGTGCTGGGTTTGATTTGAGATTTGAATGAGGGTAAGGCGCGGTGGTGACGAGGTAGTGGCGGCGGCTGCAATGGAGGAAGCCAGCTGAGACTTGGTGGCTAGGTAGATGTTCCTCTGGCTTACCTTCGAAGTTCTCTCTCTGTTCTGGTTAACTCGCTGTCTAGAGGGAGTAAATCTGGAGCTGATCTATTGGTCATACAAAAATAAAAACAAAATTAGTACCGTTCAATCCCCGGCAACGACGCCAAAATTTGATCGTCATTCAAATGTATTTAATATTTTCCTGGTGCCTATTTGCACAAATAAATTTATACAGGGCAAGCCAGGGTCGAACCACAGAGATTGAAGGACTAATGATTCAATTTAAATGTATGACGAAGGGTAAATGCAACCGAAAATAAAACTAACACTGAGGGGTTTTATGTCGATTAATACAATTAATCGACGCAGATCAGGGAGCTAACAAGAGCTAACAAGACAAATAAATAAAGCAGTTATCAAGGGCACGAAAGTAAAACATAATCCAGGGCATGATAATCAAAAGCAATTCGGGGGTAAGAAAATAATAAAGGCAGTAAAAGAGATATTAGTCTGATGGGAAGGGATCTTAGCAAAAGGTGTTCTTGGGTTGCTATCGGGTTAGTTAATCATCGGTGCAAAGATATTTCATTCTCGTGCCCTAGACATGCTATAGGGGTCTATCACCTCCCCACACTGTCACTGCTAAAGAGATGACCTAGACACCTCGCCATCCTTCCAGGCTCCTCCCCACACTATCACTGCTAAAGAGGTAACCTAGACACTTCGTCATCCTCCCAGCACCTCCCCACACTGTCACTGCTAAAGAGGTGTCAAGGGCACGATAACGACAGACAAGCAAATACAACAATAAGAATATATTAAACACAATTAGGCCTCTTAACTAATCCGTGCAACCCTTGAAACACCCTTTACTAAGAAGATGAGCTTAGCCGCTCATGCTAACAAGTAATAAAAATAAATCTAATAAATAACATAAAAGTAAAGAGACAAGAAAGGAAATGAAAGCTTAATAATACCGGTCGGAGCTTAAAAGCTCCGGTTTGAAGAAGGATTAATGGTGGTTGCTGCCCCAACAAAAGGGAGGAACAAATTCCCAGAAACGAAACCTAAGAGGCGGTTGCCAACAACTAAAAATGAGATATGATCCTAAAACCCTAAAACTAAAGGTGTATATAGTGTCCAGCCCACAAGAGGACAAATTCCAGCTAAGGGACTACAAAAAGACAAATTCCAGCTAAGGGGAGAGAGTGACAGCACATGGAGCATGCTGGAATATTCTGAAATCTTCTAGATGTGCATGAAATCTTCTAGAAATGCAAGGAATCCCGTGGGAATCTTCGGAGATTCCTTTCTTTGGCCTTTGATTAAGAACTGATGCAGAAGCGTCGCGGGCACGACGACTAAAGAGAATATTCTTGGGGATTTGCGCGGAACCTTCTGGAAGACATCAGAGGTGACACGTGGGAGTACGGCAACGAGGACACGTGGAAATAACACTTTTGGTCTGTCCAGGGCTCGATGATGGAAACCACGGCAAGGCCTCGACGACAAAGTTGGTATCTTGCCCTCGATGTTAGTCTTGAAGCTTGAAATCCCAAGAATTACTTTAAAAATGCATCTTTTTGCTCTTTTTCTCCTTTTGGCGCTGATCTGCATTAAAGATGGAAATAAGGGTCATATAGCAGAATCATGCCCCCAAAAAGGCTAGAAAAGAGGATAAAATCATACCCATGAAACATGCTATCAAACATCCCCACACTACCCCAATGCTCGTCCTCTAGCATTAACAAAATTGAACCTTAGCTAGAAGGAAGGCGAGACAGTGAGTAACACCCGCTGAAGAGGGCTGAATGCGAGGGCTAGACGATGGCTTCGACATTCTTCTGTGGGGGAGATCTTCGTCTGCTTCGAGGGCTCGAAATGGTTTCCTTTTGCTATGCCTGCTCTACTTTTATTTACAATATTTTTGATTTTTGAAGGCTTGACACTTGATTTTTGAGGGCTCAATATTTTTTATTTTTGAGGGCTCGAATTGGAACTGGAGCTAGCAAGCTTTAAATACTTCTTTGCGCGCTTGACTTTGAGGGCTTGATACTTGACTTTTCTTCCCCACACTTAAGTTTTGCTGTGGTGAGGAAGTAATACTGCGTTGATGTCGAGGGCATGAAAAGGAAAAAAAAGAGAAATAGAGAGAATAGAGAGACAGATGAAAATAAAGAGAAAGAAAAGAAAAGAAAATTTTGTAAAGTTTCTCGTCGTTTCGTTTCTTTCCCCCGTCTAATGGTGCCTATACCCAAGGATATCATGTAAACCTAGCCAGTGCCTAGTCAAGCATTTCACACATGAATAAAAGGCATGAAGATCAAATGCTCACGGGTTCAAATTGTGACTACTAGTGTCTAGGGCATGACTGGATATAAGGGTTAGTAGGTCTAGATATGCATGGACAGGTATAGATGCAATGAATGACAGATTTCTCCAATGCATCAAAAGTTGAAAATGCATGCCAAGAGTGAGGGTTTTAAAACAGGCAGTGGGAAAATTCCTAGCAAAGTCTAAAAAATAAAATCTGAAATTTTTTGAAAAATCCGAAGAACATGCAATCATGCAACAAGTGGAAATTTAAACATGCAGGCAAGCACACAAACAAAACACAAATAAATCCCTCCCCATACTTAGGTAGCACATTATCCTCAATGCGGGGAGGGTATACAAAGGAGTTCAAAAGAAATTAAATGAGTACAGTACAAAAAATTAAAGGAAAGCAGTAAAAATTATTTTGAACCCTCCTCGAGGGCAAGAAAAAGATAAGGGAAGGAGAAAGGGGTGGAACGGCAAATGAGATGCCTCTAGTGCAACTTGTTTAATCGTCGGGACCTCGACGTGTGCTGACGGTCTAGGGCTGGTCAGGTGGGTCTGCCTTTATGGGGTGGAAACCTTTATGGAACAACTCCAATCTGTGGTCATGCACTTTGGAAATGAGGCCCGTGTCTATACTCTGAATCGCGACCACACCATGATCATACACTTTCTTGACAAGGTAAAGGTCAGTCCACTTATGCTTCACTTTTCTAGAAAAAAACCTAAGACAAGAATTATAAAGTAAAACCTTTCGTCCAGTAGCAAAGATTTTAGGAGAGAGCAACTTATCATGAGGAGTGTTAGTCATGCTCTTGCTCATGTTGTGGGAATGATATGGAGCTGGATTGATATTGGGTATCTTACCCTCGACGGTCAAAGCGGTGTCGGTATCAGTTTGGGCGGGGGTTGGTGCCATGGCTTTGGAGACAACAAGAGTGGGTAGGAAAGCTATTGGAGATAGCTGAGGGGCGCCTAGGACTGGTGAGAGTGTCTTGACCTCGACGGTCGTCCTTCTAAGGGCCTCTGCTAGTGCATTAATAGTGATGTTCCCGTCGAGGGCACGATGTGCAAAGCTGTCAGCATTAAGATCAGAAACTTGTGTAACAATAGGGTCAATAACATCAACAATTGAGTGCTCTGAAGTCACAAGTGTCAAGGCGAAGGTGTCCAGCATGGTGGGTGAAATACTTTCTCAACAATAGGATCGACGATATTAACAAAATTAACACTAGAGAACTTAGAAGGATATCGCATGGACTCCAGCATGTTGAACTTGACGGTCTCGCCGTCGAACTCAAGAGTAATGGAGGCGTCATGGACGTCGATCTTGGCTTTTATTGTCCTAAGAAATGGTCTGTCCAGGAGCGTGTCCGAGGCCTTGACAGATTGGGCATCCTCCATGTCAAGAACGTAGAAGTCGGCTGGGTATATAAAATCTCCAACCTGGACCAAGACGTCCTCCACGACTCCCTTGGGACGGATGACTGATTTGTCAACTAGTTGGATCGTGTTCCTGGTGGGCTTGAGGTTTTCAAGGCCTAGACTGTTGTATATCGTCAAGGGCATGACAATGATACCTGCACCAGAATCACACATAGCTCTACCAATATCAGTAGTACCGATTTTACATGGGATGGAGAACATACCTTTATCCTTCCACTTCGGTGGTAGCTTTTACTGCATCGCGGCTGTGACATTCGCACCTACACAAATATTTTTCACACCTATCATGTTACATTTGTTAGCACACCAATTTTTCAAAAATTTAGCATAACGAGGAACATTTTTAATAGCCTGCAGCAAAGGGATGTTAACTTGCACTTTGTTAAACATCTCAAAAATCTCATTGTCTTCATCATGCTTCTTAGAGTTGACTAGCCTTTTAGGGAAAGGTGGCTCAAGGATTTTATGGATGTATTCTTGAGTGAACTCATCTGGCTCAACACTCTTTTTTGGGGAGCCCCTTGGAGATGGGATGTGGTCTACCATGACATCATTAACTTCGGGTTTCTTTGCTGGAAGTTGCTTTTCTTCTGTCTTGGTCTCGACAGTTTGTTCAGTGTCGAGGCATGGATGCGCAGACTCAGATATTTCAGTATCTAGGCCCAGATGCTGAGGTATTGTCGAGGGTAGTTGAGTGCCGCTGAGGAGTGTCATGGCACATACGTTATTCCTTAGGTGGCTTCTGTATGCTCAGGAAGTTTGTCCCCATTCTTTATTTCTTTCATTTCGGCAGCATAATACTCATTTGCTTTTGCAAATCCGCAACAACATGTTTGAGATGAGATGCTTCATCAACCGGCGGGACGGTGAAGGTCTGACCTTGAGGAGGTTGATGTTGGTACTGATTGTTATGGTAACTAGGCATGGGTATGAAGTTCTGCATGTTGAAGGGAGGAGGGTAATTTCCATACTGATTCTGCTGGGGCGGCTGTCTAGGGCAAGACATCTGCTGGTTGGTTACCCCACTGAAATTGGGATGTCGCCACACTTGATTGTAATTCTGGTCGTATGGAGTCTGGTTGTAGTTACCCACGACATTGACTTGAATTTCTTCAGGAATAAAAGGGCAGGCGTCCGTGGCATGATCCATAAAATTACAAATCTAGCAAGTCTTGCCCTAGACAAGTTGTCCTACTACCATATTCTGTAGCATGCCCGTGATAGCAGTCAACTGATTTTGCATTGCAGCCACTTGGGCGCCTTGATTGTTGTTGTTACTACTTCCAGGGGTGGAATTCTTCGCCATGAGCTCAATTGTAGCTTTGGCAGCAGCTGGGGTGAGAGCAGTAAGAGAACCACCACTTGCAGCATTTAGCAAGGCCGTGTCACAAACCTTCACAAAAATATTGGATGAGGGCATGCTCGGTGATGTTGTGAGAAGGGCATAAGGCTTGCATCCTCTTGAAGCGTACATAATATTGATCGAGATTCTCCATATCCGTTTGAAGAATAGAAACCAATTGCTTGCGAATGACCATGGCCATGGAAGCCGGATAATACTTATCCGTGAAAGCTTTTGACATTTCAGCCCAAGAATGAATGGATCTAGGAGGGAGATCATAGAACCACTCGAGGGCAAGATACTTGAGGGACCACATAAAGGCACGGAGCTTGGCGCGTTCAATGCCGACATTGGCAGGTTTCATGGCCTCGGAGATAGAGTGGAGCTGTTGAAGATGGCGGAGTGCATTTTCCTTGGCAACCCATCGAAAGGTTGGAAGGTGATGCATAATGGTTGACTTCAAGGTCCAGTCATGAAGAACAACGGGCCAGACGATGCATCTACTTGACATATCGGGGGTTGTATGGAAATTATCGATGGTTTCTTGTGCTGGAGGAGGTGATGGTGGATCCTCGTGACGTTCATCGTTGTCATGGTCTCCTGGTCATACAAAAATAAAAACAAAATTAGTACCGTTCAATCCCCGGCAATGGCGCCAAAATTTGATCATCACTCAAATGTATTTAATATTTTCCTGGTGCCTATTTGCACAAATAAATGTGTACAGGGCAAGACAGGGTCGAACCACAGAGATTGAAGGACTAATGATTCAATTTAAATGTATGACGAAGGGTAAATGCAACCGAAAATAAAAGTAACACTGAGGGGTTTTATGTCGATTAATACAATTAATCGACGCAGATCAGGGAGCTAACAAGAGCTAACAAGACAAATAAATAAAGCAGTTATCAAGGGCACGAAAGTAAAACACAATCCAGGGCAAGATAATCAAAAGCAATTCGGGGGTAAGAAAATAATAAAGGCAGTAAAAGAGATATTAGTCTGATGGGAAGGGATCTTAGAAAAAGGTGTTCTCGGGTTGCTTTCGGGTTAGTTAATCATCGGCGCAAAGATATTTCATTCTCATGCCCTAGACATGCTATAGGGGTCTATCACCTCCCCACACTGTCACTCGTAAAGAGATGACCTAGACACCTCGCCATCCTCCCAGGCTCCTCCCCACACTTTCACTGCTAAAGAGGTAGCCTAGACACTTCGTCATCCTCCCAGCACCTCCCCACACTGTCACTGCTAAAGAGGTGTCGAGGGCACAATAACGACAGACAAGCAAATACAATAATAAGAATATATTAAACACAATTAGGCCTCTTAACTAATCCTTGCAACCCTTGAAACACCCTTTACTAAGAAGATGAGCTTAGCCGCTCATGCTAACAAGTAATAAAAACAAATCTAATAAATAACATAAAAGTAAAGAGACAAGAAAGGAAATGAAAGCTTAATAAATACCGGCCGGAGCTTAAAAGCTCCGGTTTGAAGAAGGATTAATGGTGGCACCTGCCCCAACAAAAGGGAGGAACAAATTCCCAGAAAAGAAACCTAAGAGGCGGTTGCCAACAACTAAAAATGAGATATGATCCTAAAACCCTAAAACTAAAGGTATATATAGTGTCCAGCCCACAAGAGGACAAATTCCAGCTAAGGGACTACAAAAAGACAAATTCCAGCTAAGGGGAGAGAGTGACATCACATGGAGCGTGCTGGAATATTTTAAAATCTTCTAGATGCGCATGAAATCTTCTAGAAATGCAAGGAATCCCATGGGAATCTTCGGAGATTCCTTTCTTTGGCATTTGATTAAGAACTGATGCAGAAGCGTCGTGGGTACGAGACTGCTCACTAGTCTGGTTAGCGTCGGGGGCACGACGACTAAAGAGAATATTCTTGAGGATCTGCGCAGAACTTTCTGGAAGACATCAGAGGTGACACGTGGGAGTACGCCAACGAGGACACGTGGAAATAACGCTTTTGGTCTGTCCAGGGCTTGACGATGGAAACCACGGCAAGGCCTCGATGACAAAGTTGCTGTCTTGTCCTCGATGTCAGTCTTGAAGCTTGAAATCCCAAGAATTACTTTAAAAATGCATTTTTTTGCTCTTTTTCTCCTTTTGGCGCTGATCTTCAATAAAGATGGAAATAAGGGTCAAATAGCAGAATCATGCCCCCGAAAAGGCTAGAAAAGAGGATAAAATCATGCCCATGAAATATGCTATCATCGGCGGATGTAACAATGGCCGAGGAAGGCGCGCCGACGTTGGAGCAAGTGGCAGCGGTGAGAGTAGTCCTAAGATCTTTGAGATTTTTAGGATTTTAGTTTTGGGTGAGATAGAGTAACTTGGGCTTGGGCTTGGGCTTGGGCCTGGGCCTGGCACTTGAGTGTGGCTTGCTTGTTTTGGTTCTAATTATTTTTTGGAACCATCTTCGGGTAGTTAGTTGCGATGTAATACGCGTTATTAGTGTGACCGCTGGGTCATTAGTGATCTGTATCTCCCAGGTTATATTCGAGGGGAGTGACGAGTGAGTTCATTGTCTGTTGTCGATTTAGCCAGCTTGTTTGGCTGTCTCTTGAATTTGCCTATTTGGTTCGTGTTCTCTATGGTCATCTTTTATGACCCCTTTTAATAATATCTCTGCTTATTAAAAAGAAGAAGAGGAAGCATTAAAGCTTTAACAGACTTACTTATCCAACCTGGTTTGTCAGCTCAAGGAACAAATCTGATTAAGATTATAATAATTATTTACATACTCGTTAAAATATAATTAACTAGATATTCATATATTACTTGAATTAACTCACTTATTAAAATTAGCAGTTGATCTATTCATGTAAATAATTAATATATGTGAAGGATGATTTAAACTTGCACAAGGAGAAGGGCGGGACTCTTCCCTTTATAACATTATCTAAACAAGTTTAAAAAGTGTTACAAAATAATCGATTTAATCAATTGTTTCAACCTAAGTCACCATGAACTAGCACAAAAGTGCAAAAAATAGAGAAGCCATTTATATATTTATTTCAAAACAAAATAAAGAAAATTTATTTTAAAAGAAATAAATTCTAAAACTACTCCCTCTGTCCAAATATATTGGACGTTTTAGCCTAAATTTCGTGTCCAAATATAATTGACGTCATTGGTAAATGTATCCGTTTATTTTGCTTTTAACCAAAAACGTCCTTAAACGACAAGTCGTTTTATGCACGAAGGACGCGTCATACCGGGCAAAAAAAGGAAACGAAAACAATCAAGGACCACATTTGAAATGTTTTGGGGGACATTGATAAGAATGTGTCAGAGTAAAACAGAAAAGTATGTGAGAGGTAGGGAAAAGTATGCAGCGCGTGGAAAGGAATATTGGGACGTTTCCGGCAAGAGGAGGCGCGTGGCTGCTCTGAATGGGTCCGTTCCAACTGCTCCCGACTCGAGACGTCCTTCCTCTCTTTTATGTGGGGGTGGTGAGAACAGAAAATGGTAGGTCACGCTGGTTCCGAGCAGAGACTGCTTAATTGGATTTTGGGAAAAGAATGAAGGAAAGAGAAGAAGGCCACTGACACAAACAATTCACTCTCTTTCTCATCGTACACATCATCACCCTTGATCTTCCTTGACCTTGGACTTTCAACCCATCCAATGGCTTCCAATTGCTGCCATCTCCCACTGACATCTGACATGAGGATCCCACCACCCTTAATAAGAGTGATTCACTCCCTCGCGTCCATTAAAAAAGGACGGAGGGAGTAATATATATGAAAAAAATATGATTTGTTTAATCTGGTCCATGTGGTATAAATGTAACTAATCAGGTCACTGTGGTGCGATATTTTGTTAATCTGGTCCCTAAAATAGATTGCTATGATTAAGAACGTTGATGTGTCAGTATGTGTTGACGTGAAATGTCATATAGATGTCAAGTGGTGTGACACATGACTTGTTACAAGATATCTCACTTCTGAATCACTACGTATGAATATAAAAAATCCTTATAAAAATGGGCCCCACTACTTCTTCTCATGATCCAAATGTTAATTACCACTCCTTTTAAATTATTAATTATATTATATTATTTACTTTTTTTTTCTTACTCACCTTTTTATTTGGCCTCATTTTTTCAAAGTAAGTTTTACCCTTTTCCTTTTTGGTTGTTTGAGTTTTTGGTGAATCTTCGGTCATGATTTTCCTTGCAAAAAGTTTTTCTTTTTATCAAATATTTTGGTTTCTAAAAAAAAAACACATCACCACGACACCATCTCGACATCTCCCCCCTTTACGTTTATCATTTTTTGTTATTATTATTTTTATATATATTTTTATTTCTAGAAAAGAAAATGTATATCTCCATTCCTTTTTTTCTCATTTTGCTATTTCAAAAGGCTTTCTTTTTCCATTTTTAAAAAAAAAAGGCTTTCTTTTAATCTTTAAAGATGAATTTCTTTTAGCCTTTGAAAGGATGTGTTTTTAGTTTAACAATTTTTTACTTATCCTTTTGTTCTTTATTTAAAAAAAAAATAGATGGAGTGGTCGTATGGTTTTCGTCTTCTCTAAACTCACATTGGAAGCCACCATAGACAAAATAAACAAACATAAATCACCATGAAAGCTCACATTGGAAGCCACCATAGATAAATTCAAGTGAGTTTTTCATTTCTTTTCTGTTTTGTGATTGTTGATTTGCAATTATTTATTGCTACAATAAGCTAGAAGAAATTAAAAATTCTTGACAGTAAGAAGGAGAATTGATGTTTGCAGGAAATTCTATAAAAGTTCTCACTAATGTACCTACATGAGAATGGATCAGCTAGCTATTTTGTGAACAAATAGTTTTAGCAATTAATAGCATTTTTTATCCACATCACTCATTTGATTGAAGGCCATTTTTGTTGTTAAGTTGTCATGCACAATTATGTTGTTCAGTTGCTTAGCTAGGCTAGCATTTGGATTCATGACACACACTGCACTTTCAGTTAATTTTACACCACATGTCCCTTTGGAATTACAACATTAATTATTAAATGGTGTATAATTACTTTGTCCTATAGTTGCAGTATCATTTGCGGCGTAGGTAAGAGAGTTTTTGCCTCAAAGTGATGAGCCTCAACGGGAGTCTTTGCCTCAAAGTGATGAGCTTCAAAGTGATTTTCTGGGTATCAGTCCTCCATTGCCGGAACCTGATGATAAATTGATTCCAAAGTCATGTATGGTCTTCAAATCAGAATAATAAGTTTATAATTTTTATCTTGAGTATGCTCGTGAAGTGGGATTTGGTATTAAGAAAAAAAGTGTGAAGAAAGATGATAATGGGAAGCTGAAGTATTATTCTATTAAGTGTAATAGAGGAGGTCCGTGGAAATCCGTAGAAAAAATACTTTTAATCCAAGGCCATCAAGAAAAACTAATTGTAAGGCTAAAATCAATGCTATTGTTAATGATGAAGGAGAGTTCAATATTTCTCATGTTAATCTTGAGCATAATCATGCGTTGAGTCCTAAAAAAGTGCATTTTTTTTAAAGTGTAATAAAAATATGGATGCGTATGTGAAGAGGAGGCTTGAAACAAATGACCAAGCAGGCATACGTTTGAGTAATAATTTTCATTCTTTAGCTGTGGAAGTAGGGGGTATGAGAACTTGACATTTACTGAGAAAGATTGTAGAAATCATATTCTTAAAGTAAGACAAATTAGGCTTGGAGTTGGAGATGTGATCGATGCTTGTCGAGGGCACGATCAAATAATTACAACTTATCACATACAATAAAAAAAAGGATTGAACACAGTGGCAAGAGGTTCGATCCATAGAGAATGGTGAAGACATACACTTAGGGGTGGGCATTCGGGTATTTCGGAAATACCCGAATTAAAAATTTCGGATATCGGGATTCCGAATTTGCAAAAATCCTTCCCGAACCCGAATTTGGTTTTTTGCTACCTGAACCTGAATTTCAGAAATTCGGTGTGAAATTTGGGTATTGTATACCCGAATTTCCGAATTCAAAAACCTACCTGCTGAAATTTAAATCCATTTTATCCAGCAGCCAATACTACCAACAAGCATTACCAAACATCCAACACTCTATGTTCAATTCAACATACAAATTAGACATAAATTAGAATCCACTACTACCAAGCAACAACAACAATCCAGCATCCAACATCCAAATTAAACATACCAATTAAAATCCACAACTGCCAAGAAAAAAACCTCATAATTGTCGCCGCAATTCGTCCCAGTTTCACCTCCACCGCGACCACCACTTTGTAGCCGCTTCCTTCGCTCACGCCGCCAACCTTAGAAACCCTCAGATCTGATAGAAGATTGATGGACGAACAAATCTGATCGTTTGGTGGCGGTTTTCGTTGATGACGATGATGAACGGTGATGATGATTGAGATTGAGATTGGGTGGTTTTGGTTGGGAGATTGTGGAGGTTCGGGGAGTGAGAGGAGATTGTGGGTGTGGGAGATTGATGATGAAAGAGAGAAGAGATTGTGGGTGTGGGAGTTGATGATGAATGGTGATGAGAGAAGAGATTGTGGCCTGTGGGTGTGGGAGATTGAAATAAATAGGTAGTAATTTGGTACTACCACACAAAACGACGTCGTTTTATGTGGTAGTAATTTTGGAAATTCGGGTATCCAAATTTTTCCAAATGGATCCCGTACCGAACCCGAAATAATTTCGGGTGTTACATACCCGAACCCGAATTTTCCGATACCCGAAATACCCGAACCGAATTTCAAAAAATTCGGGTCTGAAAATTCAGAATTCGGGTATTTCAGAAATGTGCCCACCCCTACATACACTAGACAAGACCAGATATAAAGTGAAACAATGAGGGGGTTTTGGTTGGTTAATCTAGTTAACCAAGATAGAGACAACTGCTAACAAAACAATTGATTAAAAGTAAATATCAAGGGCAGGAAAATAAAGAGTAATCAGGGGCAAGACATGCAAATAGAAATCAAGGGCAAGACATGCAAATAGAAATCAAATCAAGAAATAAAGTCAGAAGAGAAGAGATCTTAGCAAAGGACATTATCGGGTTGTGTCGAGGGCACGAAATGATTGCCTTTTTACTGCTCTTGCTCTCTGTGCCTGCTTTGCTTTTATTCGAATTAAATTTGATTTTCTTTTTTCTTTTTTTCTTTTTTTTGAAATATCCAGGCACGAATCTTTCTTCCTTTGCTCGCTCTTTGGATAGGAGTTGGAGCTGGCAATTCTTTACATTTCTTTGAGCGATTGACTTCGAGGGCTTGATACTTGATTCTACTTCTCCACACTTAAGCTTTGTTATGGTGAGGAGGTAATCTGACGTTGCTGTCCTGCCCAAGATTCCTAATTTCCTCAGTTGCTCTATCATGCCCTTGATCTTTGTTTTTCTCCCCACACTTATCTTCTTCGATGTCTAGCCCTTGCCTTTCAAATAAAGAGTGTTACTCACCTGCCAAGGAAAGATCAAAGAAAAGGCTCAAGTGGTTAGAAGAGAGAATAAGGGTGTCGAGGGTATAAAAAGGAAAGAAAATGGAGAAAAAAGAAAGCAGAAAAATAAAAAGAAAAGAAAGAAAAATTGCAAAGTCTCTTCGTCGTTTCGTTGCTTTCCCCCGTCTAATGGTGCCTATACCTAGGGATATTATGCAAACCTAGCCAGTGCCTAGTCAAGCATTAAATCACACATGAATAAAAAGGCATGAAGCTCAATGTGCTCACAGGGTCCAAATTGCGACTACTGGTGTCTTGGGCATGACTAGTCATAAGGGCAAGCAGGTCAAGATGTGTATGGCAGGGCATAGATGCAATGAATAACAAGTTTCTTCCATGCATCAGAAATAAAAAATTCATGTCCATTATGAGGGTTTTAAAACTGGGTAGTGGAAAAATTCCTAGCAAAGTCTAAAAATAAAATCTAAATTTTTTTGAAAAATTCGAAAAATATGCAATCATGCAACAAGCGGAAAATTAAACATGCAAACAAACACACAAATAAATCCCTCCCCACACTGAGGTAGCATATTGTCCTCAATGCAACAAGGGCACACACAAGAAAGTTCTGAAAAATAAAGAGTGGAGCAGAAATAAAAAGGGGAAGGAACGTGGGTTGCCTCCCACGAAGCGCCTCTGTTATCGTCGAGGGCACGACGTTGGTTGTTCGAACTTCAACCAATCCTACTAAATGCTTTCCATCCTCTTAGTTTGATGAGAATTATCGCATGGAGTGGATGATCCAGTAGCAAAGCATCCTACAGGCAACCATAATATGATTCAAATGTTAATTTTGGTTCCCGCAAAATAAAGAGGAAAAAATTGTTATGAGTGAAAGGTGATTCAAGAAAAGGATCAATATAATCAGAAAGTTTAGAAATCTCCCTAGCATACATAATGACTTTAAAGCTCAGGACCTCGATTATCTCTTCCTCAATCTCTCTTAAATCCTCCTTCTCAATCTTCTCCGGCTTGAATTCTGCATCTAGGGCATGACACTCTTCATAAGATTTGATGTGGTGAAAAACCTCAAAAACCTCAATTCCTTGGCCCGCCAAAGTATTAGAACAGTTCTGTAGTTGACTTGGCAAATTGGGTTGAACAACGATTTCTGCCTCTAATTCGGAGTCTAGGGTAAGACGCTCGTCGTAAAATTTGGCAGATTTGCGTCGCTCAATATTGTGACTGCACTAGCCTTGAACTCTATGTTGGCTCCTGGCTCTGAAGGAAGACATCCTGGGCCGTCTAATTTAGCTAATTCATGGGCATGAAAAGGTCCTCTATCCCATAAGACTCATCATCTCGGTCAGGACGCTCAGATGGAAAATCCCATAGAATGGCAGTTGATACATTCTCTTCACTTAAATAGTCGTCACTATCTAAGTGCTGCAAATGTTGTTCTATGGGGGTGATAGGGTGACTCATGGCGTGACTGGGCAGAAGTGTTAGAGCTAAAAATTTTGGTCCAGGTGTAGGGGCAACGTCTAGGGCAAGATACAAAGGTAGGCATGCAAAGTTTGCGTTGATGGCCTCTTGGCACCTTTGCTCCTTAATCTCGTCTAAGGTCTCTTTACCTTGATTCATGATAGCATGTTTTATAGTCGCGATTTTACCTTCTTTTCTAGCCCTTTCGGGGGCATGATTTTTCCATTTAACCCTTATTTCTATCTTTATTACAGATCAGCGCCAATAGAAGGAAAAGATAAAAAAGAAGCATTTTTGGAGTATTTCTAAGGATTTCCAGCGTCAAGGCCTAGAAGACCAGATTGTCGTCGAGCCCATGGCGCTAACCAAACCAGTGAGCTGTCTCTCGCCCGCGATAAGTCTGCTTCTTCTCTCAAGCGAAAACCAAAGTGATAAGATTCGAACTGTTGGGGAAGCGAGATCTGGATTATGGCTGTGTGGAATCACTGTAGCAGCGGTCCGTCGTACCTACAAAGCGCCGGAGGGGGGGCTCCGGCGTAGACACTCCGATGCTTAAGTTAGTATGGCAGTGAAATTTGGCAGAGATTTTTGTAGAGAATCAGCTCTTACTCTCGGTCTAGAAATGTGTGGTATTTATAGCCGAAGAAAGAAAGGTTGTTACCCCTAGGGGTGGGCGTTATCATGGGGAGATATCGCCCAGGATGACGTCAGCACGCGTCAGCTCGATCGGATATCGCTAGTGGGATATCGCCAATGAGACGTTGTCGAGGTTTCCTGAGATGGGATGACGCTGTGTGGGCCCCCCTGCTGATGTCGACCATCCCAGGATCCTCAGCCTATCGGGGGTGGCAGCCGGGTGCCGTTGCCAGTTAAGGTCTATAGGAATCTAGCTTTGACTTGAGGTGAGAAGACGAATATACCCTTGGTGTTTCATCAATTGTTATCATAAGCCCAACTAAAAACGAGCACGAGTGTTCACCAAGGGCTGCCTCTCCTGGCCTATGGGGGAACGTTACTCCTCTTGTGCCGCGCTAGATTCATGAGAATCTCTGAGTTTTTCTGATCACTTTGTTAGCTCCTTAGTGTCGGATATGTAATAGCGAAGCGGATAGCGGGAACCGATCTCTGACGGTAATGATCGGTCATAGAGAGGGCGCTCATATGATTATCATCATCAGGGTAGAGTTTTCCAGCGTTATCCCTTTGGAGCTCCGAATATCATACGGAAAGCGATATTGTCTTGCTTTTCCTGCACATTCTCAAATGTGGTTTTGTTAAGTGAAAATATCATGCAACGATAGACGTAAGTTACCCTTACTCCCTTAGAGGCATTCACTTGCCAATATTGAGGGGTTGCTGCTGTTGTCTTTTCTATCCAAGTTCGTTGGTTCTGGCCTAGCCGTAAGCTACCTGTAACATCGACACGGTTTCTCGCCATAAATACCTAATGTTTATGCGGTCTTACGCCGTAGCCACCTGCAATATCAACGCGGTTTTACGCTGCTCGGAGCTATCTGTAATATCGCGCAGTTTTATGTTGTAGGCCACCTACAAATTGTGCGGTTTTATATCATTATGGACTTCAACCCATATTCCACTTGAGCACCTCGGGCGTCTTCCAGGGGTTCCACGTCAGCCTCCCCTCCTGACGACATTGGGTTAACATGACAGCCCAATTTTCGAGGTGTCCACCTTTGTGAGCAGCCATTACTTTGGATCTATAAATGCGACCCTTTTTCGGTGCAGATTCTTCACACATCCTCTACTTCTCATCTACTATTTCCTCATGGACGATCTCACTAGAAATTTTCTGATTTCCAAAGCCTTAACCCTCAAGAATCTCACTGAGGGTGACGTCAGCTTCCTAGAGAACATGCTGACGAAGACTGGTGAGGATATGCTGGAACTTCGGGGAATGATGACCCCTATTCAGGCCAGGATCGGGGGCCGCTACCATGGAGGACTTCAATCCCATCGGGAATGTCTCCAAGCTGGTTGTCGCCACCTGTCGCATTGAGGTAGCCATCGCCATGCTGCAGCAGAGGAAGGATCTGCTGAACTGCTGTCTGAAGAGCATGAGAAGCACCTCTTCAAAGCTGACTACTATGGTGGACGCCTTGAGGGACATCCCTATTTTGCTGGTGGATGACGACAACGATGCCGGGTCTCGGGCTTGAAGGCTTGCCGCTGTGCCTTCTTGTTTGTTTTTTCCTTTATATGTATTATGTATGCGGACGTATATTCAGGCCGTCAGGCCATAATGAAACTCCTTTCCGTTCTTGGACTTGTGATCTTTCTCCCCTTTTTAGGGCATTAGCCCTAGCTTCGATTGAGAGCTATGGCCAAGCCCAACTGAAAACGAGTCTGACACTTGTAAGACTTTTGCAGTATTTATTCTTCTTTATCTGCCAGATGGCAACGGTTGCTTAGGCAAACTGTTCTACTACTCACGTGCCGTCTCTTCAGTAATAACTGATTGGGCGGTTTTCCTGTGCTTCTTGATCATTGAGAAATCTCAACAGGCGTGATCAGAGAATTTTGAATTTGCCATTATGGTTGATCTTCTCAAGACGCATTAAATTATCCTTCTCTCACTTGAGAAATTTGAAGAGTCTCACCATTTTATCTATTTATGGGGAGTTCTTCTCCTTTTTCCTACTCATCTTCTTCTTCATATTTTTCTGCTGCTACTGATTTTCATCTTTCATGGTCAATTCTCATGATCAGGTTTCCGACGAGCGAGAATCTCACCCAACTCCTCCGACAACACCAGATTCTGACAATCCTTCTTCGCCACCATACCGGAAGAGGTGATTGTCCCGCCATGGAGGTCGGAAGAGATCGAAGAAGAGAGCACATTCTGAAACCACTGGTTGGTTTTCTTCATTTTCAGCCCCTCCGTCCTGTAAGGGTAAAATTTTATTCCCTCCTGCTGACTGGTTTGAAGAGGAGATTCCTTTAGGCGATACCATCGTCAAGGCGGCCTCTTCAACTACAAAGGAGGAGTCCAAGCCATTGATGCTGAGCCCAGAGCGAAAGGTTGACAAATCCCCTCCTTTCGCTAATGAGGAGCTTCCACCCTCCGATGAGGAATATTGCTACTGGTCCTCTTATTGGCCTGACGAGGATTGATTCCACCCTTGGCAATCCCTTGTAGATGCCGTATGGCTTATTGTTAAATGAAAGGATGGTTTGCCTTTTTAGTTTTGCATGCTCGGGCGTCAGCTCCTCTTTAGATGGCTATCGCTGAGAAAATGACTGTTGCTTCGACGTAACCGCTTGCAACTGATTGTCAGTAACTACCCCCTCCAGAAGATATAAATGCGTGGACATAAATATCCTTCTGAGGTATTTACACGTGTCACTTTTGCTTTGGGGCGTGTCCCGCTTTTACAGGTTGTTCACTTCTTGAACTCAGCCTTTAAAAGGGAGCAACTGCTCTCTTTTAATACTCTTTGCTTGTACTTCAAAATTTTCTCTTTCTCTCTCTAGATTCTTACTTCGAAGGGGTTCACGACCACCGTTTGCCGGCGCCGACGGTTTTTTCCACCGCCTTCTATTCAAAGTACTTCGCTTCTTTTTCCTCATATTTTCTTCTTGCTGATTCATTAT
Source organism: Viola odorata (assembly GCA_963691705.1). NCBI lineage: Eukaryota > Viridiplantae > Streptophyta > Magnoliopsida > Malpighiales > Violaceae > Viola > Viola odorata. Next base: position 25,390,207 of record OY829542.1, read on the forward strand.
GAGTACCTCTAGGATACCCAAGGATTCTCAGTGGCCTCTGGCCACAAAGAGGTCTTTGAGAAGTCTCCATAATTTCCAGCGGCCTATAGATTTAGAAATAGAGAGAACGCTTAGTGTTTTTGTTGATCAAGCAATTTTGGAGGCAGAACTGGAGGAAAATAGTATCCTTTTCCCTCCCGGTTACTCCGTTAGAATTCCTGATGCCGGCCATCGGCTTCATGACCCTCTATCGAGGGGCGATAGGATGGTATATTTTAGCATGTTCCTCTATGGCTTTCGCTTTCCCATCCAGCGATAAGGACGTTCCTCTGAACGTGAGGCCGCTTCAATCACTGCCACCATCTCTTCCGCCTGAACGTGAGGCTCTGATATGGTTTGATAAGTTGCTTAGTCTGGAAATCAGCGTTCACACCCTCCTTCTGGCTTGCTGGATCGATATCAGAGCCTGCTTTAGACGTGAGTATCGTGTCAATCTTTGACTTTCCGTATTAGTACTAACGCTGACGTTGTCTTGTGTTTTTACAGCAACTGATCCTAAGTACATTCCCGAGAGCGTTAGGAGGCGCCTAAAGAGGCTTCGAGATAGAGAAGCGGTCGCGGCTGTTAATATCGCCACCACTTCAGTTGCTCCTTCTGTTACCGTTTCGATTCCTCCCCAAACATCTTCAACCTCAGTTGACGAGGAAACCGACGCCATTTCGGTTGGCATTCCTGTCATATCAATCGCCGCTCCTCCTCCTCAGTCAGCTGTTCACAGGGCTCCCGCGAAAGGAAAGAAGAAGAGGAAGACAAGGAGCATTGCCACCCTCCGGCCACTAATTCCGCCTTCTTCGGACGCGGCCGGCTCTTCGGAAGCACCTGCCGCTAAGACGGTAACAGCTACTGCTTCCCGATACCTCTTGCGCTGCTTTTTCAATGCCTTTCTACCTTTTCTTTTGTTTTTCATTGTTTTTCTTCGTAGGTTACTTCTCGTGCCTCTACTCCTTCACTGTCGCGAGGCAATATGGACTTGAGGCGTGTTCTGACTCAACCAAGGAAGAGACAGAGGTCCACCGGAGCAGGTACGAGCCGGTCCTCAAGCCAAGCTGATGTCAGGTAGGGGCCTCAAATCGCCTTTGACTCTTTAGCACCTCCCTCAAGCCAGACCGGTAGCATTTTTGAGAACACAGCCATGCCTAGGGCTTTTGAGACTTCTCCGTCTTTATTTGGCTCAGAAATGCCTCACTACTCCTCCAACGTGGTCTATACTGATGAGCTGTCGGGTTTCTCCTCCTATCAGCCCCAGGGATTACTCGTGCCCCAGGGAGGTTCCGCTTCCAACCAGCCTCCTTCTCCTGCCGCCGTGGTCTTTGTTCCTTCCGATGCTTCTATGCTTAAGCGCTTCGGGGAGGGGACGGTAGTGTCCAATCTTATGGCCGACGTATTGTAAGGACGAATGTCTAGGGATATTTTACATCACTTCATCTTTTACCCTAATTTCTAGGGATCTTATTCTCTTGGTATTTGAAGCAACCGCCAGTTTGTAAAGGAGCAAGCTTTCCTCCTTGATTATTAATTAATCCTTCGGTTTCTTCTAATCCCTTTCCTTTTATTCCCTTTGTTGCATGATTATTACTATCTACTGTTCATATTATAGTATGAGTGGCTAAGTACCACCCTCTTAGTAAAAGGTGTTTCAAGGGTTGTAAGGTTCGGTTAGGAGGACTAATGCATGCTTAATATATTCTCTTGTTGCATATGGTTGTTTACCGTTTTAATCCCATGCTCATTTAGAAATGTCTAGGGCCTGATCAACTGTTTTCATTTCTGCAAGAGTAACGTCATTCTCTTAGTTATAACTGACGTGAATCCTTGAGATATTAGTAGACACCTAGTGAAAGTCATTGCGAGAGGTCTTTTGTCTAGGGGTAAACGGTCATTTAGGGTATGTAATGCGAGCGTGACGAACTGAGATGTCACGCCCTAGATCTGTCTCGCCTCCACTTCATGGGAATTTTGAGTAGTGCCTCCCCGCATTCATGCCTGGGAGGATGGCGAAACATCAAGGCCACCTCATATGTGGAAATGGGGGGTAGCTTCTACCTAAGAAGGTGAGCATGGGGCCTACGTGGAAACATGGCCCCTATAGTAGATCTGTACTTGAGTCTGGAATATTTTTGTACCAATGATTAACTGACCTAGAAAGCAACCCGAGAACACCTTTTACTAAGAACTCTCCCTATCTGATTATTATCTGTTTCATTACTTTTCTTGCCCTCGAATTGCTTTTATATATCTTGCCCTGGATTGTGCTTTACTTTCGTGCCCTGGATATCTCTCTTATTTAATTGTATTGTCAGCACTTGTTAGCTCCCGCTTGATTAATTCGTTAATCAACATCAAACCCCCCTAGTGTTACTTTTACGTTTGGTTGCATTTGTTCCCTGTCATACGCTTAAATTGAATCATTATTCCTTCTATCTCTGTGGTTCGACCCTATCTTGCCCTGTACACATTTACTTGTTCATTTAGGCATCAGGATAAATTTTAAGTACATTTGAGTGACGATCAAATTTTTGCGCCGTTGTCGGGGATTGAACGGTACTAATTTGTTTCTTTTTATTTTGTATGACCAGGAGATCTGCAGCAGATCTACTCCCCCTTGATCTCGAATTGAAAAGAACTAAAAGTGGACTTCGGAGGTAAGCTAGAATTCCTTCTGCCTTGCGTAGAGGCATCCCTCATCCTGCCCTCGATAGACAACCTTTCAATCTAGATAACCAAGACCGTCAATTCTACCAGGACCTAGCCTACCTTCATCAAGGTCCCGAAATACCGCCAATCCCTCATTTAGATATTCCAGCTATGGAGGACCCTAACAACAATGTGCGTCCCGAAGCCCCACCTCCACCACCTCCGAATCAGCAAACCATAGACCACCTCAATGCAGCCCTCAACATGTCCAGTAGCTGTATTGAATGACCTGCCGTCCCGCATTATTAGACCCTCAAATCTGCCGTCATGCACCATCTACCTACCCTTCGAGGTGTCCCCAAAGAAAGTGCCCTTCGTCGCCTTCAACAACTCCACTCAATCTACGAGGCCATAAAACCTCCCAACGTTAGCATCGAGCAAGCAAAGTTGCGTGCTTTTATGTGGTCTCTCAAAGATGATGCCCTCGACTGGTATTATGACCTCCCGCCGAGATCTATCCATTCTTGGGCGGAAATATCCCACGACCTTCACTGAGAAGTACTATCCAGCAGCTATTGCCAACACCACGCGCAAGCAGTTAGTATCCATAGTCCAGAGGAAAGAAGAGAATCTGGCCCAGTACTATGAGAGATATCTCAAGATGTAATCCATGTGCCCCTCGCACAATCTCAGCAAGCACACCCTTATTCAGTATTTATGTGAAGGCCTCAAGGCTCATGACAAGGCCCTTCTAAATGCTGCTGCCAATGGCTCTCTTACTGCCCTCACCCCAGCTGCCGCAAAGGCCACTATTGAACTCATGGCCAAGAATGCCTCTTCTGAGGTTGGCACTAGTCAAGGTCAAGACGCCCAAGTTGCAGCCCTACAAAACCAACTGACCTCCCTCACGGGAATGTTTCAGAATTTTATGTCAGGACAACTCGCACCAGTTAAGGCCTGCCAAATCTGTAATTTTATGGATCACCCCACGGATGCATGCCCCCATATTCTAGATGAAATCCAAGTGAATGTCGTTGGCCAGTATAATCAAGCCCCCTACGGCCAAAACTATAACCAGGGCTGGAAACAGCCGAATCCAAGTTGGGTTCCAAACCCTCAGCCATCGGGACCTAGCCAACAATAGAATCCTTATGGAAATCATCCACCTCCTCTTAACATGCAGAACTTTAGACCCCGACCATAGTATAATCAGTATCAAAGCCAGCCACCACAAGATCAGACTTTTATCATGCCCCCGAATTCAAATACTGCGATTCCCATTAATCCAGAACAGAAAAAGGAAATCGAGGAACTTTAGAAACACGTAAGTACCTTGATGGCTGGAATGAAGGAGCTGAAGAATCAAGGGAGATTTCCACCCCAGCCCGAAAACAATCCAAAGCACAATGTCTATGCAGTGACTTTACGAAGTGGAGCGAACTTGACACCTCCAGCAAATCCAGCCCCCGATATTGAGAACTCTCCAGAGTCTGAACTTAAGCCAAAACCTAGAGCAAAACTTTTGAAAGTCCCCAGACTTGTCGAGGTCACTGAAGAGAGAATCCTCTCTCCTAGAGGTTCACCAAGGAATGACCTCAATCCACCTGAATTCACCCAGAAATACATTCACAAGATTCTTGAGCCCCCATTTCACCAAAGGTTGATCAAGTCTAAAAAGGAAAAGGAGGACCGTGATATCTTCGAAATGTTCAGCAAAGTGATTATCAACATTCCCCTTCTCCAGGCCATGAAAAACGTGCCACGTTATGCCAAGTTTCTGAAGCAACTATGCACCAACAAGAACAAATTTGCTGAAGTTAACAAAATCAGTGTAGGAGCAAACGCTTCTGCCCATATCCAGAGGAAGATACCCCCGAAATGTAAAAATCAAGGAATGTTCATCATTCCATGCCGAATCGGTACAATCGACATCGGGAAAGCGATGTGCGACTTAGGGGGCGGAATTAATGTCATGCCCTCGATCATCTAAGGCCTCAAACCTCTTAGACCTACAAACCTTGCCATCCAGCTTGCCGACCGTTCTGTTATCTACCCCGAGGGGATCATCACCGATGTTTTGGTCCAAGTGGGTGAATTCTTATTCCCAGCTGATTTTTATGTTATCGCCATGGAAAATGAAGACTCCACCAAGTCTACTGATGTTCTTCTAGGTCGACCTTTTCTGGCCACTGCCCGGGCCAAGATTGACGTTCATGATGCGACCATCACCCTCGAGTTTGATGGGGAAATTATCAAGTTCAACATGCTAGAAGCCATGCGATACCCCTCTGAATTTTCCAGTGTTAATTATATTGATGTGATTGATCCTTCTGTTCAAGAAATTGATGCACTTCACTTTACTAACCCTTTACAATTTGCCCTTGACAGGAGTCTGACACCATCTCTTCTAGATGTCGTGGCCTCGACATTTTCCACTCCACCTGAGCTACATTCCGTCGTCGCTGCCCTAGAAGAGTGTGCTATTATCCCATATGAGCCCCCAACGGTGTCTCCAAATTGCCAAGTTAGCTCCATCCATTGATCTGGCTCCAGCCCTCGAATTGAAGGAGTTGCCTTCCCATCTAAAGTATGCCTATCTAGGCCCCAATGACTCTCTGGCCGTTATTGTCTCCAACAAGCTCAACTTTTTTGAGGAATCCGCACTGATTTCCTTGCTGAAGGAATTCAGACAAGGCATAGGCTGGACCATAGTGGATATCAAGGGCTTGTCACCAGCACTATGCACTCATCGCATCCACTTGGAAGATGCTAGTAAGACCATTCGTCAACCTCAGCGCCGATTGAATCCTCCAATGATGGACGTAGTGAGGAAGGAAGTGCTGAAATTGCTTGATGCGGGAGTTATCTACCCCATCTCTGATAGCCCTTGGGTCAGTCCTATCTAGGTCGTGCCCAAGAAAACTGGTATCACCATTAACATCGGACAAGATGGTAAATCCATCCCCACCCGAATCCAGAATGGGTGGCGTGTGTGTATTGACTACCGCCGCTTGAATGCTGCCACCAGAAAAGATCATTTTCCCCTTCCCTTGATTAACCAAATGTTGGAACGTCTCGCGGCCAAGACTTATTATTGCTGTCTAGACGGTTATTCTGGTTTCCATCAGATCCCAATTGCCCCCGAAGACCAGGAGAAGACAACATTCACGTGTCCTTTCAGCACCTTTGCTTACAGATGTATGCCCTTCGGCTTGTGTAATGCCCCCGCCACCTTCCAGCAGTGCATGGTGAGCATTTTCTCTAAACTAGTCGAAGATGGTATCGAGGTCTTTGTGGACGACTTCATGGTATATGGAAATTCTTTCTCAGAATGCCTTTCCAATTTAAAGAAGTGCTTAGAACGCTGCATAGAAACCGATCTTGTCTTGAATTTTGAGAAGTGCAATTTCATGGTAGATCGAGGCCTCATTCTGGACCATATTGTCTCAGCCAAGGGAATTGAGGTCGACAAGTCCAAGATAGAGGTGATTGAATCCCTGCCGTACACAGCATGTGTTCGCGATGTGCGATCGTTTCTAAGGCATACCGGTTTCTATAGACGGTTTATCAAAGATTTTTCCAAAAATGCCCAACCCATGTGCCGCCAACTCTAGAAGGAAGTTATTTTTGATTTTGATGAGAAATGCAAAGCCGCCTTCAAACTTCTCAAAAATAGACTTATCTCGGCCCCGATTATTTGTGCCCCCGATTGGTCCTTACCTTTCGAGGTCATGTGCGACGCTAGCAATCAAGCCCTCAGTGCCGTTTTGGGTCAGAAGAAAGACAAGGAGACTTATGTCATTTATTATGCCTCAAAGCTATTGGATCCAGCCCAGCAAAACTACACCACCACAGAGAAGGAAATCTTGGTAGTTGTTTATGCCCTCGACAAGTTCAGACAACACCTTTTGGGGAACTATGTTATCGTGTACTCCGATCACTCGGCCTTGAAATGCTTGTTGACAAAGGCTGATGCAAAGGGTCGATTGATCCGTTGGATCTTGTTGCTCCAAGAATTTAACATCTTGATCAAGGATAAGGCAGGAAGAGAAAATCTAGCGGCAGATCATCTCAGCAGACTTCCAGCCCAGGAAGATGATTCGCTAGTGCCTATCCGTGACACTTTTCCAGACGAACAACTTTGTCTAGCCTATGCAGTCCAGTTTCCATGGTTCTCCGACATTGCTAATTTTTGTGCTACTGGCACCTATCCAGCAGACTCCTCCCATTTCGAGTGCACCAGAATCAGAAGAGAAGGCAAATACTATATTTAGGATAGCCCCTATTTGTGGAAGCACTACTCAGATTAGATAATTCATCGTTGTGTGACCTCTTGAAATTTTGTCATTTTGAAGGAGGTCATTTCGCGGCCAAGAAAACTGCCCTCAAAGTTTTAGAAGTCGGTCTCTACTGGCCATCAATCTTCAAAGATATCTACTTATTTTGCGCTTCGTGCCCCCCGATGCCAAGTCACAGGGAATATCAGGGCCAGGAATCAGATGCCTCTGACCAGTATCATTGTGTGTGAGATCTTCGATATCTGGGGCATAGATTTCATGGGCCCATTTCCAAGCTCATTTGGCCACGTCTATATCCTCCTTGCAGTGGATTATGTTTCAAAGTGGATCGAGGCCAAGACCACCAGAACAGATGATGCGAAGGTGGTTATAAACTTTCTGCGCTTTCATATCTTCACTAGATTTGGTACACCTCGTGCCCTGGTCAGTGATCGAGGCACCCACTGTTGCAACCGTATCGTATCCGCATTTCTAAACAAGAATGGAGTCTACCATAGAACTTCCACAGCGTATCACCCTTAGACCAATGGTCAAGCTGAAGTGTCCAACCGAGAAATCAAGGCCATTTTGGAGAAGACAGACAATCAATCCCGAAAGGATTGGAGTCTAAAGCTAGACGATGCCTTATGGGCTTACCGAACAAATTTCAAGACCCCGATTGGTATGACTCCCTACAGACTCGTGTATAGCAAGTCGTGCCATCTCCTAGTGGAGATAGAGCACAAGGCTTTCTGGGCCATTCAGAAAGTAAACACGGATCTAGGGTAGGCTAGTTAGCACAGGCACTTACAGATCTAAGAATTTGAGGAATTGAGAGATGATGCTTATGAAAATGCCTTACTCTACAAGGGCAAGACCAAAGCTTACCACGATAAGCATCTCCGTCCCAAATCCTTTGTTGTTGGTCAGAAAGTGTTATTGTACAACTCTCATTTGCGATTATTTGCAGGAAAGCTCAAGTCTAAATGGACAGGACCTTTCTTGGTCAGATAGCCACCGGAGGCTAGGAAACTCCCGTTGGATGCTGCCATCGATGATTTTCTGGCCCCGAGCTAAACCACTCAGTGAAGGAAGTCCTCAAGGACATCCTTGTGTCCGAATCAGAGCTTGAGGATGAGGAGGTCGTCGGCGCAGAGGAGAAGGAAGTCGATCAGATCGCCACCGGCAACGAGGAGGGTACTGGAGAGAGCGGTGAGGCCGATGAAGAAGAAGATGACGATGCTGAGGCTCTTGAGGCCCAGAGAGTAGTAGAGAAAGAAGCCACTGAAAAGAAGAAAAGAGAGAAGGAGGTCGCAGCTAAATTGACGGCGAAGAAGGGCAAGGCAAAGACTCCGGCCAGAGTGGAGCCGCCGATGGACAAGAAGCGAAAGCTGCCATCTTCCAGCAAGGTCAAGGCCTAGACCTCCAAGAAGGCTCGAGGTCCCGACACTGCAGATGTCAAGGTCCAGACGCCAGTTCCCCCTTCTGCCCCTCGAGCGAACCACACCCAGGTGACATCTGACCTTTCTATTTTGCATGATTGGTTAGTTTTTGTTGATACCCGAATTTTCACGCCATTTTTATTTAATTTTAGCATTTCTGTTATTCAGCTAATTTACAGTCATTTTCAGTTGATTTAATGTCGCTAGCATTTTTAGGTGTTTCGTTGCATTTTTGCATCATCGTCAGCATCGTCAGCCTTCGAAATCGCATTTTTAATTTTTCGGCATGTATTTTCATTATTATTATCATTAATATTTTTAGCCTTAAAAATCACATTTTTAATTATCCGGCAGTCGTTTGCTAATTTTTTCTTCGTTTTAGGTCATCACATGAATTTTAGGATTTTTTATATTGTAGCACATTTTTTAGTATTTTTATTATTTTATTATTATTTTTATTCGAGCTTTTATTAGACCCGAGTAAGTCCACTCGGACCATAGCTTGACTTTAAAATGTTTTCCATCAACTAGTTGCGAGATTTTTTTCTGGTCGCAACGGTCTACAGCGATTCGTGTGATTTTTGGCGTAACGTTATTATTTTTCCGTTCAAACGTTTCGCGTTTTTGAACGCGAAAATAAACACGTTAAACGAAAAATTCTCGTCATTCGCTGTAGACGGTTAAACCCGTCATATTTTTCTCTACGCGACGGTACCTTCGGCTCAAAAAGTCAGAACGTTTGGTCGCGGGAACCGACTCGAGGCCATTTATATCTGATAAAATGCCATTTGATCAAGGCCATTGATCTGGTCAACCAAGGAAAGTCAACCAGATCAATGGCCCTTGATTAGATGTGCATAATGCACATGCACAGTGCCAAGGGAGTGCAGCGAAGCAGCCCACGCCCGAGCCACCTGCTCCCGTAGCTCCTGTCCCTCCGCCATCATCACCGCTAGCGCCCTAGCTCCGCCACATCACGCAGCCGTAGATCCGACGTCATCACAGCGACGTCATCACGGCCTCCACGCGCAGCACCCGCACCTCCTCCTCACGCGATCTTCGGCTATAAATAGCCCCCTCCTCCAACGCATTCGGGGCACCAAATTGGCAAGCTTTCTTGCCCTCTCTCCCTCTTCTGATCAGTTGCTTATTTCAAGCGAGGATCGTCCAGTTCAAGGCTTTGAGGTGAGCTTTCTCTCTCTAGCCTTTTTTTTTGGTTTTTAAGCCAAAGTTTTGTTTAAATTCGTTTGCCTCTTGTTTGAGCAATTTAATTGCTTTCTTTTATGTCATTAATTCACACACATAACATAGATTAAATACACGCTTTCACTTTTAAAAATCGTCGGTTAGTTTGGGCGAATTAATTAGTTTTCGATAATTAACAATTTTGTCGTTTTTTCGAAATTAAATTTTGTACGAGTCAAACTAAAAATCGGGGTTTCAATTGGGCCCAGCCCATTTTCAATTGTTTTCAAAACTTCGGATCACTTTTTTTCGTAAAATACTCGTATGCTTCGTATGATTATTTGTCGTACTAACACTTTTAATTTTCTGTAATATCAACTGTTTATTTTCTGTAAATATCAACTGTTTAATTATTCGCACTTTAAATTTCAGCAATTTACTTTCAGCAATTTAAATTCAATACCGCCTACATGGTCGGTCGCAATATCAACTGTTTATTTTCTGCAATATTCAACTGCTTTAATTTTTCGCACACTGCTGGAAATCCTTCCGCAACTTATCAACTGTTTAATTTTCCGCACTTTAATTTTCCGCAATTTACTTTCAGCAATTTAAATTCAATACTGCCTACATGGTCGGTCGCACTTATCAACTGTTTACTTTTCCGCACTTTAAATTTCCGCACTTTACTTTTCCGCACTTTAAATTTCAGTAATTTAAATTCAATACCGCCTACATGGTCGGTCGCACTTATCAACTGTTTACTTTTCCGCACTTTATTTTTCCGCACTTTAAATTTCAGCAATTTACTTTCAGCAATTTAAATTCAATACCGCCTACATAGTCGGTCGCATTTTAATTCTCGTAAATATTCAACTGCTTTAATTTTTTTTGCAAACTGCTGGAAATTCTTCCGCAATCTATCAACTGTTTATTTTCTGCAAATATCAACTGTTTATTTTCTTCAAATATCCAACTGCTCATTCTCTACATTATCAACCTGTTTTATTTTCTGCCAATCACCAAACTTTTTATTCCCTGTAAATCGCCCCTAGCATTTAATTTTTCTGCACTTATCAAAACAGCATTTAAATTCTCGTATGCGTAAAATCAATCATTTTGCGCATGCAATCAACCTAGCACTTAAATTCTCGTATGCGTAAAATCCATCATTTTTCGCATGCAATCAACCCAGCATTTAAATTCTCGTATGCGTAAAATCCATCATTTTTCGCATGCAATCAACCCAGCATTTAAATTCTCGTATGCGTAAAATCAATCATTTTTCGCATGCAATCAACCTAGCATTTAAATTCTCGTATGCGTAAAATCAATCATTTTTCGCATGCAATCAACACAGCCTTTGAATTCTCGTGTGCTTAAAATCAATCATTTTTCGCACGCAATCAACTCAGTATCTCATTTTCGTATGCGTAAAATTCATCATTTCTCGCATGCAATCAATTGTCGCCATTTATTTTCATGCACTCATCAAGCTCAGCATTTAATTCTCGTATGCGTACAATCCATCATTTTACGTGTACAATCAATTGTCATTTAAAATTTTCATTGCTCAGTTATTTCTCAAGCTATCACTAACACTCTCGTTTTGTAGGTTAATTTCAAGCTTCGCTCGAAAGTACGCCTCACAAGTCCTTTTTATTTATTCGATGCTTTTCGCAAATATCAACTGCATGCATGATATATAGAACTGCTAGAATTAAAATCAACCCACATGAACAACATGTTTAAAGAGTTGCTTAAAATGCCATGTTTATATGATTTTAAATTCTCGCTTGTATTGACTGCATGTACATGGGGACTTTCGATCCCACTTCAGTTTTTCACTTTAAAATCAATCATTTAAATTGGTACTCTGTTAGCCATCCATGTTAGGATCACGTAGTAATTAAGTTAATCATGCATGGCCCGATGATGAAATAAGAGGGCGCTCATTCAGTCTTACGGAAAATTCAGTCCCATCACGATCATAAAAAAGACTAAAGTGACGATTCCTCTGAGGGCCCCCTTTTTCAAAAAGCATTTTATAAAACACCTTTTTAAACACCTCTCTCATCAACCGGTAACCGTTTTCGGATGTGACTCGGGTGCCTAACACCTTCCCGAGACCATAATACGACCCCGAACCTTTGTCTGGGGTCCGGACCCCTTTTTTGTGCCTTTAGTTTTTTTACTTATTATATTTCCTATGCCATGACGATTAGGGTTCCCTAAGCCTAGCAACCAAATTAGGGTGGCGACTTCATTGCATGCTGCTAGGCGTCCCTTTTACGCCGAGCATCTGAAGGTCTCAAATTTCGTTGCACACTCGCGAATTTTTTAAATTTCCGAGGCGCGACAGTTTGGCGACTCCGCTGGGGAGCTTAGGGTCGGAGCCGGTTTTTATCTTTTTAGAGAGGTGTTTTATTTGTTTATTTATTTTCTTTGATCAATTGCTGGTCTGTTTATTTATTTACTTTATCAATTGTCATATGCATTTCATAGCGCCCTACACCCAGGGGACAATTACCAAAATAGGAGGGTAGTAGTGACGCCCTAGGACACATGTCCTGGGTAGTGTTCACCAATCCCAACTTGGATGAACCCCTAAAGCCAGTCGAAAGGTTATACGATTTCGCAAGGAATCAGGCGACTGGACGACACTTTACGGACCTTTTCATGGTATCATCCGGGAACCATTCAAGCCAGTTAGAGGTGTCGGAATCAGAGCCCTAGCACAGGCATCATGATTATACCTGTTTGTCGTGGCATATTGACGTGATTTTTCTGTTATACGAACTGTAAATTTTCTGACACGTGCAGGTTACTTTGCATTTAAAATTTTATTTTTTGTCCCACAGGACCCGTTTTGCTCATTCAATATGTCGGCACCTACACTACTTTCACTTGATATTTTCGGGGAACAAAGTTTCAACGATCAGACACTACAAAGCCGAATTGCCGCCTTAGAGGCTGAGTTAGAGATGAAGAAAGGGGAGTTGGCTTCGATGGAGTACCTTTGGCAACAGGACTCTAACGTCCAGGAATGACACCTTCAGGGAAAGGCTCGGATATCGGCAAATCTTTTCTTTTTAGCTAGGACCCCTGATTCCACCTATCTTAGCCATTTTTGATAAATTTAGCAAGTTTACCATACTTTTGTAAACACTTTTAATAAAGTCGTACTCTTTCGGATATTTATTAAAATCACCTCATTTTTTCCATATCAATTATCCATCCAAACGCAACTCAAAAGACTATCGCAAAAAGAAAGAGAAAATCCCTCCGGGATAAACACAGTCGTTTCACCCAAAGAACCAAAAAATCAGACCAAACACTCAAAAAAAAAAAAAAAAAAATAGCCAAATATTGCCCACTCGTGGCTTTGTCCTCTTAGCTTATCACGACCTCCAAGTTCATGGCATTGATTGTCATCCCTCCCCTCGGTTGGGTTCGCCAGGCGTCAGGCCCTACGTCATTTGCAAGCACAGTATGAAAGAGATCTTCCTAGCATGGCGGCATTGGTTGCCCTTGCTAATTTGGGTTTCGCCGTTAGCATCTCAGGTTTGCTTCATATCGGGGGAATGTATAGAGGCTTCTGTCGTATCTTGTCAACCACTGGGATTCCTCGCCTCACCGACCTCCTTGAAAATATCAAATGAAAGTGTGGCCGGAAAATGAATGAGCAAATGTGGAGGCCTCGGGATTGCATATCACCTGTATATCCTCACTTGTATTTACTTTTTCTGTGTTTTTCCCTTTTTCAGGTTCACGATAGCTCCTCGAAAGCAAGCTACTCCGCACAGGCTCCCCCTAACTAGACTTCAAAAATGAAAAATGACTGAACTGGCCAAGACCGACGAAGCACTAATGGCTAGAATCGCAGAGTTAGAGGAGCAAGTTAAGATCACTACAGAAAGAGCCACTAGGGCCGAAAAGGAAAGAGATGAAGCTGTCGCCGAAGTACCACCGGGTTTTGATCTCCCTCAAACAAAAGGACCTCACTCTTCGCTCACCGTCGCAGGACCTTCCGTACTCCCGCCACTTTCTGGTCCCCCGGGCCATTGGAGATGGAATAATCCCTTCACAGTACCCATCACTGCAAATCCTACAGCTAAGGCGGGTGAAGAGATCTCCCCATCGCTTTAGCACCTTTCAATCAACCCTGCCGTGGACCCCAGCAAGAGTCAGGCCCACCTAGAGGCTTTGTATCTCCCCCCTATTCCTCCAAGCACAATTCCCGGACCTGTGGGAACTCAGCTCCTCACTTTCAACCCAGCACATCCTCAGTTCTCGTCAGAACCTACGCTACCCTTCGGTTCTAACCCCATCAGGGCCAAGGAACCGAAAAGTGACAGACTGAATCTTCTCGAGGAAGGACTCAGAGCAATCGAAGGGGCCGATCCATTTGATCCCACTGGTCCCGCCGGTATGTGTATGGTCCCCGGGATCGTCATACCCCCGAAGTACAAGATCCCTGACTTCGAAAAGTATACTAGGGTAGAATGCCCAAAGACCCACCTCAGAGCATACTGCAATAAGATGGCCGAAATGATCCACAACGAGCCGTTGTTGATACATCTATTCCGAGAAAGCTTGACCAAGCACGCCCTAACTTGGTATATGGGTCTAGACAGCGCCAGGATCAGGACATGGAGAGACCTGTCCGATGCGTTCTACAGGCAATACAAATTCAACTTGGAAGTTGCACCAGACCGTTCTGATCTACAGGATCTAGAGAAGAGGACTGACGAATCGGTGAAGACTTATGCTCAGAGGTGGAGAGGGCTAGCATCTAGAATTTCTCCTCCGCTAAATGACAAAGAACTCTCGTCAATTTTCATAAACACTTTCAAGGCTCCCTACTACACCTATCTTATATCCAATCCATCAAATAACTTTTCCGACATAGTCACGGTGGCTGAGAGAGTTGAACAAGGAATTAAATCCGGGAGGATCACCGCTTCCACACCAGAAGAAACGCTTAAAGGAGCACCTATCATGAAGGAAGATGTCATCTTTGTCTCCTCGGGACCTAGTAACCGGCGACCTTCCCCATCGCCTCCACCACATATCCCACCAAAGAACCAACACACCCATTGGAACAGGAAACCGCTACCACCTCTTCCCATTCCTTTAGAGGAAATTTACGAGCATCTCTTGGCAGCAGGGCAAATTGCGCCAATCTCGATTCAGCCTATACAACCTCCTTACCCGAAGTGGTACAACCCTATTGCTAGATGCACGTACCACGCCGGAGCTCAAGGCCACGCCATAGAAGACTGCTCTGCCCTTAGAGGAAAGGTTGATCGCTTGATCAAGAACAAATGCATCTCTTTCGAAGGTTCTAGTATGACCATCAACCCTATTCCAAATCATACTTTGGGTAGTGGAAGGATGATATAGGGCTCGACCATTTGCGTGAAGAAGTCTAGGGGGGGGGGGGGGGGGGGCTCTGCGTAATTAGACCGCCGCCACGCTTCCGGATGTCTCTTTGTAATATGTATGCATGTTTTGTTTATAGGGACTTGCGTTCCCCTTTGGTTTAAAAATAAATAAATATATTTAACCCCCTCTTCGAGCGTCTTGTACTATTCGCGTTTCAGGATGAATGTTGATTCAGTGGGTTTTTGATAAACCCTATGTCTTTACCGATAAAGAAAGTATCACCACAACTAAGAATGAGGTTGGGATTCCACGCAAATCGGTCCATTTAAGAGAAAGGGCGGAAAAGGAGATAGTCCCTCATCAGGAGAAGTCTAGGGGGCAAGCAATGAAGTTCCAAAGAATGGTGCAGCGAGACTTGTAAATATGGGGGGCAAGCGAATGAAGTGACAACCAAAGGAAGGCGTTGAAAAATGTCAAAGCTCATTTTTCAAGGAAGTTGCCCTTCATGTTTACAATTTCCCCTTGTCGCAATTTACGTTTCTGAAAATTATGGTCTCGCAGTTTACATTTCCGTGGTTTTGCATTTCAGGTGCAACGAGACTTGTAAACATGGGGGCAAGCAAATGAAGTGACGACCAAAAGAAGGCGTTGAAAAATGTCAAAGCTCATTTTTCAGGGAAGTTGTCCTTTTACATTTTTGCAATTTCCGTTTCCGCATTTTCTGTTTTTGCAATTTACATTTCCACGATTTATGTTGTTGCAAGAGTGTGTGCGTCATGTCTACTAATGTCCTTAGTTTTTGCAAAAAAAAAAAAAAAAAAAAAAAAAAAACAACAGGAATAAAGGCATAGTCGCTTGGCTTGAAAATCCCACGTTTTGAACTTTTTTTTCAAGCATATTCAACACTTTATCATGACAGGGATGACTTGTGCGTTCATTAGAAATTATATGAAACATACATGATTTTGTCTGTTAGCTCTTATATCCATGGCACGTCTAGACGTAAGCAATCACAAAACATATCCCTGTGAGTATTTTGGGCCTTCACGCTTTGTTTCTTTCATGAGTGTAAGTGCCTGACTAGATACTAGTTGAATTCGCATAATATCCAGGGTACATGCGCCATTAGACATGGGATAGCTATAAAGTGACATGGGACTTTTACGATTTTCTCCACTTTTTTGGTTTTTCCCTCTTTACACCATATATGTCATCATTCCCCGAACCGTCAATGTCACTCATACCCCGCGAGCCAAAGAGCAGTTTCAGCTAAAATTACCAGCCGGAAGTAAAAGCACGTCGAGTCCAAGAGCACGATGAAAGAGACGGAAGAGGTCACCAGGAGATCGCTAAGGACCATCACCAAAGAAGCAGCAACGACGTAGGCCGAAGCCTCAAGACAAAAGGGGAAGAGATCAAGACGAAGGTTGTGATGGCTCTGCTCTGTTGCATTTTCAAATCAAATCAAAAAGGGGAGGGATATATATATATATATAAAAAAAAAAAAATAATAATAATAATAATAATAAAGGGGAAAATGAGAGGAAAAAAAAAAAGAAGAAAAAGAGAGAAGGGAAAAAGGAAAAGAAAAGAAAATAAAGAAAATGCTCAGAGACCTTCGAAGAATACAAACAATCGAAGAGCCAAAGCAATCACAGCCCGAGGACAACTCAATTCGAGAAATCTCGAAGAAAACTTTCCCCAGCGAACTCGAGTAAAAAGGCCCAAGGCCAACTCGAGAAATCTCAAAGCATCCTTCCCCCAGTAAAGTCAAGTAAAAGAGGCCCAAGGCCAACTCGAGAAACCTCAAAGCAAGCATCCCTAGTGAGAACCCAAGAAGGGAAAGGGGCCCCAGGCCAACTCAAGTAGTGAGGCGCAAAAGGAACAGCGACGACGCTCCCCAATGAAGACTCAAGAAAAGAGCCCCTGGCCAAACGGAAAGCACCCCCAGCAAGGATCCCAGAGCTCACGCACTTTGTCAAGCAAGCATCCCCAGCAAAAAGTGAAAAGACTCGCGCACCTCGCCCTCATCCTGGCCAATTAGCAAAGCATCACTCATCAAAAGCCTTCCAACTCCTCAACAAAGCAATCCTTTCCCAAAACAAGCTCCTTTCCGGACATTTCATGTCCATTCATTCTTTTTCGTAAAAGTCCTATCGATTATTAGAACGCCCATGCATGTGCATCTTCATTTGAAGTCTATTCACTCGGATTGACATTGCGAATTGAAAATTATGTATCATGTTAGTTGCATCTTTATGAGCGTAAAAATACTTAACCTTGTTTCAGAGCGTGAGTGCAAACACTAATATCAGGTGAGGATTGCTTACGGCTGCAAGTTGTGGGAAAGTCTTGTCCTTGAGGTCGTTATTTCTTGAACAAGACGTAGACGTTACCTAGACTTGAATCAATCATGTTCGTATAACGAAAACTGAACGAACATTTTTTATCCAAAAAAGAGAGAAAAGGGCTTGAATTTATGTTCTTAAATAAAGAAATCATTTTCATTTCAAACAAAAAAACTTGGGGGCAAGCCATGGGTTAAATGTAGGAATATTTAGGTCAATTGCTTTCTCTTTTTTCCATCTATCGCTACTTTGTATTTGCTTCCTTTCAGTTTGCAGGATACAAATATGCTCCAGTGAAACCTCAACCATGGGTCTTCGATAATAACACCGTTGTAAAGCCCTCGCCTTGGATTTTCATCAAAATCCAATCAAACGTCGAATTGAGAACATCACCACTCCTCAACCATGGGTCTTCGATGACAACATCGTTGTAAAACCCTCGTCATCTTGGATTTTCATCAAAATCCAATCAGCATCGAATAGAGTACGTTACCACTCCCAAATCAGCTTCGTGCGGTGAATCTCGTTCCCTCACGGTCAACCACTCTCCATTTCAGTTCATACGGTAAGTTCAAGGTAAGACTTGCTTTCCCTTTTTACACCATCTGTTAAACGTTGTGAAGGGTCACGTCCCCACATCGTGTCATTTAAAAATGTGCTTGGTCACGTCCGCACATGTCGTCTGATAATGTTGTGTCTGGTCACGTCCGCACATGTTGTCTGTTAAGCGTTGTGGAGGGTCACGTCCCCACATCGTGTTGTTGATGTCATGTCCGGTCAAGTCCGCGCATGTCGTCTGATAATGTGGTGTCTGGTCACGTCCGCACATATTGTCTGTTAAACGTTGTGAAGGGTCACATCCCCACATCGTGTCATTTAAAAGTGTGCTTGGTCACGTTCGCACATGTCGTCTGATAATGTTGTGTCTGGTCACGTCCGCATATATTGTCCGTTAAGCGTTGTGGAGGGTCACGTCCCCACATCGTGTTGTTGATGTCATGTCTGGTCACGTCCGCACAGTCATCTGATAATGTTGTGTCTGGTCACGTCCGCACATATTGTCTGTTAAACGTTGTGAAGGGTCACGTCCCCACATCGTGTCATTTAAAAGTGTCCGGTCACGTCCGCACAGTCATCTGATAATGTTGTGTCTGGTCACGTCCGCACATATTGTCTGTTAAACGTTGTGAAGGGTCACGTCCCCACATCATGTCATTTAAAAATGTGCTTGGTCACGTCCGCACATGTCGTCTGATAATGTTGTGTCTGGTCACGTCCGCACATGTTGTCTGTTAAGCGTTGTGGAGGGTCACGTCCCCATATCGTGTTGTTGATGTCATGTCCGGTCACGTCCGCGCATGTCGTCTGATAATGTGGTGTCTGGTCACGTCCGCACATATTGTCTGTTAAACGTTGTGAAGGGTCACGTCCCCACATCGTGTCATTTAAAAGTGTGCTTGGTCATGTCCGCACATGTCGTCTGATAATGTTGTGTCTGGTCACGTCCGCACATATTGTCCGTTAAGCGTTGTGAAGGGTCACGTCCCCGCATCGTGTTTTTAATGTTGTGTCCGGTCACGTCCGCACATGTCGTCTGATAATGTTGTGTCTGGTCACGTCCGCACATATTGTCCGTTAAGCGTTGTGAAGGGTCACGTCCCCGCATCGTGTTTTTAATGCTGTGTCCGGTCACGTCCGCACAGTCATCTGATAATGTTGTGTCTGGTCACGTCCGCACATATTGTCTGTTAAACGTTGTGAAGGGTCACGCCCCCACATCGTGTCATTTAAAAGTGTCCGGTCACGTCCGCACATGTTGTCTGTTAAGCGTTGTGAAGGGTCACGTCCCCACATCGTGTCATTTAAAAGTGTGCTTGGTCACGTCCGCACATGTCGTCTGATAATGTTGTGTCTGGTCACGTCCGCACATATTGTCCGTTAAGCGTTGTGAAGGGTCACGTCCCCACATCGTGTCATTTAAAAGTGTGATTGGTCACGTCCCCACATCATGCTGTTAATGTTAGGTCCGGTCACGTCCGCACAGTCGTCTGATAAGGTTGTGTCTGGTCACGTCCACGCATATTGTCTGTTAAGCGTTGAAGGGTCGCGTTTGTTAATATTGTGTCTGGTCACGTCCGCACATGTCATCTGTTAATGTTGTGTCAGGTCACGTCCCCACACCATGTCTTGAAAATTCATAAACAGTCACCCCAAATATCAAATCAACATCAGGGCAAAGGTATGTTATCGTCAATCAATATCCGAGCGAAGGTACGTTACAACTCTCATTTACATAATTCTATATTTCTGCATAATTATCACTCCTCCGTGAGCAACTACTTTTTTTTCGTCTATCTAAAAATACTCCTCCTTGAGCGACTACTTTTCTGCATATCTGAATAACTCCTCCTTGAGTGACTACATTTTCAGCACCAGCGTCCGGAGAGCGATAGCCTCGCACAGACCTTCATCCGCATTGCCACGTCAACACTCGGAGAGTGATAGCCTCACACGGACATTCATTTACATTGCCACGTCAACATCCGGAGAGCGATAGCCTTGCACGGACCTTCATTCACATCACCACGACGACGTCAGGAGAGCGATAGCCTCGCACGGACCTTTATCTGTATTTCCACATCATCGTCCGAAGAGCGATAGCCTCGCACCGACATGCAACCTCATTTTTCATACCAGCATCAAGCAATGCGATAGCCTCGCCCAGACTAGAATTTAAAGCATACCTCCTCCCAGAGTGACATCAAAGGCATACCTCCTCCCAGAGTGACATCAACCAACCATCTCCTCCCAGAGTGACATCCACGAACAACATCATCAATTTTGTAAACACTTTTTTATCCCCAGTGCCAACATCAATTCCCTCATCACCAAATAACACCATCAAAAGCATTAGCATTCTTCTCCTCCCAGAGTGACAACATTTAGATTCCGACCTAGCATTTCTTCTCCTCCCAGAGTGACAGCATTTAGTTTTCAGCCTTAGCATTTCTTCTCCTCCCAGAGTGACATCATAGGTTTAGTTTTCAGCATCAAGCATTTCTTCTCCTCCCAGAGTGACAGCATTTAGTATTCAGCATCAAGCATTTCTTCTCCTCCCAGAGTGACATCATAGGTTTAGTTTCCAGCGTAGCATTTCTTCTCCTCCCAGAGTGATAGCATAGCGTAGTTCTACCTTTTTCAACCTTAGCATTTCTTCCCCTCCCAGAGCAACATCATTCATACAATTCTACATTTCTGCATAATTATTTTCCTCCTCCTAGAGTGACATCATTAGGACAAATCATTCATACTTCTACGAATCGCGCATTATCTTCCGAAGCAACGTCAGTCACATATCAAGCGATCATCCCCCTAGTGGAGCTGTCGTTTACATTTTCGTAAAATTACTTTCCGTCCCCGGATCAACAACCTATCTCCTCCCAGAGCAACGTCAGCGGATTACCTCCTCTCAGAGTGGCGGCATCACTTTCCTCCTCCCAGAGTGACGCCAAGCAAGCACCTGGTATCCCCAGTGACAGCATCGATCAATCCCCTCCTCCCAGAGCGACATCAAGCAACTACCTCCTCCCAGAGCGACATCATCACTGTAAGTTTGAGGTAAGACCCGCTGTGTCGTCAAAATTCGGATATAGGGGCAACTGTCTTTACTGCTTATCAAATACTTCGATAAGACAGTAAAGAGGGGGCAACTGTTGATACCCGAATTTTCACGCCATTTTTATTTAATTTTAGCATTTCTGTTATTCAGCTAATTTACAGTCATTTTCAGTTGATTTAATGTCGCTAGCATTTTTAGGTGTTTCGTTGCATTTTTGCATCATCGTCAGCATCGTCATCCTTCGAAATCGCATTTTTAATTTTTCGGCATGTATTTTCATTATTATTATCATTAATATTTTTAGCCTTAAAAATCACATTTTTAATTATCCAGCAGTCGTTTGCTAATTTTTTCTTCGTTTTAGGTCATCACATGAATTTTAGGATTTTTTATATTGTAGCACATTTTTTAGTATTTTTATTATTTTATTATTATTTTTATTCGAGCTTTTATTAGACCCGAGTAAGTCCACTCGGACCATAGCTTGACTTTAAAATATTTTCCATCAACTAGTTGCTAGATTTTTTTCTAGTCGCAACGGTCTACAGCGATTCGTGTGATTTTCGGCGTAACGTTATTATTTTTCCGTTCAAACGTTTCACGTTTTTGAACGCAAAAATAAACACGTTAAATGAAAAATTCTCGTCATTCGCTGTAGACGGTTAAACCCGTCATATTTTTCTCTACGCGACGGTACTTTCGGCTCAAAAAGTCAGAACGTTTGGTCGCGGGAACCGACTCGAGGCCATTTAAATCTGATAAAATGCCATTTGATCATGGCCATTGATCTGGTCAACCAAGGAAAGTCAACCAGATCAATGGCCCTTGATTTAATGTGCATAATGCACATGCACAGTGCCAAGGGAGTGCAGCGAAGCAGCCCACGCCCGAGCCACCTGCTCCCGTAGCTCCTGTCCCTCCGCCATCATCACCGCTAGCACCCTAGCTCCGCCACCTCACGCATTCGGGGCACCAAATTGGCAAGCTTTCTTGCCCTCTCTCCCTCCTCCGATCAGTTGCTTATTTCAAGCGAGGATCGTCCAGTTCAAGGCTTTGAGGTGATCTTTCTCTCTCTAGCCTTTTTTTTTGGTTTTTAAGCCAAAGTTTTGTTTAAATTCGTTTGCCTCTTGTTTGAGCAATTTAATTGCTTTCTTTTATGTCATTAATTCACACACATAACATAGATTAAATACACGCTTTCACTTTTAAAAATCGTCGGTTAGTTTGGGCGAATTAATTAGTTTTCGATAATTAACAATTTTGTCATTTTTTCGAAATTAAATTTTGTACGAGTCAAGCTAAAAATCGGGGTTGGTATGGTCGGGAAGTCGTCGAAGAGACGAACATTTTGGTACGAACGATTTTCAAATCGGACACTTGTGGCCGGAGTTGTGCCGCCGGCAGTACGCCGGCGACCAAGAAAGGTGACGAATGAACAGTGCCAGGCCAACGGCACTGTTCACGCGGGAATGGGCTTGGCCCATTCCCTTTTAAATTCTCATGGGCCAGGCACTATTCCTGGCCCATTTTTCACTTCTTTTCATTCTTCAATTGGGCCCAGCCCATTTTCAATTGTTTTCAAAACTTCGGATCACTTTTTTTCGTAAAATACTCGTATGCTTCGTATGATTATTTGTCGTACTAACACTTTTAATTTTCTGTAATATCAACTGTTTATTTTCTGTAAATATCAACTGTTTAATTATTCGCACTTTAAATTTCAGCAATTTACTTTCAGCAATTTAAATTCAATACCGCCTACATGGTCGGTCGCAATATCAACTGTTTATTTTCTGCAATATTCAACTGCTTTAATTTTTCGCACACTGCTGGAAATCCTTCCGCAACTTATCAACTGTTTAATTTTCCGCACTTTAATTTTCCGCAATTTACTTTCAGCAATTTAAATTCAATACTGCCTACATGGTCGGTCGCACTTATCAACTGTTTACTTTTCCGCACTTTAAATTTCCGCACTTTACTTTTCCGCACTTTAAATTTCAGTAATTTAAATTCAATACCGCCTACATGGTCGGTCGCACTTATCAACTGTTTACTTTTCCGCACTTTATTTTTCCGCACTTTAAATTTCAGCAATTTAGTTTCAGCAATTTAAATTCAATACCGCCTACATGGTCGGTCGCATTTTAATTTTCGTAAATATTCAACTGCTTTAATTTTTTTTGCAAACTGCTGGAAATTCTTCCGCAATCTATCAACTGTTTATTTTCTGCAAATATCAACTGTTTATTTTCTGCAAATATCCAACTGCTCATTCTCTACATTATCAACCTGTTTTATTTTCTGCCAATCACCAAACTTTTTATGCCCTGTAAATCGCCCCTAGCATTTAATTTTTCTGCACTTATCAAAACAGCATTTAAATTCTCGTATGCGTAAAATCAATCATTTTTCGCATGCAATCAACCTAGCACTTAAATTCTCGTATGCGTAAAATCCATCATTTTTCGCATGCAATCAACCCAGCATTTAAATTCTCGTATGCGTAAAATCCATCATTTTTCGCATGCAATCAACCCAGCATTTAAATTCTCGTATGCGTAAAATCAATCATTTTTCGCATGCAATCAACCTAGCATTTAAATTCTCGTATGCGTAAAATCAATCATTTTTCGCATGCAATCAACACAGCCTTTAAATTCTCGTGTGCTTAAAATCAATCATTTTTCGCACGCAATCAATTCAGTATCTCATTTTCGTATGCGTAAAATTCATCATTTCTCGCATGCAATCAATTGTCGCCATTTATTTTCATGCACTCATCAAGCTCAGCATTTAATTCTCGTATGCGTACAATCCATCATTTTACGTGTACAATCAATTGTCATTTAAAATTTTCATTGCTCAGTTATTTCTCAAGCTATCACTAACACTCTCGTTTTGTAGGTTAATTTCAAGCTTCGCTCGAAAGTACGCCTCACAAGTCCTTTTTATTTATTCGATGCTTTTCGCAAATATCAACTGCATGCATGATATATAGAACTGCTAGAATTAAAATCAACCCACATGAACAACGTGTTTAAAGAGTTGCTTAAAATGCCATGTTTATATGATTTTAAATTCTCGCTTGTATTGACTGCATGTACATGGGGACTTTCGATCCCACTTCAGTTTTTCACTTTAAAATCAATCATTTAAATTGGTACTCTGTTAGCCATCCATGTTAGGATCACGTAGTAATTAAGTTAATCATGCATGGCCCGATGATGAAATAAGAGGGCGCTCATTCAGTCTTACGGAAAATTCAGTCCCATCACGATCATAAAAAAGACTAAAGTGACGATTCCTCTGAGGGCCCCCTTTTTCAAAACGCATTTTATAAAACACCTTTTTAAACACCTCTCTCATCAACCGGTAACCGTTTTCGGATGTGACTCGGGTGCCTAACACCTTCCCGAGACCATAATACGACCCCGAACCTTTGTCTGGGGTCCGGACCCCTTTTTTGTGCCTTTAGTTTTTTTACTTATTATATTTCCTATGCCATGACGATTAGGGTTCCCTAAGCCTAGCAACCAAATTAGGGTGGCGACTTCATTGCATGCTGCTAGGTGTCCCTTTTACGCCGAGCATCTGAAGGTCTCAAATTTCGTTGCACACTCGCGAATTTTTTAAATTTCCGAGGCGCGACAGTTTTTAACGACAAACCCTCTATTGATAAACTGCATTAATTGAACTCCAAAGGTGTTCGCTTCTGTGCGCGCCTAGATCTGGAATTTTTGGCCAGGATGGGCGTCGAATCTCTAGTTCGAGAGTTCGTTGCTAATATGGGTTGGGAACCACTGTTCTTTTTAGAACACCCAACCTTTGTTGAACTCTCACACGAGTTCTTCACCACTTTTTGGGTAAAATCTGATAGTTTTAAGCCTAAGGGCAAATTTGGTCCCAATCCTTCCACCCATGGTTTAGTCAATTTTAGATTAGCTAACAAATGGGAACAACTGTCCCTTAATGAGTTTAATTGTTTGCTTCATTTTGTTAAACCTGATGAGTTAAATTCTACCTTGTATAAAAATGCTTTGACTATAATCCCTGGTGTTTTTGATGCTACTGCTGCGTTTCGTGAGCTCACTAATGACCCCAATGCAAAGTTTGACCCTAAGTCTAGTAAAGCCCACGAAATTGTTGATCCTGCCTTGCGTATTATGCATCGATATCTAGCCCTCACTTACTCGGGTCGATTTGGATCCTCGAGCCAGTTGTCATTGCAAGAACTTTTCTTTTTATGGTGCATGAAGCATAAGCGTAGGGTTAACTTAGGATTTTGGGTTGCCTCGGGTATTCTACATGTTCAAAATGGCTCTCGAAGCCCCATTTTTGTCTCCCTTATCTCTTTGCTTGCGATTAAATTGCGTAATCTAGACCTGTATGCTAGCAACCTATCTGAGCCCCTAGCATTCAAAGATTTAGATGTCCGTACCTTAGATGGTATGGGCCATTTATGTATCTCACGAGGTGTGCTGAGTTTCTCTATAGGTTGTACCCCTACTGCGGAGAAGGTTTTCGGCAAGTCTGGCGGCGACTTTAGCTACCCGGATTTGTCAAGACCGCGATCCTCATCGGACCATCCAGCCCAAGCAGAGACATCAAGGCGAGCCCCCGAAGCATCAGCAGCAGTCAAACCCTCGACCCCGACACTTGTTTATGATCCAGCTCAGACGCGACTCCTCCAGGCGATTCTCATGGAACTTCAGGCCTTGACGGCTGAAGTTGCCAGGCTAAACCTCCCACCCCAATGAACCCCCCCCCCCCCCTCCCCTCCGAACAATTTTACATTTCTTCCCCTTGAGGAGGGTTCTGAACAATTTTTATACTTTCCTTTATCTCGTACTGTACTCCTTTAATTTTTCATGAACTTATTTGTGTGCCCTTCCCGCATTGAGGACAATGCGCTGCCTAAGTGTGGGGAGGGATTTATTTGTGTGTTAATTTGCATGTTTATTTTCCGCTTGTTGCATGATTGCATATTTTTCGAATTTTTCTTTTTCGGATTTTATTTTAGCTTTGCTAGGAAATTTTCCCACTGCCTGATTTTCAAACCCTCATAATCGACATACATTTTTAACGTTTGATGCATAAGAGAAGCATGTCATTCATCGCATCTATGCCTGACCATGCATATCTAGACCTGTAGCCCTTATATCCAATCTTGCCCTAGACACCAGTAGTCACAATTGAACCCGTGAGCTCTTCGAACTTCATGCCTTTTATTCTTGAGTGAAATGCTTGACTAGGCAATGTCTAGGTTTGCATAATATCCCTGGGTATAGGCACCATTAGACGAGGAAAAGCAGCGAAACGACGAGAAACTTTGCAAAATTTTTATTTTATTTTCTTATCTTTATTTTTCATTTCTTTTCTTATCTTTATTTTTCATCTGTTTCCTCTCTATCTCCATCTTCTCCTCTTTCCTTTTTCATGCCCTCGACTCCCATTCTACATTCACTTCTAACCATCTGCTCCATTTCTTTGTCTCTTCCTTGGCAGGTGAGTAACGCTCTTCATCACAAAAAGGCAAGGGCTAGATTCCAAAGAAGATAAGTGTGGGGAGGAAAGCATTATCAAGGGCACAAAAGAGCGAGTGCAGAAATCAAGTATTGAGGCCATGACAACAGCGCAATGTTACTTCCTCACCGCACCAAAACTTAAGTGTGGGGAAGTAAAAGTCAAATCCCGAAGCCTCAAAACCAAGCGCCCCAAGCAGTATTTAAAACTCTACCAGCCCCAGCTCCAGTTCGAAAAAAGAGGAAAAGTAAATGCCTGCCTGCTTTTTCAAGTCTTCTAAAAATATTTAATAATAATAATAATATTATTATTAATAATAATATATATATATATATAAATTTATATATTTGAATAAAAGCAGAGCAGGCATAGCAGAAGGCAACCATTCGAGCCTCCGAAAAAGCAAGAGATCTCCCTACCCACTGAAGAAAGCCGAAGCCATCATCTAGCCCTCGCCATCATCCTTCTTCAGCGAGTGTTGCTCACCGTCTCGCCTTCTTTCAGGCCAAGGAATTCTTCCCCTTTTCTTTTATTTTCTTCTCTTTTCTCTTTCTCTGCTCCCTTTATCTCTGTTTCCTCTATCTCACTCCACCCCGTACTCTCTCCTGCTCCTTTCCTTTTCCTTTTCCTTTATCTTCTTTTTCTTTTTGCAAAGTCGCCTCTGATCGCTAGATTGCCCTTGCATGTGACCTACAGTACTCAGATTGACATGCAAGCTCTACCTGTGTTTTGTTATTTGTATTCTTGAGTGATAGCCTAAACACATATTTTGTTGCGAGTGTGAGTGCAAACACATATCTAGGTGAGGACTGCTGGTGAATAGGCTTGGTCTGGGAAAGATTGGTTGGTAGGATCATTATCCTATCAGCCAGATGCAGGCACTTTTCTAGGTCTGGATATGTTCTGGTCAGGTGCAGTTTGTTGGATGTCATGTCTATTTTGTGTGTTGGGGGTTGAAGATGTATGTTATTGCGTGAGGTCATTTTCCAATTTTGCTAATGCTCGAGGGCGAGCATTGGGGTAGTGTGGGGATGTTTGATAGCATGTTTCATAGTCACGATTTTACCTTCTTTTCTAGCCCTTTCGGGGGCATGATTCTGCCATTTAACCCTTATTTCTATCTTTATTGCAGATCAGCGCCAATAGAAGGAAAAGATCGAAAAGAAGCATTTTTGGAGTATTTCTGAGGATTTCCAACGTCAAGGCCTAGAAGACCAGATTGTCGTCGAGCCCATGACACTAACCAGACCAGTGAGCTGTCTCTCGCCCGCGATAAGTCTGCTTCTTCTCTCAAGCGAAAACCAAAGAGGAGCATCTTCAAAGATCCGCAGGATTTCATGCGCTTCTAGAAGATGCTAGGGGCGCCAGAGATTCGGAATATTCCTTTGAAAGGACATGTGCTGTCAATTCCCCATTGCTTCTCTCTCCCCTTAGCTATTTTGTCCCCTAGCTAGTTTTAGCCTATATAAGCTTAGTTTTAGGGTTTTTGTAAGGACGGTTGTCCAAGGATATTTTACATCACTTCATCTTTTACCTTAATTTCTAGGGATCTTATTCTCTTGGTATTTGAAGCAACCGCCGGTTTGTAAAGGAGCAAGCTTTCCTCCTTGATTATTAATTAATCCTTCGGTTTCTTCTAATCCCTTTCCTTTTATTCCCTTTGTTGCATGATTATTACTATCTATTGTTCATATTATAGTATGAGTAGCTAAGTACCACCCTCTTAGTAAAGGGTATTTCAAGGGTTGTAAGGTTCGGTTATGAGGCCTAATGCATGCTTAATATATTCTCTTGTTGCATATGGTTGTTTACCGTTTTAATCCCATGCTCATTTAGAAATGTCTAGGGCCTCATCAACTGTTTTCATTTCTGCATGAGTAACGTCATTCTCTTAGTTATAACTGACGTGAATCCTTGAGATATTAGTAGACACCTAGTGAAAGTCATCGCGAGAGGTCTTTTGTCTAGGTGTAAACGGTCATTTAGGGTATGTGATGCGAGTGTGACGAACTGAGATGTCACGCCCTAGATCTGTCTCGCCTCCACTTCATGGGCGTTTTGAGTAGTGCCTCCCCGCATTCGTGCCTGGGAGGATGGCGAAACGTCAAGGCCAGCTCATATGTGGAAACGGGAGGTGGCTTCTACCTACGAAGGTGAGTAGGGGGCCTACGTGGAAACATGGCCCCTATAGCAGATCTGTACCTGAGTCTGGAATATTTTTGTGCCAATGATTAACTGACCTAGAAAGCAACCCGAGAACACTTTTTACTAAGATCTCTCCCTCTCTAATTATTATCTATTTCACTATTTTTCTTGCCCTCGAATTGCTTTTATATATCTTGCCTTGGATTGTGTTTTACTTTCGTGCCCTGGATATCTATTTTATTTAATTGTCTTGTCAGCTCTTGTTAGCTCCCGCTTCTATGTTGATTAATTCAATCAACATCAAACCCCCCCCCCTAAGTATTACTTTTACGTTTGGTTGCATTTGTTCCCTGTCATACGCTTAAATTGAATCATTATTCCTTCAATCTCTGTGGTTCAACCCTGTCTTGCCCTGTACACATTTACTTATGCATTTAGGCATCAGGATAAATTTTAAGTACATTTGAGTGACGATTAATTCACCAAATCAGCTAATGCCTCTATTTGTCTCTGCATCTTAAGCTTCTGCAAGTCTAATCGCATCTCCTCAAGTTGGCTCTTCATGGTAGCTATTGCAGCCATATTTTTTTGAGACAGCCCTTGGTCTTGTGGAGGTTGTGGAGGCGGATAATATTGTTAGCTAGGTTCGACTTGCACTCTATAGTTGAAATTTTCTTGATTCCACCACGGGGGGTTAGGAGTAAAATATTGAGGAAAAGAGGGTGAGTAAGAATAAGAATTAAAATAAGACATTGAAGAAAGAAATAAATAAATAAAAATATCTAGAACTGTCAAGGGCACAACTTAACATCCCTCCTCGACAACGATGCCAATTTGATCACATGCTTGTCGAGGGCACGATCAAATAATTACAACTTATCACATGCAATAAAAAAGATTGAAGATAGTGGCAAGAGGTTCAATCCACAGAGAATGGTGAAGACATACACTAGACAAGGCCAGATATAAAGTAAAACAATAAAAGAAACAATGGGGGGTTTGGTTGGTTAATCTAGTTAACCAAGATAGAGATAGCTGCTAACAAGACAATTAATAAAAATAGAAATCAAGGGCACGACATGCAAACAGAAATCAAGGGCAAGACATACAAATAGAAATCAAATAAAGAAATAAAGTCAGAAGAGAAGAAATCTTAGCAAAGGACATTCTTGGGTTGCGTCGAGGGCATGATAATCATCAGCGCAAAAATATTATATTCTCGTGCCACAGACCTGCTATAGGGGTCTAGTTTCCACTCAACAACCTCTACTTACCTTCTTAGATAGAAGCTACCCCCTGTTTCCATATATGTGGTAGCCTTGACGTTTCGCCGTCCTCCCAGGCACGAATGCGGGGAGGCAATACTCAAAATGCCCATGAAGTGGAGGCAAGACAGATCTAGGGCGTGACGTCTCAGTGTGTCAAGCTCGCGTCACATACCCTAAACGACCATTTACCCCTAGACGAAAGACCTCTCGCGATGTCCCCACTAGGTGTCTACTTTAACCCAAGGCTTCACGTCAGTTATAACCAAGAGAATGACAGTAATCATCTAGGATTAGTTACTAGTTGGCCAAACTACTAATCTTGCCCTAGACTAATTAATAAGAAACTGACAAACAATCAAATACAATAATAAGAATATATTAAACACGTTTAGGCCTCTTAACTACCCAT
This sequence comes from Viola odorata, assembly GCA_963691705.1. NCBI lineage: Eukaryota > Viridiplantae > Streptophyta > Magnoliopsida > Malpighiales > Violaceae > Viola > Viola odorata. The sequence goes on from OY829542.1 coordinate 25,420,487, forward strand.
GCAACCCTCAAAATACCTCTGCTAAGAAGGGAGAATCTAGCTACTCATACCACAAAATAAATAAACAAAATAGGAAAAGAAAGATTGCATAAAAGAAGAAGAAGAAGAAAACTATTAAATGTTACCTGCTGGAGCAAAGCTCCGGTCAAGTTCAACGGCTGCTGGAAATAGAGGTCTCAGCCACCACCCAAAAGAGGGAGGAGAGAAAAAGAGGCGGCTGCCAAAAGAAGAAAGTGAAAAAATATTTACAAGATGTCTAAAACCCTAAAACTAGAGGTTTATATAGTGTTCAGCCCACAAGAGGACAAAATCCCGCTAAGGGACTACAAAAAGACAAATTCCAGCTAAGGGGAGAGAGTGACAACACATGGAGCATGCTGGAATATTTTGGAATCTTCTAGATGCACATGGAATCTTCTAGAAACGCAAGGAATCTCGTGCGAATCTTTGGGGATTCCTTTCTTGATCTGATGTGGATGAGTCACGGGCATGAGACTGCTCACTGATCTGGTTAGCATCGAGGGCACGACGACGCTCCGATCTTCTAGGCCTTGAAGCTTCAAAGTTTAAGAAATCCTTCCAAAATCGCGTGCTTTCGCTCTTTTCTTCCTTTAGGCTCTGATCTGTAATAAAGATGGGAACATAGGCAAATCATAAGTATCATGCCCAGGAAAAGGCTGAAATAGAGGGGAAAAACCTGCACTAAATACATGCAACATCACTTAGCAATTATTTTGCATGCACGCAAAAGAGGAATCCTAATTTTTTTTATTTGCTTGATATAGATGATGACGGTCAATTAAAAAATATATTTTGGGTAGATTCACTATCTATAACAACTTATGAAACTTTTGGTGATGTCATATCGTTTGATACAACGTACTTAACTAATAGATATGACATACCTTTTGCACCATTTATTGGTGTGACATGCACACCAACCAAGCTTTAAACAACCAAATGTATGTATCTGCTTCTTCATTTTAAAGTAAACCACATTCAAATAGTATAGTCTGCCCAAATGCAATAATTACTGACCAATGCAAGTCCATTCAAAAAGCAGTCAAATCTGTTTTTCCTAATTCTCACCATCATCTTTGCCTGTGGGACATTATGAAGAAGCTGCTTGAGAAGGTTGGATCACAACATGATTATAAGAAAATTTAAAAAATTCTGAAAAGCATTGTTTATGAGTCCATTGAGGTTCAAGAATTTGAGGAGATTTGGGCTAACATGATTAATGATTTTGATCTGAACAACAATACATGGTTAAGTGGTTTATATGAAGATCGTCATCGTTGGGTTCCGGTGTTTGTAAAAGGAACTTTTTGGGCTGAAATGTCTACAACCCAAAGAAGTGAAAGTATAAATGCATTCTTTGATGGGTATGTTGGTCCCAAGACGTCTTTAAAGTAGTTTGTAGAGCAGTATGACAATGCATTGAAGAGTAAGATCGAGAAAGAGAACAAAGTAAATTTTGCTTCTTTCCATTCCCATATTCCTGTGATAACTGATTTTTACTTTGAGAAACAACTTCAAGATGCCTACACAAATGAACTGTTTCGATTGTTTTAGGATGAGTTGCGGGGTTTGGTGTACTGCAATCTTACCTTCCTTGATAGGTACGAATCAATTTTGACATTTCTAATAACATATTGAGAAGCAAGGATGGTGCATTAAGAAAGGAAGTGACTTATGTTGTTTGTTATGATAAGGCAAAACTTGAAATTAAGTATTCATGCCGTCTGTTTGAGTTTAAAGGAATTATTTGCAGAAATACGGTGAAAGTGTTCATTTAGAAAAATATAGAGTCGATTCCATCTCAATATGTCTTGCATCGCTGGAGGAAGGATGTAAGACACAAACATTTATATGTCAAGAATTGTGACGACAGGGATGATGAATGTACAGTGAGATACAATAATTTGTATTTAACATGCTCTAAAGCTATAGAGATAAGAGTTGAGTCTGTGGAGAAGTATCAGTTTCTAATGAGATGCTTAGATGATGCAACTTCAAAACTCATGGATAATTCAAGTTGGAACAAACAGTCCGCAGAAGCCACAGAAGACTATCAAGTTAATCAAAAAATTTGAGTCCTTTGAAAGTGCGAACAAAAGGGCGTCCTCTATCCAAAAGAAAAATATCAAGAGTAGAAAAAAATGAACAAAAAAAAGGTATAAAAGGTTTTTTTATAATATTTTCTTCAATAATGATTGTGATATTTGTATATGATGTTTAACTTATTAATATTATTTTTTTAATACAGTGCTCAAGCAAGAAAAAGGAAGAAAGATCATTCTGAGTCATAAAATCAATTTGGAACTCAAGAAAGTCAATTTGGACTATCTGAACCATCAACTGTGAATCAATTTGGAACTCAAGAGAGTATGGTATGAATGTTTGTTTCTTTGGGATTTTGTGTTCTACATGTTGTAGAATGACAACTAAATTTCTGTTTACTGGAATTTGCAACTGAAAGATGATAATGATGATGATGGGGGCTTGGAAGAAGAAGATGAGGATGAACATGGAGAGACGTTGTGTGGTGCTTATGGGGATAATTATGCATCTGATGAATTCTGGATCTGCTGTGACATAAGCGAGAAGTGGTTCCATGGGAAGTGTGTAAAGATCACTCCAGCTAGGGCTGAGCATATAAAGTTGATAACAATCGAGATAGTCCTAACGGTCCTACTACACAAACGGTTCTTATCGGAACGGATCCCCCTGAGCTCCATAAGGATATCCCTGTATCGCCTAAGGATCAGCGAAGGATTCCTAGGATGGTCGACTTCAGCGAGGGGGGGGGGACTCACGCAATTCTATACGCACGGCGTCATCCCATCCTAGGGACCCACAAGGTTATCGCTCCCGGCAGCCCCATTAGACATCGCCCATGACGTCATCCACTGATATCGCCTGTGACGTCATCATCAAACGGCACCCTCTTTGATATCGCCAGGTATCGTTGTCCATATCTATAAAAACCCCACCATTTTTCATAATCAGGGGAAGAAAAAGCTCACCTAGAGAAACCTCTACTACTCTTAAAACCCAAACTAACTTAAGCATCGGAGTGTCTACGCCGGAGCTCCCCCTCCGGCGCCTTGCAGATACACCCGCCGCCACTCACCACCGTTCCGATCCCTCACGACGCAGAATCTCACAAGACTGACATTGAATCTTATCAAATGGTGCTTTCATTGAGAGCTTTGGTATATTAAGTGAGCGTCCTTAATAGCCAAGCTCCGTTTAGTCGGAAGATTGGAACGGTCATGATCACAGGATCGGAGTCGATCCGATCACCTCTAATATCCCTTTCCACATCCGCATGCGGCTTTTTCCCTTTGCTACTGCTGATCTCTCTATGACGACACAACCAATTATTTCAGGACCTCTGGACCATTCGGCTGGAATTGCTGGAGGAGTGGTCTCCTCGCAAACAGACATTTTGTCATCCCATATGGCGGGATCCGACTTCTCCACTCCTCTTTCGAGAGAATATACACTCAACCGTGAACATCCTTTTGCAATGGAAATAGCGACCCTTCGTTCTCGGCTGGAATATTTGACTGAAATGGCCGCAAGAGGCACTCCCGGTGCTTCTGGATCTGGTCACCCTCCTCGTATCATGTTTACTCCATCTATTGTCGCTGATCGACTCGTGTCACCGTTGTTTTCAGAAAACCTCCAGATGCCTTTACCTGATGGAAATCCTCTGAGTAGTGTTGGGCAGCTTGCTCAAGGAAGAATAGAGGCTTATGTACCACAAACGCCGCAAGGTCTCCTCCTACAAGGAGACAGGCAACTTGAGGGGGTTAGGAACCGGTGGGACGGACGGAGGGAAGGAGTCCACAGAAGTTTGTCTCCTGAATACAGTGACAGGTCCAGTAGCCGGAGGTATCGAAGTCATTCGCGCAGGAGTCGCAGTCGATCTCCTAGGAGACATCTTACTCCAGAACCGCGAGATAGAGGGCGTCAAGCTGACATGTCTCCCCCGCGTCAAGCACGTGAAATTCTTGATGATACATCGGGCCACCCATTTAGCCGTCGCATAAGGCGTCACCGAGTCAGTCGACGTGTAAAGCTTCCCACTGACACTTATGATGGTACGAAAGATCCCATCTCACATATCAATAAAGTGAAAGATTTTGTTCAGTTTCAGACCCACAGCGATGCGGCACTATGCCAAATATTTGTTATGACGCTATCAGGCGTTGCGCGTCTCTGGTTTGAAGGTCTCCCTGGTGGATCCATTAGTAACTTCTCACAGTTAGAATCTAAATTTCGGAGCAGATTTAGCACCGCAATTCCAATCAGAAAATCTGCCGCCGCGTTATTTGACATACAGCGAATGCCTCAAGAATCCTTGAAGGATTTTCTCAGCCGCTTCGATCTGGAAATGTCCTTAACGCCGGGCGTTACTATCGATTTTGCTATAGAAGCTCTGAAAAGAAATTGCCGTTATGGGAAGCTGAAAGACGCACTTATGGTGGACCTCCCAGTGACTTTAGACGCGTTGAGACTTAAAGCCCACAATTACGCGAAAATGGAAGAAGAAGAAAACAGAGATCGAACATACAGTCTGCCGCAGGGGGCATCTCAAATCACTGCTGCTCCTACAAAGCCTCTACCCGATGACCATTTTATCGATGATTACGCTAGGCGGAATGATCATATCCCCAAGACCTCTGACAGACAAAGGGGTAATTTTCTGAAGGGAAAAACCAGTGGCTCCCCCACTCGGCGGCGCGGGGATTCTTATAAAAATCGAACGTACGACCCAGATTTTCCTTCCCTCAATGTGCCAAGGGCCGAAATTTTAGCTATAGCGGAACAGCGAAACCTTCCCATCCGCTACCCCGCGCCTGTAAAACCAGGAGTGTTTTTAGGGAGAAGAGAAAATGCTTATTGTAAATTCCACAAAGCCAGGGGCCATTCCACGGAGACGTGTAGAGACTTAAAAACGGCGATAGAACGATTGGTTGAAGAAGGATATTTGGGAGAATTCGCCACCCAGATAAGAGAAGATGCTCGCAATAATCTCAGGAAAAGGACGGCGGATGAACGACCCGTTCCTCCTCACGACCCGCAAAAGGATAATATTCCCGGAGGGAAAGATAGGGAATCTCTTACGGTTGATGACGAGTATATCCCCATGATTAATATCATTGCGGGAGGAACTCCCTATATGAACGAGTCAGAGCAGCTGACGTTCCCGAAAGGAGACAAACGCGCACGAGATGGCACGATGAAAAAAGGAGATGCGATAGGCATTTTAGATCGAATGGTATTGTCCTTTTCTGAAGAAGATGAGAAAGGCGTCGTCTACCCACACAATGATGCTTTGGTAGTTACGCCCGTCATCACTAGCCATGGAATCAGAAGAACTCTCATTGATAATGGGAGTGCGGTGAATCTCTTTTCGCTGGAAGCCTACAACCTCATGAAACGCCTTACTAATGAGCTAACACCTAGTAAACGACCTATAGTCGGCGTTGATGGAGTTCCAATCCCTGTTACGGGGGTGATTACCCTGCCTATATATTTCCGAGAAGACACCTACAAGCGATCAGAGAACTTGTTATTCCTTGTCGTGGATCTGAATTTGCCCTACAATGTCGTACTCGGACGACCTTTCCTTAACCGCTTTGGCGCAGTGATATCTCAGAAGCATCTGAAGATGAAGTACCCCTCCTGGGATGGGGTGGTAACCATAAAGGGTGATCAAAAACTAGCAGCTGAATGCTATTCGCTCATGACCCAAAGAAGCTGCGATAGGTACGTGTGTATAGCGGCTGACCCCTATGAACAAAGCGATGAAAAGCGTGCCCAACCTCTGGACAAGATGGTGCCTGTTCCAGCGATCGGAATAGAGGAGGCAAGTTTCCTGATTAGTGAAAAACTTAGCCCAGCGGAAAGCCTCCAACTGGCCCGGCTACTGAACAAATGCCAAGGAGACTTCGTGTGGAAACCCGCGGATATGCCAGGAATATCGCGTGAAATAGCCGAACATCGGCTCAATGTGGACCCAGAGGCCAGGCCAGTACAGCAAAAGCGGCGCGCGTTCTCTAATGAAAAGGTGTTGGCCGTGGATAAAGAGGTAGCGAAGCTCCTCGATGCAGGATTCATTCGTGAAGTTCAATATCCCACCTGGCTAGCGAACCCCGTTCTTGTTCCTAAGCCCAATGGAGATTGGCGCATGTGCATCAACTTTACTGACTTAAATGATGCCTGCCCTAAAGATTGTTACCCGCTTCCTCGAATAGATCAGTTGGTTGATCAGACTGCTGGATACGCTTATTTAAGCTCGCTGGATGCCAACTCCGGATACCATCAAATTCCCATGGCCCGGGAAGATGAAGAAAAGACTGTGTTTCTCACTCCAAAGGCCACATACTGTTACACGGCGATGCCGTTGGGATTGAAAAACGCCGGGGCAACGTTCCAACGAATGGCCAACAAAATATTTGAAGAACAAATTGGGAGGAACGTAGAGGTGTACGTCGATGATATATTGGTAAAAAGTATGAGTTTTCAGGATCACCTACGAGACTTAAAGGAAGTCTTTGATGTAATGAAAAGGTATCGCATGAAGCTAAATCCCCGAAAATGCATGTTCGCATTCCAAACGGGAAAATTCTTAGGCTACGTCGTTAGCCAAAAGGGTATTCTGCCTAACCCTTTGAAGATCAAAGCGATACAAGACATGATATCTCCCAGGACCGTCAAAGAAGTACAAAGACTCACAGGGCGAGTCATCGCCCTTGGACGATTCATTTCTAAGCAAGGAGAGAAGTGTCTCCCTTTTTTCAAAATTATACGGAAAAAAGCTTCGTTCGGGTGGACCCCTGACTGTGAGGAAGCATTTATCGGCCTGAAAGATTATCTATCGTCTGATTTATTATTGATAAGGCCCGAGGTAGGCGATACCTTATATTTGTATCTTGGCGCTGCAGACGAAGTGGTCAGTGCCGTCCTTGTTCGCGACGACAACCACTCTCATCGCCCAGTCTATTTTGTGAGCCACGTTCTTAAAGATGCGGAATTGCGGTACGCCCGAATCGAAAAGATAGCGTTCGCTCTTATACAAGCCACCCGCAAAATGAACCGATACTTTCAGTCTTATTCCGTCATCGTACTCACAGACCAGCCTTTAAAAAGGATCTTTCGAAAGCCTGAATTTTCTGGAAGGATGTTGATCTGGGCACTCGAATTGGAACAGTATAGATTGAGGTATCAGTCTAGACCGTCTGTAAAGGCTCAGATCCTGGCTGATTTCATAGCGGAATGCACCTTTACAGAGGATCCTTTAGAAGGCGTACCTGAAGCGGAATGGGGCAATATGGATCTCCCATTCCCGGAAACCTATACGGATCTCTGGATCGTCCATGTAGATGGGGCTAAAAACCAAGAGCTGGCTTGAGCTGGCTGGAGCTGGAATCTTTATAAATGGGCCGCATGATATGCAAATACGATACGCCATCCGAATCCTACAGCCGTTATCTAATAACGCGGCAGAGTATGAGGCGTTGCTAGCCGGGCTTAGAATTGGAAAGGAGCTTTCTTCTAAAGGAAGGCATGATACTGGAAGAACAGGAGACCTGCGTCTAAAAATCTGTGGTGATTCCAAGTTAATAATGGACCAGGTCTTGGGGCACTCTCAGGCCCGAGAACCCATCATGATTCAATATCTCGCCAAAGTGAAGCGGGAACTGTTGGAAATAAAGAAAGAGGGCATGCAAGTCAGCTTTGAGCATATTCCCGGGAGGAAAACGCTGAAGCAGACAACCTAGCAAAATTGGCCGCAAACCCGGAAGCGTTCATACCCAAGGACATATATTATCGTGAGCTATCGGTACCATCCTTCATGGAGGAGCAAGCATCTTTATGTGTGGAGGAACGTGATAGCGACTGGCGAATTCCCGTAATCAAATACTTGAAACACGAGGAACTGCCTGAGGATACCGTTGAAAAGAAGAAGGTACTGAAACAGGTAGCCCGTTGTACGTACTATGACGGGGATTTGGTTCGGAGATGTTTCTCTCACCCTGCCGCCAAATGTATAACTGGGCAAGAGGGTCTTCACACCTTGCGCGAAATCCATGAAGGAGTGTGTGGTATGCAAGTGTCAGGCGATACCCTGGCGGCACAAGTCTTCCGGTCCGGATTCTATTGGCCCACCATTCGAAGAGATTGCCACAATTATGTGCAAGCTTGCCCTAAGTGCCAGGAGTTTGCTAAAATTCCTCGGCGACCTGCCACCGAACTATCTGAAATTATCGCCCCTTGTCCTTTCGCCAAATGGGGGATCGATATCTTAGGTCCATTCCCAAAGGCAAGGTCTCAACTGAAATTTGTGATAGTGGCGGTAGACTATTTCACTAAGTGGGCAGAGGCTGAAGCGGTCGCCACAATCACGACAGAAAAAACTTGGCGTTTCTTTAAACATCAAGTTATCATGAGATTTGGCGTACCCCGTGTCCTCGTCAGCGACAATGGGACGCAGTTCACCAGCCAATTCTTTCAAGACCAATGCTCAGAATTCAGAATCGAGCAACGTTTTTCCTCTGTAGCTCACCCGCAAACTAATGGGCAAGCGAAAGTGACCAATCGGAGCATCCTCAGCGGTATTAAGAAAAATCTAGAAGGGTCTAAAAAGAAATGGGCCGATGAGCTACCATACGTGATGTGGGCATACCGCATGACCGTTAAGACTAGTACCGGGGAGACGCCCTTCGTGTTGGCCTTCGGGACCGAAGCCATCACACCAGTAGAAATTGGAACCATGAGCCTACGGGTGGCCCACTTTCGTGAGGAACTAAATGAGGAAAGGTTACGAGCTAACCTGGATGCGTTACCAGAAGTCTGAGAAGAAATCCTTCTGAAAACACAACATTATAAACGAAAGATGGCCCGATATCATAACAGGCGCATTAAAGAGCGATTGCTGAAAGCTGGTGACCTGGTGCTCAGAGATAAGCGAGCGGCAGGACAACGAATGGGGAAACTCAGTCCGAACTGGGAAGGACCATATCGTGTCACCCACATTGTCGGGAAAGGAGCCTATCGTCTGGAGACACTCGATGGTACACCCCTATCCAACTCTTGGAATATCGCTCGCTTGAAACTATATTATGCTAGAATTTAATTTTATCTGCACCTTTGATTATGCCGACCCTAACCATGACTAACGCTCGATGAGAGAGCTTTCATGGGATGTTGTGGTTGCTCTTGTGCAGATAAAAAGAGGGTATCTTGGGGAAGTGAAAAGTCCTATCCTTGTGATGGCCGGTCTAGATCAGATGGCCCATTAAGTGAGGGCACTACCCAACATACCTTGAATAGCGTCAGATTGAAAGATCCTAGATGCCCCCGGGGGTGAAAAGTCCTACCCTTGTGATGACCGATCTTGATCAGACGGCTCATTAAGTGAGGGCACCACCCGGTATCTTTGGGAGTGAAAAATCTTTTCCTTGTACGGACCGTTCTCGCGGAGACGACCTATCAAGAAAAGACACGCCCCAAAAAATAGAAACTCCGTCTAGAAACAAGACTCCTATCTTAACGGCTGGGCTGCTGCAGCCAGGCCTTAAGGAAGGACACGGTTCTAGACGCGAGGGCAACGCCCAAAAGTGAAAATTCCCTAGCCTTGTGATAGTCGTCCTGATCCGACAGCTCACTAAGACGAGGCACTTAAGGGCCGATCGTGAAAACAGGGAAACGTGGAGAATCGTGAAATCCCGGCTAGTAACCAGATGCGTAATCCCTGGTGAAGTATAGAGCTGATAGCGAAAGCGATTCTCCACGGGTTCCAGAGTAACGCCCTATGATGGCAGCGGAAAGGCTCCTACGGGTAATTACTGTCTCTCGTAACATGTTTTTGTTACTGATAATTTACAATTAAGAATGCGCAGAATACTTTTCGGACAACGGAAAGAGCGAGGATCTCATGAGAAGAGATACCATCAGACTCACTGGGAAAGCTAGCCCAAGGCCGAGTTCCGTAATTTTGACAGGAACGCTAAGGGTCTGTTCGGGAAAGAAAGCGCATGGAATAAATATAGCGAAGATAACGCCAAAGGAGTTCGCAAACAGACAACTAGACAAAAAGAAAGTCAGCGATAAAGTTGTCCGAACATATCAAAATATTTAAGGGGGGCTACAAACGGTGATGGTCAAAATAATAGCAAAAACTTAATGACGATTGGTCACTAAGGGAAAAGCGATAAAGCCTCAAAGCGCATCAACCTTCGGGGTTCCTCCTTTTCCAGCCTACCGCTTTAGCCTGGTGAAAGCCTTCCTCGTTAATGTGCCCTGATCTTCGTTTAAAGGCGGCAGAGACCTCTTCGGGTTTGTACGCGTCGACCCCATGGACTTCCTCAAAACAATCAACTAAAGTGATGGCAGTCTGTTCAACATGCCACATGCTCTTATCGGCTGACTCTTCCTCTAGGGCAGCTTTCTCCTTGATAAGAGACGATCTCTCATTCTCCCAGGATAATTTCTCATTCTCCAAAGCGATGACTTTGGCCTTTTCCGCTGCTAAGGCGGCAGATTGCTCTTTTTCTTGCTCCCGATGAGCCAACAATAAATTTGTTTGCTCCTCCAACCACTTTTTCTTCTCATCCCGTTCCCGCTCCAATTCCTTCAAAGCGGAGGAGAGGGAAGCGGTTTGACTTCGCACTTCCTCCGCCCAGTAATGGAAAGACATCATGTTGGTAAAAAGAGAA